>CM055117.1:239656528-240256528 GCA_029206835.1 Rana muscosa
CGGGCGTTCCCTAGCTATTGTTCATTGCACATAAAATGGTGGTGGGTCAGCACGCCGCCCATGCCCCTGGATGATGACAGGTTTGTCGAAACGACGTAGGGAGGAACGGCGTGCTGACGTCACCACGATACGAATCCCGGAAGCAACGGGTAGTGAGAGCCGGCCGGCCGCACATTAAACCACTGCTGTTTTTACTACAATACACTGTAAGTGCAAATTTTTTTACAATAAATGCTTTTTATATATTGGATTACGCTATGGGGTTTTTCTCTTTCACCCTAAATGTAACCCACGGAGCTGCCTGGTGAACTAACAGATTGGAACCTAGAGGAATAGAGAGTACAGGGAGAGCCAATTATAGCCCTTGGCGGGGATAACAGCCACCCATTCAGACTGATCTCTTTCAGGGATCAGAATTTCCGGTAAGCAGCTTAAAAGGGATAAGGTGGTGGATTCCTTTCCTATCATATTATCACTCCTTCTATGGTGTTCCAACGTTTTGAAGTCACTTATGCAGTTTTGAAGAGCCTTGGAATCTTCTGTTTCATTCTGGGGACTTTTTGCTATTTATGGACTATCCTTGAATCCTTTTTTGCATGCTAATACTAAGGAACACTGTTTAAGTACCATCTATTACCCAGAGACGTATAGAGCAATATCTTTACTCCATTATTTATATTGTTTATTCACGTTTTATACAGACATTATCATATTGTGTTTTCAGAACATTTTTGGTTTTTGTATTTATATTTAGTTGCGCAACCTTAGTTCTTTTATATATCTGTCATTTGTGTGTGTCCCACATTTTTTGGTTGCTGCACAGATATTAAGTTATCATATCATTTTCTAAATTTTTCTTAGACAGCACAGTATTTTTACACTTTTCACATACCCACTGATCAATCTCTTTTTTTCGTTCAGTCAACAGGCTGCATGAAAAAAAAAGATTACAATACATGTCCAACAAGGACCAGCAACATACTGGTATGTTGCTGGACTTTGAATGGTTATACCAGAATGATGCCTGCGGGTTTAGGTATCATCTTGGTATCATTCTTTTCAGCCAGCGGCCGGCGTTCATGTAAAAGCAATCCTAGTGGCTAATTAGCCTCTGAACTGCTTTTACAAGCAGTGGGAGGGAATGCCTCCCCCCCCGGATATAAAAAGCGCCATTGGGAAAGCATTTTATCACACCGATCTTGGTGTGGTCAGATGCTTTGAGGGCAGAGGAAAGATCTAGGGTCTAATAGACCCCATTTTTTTCAAAAAAAGAGTACCTGTCACTACCTATTGCTATCATAGGGGATATTTACATTCCCTGAGATAACAATTAAAAATAATAAAATAAAAAAAATATGGAAGGAACAGTTTAAAAATAAAATAAAAAAGGAAAATTAATAGAAAAAAAAAAAAAGCACCCCTGTCCTGCCCTGCTCTTGCGCAAAGGCGAACGCAAGTGTCGGTCTGGCGTCATATGTTACAGCAATTGCATCATGCATGTGAGGTATCACCGCGAAGGTCAGATCGAGGGCAGTAATTTTAGCAGTAGACCTCCTCTGTAAATCTAATGTGGTAACCTGTAAAGGCTTTTAAAAATGTAGTTTGTCGCCACTGCACGTTTGTGCAAAATTTTAAAGCATGTCGTGTTTGGTATCTATGTACTTGGCCTAAGATCATCTTTTTTATTTCATCAAACATTTGGGCAATATAGTGTGTTTTATTGCATTAAAATAAAAAAAAGTGTATTTTTCCCCCAAAACATGCGTTTGAAAAATCGCTGCGCAAATACTGTGTGGAAAAAAAAAATGCAACACCCAACATTTTAATCTGTAGGGTCTTTGCTTTAAAAAAATATATAATATTTGGGGGTTCAACGTAATTTTCTTGCAAAAAAAAAAAGTGTTTTCATGTAAACAAAAAGTGTCAGAAAGGGCTTTGTCTTCAAGTGGTTAGAAGAGTGGATGTAAGCTTCCTAATGTTGTGTATAAGATGCCAGGACAGTTCAAAACCCCCCCAAATCACCCCATTTTGGAAAGTAGACACCCCAAGCTATTTGCTAAGAGGCATGTCGAGTCCATGGAATATTTTATATGTTGACACAAGTTGCGGAAAAAAGACAATTTTTTTTTTTTTTTGCACAAAGTTGTCACTAAATGATCTATTACTCAAACATGCCATGGGCATATGTGGAATTACACCCCAAAATACATTCTGTTGCTTCTCCTGAGTACAGGGATACCACATGTGAGACTTTTTGGGAGCCTAGCCGCGTACGGGACCCCAAAAACCAAGCACCGCCTTCAGGCTTTCTAAGGGTGTAAATTTTGGATTTCACTCCTGACTGCCTATCACAGTTTTGGAGGCCATGGAATGCCCAGATGGCACAACCCCCCCCCCCCAAATGACCCCATTTTGGAAAGTAGACACCCCAAGCTATTTGCTGAGAGGTATGGTGAGTATTTTGCAGATCTCACTTTTTGTCACAAAGTTTTGAAAATTGAAAGAAAAAAAATAATTATTTTCTTTCTTCATTTTCAAAAACAAATGAGAGCTGTAAAATACTCACCATGCCTCTCACAACAAATAGCTTGGGGTGTCTACTTTCCAAAATGGGGTCATTTGGGGGGGGGTTTTGTGCTATTTTGGCATTTTATGGCCTTCGAAACTGTGATAGGTAGTGAGGAGTGAAATCAAAAAATTTGTGCCCTTAGAAATCCTGACGGTGGTGCTTGGTTTTCGGGGTCCCGTACGCGGCTAGGCTCCCAAAAAGTCCCACACGTGTGGTATCCCTATACTCAGGAGAAGCAACAAAATGTATTTTGGGGTGCAATTCCACATATAACCATGGAATGTGTGAGCAATATATCATTTAGTGACAACTTTTTGTAATTTTTTTATTTATTTTTTGTCATTCGTCAATCACTTGGGACAAAAAAAACATATTCAATGGGCTCAACATGCCTCTCAGCAATTTCCTTGGGGTGTCTACTTTCCAAAATGGGGTCATTTGGGGGGTTTTGTACTGCCCTGCCATTTTAGAACCTAAAGAAATTGGATAGGCAGTCATAAATTAAAAGCTGTAAAAATTTCAGAAAATGTACCCTAGTTTGTAGACGCTATAACTTTTGCGCAAACCTATAAATATACGCTTATTGACATTTTTTTTACTAAAGACATGTGGCTGAATACATTTTGGCCTAAATGTATGACTAAAATTGAGTTTATTCGATTTTTCTTATAACAAAAAGTAGAAAATATCATTTTTTTTCAAAATTTTCGGTCTTTTTCCGTTTATATCGCAAAAAAAAAAAAATTGCAGAGGCAATCAAATACCATTAAAAGAAAGCTTTATTTGTGGGAAGAAAAGGACGCAAATTTTGTTTGGGTACAACATTGCATGTCCGCACAATTTCCAGTTAAAGCAGCGCAGTGCCAAATTGTGAAATCACCTCTGGTCATTATGGTCTGTATTGGTCCGGTGCTTAAGTGGTTAAGAGCTGCCAATAAAACCTAGAAGCTGATTGGTTTCTGTGCAGACCTACATCAGATTTTGTGTGCAGTATTAAATCTCATTTAGGGTGTCTGAACAAGCCCCTCTGAATGCCAGTACTGCTGGCAGGAAACAGTGGCAGAGAAAAAACAAGCTAAAGCCATTTTTTGAACGCGTTTATGCGCATTTGCGTGTAAATGCGCTCTACTGACCAGAAATATCAATTTATTCTGCCCATTGGGAATGCAAGAACACTCAACCGCTATACACATCTAGCGTTTATTCGCGATTAGGTGTTTTTCTGCTGAAACGCTTCTCTCAAGAATGCAGCTATGATGTGTTTTTTTTCCTGCCTGTACACCCATCTACTATTCTGGGAAGTCTGGCCAGAAAGGGGTCTTCATGGAAGAATTACGGCAAAAGCCATACCTCTGATGTGGAAACAAGGCTAAATGACTCAACTATGCATCAAAACATAGGAATTGGGGTGCAAATAAATTTCAGCAGGTGCTCTAGACTGATGAGGTAAAATTTAAAATATCTGGCTGTACTGGGAGAAAGTTTTTTTGCTGAAGGGCTGGGGAGCGGTACAATAATGAGTGTCTACAGGCAACAGAGAAGCATGATGGAGGTTCCTTGCAAGTTTGGAGCTGCATTTCTACAAATGGAGTTGGATAATATTTGGTCAGATCAATGGTGCCCTCTATACGGAAAAATACAGGCAGATAGTTATCCATCATGCCATACTATAAAAGGGAGGCGTGTGATTGGCTCCATGTTTATTGTGCAGCAGGACAATGACCCCAAACATACAATGTCATTAAGAACTATCTTTAGTGTAAAGAACAACAAGGAGTCCTGGAAGTGATGGCTTGGCCCCCACAGATCCCTGATCTCAAAATCAAGTTTTTCTGTCTGGGATTACATAAAGAGACAGAAGTATTTGAGGCAGCCTACATACACAGAATATTTGTGGTTAATTCTCCAAGATGTTTGGAACAACTTACCTGCCGAGTTCCTTCAAAAACCGTGTGCAAGTGTACCTAGAAGAATTGATGCTGTTGGCACACACCAAATATTGGTTTGATTTGGATTTTTCTTCCGTTTATTCTTTTTTATCCATTAACAAAATGGAAAGTAAATGAACTATTAACACTTATATTTCTGAAAGCATTACTAATTTCCAGCATTTTTTCACACCTGCCTAAAACTTTTGTACAGTAGTGTACTTCTCTTGCCCTGCCAACCATACTGCATGGGGTGACATCACCATCCTTTCCAGAAAATTCCCAAGCATTGCCGGGTCCCTTAAATCTCACAAGATATACCAACACAGTGCAGTAGTATAATCTTTTGAGATTTTGGGCACTGCAATTCTTGGTATATCGCCAATAAGGAGACAGTGACAACATCCTTGCCTGGTCGCTGAGAGTAACTAGCAAATTAACCAACTTCCCATATAGTTTTTTTTTTCCATTTTCCTCTAGAGTTTCTTTGCCATTGAGGGTGCTGTGAAATAAATAAAAAAAAAAAAATAGGTTGTTGCATTTTTGGTGCAAAATTCACTTTAAGCACTGCAGCGTTATATAAACATTGAGAAAACTTTATTAAGCCTTCAGAACATTTGGAAAAAAAAGTAGGATTTTTATAACAGCTTACCTGTAAAATCCTTTTCTTGGAGTACACCACGGGACACAGAGCTAGTCATTACATAATGGGTTAAGGGTCACCAGCGGTGATTGGACACTGGCACAACCAATGGAAGACAGTTCCCCTCCATATAACCCCTCCCACCAAGTACCTCAGTTTTGTAGCAAAGCAGTAAGGTTCCCATAAGAAGGGGGGGACCTCTGTGTCCCGTGGTGTACTCCAAGAAAAGGATTTTACAGGTAAGCTGTTATAAAAATCCTACTTTCTTTATCGTACACCACGGGACACAGAGCTAGTCATTACATAATGGGACGTCCCAGAGCAATGCTCATATGAAGGGGGGGAGACACAGATCAAACAGGCCGCTTGCGGACCAGAAGCCCTATACTGCTGCCTGCAGCACACTTCGCCCGAAGGCGGAATCCTCATGTCCTTTCACATCTATTTGATAGAATTTGGAAAATGTATGGACTGAAGACCAAGTTGCAGCTTTACAGATCTGAGCCATCGAAGCCTGGTGGTGCACTGCCCATGAAGCACTTATCGCCCTGGTAGAGTGCGCCTTAACAGGAAAAGGAGGAGTCCTGTTCTTTAAACCATAAGCTTGAACAATTACTTGTCTAATCCACCTGGAAATGGTGGATTTTGATACCGCTTGGCCCTTCTTGGGACCATCTGGTAAAATAAACAAAACATCTGTTTTACGTATCTGAGCGGTTGCTTGCAGATACACCCTTACCGCTCTCACTAGATCTAGAGAGTGTAATAATTTTTCCCCCGCCGTCTGCGGGTTTGGAAAAAAGGAAGGCAGAACAATGTCTTAAATTAAAGTGAAAAGCCGACACCACCTTAGGCAGAAAAGCCGGATGGGGTCGTAGTACGATTTTGTCCTTGTGACAAATTAGATAAGGCTCTTTACAAGAAAGAGCTGCTAGCTCTGATACTCTCCTAGCAGAAGCTATAGCAATCAGAAAGGCCAACTTCCTACTCAATATAATTAAAGGAATATGGCGAATAGGTTCAAAAGGTTGCTTTTGCAACACTGACAATACCAAATTCAAATCCCATGGACACAAGGGAGACCTAACTGGAGGATTTATCCTCAGTACCCCTGAATGAATGTCCGAACTAGGGAGTGAGATGCCAATGGTCTCTGAAAGAAGACTGATAGAGCCGATATTTGCCCTTTGATGGTGCTAAGGGCTAATTTCATATCCACTCCTAACTGGCAAAAAGCAAGAATCCTGCTTATTTCATATTTCAGAGGATTCCAACTTCTGGATTCACACCAGGAAACGTATGCTTTCCAGACTCTATGATAGATGAGTCTGGAGGCTGGCTTTCTAGCATTAATGAGCGTAGAAAGAGCCGGACCAGAGACCCCTCTCTTTTTCAAAATGTGGGTCTCAGCAGCCAGGCCGTCAAATTTAGCCTTTGTAAGGAAGGGTGGAATACTGGACCCTGTGACAACAGGTCGTGTCGAAGTGGAAGCTTCCAGGGCCTTCCTATCGCCATTTTTACGATCTCGGCGTACCAAGGCCTCCTGGGCCAGTTTGGGGCCACTAGGATTACTGGTATTCCCTCCTCCTTGATCCTGCGAAGCAGTCTTTGTAGAAGAGGGATCGGAGGGAATGCATAGATCAGTGAGAACTGATTCCATGGAGTTATTAGAGCGTCTGTCCCGTAGGCTAGAGGATCTCTCGTTCTGGACACAAAGTTGTCCAATTTCTTGTTGAACCTGGAAGCTAACAGGTCTACATCTGGGTTTCCCCATCTCAGACATATGGCCTGAAAGATCTCTGGGTGAAGAGACCACTCTCCTGGTAGCAGCTGCTGACGACTCAGGTAGTCTGCTTGCCAGTTTTCTATCCCTGGAATGAAGATTGCAGAGATGCAAGGTACATGCTCTTCTGCCCATGCCAAGATCCGGTTCACCTCTCTTTGGGCTGCCCGACTGCGGGTGCCTCCTTGGTGATTGATGTAAGCTACTGCAGTAGCATTGTCGGATTGAACCCGAACTGGGTAGCCCTGTAACCTGTATGTCCAGGTTTTGAGGGCTAGATATACTGCCCGGATCTCTAGCACGTTGATGGGCAGGATCCCCTGAGTCTTGGCCCAGGTTCCCTGAGTAGAAGCCTCCTCGAATACTGCACCCCAGCCCGATAGGCTGGCATCCGTAGACACCACCTTCCAGGCTGCTGGGAGGAAGCACTTTCCCTTCCGTAAATTCTTGGCTTCTAGCCACCAATTGAAGCTGTGGCGTACTTGTGAGGACAGGCGCATGGGTATATCCAGAGCTTGGCTCTTCCTGTTCCAGGAGGCTAAAATATTGCCTTGAAGTAGTCTCGAATGAAACTGGGCGTAAGGGACCGCCTCGAAGGAGGCTACCATCTTTCCCAATAGTCTCATGCAAAGGCGAATAGACGGCCTTTTGTTTGCTTTGACCTTGTGGATCAGGTCTTTCAGAGACTGTATCTTTGGCTCTGGCAGGTATACCCCGTTTTGGGCTGTATCTATGATCATGCCCAGGTACACTATCCTTCTTTGGGCCTGGAGAGAGGATTTTTGTAAGTTTATAATCCATCCTAAATGCTCCAGGTATCCTACTGTAGTGTCTACAGCGTGATCCAATCCCTCCTTTGACTGATCTATTATTAGTAGATCGTCTAGATAGGCTGTTACCGCAATGCCCCGTGTTCTCAGGTTTGCTAACAGAGGAGCTAGCACCTTTGTAAATACTCTGGGCGCGGTGGCTACACCAAATGGCAGGGCCACAAATTGAAAGTGGCGATCTTCTACCGCAAACCTTAGGAATCTTTGGTGAGCGGGGAGGATTGGTATGTGTAGATATGCGTCTTTGATATCTATGGACGCCATGAATTCTCCGCCTTTTAAAGTAGCGACCACGGATCTAATCGTTTCCATTCGAAAATGGCGAACGTTCAGAAACCGGTTTAGAGATTTTAGATCCAGGATGGGTCTGACTTCTCCGTTTGGCTTTGGAATCACAAAGAGGTTTGAGTAAAAACCTGAACCTTGCTCCTTTTGGGGTACCTCTGTAACCACACCTTGAGCTATTAAGTGATTCAAACCTTTGAAGAAGGATCCTCTTTTTTGTGGATCCTTGGAGAGTCTTGAACCTCGGAATTGAGAAGATGGGATCTCTCGAAATTCCAGTTTGTACCCTGAGGATATTGTGGATGCCACCCATTTGTCCTGGGTTTCTGTCCGCCAGGTCGCTGAGAACTGACGAAGCCTTCCCCCCACTCGGCCGAGCGGGGGCGCCCCTTCAATGAGAGGTTTTGGGGGCTTGCTTATTAGCTCTTGAACCCCACGGCTTCTTGTTCTTCTGAGCCTGTTCTTTGGCTTTTGTGGGCGGCTGAAAAGGCCGTCGCCACTGGCTGGAGTCTGATTTCCCGGGAGCTGGGGAGAGAGTGCGTTTAAAACAAGGTCTCTTGTTTTTCTTTTTCTCAGGTAAAAGTGTCGTTTTACCACTTGATATCTTTTGGATATATCTTTCTAAATCTTCCCCAAATAGGCGTTCGCCATGGAACGGGAAACTTGCCAACAACTTTTTGCATGGGGCTTCCGCTGACCAATGCTTAAGCCAAAGTACTCTGCACATCTGTACCAGCTGGAGTGTAAGGCGAGATGCCTGTATGATAGAATCTCTCATGGCATCCACTGTGAAGCATAAGGCTTTAGGCAAATTCTCCCAATTTTTAGCCTGCTCTGAAGGCAGCTCCTTCAGCCCCTGCTTTACCTGTTGGCTGATGACCTGACACATACCGACTGCCGCTAGCTACTGCAGGTTGGATAATTGAGCCGGCCAAAAGGAAGGAGGATTTCAGTAGGGATTCCAACTTCTTCTCAGAAGGATCTTTAACCACTTCAATACCATGCACTTATGCACCTTCCCGCCCAGACCAATTTTCAGCTTTCAGTACTCTGACACTTTGAATGACAATTACTTAGTCATGCTACACTGTATCCAAACAATTTTTTTATCATTTTCTTCTCACAAATAGAGCTTTCTTTTGGTGGTATTTAATCGCCACTGGGTTTTTTATTTTTTGCGATATAAGCAAAAAAACAGCAATTTTTTTTTAAAAAAAACACTTTTTTTTAGTTTCTATTGTAAAATTTTTCTTCATAAATTTGTGCCAAAATGTATACTGCTACATATCTTTGGTAAAATGAACCCAAATTAGTGTATATTATTTGGTCTTTGTGAAAGTTATAGAGTCTACAAACTATGGTGGCAATCACTGAAAATTTATCACATCTGATCACGCCTGATGTACTGAAGGGATATCTCATTTCTTGAGACACTAACAAGCGAGGAAAGTACAAATACCCCAAAATTACCCCTTTTTGGAAAGTAGACAGTCCAAGGTATTTACTAAGAGGCGTGGTGAGTTTTTTGAAGTTGTATTTTTTTCCCACAATTCTTGGGAAAATTTAATTTTTTTTTTTATTTTTTTTTACACAAACTGGTCATATTAACAGTTTTTTTCTCTCACACAGCATATGCATAATTGCAACTACACCCCAAAATACATTCTGCTACTCCTCCTGAGTGTAGCGATACCACATGTGTGAGACTTTTACACAGCCTGGCCATATACAGAGGCCCAACATTGAAGTAGCACTTTCAGGCGTTCTACAAGCATAAATCGCACATATCCTTTCTCAACCACCTATTACACTTTTGAAGGCCCTGGAGCACCAGGACAATGGAATTTTCCACAAAATGACCCCATTTTGGAAAGCACACACCCCAACGTATAATCTATGAAGCATTATGAGTCTTTTGAACGGTTAATTTTTTTCCAGAAGGTTTTGGAAAATGTGGAGAAAAAATGAAAATGCATTTTTTTTACACAAAGTTGTCCATTTATAAGATATTTCTAACG
Source organism: Rana muscosa (assembly GCA_029206835.1). Lineage (NCBI taxonomy): Eukaryota > Metazoa > Chordata > Amphibia > Anura > Ranidae > Rana > Rana muscosa. Next base: position 239,666,585 of record CM055117.1, read on the forward strand.
CATAGCATATACATAGCAAAAATAACACCCCAAAATGCATTCTTCTACTCCTCCTGAGTATAGCGATACCACATGTGTGAGACTTTTACACAGCCTGGCCATATACAGAGGCCCAACATTGAAGTAGCACTTTCAGGCGTTCTACAAGCATAAATCGCACATATCCTTTCTCAACCACCTATTACAATTTTGAAGGCCCTGGAGCACCAGGACAATAGAATTTTCCACAAAATGACCCCATTTTTGAAAGCACACACCCCAACGTATAATCTATGAGGCATTATGAGTCTTTTGAACGGTTCATTTTTTTCCAGAAGGTTCTGGAAAATGTGGAGAAAAAATTAAAATGCATTTTTTTTACACAAAGTTGTCAATTTATAAGATATTTCTAACACATAATATGTACATAGCAAAAATTACACCCAAAAATGCATTCTGCTACTCCTCCTGAGTATGGCGATACCACATGTTTGAGACTTTTACACAGCCTGGCCACATACAGAGGCCCAACATCCAAGTAGCACCTCCAGGCATTCTAGCAGCATTAATTGCACATATCATTTTCTGACTACCGATCACATTTTTGAAGGCCCTTCATATATCTAACACATAGCAGGTACATACCAAATAACAAAAGATTACCTGTGGTTTTAGAAGTGCAGTGGTCCACAGAGGAGAGCATCGGTCCAGGCAGCAGGCAGGGATGAGGTCAGCAACAGCAAAAGCAATCATCCAGGCAGCAGGCAGGAATACTGTCCATAGTTCGCACAGGCAGAGATACTGTCAGCACAGCCAGAGCACAGCCAAAGCACAGGTCCAGGTAGCAGGCAGAGGTGTCCTATCCTATCCTATCGATGATATCTTCGATATATTGGAGGTAGTGGAGTCTGTGATTTTGAGTTGCTTTTTGGTAGCAGACAAACGAATTAAAAAGGGCCATGTGAAACAGGTGAAACGCAACTTTTTTGTGCCAATAATGGGACTTTCTGGTTGATAAGTAGGGCTGTAGCATCTGGTCGTTTAAATCCACCCCCCCCATGTACAAATTGTAGTCGTGGACACATTCAGGCTTTACAATGGAGCCGCGTCTTCTTGGGATCTCCACCATGGTGTCATTGTGGATCGTAGAGAGGATGTGGACATCTTTCTTGTCCCTCCACTTCATGGTCAACACCTCCTCGTTCCTCATGGATGCCGATTCTCCAGGTCGCAATTTTTTTGTCAATAAATTTTGTGGGAATCCCTTCCGGTTTTTTTTGAAGGTACCGCAGGCCGGGGTTTGTTTACTGTAAAGGTGGCGAAAAAGGGGCAGGCTGGTATAATAATTATCAACATATAAATGGTAACCTTTTCCGAACAGGGGGTATGCCAACTCCCAGACAATTTTCCCACTGGTTCCAATATATGTGGGGCAATCACGGGGCTGGAGCTGGGAGTCTTTGCCTTCGTAGATCCTGAATTTGCAGACGTATCCAGTGGCTCAATCACATAATTTATTTAATTTTAACCCATACCTGGCTCTCTTGCTTGGTATGTACTTCTTGAACTGCAGTCGGCCGGTGAAATGTACGAGGGACTCGTCCACACAAATTTTTTGGTCTGGGATGAAAACGTCTTCAAATCGCTGGGAAAAGGCATTGATTAGGGGGCGTATCTTGTACAATTTGTCGTAGTTGGGATGATCTCGGGGAGGGCACTGTGAATTGTCATTGAAGTGGAGAAAGCGCATAATCATGTCGTATCTTTTCCTGGACATAACAGCGGAATATATGGGCATGTGTTGGATGGGGCGTTTGGACCAATATGAATGGACTTCGTTCTTTTTTGTAAGCCCCATATTGAACATAAGGCCCAAAAATAATTTAAATTCCTCCAATGTTAGACGCCGCCACTGGAACATGCGGGCGTAGGAAGAATTGGGGTTGGCAGCAATAAATTGGGATGCATACAGATTCGTTTGATCCACTATATTCTGCAGCAAATCTTGTGGGAAAAATAAACAAAAATAATCAAATTTAGAAAAATTTGTAGTGTCGGGCTGCACACCTGGCTGTGCAGTGAAAGGGGGGATGATAGCGGATCCTGAGTTGGCAGGCAACCATAAGGGGTTTGCCAGGGCATCGGGAAGGTAGGATTGGGGCTGGATTCTTCGGGTTGGGCGTGCATTTCCATTGCTTGTACTGGGCTCCTCTTCCTGGGGTATGGCGCTGCTGGTGGTGGGCAGTTCTCCTGATCTTGGTGCTGATCTTGGTGCTGATCTTGGTGCCGATCACATTCTTTTGGGAGGGACGGTCTCCTCCGGGGACTCGGACTCTGAGCCACTATCCTCCACTGGCTCGTATTCCGAACCAGAATCGGATAATGGGAGCTCCCCGCTGCTCTCATCATCCGACATGGCAAGAATGGCATATGCCTCCTCAGGTGTGTAAACCCTTTGGGACATTATGGCAGTGCTTATTGGTGGGCCTGTGTAATGGTACTGCTGGTGGTAGTGGTGGCGGTCTGTGTGGTAGTACCGATGGAGGTATTAGTGGTGGGCCTGTGTGGTGGTACCGATGGCGGTATGGGTGGTGGTGGTACCAATGGCGGTACAGGTGGTGGTGGTACCGATGGCGGTACGGGTGGTGGTGGTGGCGGCGGTACCGGTGGCGGTACGGGTGGTGGTGGTAGCGATGGCGGTATGGGTGGTGGTGGTACCGATGGCGGTACAGGTGGTGGTGGTACCGATGGCGGTACAGGTGGTGGTGGTACGGGTGGTGATGGTACCGATGGCGGTACAGGTGGTGGTACAGGTGGTGGTGGCACTACCGACGGTGGTACGGGTGGTGGTACCGATGGCGGCACTAGTGGTGATACTGGTAGCAGGCCTGTGTGGCAGTATAGATGCTGGGCTTGGTGGCGGTACTGGTGGTGGTACTGGTACCGATGGCGGTACTGGTAGCCTGTGTGGCAGTGCCAATGGCGGTACCGATGGAGGTGGGCCTGTGACAGATGATTGACAGATGGGCTGATTGATTGATTGACAGGTGGGTTGATTGATTGACAGGTGGGGTGATTGATTGACAGGTGGGCTGATTGATTGACAGGTGGGCTGATTGATTGACAGATGGGCTGATTGATTGACAGATGGGCTGATTGATTGACAGATGGGCTGATTGATTGACAGATGGGCTGATTGACAGATGGGCTGATTGACAGATGGGCTGATTGATTGACAGATGGGCTGATTGATTGACAGATGGGCTGATTGATTGACAGATGGGCTGATTGACAGATGGGCTGATTGACAGATGGGCTGATTGATGTGCTGGGCTGTGTGACAGGTCCTCTTTATGGGGGGGGGCGTGTTGTGCACTGTAAACTTATGTAGACAAACTACACTGAGCTAACTTACTGATCTCTTCTCTCTCCTCACAGATCGGTGTGTGAGGAGAGAGCAGGGATCAGGTAGTAACTCCTGTGGAGTTTGTTTACATTTGTGACCGGCTGTGATTGGACACAGCCGGTCACGTGGTAAACAGCCAATTCATTGGCTGTTTACTCTGATCGGGGACGCGCTGTGTCCAAGGGACACTCGCCTTCCCCGATCCCCGCTCTGCAAGCCTGTGGCGGCGCGCACGGAGCGCGCCGCCGAGTTTGTTTTGACAGGTGATCGGCTGTGACTTTGACACAGCCGATCACATGGTAAACAGCCAATGAAATTGGCTGTTTACCGTGATCGGGGTAGCGCTGTGTCCGAGGGACACATGCCGTCCCCGATCACTGCGCTGCGCGCCCCCGCGGGCGCGCGCAAGGCAATATCCTGCAGGACGTCATATGACGTCCAGTATCGATATTGCAACCACTTCCCGGACGTCAATTCACTATTGACTGGGCGGGAAGTGGTTAAACACTTGTACATTATCCACTGGACATGTCAGGTTTTTATTTACACAAGAAATAGCCGCATCTACCGCAGGCAGGCTCCATTTCTTTAAAAAAAATTCCTCCATAGGATAAAGAATGTTAAACTTTTTTGGAGGTGAGAAACGCTTATCTGGATGTTGCCAGTCTGCGTACATTAGATCCTCTAGTAACGGATGAACCGGGAAGGAGCATGCACCTTGCAGGGATCTTAATGATCCTAGGGAGGAGACAGGTGATTCCGTTACCTCCGAAGAGGGTAACTTAAATGCAGATCGCACAGCTCCTGCATAGCATTGTACCTGTGACTTTAAAATCTGGGATACCGAAAAAGGCTCATCCGATATCCCTGATCCGTCTGACTCCTCATCCTCTGCTGATGTAGCCTCCTCCTCATCCTCCTCCTCTTCAGGTACTTCTGAAGGGAGGTCCAATACTGGAGGAGATCTGCTTCGCTTATTGTCCTTTTTAGAGGATTTAGCGATTAAGGTAGCAATCTTTTCCTCCAGATTATTTAGGGCAGCTGATAAAGTGTCCTCAGTGACATATGCAGGCCCAGGCTTCACTGGGGAAGCCGCCATACCTGACAGAGGTAATGGCTTATCCTGTATAGGTGCATTTGGCAACACAGGAGAGGAAGGTACCGAGTCAGCACAGCTAGAGCCTCCTGTCTCAGGCGGCGGTGCTCTTTTATCTCTTTTTGTCCGCATTACTTCCCCTGGAAGACTTACTGTTTAGACAAAAAACAAGGTACCTAAATGCATATACTACCGTGCTTAGTTTAGCAATTTACATTAAGTATGCAACTTTTAACACATAGCTATGCATAACATGGATGTCTTCTAGGAAGTACCCAGTCCAACCACATGGAGTCTTACGTCCCTGTATAGCTGCTGTGTTTCTCTGCCAGGAATAAGAGAACAAACGAGCTTGCTTGCTGCTGCAGTGCCTCACACTGACAGTCTTTAAATTTGGCGCCGTTTCTGTGCCTGCGCGCGCCCACGTGCCCGCGCACGCCTTCGCCCCCCCCCTCCGATAAAGCGCGCGCGCGGCTCTTAGCGCTGGCCCTAGTGAGAGAGGACTCTCATCAGCCCCTGTTCCCACTTACTTGCACCTGCAGGTGTCTGTGTCGGCCACCGAAAGGAGGAGCGGGGTGCCCAAGCAAGCTCAGCAGCGGAGGTGACGAGCAGTGTACTTCGCCGAAGCCGACACTGAACAGAGTGAGGTGAGTATATTCAGCTCTTTACTCCCCCCAGTGGCGGAAAAAGAGAAGACATCCACTTTTTGAAAAAGGTCCCAAACCTAGTTATGGACCTTCTAATCTTACCTTATCCACGCCGCAGGTTTTTTCTGCTGAAAATTTTCAGACAGATACCAAACTTCACCCTTCACGGTGGGCTATGTGTGCCAACCTTCAGGGATATGGGTTCCTATTTAAAGGATACCTCTCCCCTGGGCCTTGTACAAGAGTCTTACCAGGACTTTTAGCGAAATAGCGAAAGTGCTGGATCTTAGAGCCCAGTCCTCCGAAGAGAGACATTACAGGCGCTGCCTCATGGATGAGGCCCGGATCCCATCCAGTTTTGGCTTAACTTGTAGGCGTCTTGGATGGATCCGAAAGCATAGCTCTTTTACCCCCAGAGGGTCTCTTTGGTAGAGCTTTCCTTTAGCACCTCCTAACGCGTCCAACACCTTTCGACACTGGCGAAAAAAAAAACTGAGGTACTTCCCTGATGGGAGGGGTTATATGGAGGGGAACTGTCTTCCATTGGTTGTGCCAGTGTCCAATCACCGCTGGTGACCCTTAACCCATTATGTAATGACTAGCTCTGTGTCCCGTGGTGTACGATAAAGAAAATCAGTCTTCCCTCCCTTTTACTTTAGAGATCCTTCATATTAGAAGAAAAGAGGGGGCCACAAAGGCCCTGGGTCAGACTTTAAAGGCAAGGTTGACGATGTTAAGATAAAAATATATTTTATTAATAACAATTAATTGCAAACAGAGCAAGCATTAAGAGAATTAAAAAACATAACACATAATGAACATAGATACGGTGTGAACAAAACATTAACACCATATAGACAGCAGTGAGCCCCTGTGTGCCAACGCGTTTCGCTGTTTTGCTTCATCAGGGCACATTCACAGGTTGTTGGAAAGAACAGGTCTCACCATCTTGTCAGCATAAAGATATATTCGTATATGGAAAGCTCCCCGCTGAGCGTCAAACATCACCATGTAGATAAAGTATCATAGTTTCCAAATATTTGTAACCATATGGTGGTGGACACTTCCCTGGGGAGGTATGCTAGATTACCTATCATCTATGGCTGCTTTGAGAGGCCATTGGATTGGCAGTCCTACCGTGTTTCCCCAAAAATAAGACCTAGCGCTATTTTCCAGGAGGGCTGCAATATAAGCCCTACCCCGAAAATAAGACCTAGTTCGAGGTGACTGTGTGCCTTTTAAGGAAACGCGGTATAATCCTTTTACGGCGGTGTGCAGTGTGCTATGTGTGTGTGTCTGTCTCTAGCGGTGTCAGGTGACTTTGCTACAGAGCGGCGCTCAGCTAATCTCCCCACTGGTCTTGTCTTCTCCCGCCTGTCTGCGGGGGATCTCGTCCTCCCCCCTCCCTCCGCAGAGCTTCGGCGGGTCACTGAAGGTAGGGTGCAGAGCCTCTGCAATCAACATGTCATACGGTACTGTGTGTGGTATGCAGCATGGCTACTCCACAAGGTATTTACAGATTCTTTTTCTTCACATGCTGGTGTGCTCTCTTCCCTGCTTCAAGCATTGCAGAGGGAGGGGGGGCCAGGGTCCCTCGCTGGCGGCTGGGAGAGCTGAGGTGTTTGGCACTGTTGATTTGCAGGGGCACACACACACATTCTGTATTGTGTGCTACTGTAAAAGAAAGGATTTGGGCATTTTAAGTTTGTTCAAACTGAGGATTCCTGACAGACAGGCAGGGAGAGAGAGAATATTTTAAGACCTACCCTGAAAATAAGCCCTACTGGGTCTTTTGTTGCCAAAATGAATATAAGACCAGGGCTTATTTTCGGGGAAACACAGTACCTATACGTGCCAATTGCAGGGTAGGCGGTTTCTCATATTGAGAAGGATGCATCCACGTTTGGTGGACATAGACCATTGGCACTGTGGATAAAATACAGGTCTTTAAAGGCTATGCTTGGGGGGGGGGGCCTTTCCCCTCTTCTCTCCCCTTATCATTTTAAATGATATCATTGCAATACTTTTCCATGGAGTGACATTTTTGAGTCGCCTATCATATGATTACAAATATTTGAAAACTATGATACTTTATCTACATGGTGCTGTTTGACGCTCAGCGGGGAGCTTTCCGTATGCAGATATATCTTTATGCTGACAGGATAGTGAGACCTGTTCCAACAACCCCTGAATGTGTCCTGATGAAGCAAAATAGTGAAACGTGTTGACGCACTGCTGTCTATATGGTGTTAATGTTTTGTTCCCGCCGTATCCATGTTCATTGTGTTATATGTTTTTAATTCTCTTTATACTTGCTCTTTTAGCAATTAATTGTTATTAATAAAATATCTTTTTATCTTAATATTGTCCTTAAGTCCGACCCAGGGCCTTTGTGCCCCCCCTTTTCTTCTAATATTTAACTCTCCAATACGGATGTGGCTTTAGGAGTGTTTTTCTATTTTGAGTTTAGAGATTCTACATTAGTGCATTAAATGCTGTTGATTGAAATAGAGGACTGCACAGTAACAAAGAAGAAAGATCACCTTATAAAATGTCAAAGAAAAAATAGCTAATCAGTCTTGGATAGCATTTTTTTTATAGATAAAAACATCACATACCATTGTGAAATTTTCAATTAATATTTGGAGGCCATTTTTTTAATGTTGGTTAAATCATAAAAACCTGATGTCAAACAGTTTTGTTTTGTTTTTTTCGAAAGAGTTTTTAAATTCTGGCAGGTTTTGATTTCGGTCCATGAGCCTACATTAAAAAGTTAACCTTGCTTCCTGTCCTTGTGACACCCTGACAAAAACCGCAGGATTTGGTTGTCACTGGAACAAGAAGACACAGGCAGAAAAATACTGCCATAAGTTCTTACCTATCCCTATTCCACTATATATGGGTTTTTTGGTTTTATCTGTGTCCCCATGAACAGTATGCGGATAAAAAGGGAGTTGAGGGACCAAGGAGGAATAACCAGGTTCTGCAAGATATGATCTGCTGCAGTCTAATACTACATTTAACCACTTGCTTACTGGGCCCATATACTGCCCAGGCGAAATTTCAGCTTTCGGCACGGTCACGCTTTGAACGAAAATTGCGCGGTCATGTGACGTGGTTCCCAAACAAAATTGACGTCCTTTTTTTCCCACAAATGGAGCTTTCTTTTGGCGGTATTTGATCACCTCTGTGGTTTTTATTTTTTGCGGTATAAACAAAAAAAAAGCGACAATTTAAAAAAAAAAAAAAAAAAAAAAAAAACACAATATTTTTTACTTTTTGCTATAATAAATATCCCAATTTTTTTTAAAAAAAAACGATTTTTTTCTCAGTTTAGGCCGATACGTATTCTTCTACATATTTTTGGTATAAAAAAAAAAAATCGCAATAAGCGTATAGTGATTGGTTTGCGCAAAAGGTATACAAAATACGGGATAGAATTATGACTTTTTTAAATTATTTTTTACTAGTAATGGCGGTTAACTGTGATTTTTGTCAGAACTACGATATTATGGCGGACACATCGGACACTTTTGACACATTTTTGGGACCATTAACAGTTATACAGCGAACAGTACTATAAATATGCACTGATTACTGTATAAATGTGACTGGCAGGGAAGGGGTTAACACTAGGGGGCGAGGAAGGGGTTAAATGTGTTCCCTGGGAGTGATTCTTACTGTGGGGGGAGGGGACTGACTGGGGGAGGTGACCGATCTGTGTCCCTATGTACAAGGGACACAGCATCGGTCTCCTCTCCCTGACAGGACGTGGATCTCTGTCCACGTCCTTGGCTGTGTAACGGGCGATCGCAGGTACCTGGCGGACATCGCTGCTGCCAGGCACATGCATCGGCATCTCAGTGACGCGGCGGCAGCGCTCGCGCGCCCCCCAGTGGCCGGAGGAGCCAAAGCCGTAAAAGGACGGTCTCCCGGACCTGTAGAGTCACCTTGTGGCTGTCACTTGTCAATGGCCCGGGTCTCAATAAGTATAAAAAAAATACCATTCCATAGGAGAAACATTTCCAATTATGGGTTTTCATGAAACACCGTAAGCCAGCAATATCAAAAGCCCTTGCTTTAGGTTCTCAACACAACCACTGTGGATGAAGACAAAAAAATAAGTTGGACATATTTACTACATGACCTGTAGTGATATCTTCAAAAAAAAATACCTGAGATAAATATTATACGACTGGAGTCCGATTTTTCAGGCTGGAATTGAGCAACATTTTTAATAACTTCAGGAAGGTCCAAAACTTTGACTTTCATCTCTGGGTACGTCCAAGTCAGTTCATGAGCAAGGGCACCAGTGCAACCTTTATTAAAATAACAATACACAACTGCAATTAAGCACATACAGTATTATTGCCACACACTATCATTTTCTTAATAAACCATAAACATGGGTTGCCAAGTCCGATTATTTCCATAACATTCAAGAAAGTTGAAAATAGGATTCACATCCCAATGCTGCATATCTGGAAAACACAGCCCTGGAACTGTATAGCATCCTGCAGCTAACTACAACTGTTGCCCCAGTGACAAGGTGAGCACCCAAGTAGGATCCAGTTCCCGAAGCAACATTATAGGCTGTTCCCACAGCGTGGGGTCTGGTTACAGTTCCCAAGGTATTACCAAAGTTACACCAATCCAGATGCACTGCTTCTATTGTTATAAAAGAAAGCAGTGAAGAGTTGATTGAAGAACCCAAAATAAAATAAAGGCAAAATAAAGAAATCCAGTTAAGCATAGAAGACTTTTTCAAAGGGGAGAAAAGGTCCATCAGCTAAGAACGCTAGTAAATAGGACTTACAGAGTGGGGTAGAGTTATAGGAGTATGCATAGGGGGCATGCACAGCAATGCTTTTGCCAGTGTCCAATCACCTAAATGTAGTAACCTATAACCCAGGGTCTATGAATAGCCTGTGTCCTGTACTGTACAGTTAGGATACACAGGTTTGTTGGGCATTGCTGCAATGCCAAAACTGCGGTGCATCATGGTGTCATTAATTCTGACTGGCCTTCTTGTACCACCACACACAGGTGGGAACCATCTGTGAGTTGTTGTGTTCTGCACTGAAAAAAAAAGGTACAGTGCCAGTTAAAACCTGCACTGCCCCGCATTGACAGTCTATAAAACAAAAAAACAAAAAAAAAAACAACAAAGATCCATTTGTACCTTTGTAGAAGTCAATGTGAATCCATACTACTTGTATGGCAAAGACATGGCAGATGTATATCAGATGCCCTTACGCATGCACAGCTCAACGTTTGTTCAGCGCTTCAGTAGATCACAGTAAGTGGCAACAACACTTTCAAAAGATAACCTTATTACAAAATGTCATACACAAAAATAGCAGTGCTCAAAGAGCCACAAAAACAAATAAGTATAAAGCGTGTCACTCTCAGATGTCTTGGCCATTCTGAACCAGCAAACCTCCAGCACACAATTTTTTTAATAGAGCTTGCCTGCCCCTCCCACACATTCCTGTTGACCAGTGAGCCAGCTCATTACAGCAATGCACCAATAGAAACATAATGGGAAGAGCTCGGACACTACCTGCTCAGAACATACCAGCATTCAGCATGCAAAAAGCAATTAGAAATGCTGTAGGTGTGTGCAACTCAGGGTGCACGTTATACCTGTAAGCAGCATTATTAATTTTCTTAAAGTGATAGAATCGCCGTAATCTTTTGGTAGGGGTTGACAGGAAGAGGAAGACTTCACCCAAACCAGGAGACAACAGCACAAGGGACACATCACACTGATGGTAAGTACAGTCCCTGGTGCTGATGATTTATTTATTTGAACTAACTAAGGTTTTAACATTACGGCTGACCTGCTTAGCTCATACAGTGGCCACAATCTAACACCAGCATTTCAATAAAAAAAAATAAACTATGTACTATTATTGCAGGGTTTACCTTATCTAATTTTGCAGGCAAACTGGGATAATATCTACTTTATACTTGTTACATATTCTCATTCACATAGCATAACTTAAAGCGGAACTAATCCCATAGATTGAACAGTTTTAAACAACAACTACATTTCTGGCATGCCGGGAATGCTTACTGTCACATTGGTTGTGCTCTCAACCAAACTGTCAAACCATCAAATGGCTGGCGTCATAACTGATCACATGTGCAGTTGCTCATTAAACAGAGGCCAAGATGGCAACTTCCCTGGCTCAAAAGAATAGGTGGGTTTAGTTCCATTTTAAAGCAGTTCTATGGTCACAGCACTTTCATTTTATAACATCAAAAATGCAACAATACAAACAATGGTTATGGTTGACAATCCAATATAAGCCTACTTGAAACATCTATCATGTTGTGAGTGTGGTCTATCTGTTGGCCAACACTTTTCCTAACTTCGTGGATTCTTTCCATGCTTTGCAGCTTCTCCTCTGCGCTTTACATTTTCTACTCTTTTCCATTTCTAAAGACTACATATCCCATAGTACCTTGCTGGCTGCAAGCAGAAATTCCTGTACCGACTCCGCCTCCTACAACTCCTCTCAGCACCTCTGTAGTTCAGAAGGCAGACTGTGAAATGTGTGACACAGCACTGCCTACTCGCAAGGCATAGTGACCACAGAGTTCAAGGAAGTAAATGTGTGGGGATCTTTACATACTTCAAGATTGTTCAGATTTATGGCCATCGATATGCTTTTTTTTTTTTTTTGTAAGTCCCCCAGGTGGGTTATGAAATAATGTACTAGTATGCACAGCATATTAGTACATTATTGCAGACTTACCTGTCATATGGTGTCCTCCAGCGCAGCGCTGGGACCGATCCGGAGGGCCAGTGGCGATTCCATCTTCGCCCGGTCTTCCTTCCGGGTACCATGCCTTCGGCCACTTGATAGGCCAGGCTGCAATGACGCCACTCCCACCATGACGATGGACGCATGGGCCCACGTGAGTCACATCACCGCGGCACGGATCGTTGGCCGATCAGGGTCGTAAATGTTCGCCGAGCTGCACATGCGCGGCTCAGTGAACATGACAGCTGACAGGCAGAAGGATGCATTGATGGCAGAAGAGACCAATGGGGTCCATACCCTGCCAGTCAGTAATTTGATTAAAATACAGGTTTACTTCCGCTTTAATTGCACTTTTTCTGAAAACTCTGAAACTGAAGTGGGGAGATCTAATTATCGTTTGCAAACTAGATTTGAATATCATCTGTTTTAACAAGTGGATAAAGGACTTTGTATCTGGGTTTTTTCATTGCGTGGTAATTAGGGGAAACTCAGTGTGTCACTCTTTACTCGGCCATACATCGAAAGTTGGCTAGGGACTGGCCAACATTCAATCCATCTATGGGCAGGCTGATTGTATCTAATTTGATCCATTGATCGACTTGGGTACAACCAGCCTGTTGGGTTTTTTAACTGCGATTACTGCCGGTGGCTATAGTCGCTAGCAGTAATCATTGTGTTCTGTTAGCTGGGGAAGATCCCTGCACCCCCGCCGGCAAAAACACAATAGCGCTGTGTGAGGCATTCCTCAACAACACTGACTGTGTTGATGGGGGAATCAAGCAATTTTCTTTCCTTACACATGTGATAGAATGAAAAAAATAATAAAATCAAATAATCTATGGGCTGCTTTTGTCTATGAGGACAGATTGTGTCTCCTCTCATTTCAAATTGGTCAGAGTAGCCCTGCACCAAATTTTAGAAAAGTGAAAAAAAATATATACATAAATATAAATATATATATTATATATACACTGTATTTATTGGCGTTTAACACTCACTTTCTTTTTCGTACATCACGGGACACAGAGCGACTTAGTCATTACTAATGGGTTATATAGATACCTTCAGGTGCTGGCACTGGCAACTTCCAAAACCGGAAGTACCCTCCCCTATATAAGCCCCTCCCATCCGGGAGCACCTCAGTTTTTTGCCAGTGTCTAAGGTGTTGGCCAAAGAGTAACATGTGTTTTCACTGGGCTTGCGTACAGGTTCTTTTACGGGCCTTAGTAAGCTGTTCCGGATCCGACCAAAAAAGCTTCATAGCTTCATAGTACCCGGGCCTTGCAACAGAAGAGCAAGGTTTTGCCTGTAATGCCTCTTAGGAGGGCTGGACCCTGGGATCCAGAGCTCTGGTCATACCCACGACCAAGATGTTGTCTGTGCAGGGTGCTATACAGGTCCAGGGGAGTGGAATCCTTGGGAACCCGGTCCCTGAAGGTTTAATTACAATGCCTGCCGTGATAGGTGAAGTTTGGGCTTCTGTGGACCAAACAAAGTCCTGCGGCGGGGAACAGGTAAGTGGGGGCCCCCAGGAACTTGGTTCTATTGGGGGACCCCCAAGCCTAATTTGTCTGTCTGTTACCTAACGGTATTCCCGCTAATATCTGTGTATGCCTGTAACTACTGGAAAATGTAAAATTTTAATAGTAGTCAAGAAAAAAAAAAAAAAAAAAAAGAAAAAAAAAAAAAGAGGACCGCGGTACCTGTGTTAAACCACTAGAGGCCGCTGTGGTCCATTTTTCTTGTCATGTGGATCTTTGGTTTTTTCAAGTCAAAAGATCCAGGCAGTTGGTAAGTTTCTCTGTGGGAATCCACTTCCTCTGCCCTGTTGCTGCGCTCATCCACCGCACAGGCCCTCCGGCAAAAAGGGCCCTGGCTCCTAGTCCCTGCTTGTTTTCAAAAAAGGCGCCAATGGCGCACGGGCGCGCGCGCGGGTGCAAGCGCCTCCTATGAAAGGAAAGGGGCGGGGCGGGTGGATGACGCTCGATGCGCGCCGCGGCGCTTCTGCGCATGTGCAGGCGTCCCAGCATGGATAAAAGACACAGTACAAGTGTCAGCTGGATGCAAGCAGAGCTAGCAACAAAACGGTGGCACACAGAGGCGGTTGATGCAGGCATCCCCATAGAAAGACACTTTAGTGGACACCAGCTGGTATATAGCAGCAACTGTGTTAGACTATTACCAGCAAAATTGGTGTATGACGACGGGAATACCTCAGCTTTGTGCTTATAGGATATGTCGTCCAGACGCTCTGGAAATAAGTCTTCCAAGAAGCGAAAGGGGTCTCCATCGGGCTCTGAGGATTTTGGGCATGCTTGTACTGCGCCAATCTCCCCTGAAATTTCAGAGGTCAGTAGCCGTAGGAACCCCGCAGGAGTACCTGGTGCTGCGGCTGTCCCCAGCCCACCTGCTCCTGTATATATATATATAACAGAGGAGGTTTTTTCCTCAACTCTGGGAGGATTGGAAGAGAGATTAACAGCATTGATCGCTGCTTCCCTGTCACAGGGAAAGCGCGTCCGATCTCCGTCTCCTCCTTCAGAGTGCCTGTTAGTGGAGGAACAGTCCCACACAGAGATCGACCTACCTGAAGGGGATCAGGATGAGGTTGATTCGGTTATAGAGGAATCAACAGTGGAAGAACCTTTCTCAGCATCTCAGGCTGAAAGATTATGGGTTCAGTCTCTGACTAACATGGTCCGAGCAGCATTTAAAATGCCTCTGGCGGAACCATCAACCACTACTGTTTCCTCGCTGGGGTCGCTGAAAGCTCCCCAGACTGTCTGTTCCTTCCCAATCCACCCTTTATTGGAAGGGCTTATTTACCAGGATTGGGAGCATCCTGATAAAATATTTACTCCCCCCAAGAGATTTCCAGTGATCTATCCCATGGAGGATAAGTTCATAAAAAAAAAAAAAATGGAGGGTCCCTACAGTGGACGCAGCCATCTCTTGTGTGAATAAATCACTGACATGTCCAGTAGATAATGTTCCAATGTTCAAAGACCCAATAGATAAAAAATTGGAGTCTTTACTAAAATCTGCTTTCTCTACAGCAAGCATGGTGACACAACCTGCAGTAGCAGCGATTGGAGTCTGCCAAGCAGTGAAAGATCAGTTGAAACAAGTCTTAAGGGACTTACCAGATCAGCAGGCTCTTGCCCTAGCTGACCTACCTAGACCCTTGTGTTGCGGTGGACGCCATAAAGGATACAATCCAACAGGCCTCCCGCTTTACGCTGTCTGTAGTACATATGCGTAGGCTTCTATGGCTCAAAAACTGGTCTGCTGAAGCTCCCTGTAAGAAATTGCTGATTAGCTTCCCATTTCATGGAGAACGCTTATCTGGAGAAGATCTGGACAAATATATCCAGAAAACTTCTGCCGGTAAAAGTACACTCTTGCCGGTTAAGAACAAGGGTAGAAGTCCTTCTTTTAAGAGGCCTACTTCTCCAGTCCCTGGCACATCGGCTGTGAAACAGTTCCGACGGCCTCCGCGGTCAAATCCAGGGGGCAGAAATCAGGGACAATCACAGGGTAACAAGAAACCCTGGGTCAAGAGAGGTACAAAACCTCCCCCCAAGTCATGAAGGGTTGCCCCCACTCAATCGGGTGAGGGGAAGACTTCAGTTGTTCACAGAGACCTGGCGGGACACCATCAGAGACAGATGGGTGATCTCCGCAGTAAGTCTGGGATACAGGCTGGAGTTAAAAGACATTCCTCCTGCCCATTTTATGAGGTCAAACGTGCTAAGCGATCCCCAGAAGAGAGGATCCCTCCTTCTGGCACTAGAACAACTATTGCTCCAAGGGTAATCATGAAGGTTCCCTTGGAAGAAAGCGGGTTCGGGTTTTACTCGAACCTTGTCACAGTCCCCAAACAAATGGGGACGTGAGGCCCATATTAAATCTAAAAGGGCTAAACAAGTTCCTACATATCAGGACTTTTTCGGATGGAGTCGATCCGATCGGTGGCCACCGCCCTACAAGGGCAGGAATGGTTAGCCTCGATCGACATAAGGGATGCTTATTTGCATATTCCCATCTGTCCGGCCCACCAGAAATTTCTACGCTTTGCAGTAGAAGGGCGCCATTTTCAGTTCAGAGCCTTACCTTTCAGTCTGGCCACAGCACCACGAGTGTTCACAAAAATTCTGGCCCCACTATTGGCCAATCTAGGAACACAAGGTGTAACGATAATGGCATATCTAGACGACTTGTTGCTGATAGACCACTCAGTGAAAAAAACTAGAAGTGGTCGTTCACAAGACAATCAAGTATCTGGAATCTCACGGTTGCATTATCAACCGAGACAAGTCAGCCCTAAAACCAGTCAAAAGTCTGGAATACTTGGGGGCTAAGACTGGATTCAAATCAGAGAAAGATTTTCTTACCTCCAGAGAAGGTGTCGTCTTTGAAAGATTTGACCCACTTAGTGGGTACAAAAAGAAAACCATCCATACGCCTGTGCATGAGGCTGCTGGGAAAAATGGTGGCTTCATTCGAAGCAGTACCCTACGGTCAATTCCATTCAAGGAACTTGCAGAGGGCCATACTGTCAGCCTGGAACAAAAAAGTTCAGGCTTTAGACTTACCAACGTCCCTGTCCCCTTCCGTTCGCAAGAGCCTCCATTGGTGGTTGGTGCCCCAGAATCTGGAAAAAAGGAAACCCTTCAGTCCGGTTTCTTGGAAGGTGGTCACTACAGATGCCAGCCTCATAGGCTGGGGGGCAGTACTGGAGCAATGGTCTCTCCAGGGCAAGTGGTCAGAAGCAGAGAAAGGCCCTGCCCATCAATCTCTTAGAGATACGAGCAGCCCGGTATGCCCTAGTAGCATGGACATCCAAACTCCAAGGGTCCCCTGTCAGAATTTAATAGGACAATGCCACAGCAGTGGCATATATCAATCACCAGGGTGGCACCAGGAGTCGTGCAGCCCAGAGGGAAGCGAATTGCATCCTGGAATGGGCAGAAAGATATGTCCCAGCCATATGCGCGGTTTTCATCCCAGGAGTGGAAAATTGGAGAGCGGACTTTTTAAGTCGCCAGCAATTATGCCCGGGGCAATGGTCTCTTCACCCCAAGGTTTTCCAGGCAATATGCCAGCAATGGGGAACACCGGATGTAGATCTGCTAGCATCCAGATTCAACGCAAAGGTGGACAGATTTGTGTCTCGCACAAGGGATCCCCTAGCCTGCGGCTCAGATGCCCTAGTGTTCCCTTGGGATCAGTTCAAGCTGATATATGCATTCCCACCGCCACAATTGTTACCGCGATTAATCTGCAGAATCCGGGTAGAAAAGAAACCGGTGATTCTGGTGGCTCCAGCGTGGCCCCGAAGGGCATGGTACGCGGAGATTGTAAAAATGTCAGTGGGGAGTCCTTGGACCCTCCCACATCGTCCGAACCTGCTTTCGCAAGGACCGATATACCACCCTTCCTTACCAGCCCTAGGTTTGACGGCCTGGCTATTGAAGCCCACATTCTAGAAAAGAGAGGGCTCTCTAATCCTGTGGTATCTACCATGATCAATGCCAGGAAGCCGGTATCCAGGCAGATCTATTATAGGATCTGGAAGGCGTACATCACGTGGTGTGAGGCCAAGAAATGGCATCCACGTAAGTACGTAATAGGTAGGATTCTGGACTTCCTACAGTGGGGCTGTAGATAGGAAGCTTGCCTTGAGTACTATCAAGGGTCAGATTTCGGCCTTGTCAATATTTTTTCAAAGGCCCTTGGCTTTGCATTCATTAGTCAAAGCTTTCATACAAGGAGTGATGCGTATTAGCACTCCGGTTAGTATTCCCATGTCCATGGGACTTAAACCTGGTTCTGTCGGTTCTACAGAAACAACCATTTGAACCATTGCGGCACATTTCCTTGGTTCTTCTCACCAGGAAATTGATTTTCTTAGTAGCCATTTGTTCGGCTAAAAGAGTATCGGAATTAGCCGCCTTGTCCTGTAAGGAGCCATATCTGGTTGTTCATAAGGACAGAGTAGTATTACGTCCTCATCCAGCCTTTCTTCCTAAGGTGGTATCGAGGTTTCATTTGAACCAAGATGTGGTTCTTCCTTCCTTTTTCCCCAAACCTAGCTCGGTAGAGGAAAAGTTATTGCATTCTTTGGATGTAGTAAGAGCAGTTAAAGCTTATCTAAAAGCCACTGCTCAGATTCATAGAACGGATACTTTGTTTGTTCTGCCGGAAGGCCCCAGAAAGGGTCAGGCAGCATCAAAAATCTACTTTAGCCAAGTGGATTCGACAGGTCATAATACGAGCCTATGGCTTGAAAAGGAGACCGCCTCCGTTCAAAGTTAGGGCGCACTCCACAAGAGCAGATGGAACTTCATGGGCAGTGCATCACCAAGCCTCCCTGGCTCAAGTCTGTAAGGCCACAACATGGTCCTTAGTACACACGTTTACTAGATTCTACCGGGTAGACGTTAGAAGTCAGGAGGATGTCGCCTTTGGGCGCAGTGTGTTGCAGGCCGCAAAAGATCCTCATGCCTGATGGCGCCCAGCTTATGTATAGTGTATCCCTCCCCTCATTTGGCATTGCTTTGGGACGTCCCATTAGTAATGACTAAGTCGCTCTGTGTCCCGTGATGTACGAAAAAGAAAAAGGGATTTTTATAACAGCTTACCTGTAAAATCCTTTTCTTGGAGTACATCACGGGACACAGAGCTCCCACCCCTCTTTTTGGGACACTTATTGCTTTGCTACAAAACTGAGGTGCTCCCGGATGGGAGGGGCTTATATAGGGGAGGGTACTTCCGGTTTTGGAAGTTGCCAGTGCCAGCACCTGAAGGTATCTATATAACCCATTAGTAATGACTAAGTCGCTCTGTGTCCCGTGATGTACTCCAAGAAAAGGATTTTACAGGTAAGCTGTTATAAAAATCCCTTTTTTTTACCCTGAAAATAGAGGGTAAACTGTGCCTGCGTGTTATACGCACGGGGCTGTGGAAAGTTTTTTACCTGAAACTTCCCTCTTAAAGTTAGGGTGCGTGTTATACGCCTGTGCGTGTTATACGCCGATAAATACGGTATATATATATTTTTTTTTATCATATTATTTTTATTTCTATTTCTTTTTGTAGGTATGCTGTGTGAATGGAGACATATAACATAGTGTGGTTTTCTCAAATTTGATTGCAAAATGTGAAAATACAATTCAAAGGCATTTTTAATGTAATTTCGATATGTCTGATCTTCCACATTTTTTGTTATGGTATTTATTACAGAGATGTGTAGATTAGCCACTAGAGCAATCTTTATATTTTAACATTTTTAGCTGGTCAACCTATTAGGACATATTTATGAAGCAGACAATCTCTTTAAAGCAAGTTAATCTCCTAAATTTATAACTAAAATATAAAGAAAGAAATAAGGCAATTCTCAAGTAGATAAAAAAAAAGTGACCCAATATTTTGCCTTCTTTCCAGATAACCTTTAAATTTTTTAGCACCAACAGGTTTAATAAAAAAATGACTGCCTGCTACATGAAAGACCAGAATAGTACAGAGACAGAACATAAAACATACCTCCTAAATCACATGCAGTACTGTACTTGGAAAGGTCAAACGCTGTTGCTATATCTCTTGCTGTTATTTTAAGCATGCAGTGCATGGCCCTCATAAAACGTTCCTGGAATTCAGGTCCCTGGTAGTAAACAAAATTTTAAAAAAATGGCATTATATAAGCATGCTAGCAGACAGCTGGAATTTTTATCATAACATTTGAGCACTATATATATATGTTAACCTTTGCATCAGTTCATTAGAAGTAAGTCAACACAACAAGCAGATTGGAATTGATGCAGAATTCCCAAAACCTCATAAAGTTTAGAAGCTCTAATAGGTTTTAACTGCTATCTGCGTTCGCTGCAGGAGATAACTATCTTCACATTTTTGTCCTGCTACCAGAAAGCGAGGGGAAATCCAGGAGAGAAAAGGGGTTGATTTACTAAACCTGAGTACACACTCTGCTGCAGCTCTGCATAGAAACCAATCAGCTTCCATTTTTTATTTTATTTTTGGTCAAAGCTTAATTGAACAAGCTGAAGTTTGAAGCTGATTGGCCACCATGCAAAGCTACACCAGATTTTGCACTCTCCAGTCACCCCAAAGTGTCTTCCAAGGTGCACACCTCATCCAGTGTCGTGTCTCTGGGTCTAAAAATTACAGGGAAATCCAAATTTATGTGGACACGGACAACATTGCAAACCTGTGTATACAATACATGTACATCATTAGAACTAAAAAGAAAAATGTTTTAGTAGAGTACAGTTTTAGGGTTGGCCAACAACAATTACATTACTTTTAAAAGTAAAAAAATAGACTATAGTTTAACCACTTGCCTACAGGCCACTTTCACCCCCTTCCGGCCCAGGCCAATTTTCACATAGTTACACTGGTTCAGCTTGGACCAATGTAACTACAGTAAACCCCCGCTCTATCGCGGTTTAGTTTTTGCGGTCCCGGTATATCACGCTATTTTAATTAGGACCTATTAATTCTGATATTGCGGTAATATTTCACCATTTTGCAGTTATGTAGCGGTGAATCAGTACTGTACAGTATACTGTTAGCACAATATTTTTGTGTTTTACAATGCTCTTGCTCTCTCTCTCTATCTTTTATGTGTTTCTATTGCTTAAAAGTGTGTTTAAAGACCTTTAAATGCTATTAAAAAGTTAACAAAACATGCCTAGGGTGTATTTAAATAGGGTCTTTCTATTTCGCAGATTTTCACTTTTCGTGGGTGGGTCCGGAACGTTACCCCCGCGATGGAGGGGGGTTTACTGTATACACATACCATTCCTGGCTGATCTCCCTAAAAGCTGGAAACCACTATGGTAGGCACAGTTACTACAGTAATCTCCACTAGCTTCCAGATTGCATGGCGAGCAGCTGCCCTGCTGCTTACTGAACACAGAAGGTCACCTGCTCAGCAAGGGCACCATTCAGAGATCACTTTGCATTCTTTCAATGAGAACAAATCATTATCTGACTGGATGAGGTGGTGACATCACAGAGATTGCTTTGTATTCATTTAGAAAATGCAAAGAGTTCTCCGGTGCTCATGCCAACTGGTTGACCTCTGTGTTCAGTAGGCAGCAGGGCATAGGCCCTGGAAGCTAGTGAAGATCACCGTAGTAGCAGTGCCTATTACAGAAATTTCCAGCTTCCAGGAGGAAGAAGTCTGGACCTGTGAGAGTCACCAGAGAACATCATCAGGTAGAGTGGGATAGATCCCCCAAAAAAGACCTACAGGCCTAGTTGACTTTCCTTGCTTATAGTAAGAGAGTCACCAACATCTGGTGAGTGCGCAGTGAACACAACATTGCGTGTGGTGGACACACATACTGTAGGATACCCTGGGAACAAGGCATGGAGCACTCAATATTGTACAAAAAGACTTTGTACTGTCACTTTTTTACTTATGAAAAACATTATTGAAATATTGTTTGTCATCACTATTATAATGGTACCCTTAGTAGTCACTATAGTAATTTTTGTATAAATAATACGTTTAGGGTTAAGCGAACGCTGCCTGAAATGTATTCATATTTTTTAAACTGGTTGGATAGTATAGACAGCAGCTGCTCATATTACCATCATTAATACTTTTTGATTTTTTCGGTTGTTCACCTTGGCACGGGTGTCTTATTTTTAAAGCAGAAACTTCTCCCCAAACAGCAGTAAAAGTCTGATAGAGGTTCTAACCCCTGCCCAATCTATCCAAAACTTTAAACAATAAACATAAAGCCTTTAAAATTGTATTCTTAGATATACACATATTAGCTTACAATAAATAATCTTATCAATATGCACTGAGGTTAGTTTGTAAATAGAAATAATAGCTCATTACATATGAGTGCTTTGCAGGGTCATGCAGTAACTGAACCTTACGGCTCAATGTTTTTAAACCAAGATTTTAAACGCATTTGACTCAATAAAAATGTGTTGTCAGTAAGCATAAATCTCTGTAGTTGAGAGTCTAGGAGGCCACGATCAAAGATCTTTCTATAATGGGTAATCTCCAAATTTATATATTTAACACAATAATAGAAATACTGAAAAGCATGCATGGGATAAAATACAAGGAGGCACATCAAAAAATAATTTAAAAGTAAACACATTTTCTCACTAAACATTAAGGGCCCCTTCATACCTGCCCATTTAGTAGTGATGAGTTGAGGTATACTGTCTTAAAGTGGTTGTAAACCCTTACAGACCATTTTAACCTACAGGTAAGGCTAGATTAAGGCTTACCTGTAGGTGCAAGAAACATCTCCTAAACCTACACGGTTTAGGAGATATTTGCAAAAAAGACGGGCACCGATGTCTACGGTGCAGGCGCACTGATCGTGCCGTCACTGGCGGCTCCCGCGTGCAAGCGCGGGAGTGACGTCATCGCGGCTCCAGCCAGTCACAGCGCCGGAGCCGCGATACCCGGAAGTCACTTCGGGAGAGATGGCGGCGACAGTCTAAATAAGTGGCACCGAAACAAACTGCACACAGAATGGTGCGTTAATGTAATGCATAAAAGTCTCAAAAGAGGCTAAACGTTTCAAGGAAAGGGGGCTAAACGTTTCAAGGAAACAGGCACCTAAAAGGTACATACCTAAATTTAAAGTGTTACTAAACCCAGAACCCTGCATACATTATATCTGGTCTCCGACAGCACACAGAACATGGAAATGCAACTAAAGTATTTTAGTAAGTAGAAACTGCTAAATGCCTTTTCTCATCAGCAGTGTATAGCAGTCTTGTACTTGTATGAGTGCGTGGTTAAAGATTAAAAAGGAGGAGTTTGCATTCTCCTCTGATTGTCATATTAGACTACAAGACCCCTGACCCTCTGTCTGGACAGTGCTGATTGATTGGCCCTGTGCTGATCTCATACATTTTCACAAAAAGAAAAAAAAAAAAAAAAAACTCTAGCAATTCACACCAAACTGAGCATATACAGACTGATTTTCCTGTTGTGGGTTTAATAGCACTTTAATAGTGGCTGCTTTTCTGTTAATATAGCCATTGAACCATTTATTTAGAAAAGGCTAGTTTCCCCTTATAGTGAAATATACCCTTTTCATCCTTGTCCCAACAGAAAATAAGAAATCTCTACAACTTGGATCTTCTTGCCTAATCTGGCCTTCCACAGTACAAAGAACATGGAAATGAAATTATTTTAGGAAATATAAACTGCTACATACCTTTTCTCATCAGCAGTATATAGAAGTCTTGTGACTTCTGTGTCCGGCCAAGCACTAGTTAAAGCTTGTAGAAGGAGTTTTCATTCTCCGACTGTCCTTTGAGGCTGTAAGACCCCTGACCCTCTGCCTGGACAGTGCCGATTGGCCCTATGCCGATCACATGCACCCTCCCCAAAAAATAAAACTTTCTAGCAATACGAATACACCGGCGCATACGCATTAGACATCGCCGTATGGGGAATTGTAAATATCTCCTACACCGTGTAGGTGTAGGAGATATTTCCAGTACCTACAGGTAAGCCTTAATCTAGGCTTACCTGTAGGTGAAAGTGGTCTGTAAGGGTTTACAACCACTTTAAGATGAACGGGAGGAACCTTATGCTGTAGGAAATGGGATAGAATTATGACTTATTAATTCCACCTAGAAATTGTAGATTTTGAAAGCAGGATGCCTTCTTCTAGACTCGTCATAAAGAACAATCAGAATCTGCAAGTCTAAAGGAGGCCGTAGCTGACAGGTAAACACATACAGTATGAACCGCATCCAAACTGAATAGAGATGTCCTTTGTATACTTAGGAGCTGGACAGACAGAAGGTAGGACAATGTACTGGTTAATGTGAAAGGAGGAGACCACCTTACGACACGGTGACAAGGAAAACCACCTTATGAGTAAGATCAGCCAATGGAAGAGCCCCTATAGGCTTGAATGGTAGCCTTTACCAGAGAGTGAGAGACCAAAGGATGCCGGAAGAGGATAGCCAAGGCCAAAATGTGTCCCTTGAGGATACTCAAGGCCAGATGCTGATCTACACTGATATGGAGAAAGTCCAGGATACAATCAACAGTTCCATCTACGATGAAACCTACCCTGCTCATACCATGCAAAGTAAGAATCCAGGTGCGAAAGTATATTTTGGCAGAAGTCAACTTTTTCACGTGGAGAAAAAAACTGGGAGAACCAAATCGGATAAACCTTTGCTATAAAGAGAGAACATTGCGGTTCTCTCCGTTTGTAGCATGGACTACTACAGTGATTTACACTACAGCATCGCCAGGGATCCTCCAGATAACAGATATGCATACTTACATGAAGCCAGGCAATTTGTAATTCCTAGGAGTTAAGCTACAAAAAGTATAATCATTCTACAGGGTGAAACGCCCAACTTTTCCTTTTCTTTTAATTTCTGTGAACCTAAAAACGTAGCTAATATGATTCTCAAGATCATCCTCTGCTGCACTCTAGTGGTACAAGACATACTGCAATAAACTAATCCTCTCATTTATCACAATGCGTAGGCGAAAGAAAAACATATACAGAATGAAAGACCCATTGTTAGGGCAGTAGTTGTAAAATAATTGTTTTTTTCTTTGTTGTGTGTGCAAAACCTGAATCATTCACAAGGACTACATAAGGGAACCCCCAGTAAACTAGGTCTTTTTTTGTGGAATTGACAGTTAAAAATAGATATGATATAGAAAAGAGAATTATGAAAAAGCCCACACACTGAGAAAGATTATAAAATAGGCAACTACAGGTATATACTTACATGCACGTGTTCAGCTGTGTGTCCATGGTCTTTATGGTGATAGTTTATTCCTTTTACTACTGCAGACTCCAGGTGGTTATAATGGGGCCACAAATTGTCATTAGAGTAAATGATATAACTATGAACTGAAAATTCCGCATCAGATACCAGGAAGGTACTGGCCAACTCCGTATTACTATATTCTAATAGCAAGAAGAAGAAAAAGAAGAAAAAAAAAAAATAAAGAATCAGGTTATACCTGTACAGCACCATCAAAGTCCTGGTTTTAGAAAATGTTTTCCTTGTTTGACAGCAGCAGAAATGACATGTCATATAATTTACAAATATAAAAAGAGTAGGATTTACAGTATCTCACAAGAGTGAGTACACCCCTCACATTTTTGTAAACATTTTATTCTATCTTTTCATGTGACAACACTGAAGAAATTACACTTTGCTACAATATAAATTAGTGAGTGTACAGCTTGTAGAACAGTGTAAATTTGCTGTCCCCTCAAAATAACAACACACATCCATTAATGTCTAAACTACTGGCAACAAAAGTGAGTACACCCCCAAGTGAAAATGTCCAAATTGGGCCCATTAAGCCATTTTCCCTCCACGGTTGTCATGTTAGCCATTAGTGTTACAAGGTCTCAGGTGTGAATGGGGAGCAGGTGTGTTAAATTTGGTGTTATCGCTCTCACTCTCTCACTGGAAGTTCAACATGGCAAAGTCGTCTCTGAAAATCTGAAAAAAATAATTATAGCTCTACATAAAGACGGCCTAGGCTATAAGAAGATTGTCAAGATCCTGAAACTGAGAGGCAGCACGGTGGCCAAGACCATACATCGGTTTAACAGGACAGGTTCAACTAAGAACAGGCCTCGCCATGGACAACCAAAGAAGTTGAGTGCACATGCTCAGCGTCATATCCAGAGGTTTTCTTTGGGAAAAAGACGTATGAGCGCTGCCAGCATTGCTGCAGAGGTTGAAGGGGTGGGGGGGTCAGCCTGTCAGTGCTCAGACCATACACTGCACACTGCATCAAACTGGTCTGCATGGCTGTCGTCCCAGAAGGAAGCCCCTTCTAAAGATGATGCACAAGAAAGCCTGCAAACAGTTTGCTGAAGACAAGCAGACTAAGGACTGAGGAGACTAAGATACACTTATTTGGTTCAGATGCTGTCAAGCGTGTCTGGTGGCAACCAGGTGAGGAGTACAAAGACAAGTGTGTCTTGCCTACAGTCAAGCATGGTGGTGGGAATGTCATTGTCTGGGGCTGCATGAGTGCTGCCAGCACTGGAGAGTTCATTGAGGGAACCATGAATGCCAACATGTACTGTGACATACTGAAGCAGAGCATGATCTCCTTCCCTTCAGAGACTGGGCCGCAAGGCAGTATTCCAACATGATAACGACCCCAAACACCTCCAGGGTGACCACTGCCTTGCTAAAGAAGCTGAGGGTAAAGGTGATGGACTGGCCAAGCATGTCTCCAGACCTAAACCCTATTGAGCATCTGTGGGGCATCCTCAAACGGAAAGTGGAGGAGCGCAAGGTCTTTAACATCCTCCAGCTCCGTGATGTCATCATGGAGGAGTGGAAGAGGACTCCAGTGGCAACCTGTGAAGCTCTGGTGAACTCCATTCCCAAGGGGGTTAAGGCAGTGCTGGAAAATAATGGTGGTCACACAAAATATTGACACTTTGGGCTCAATTTGGACATTTTTCACTTAGGGGTGTACTCACTTTTGTTGCCAGCGGTTTAGACATTAATGACTGTTGAGTTATTTAGAGGGGACAGCAAATTTACAGTGTTATACAAGATGTACACTCACTACTTTACATTGTAGCAAAGTGTCATTTCTTCAGTGTTGTCACATGAAAAGATCTAATAAAATATTTACAAAAATTTGAGGGGTGTACTCACTTTTGTGAGATACTGTACATAGATATCCGACAAGAAAAGTCACTACATATAGCTGAATTCACACTGTGTGCGGCCGTGGGGCACAGCAGGAGGTCCCGTGCATCCCAATTCACTGTTTCAGGTCAGAATTTGGACCTGAGATGGAGCCAAAGACACACAGGACTCTTCTGCTGTGCGCTCCGCGGCCGCCCCGGAGATGTGTAAACCGGCTCCATTGAGAGCCGGTCACACTCTCCTGTCATGCGAATTGGATGCAAGGAAACACGAATACAATTTGCATCAGTGTGAACTCAGCCTAAAAGACAAAGACTGATTAGGTTACGTGCTATTAATGCCGATTACATAATATCTGCTGCAATGACAAACTCCTAAACACCTAGGAAACCCGACATAGGTATAGTGTACACATTCTTTAGACTGTTTGGCTATAAGCAATAGCCATGTACAAACATTAAACAGTACTAATGATGTTTTTTCAGATACTAAAAGAGTCTATGTACTATAAACAATACCAAAGATAAATCGGACATCCAACATACAATTGTTACTAAAGCCTCATACACACGGTCGGACTTCCATCGGACTTTTCCGTGGATTTTTGTCCGAACGGAGTTGGCCGGGCACACCCATAGCATACACACCACAGGACTTTTCTGCAAACTTTCCCAAAACTTTTTGCAACATCACATGGTTTTTCTGCTCTTTTCTGCTCTTTACCGGCCTCCTTTGGTCAACTTCTGCTATTGTTGGTTGATTTTAACATTAGTTGATTTGTCCATCGGACAAAAGTCCTATGGTTTTCTGTACACACGGTAGGACTTTGCTCCATCAGATTTTTGTTGGGCAAAAGTTTGTCCGTTTGCAGACCCAACTTTTGTCCAAAGAAAACAAAACCAAACGAAAAAAAGTTTGTCCGATGGAGCGTACACGCGGTCGGATTGTTGGTCCAACTTGCTTAAAACAAAGTTTGTTGGACAAAAGTCCGACCGTGTGTACGGGGCTTTAGGCTCCATTCATACTTGTGCAACCTTTAATGATGCTTTGGACATCAAAGTTGCATGACAAGTCGTACCCCATGTTTTCCAATGATAACCATTTATATACGTACGACTTAAAGTTGCAGCAACTTCGAAAGTAGTTCATGCACTACTTTGGTCGGACTTTCATGCAACTTGAGGGCCATAGACTTCAATGTTAACCCTCAAAAGTTGCATGAAAGTTGTACCTGAATGTTTTACAATGTAACAGTTGTCCATTATCACTGGTCAAAACCAAAGTCATATCCAGGTCGCTAGCTTGATGAAGGAGCGCGACTGGCACGTCACACGCAGTACGCCAGCTCAGGAAACGCGTCGTATGCCAGTGACGTCACTGCTCCTCGCCTGCCAGGAACAACAACAACCAGGCCTTGCTCGGAAGCCTCTCCACCGCCGCCAGCCTTTCCACCATCAGCGGTGCATGATGACTTCAAGCAGCACAGCGCCCCAGCAGGAGAAGGAACAGTATGACTGACCTGAGGACACCTCTTCTTACCTGTGGAATTCGTACAATGCCTGCTTTTACCTCGCTAAATGTGAGTTGCTTGTACTTCAACCTGTTTATTAAATTGTTTTAAACGTCTACACTCAGAGGCGCCTCTTCCCTTGCTGTTTTCTTTACAGTATTGTAAACACGGTTTCTGTTTCTCCTCTGATGGCAGCCCTGAGACTGTATATGTGACTCTTGTTTTTATCATTCCCTCCTTGGCCCCTATTTTTTCGCCTACATATCCCCAGAGCTTTGACTCTACCCCTACTGTTTGTACATTGTACTGTACATTTACCACCTGATCCTACACCAATGGGACATCAGTGATTTGGACTCATGCGCATTTTACTTGTGTATTATATCCAGGTCGCACCTATCCAAAATATGCACCAAAGTTGCACTCCAAAGTCGGCGCAACTTTGGAGTCATACAAATGTGAATGAAGCCTAATTGCTAGACGTTTATTTATAAGAGATGACACCCAGGCTTTCCAACTCGATGAGTCTATGTCTAGATATAGTGTTTAACCACTTGAATTCTCAAAGATTTTCCCCCCCTTCATGACCAGGTCATTTGTTTGCTTTTCTGGCACTGTGTTACTTTAACTGACAATTGTGCGGTCATGCTGCAGATTTGCTGGAATTCTACCCACCATCTCAAATCACATGGTCGGATGCCATTCATTTTCAAAGGCACCTAAAATGCAGTGCGGTTTTGCCACAATAAATGGTGCCGCAATCGTGGCAAACCATAAAGGTTTGGTGCAATTTATTATGGCAAACCACGCCGTTTTAAGTGCCACTTAAAATGAATAGCACCCAAATATGCAAGACATTTGTGAAGGATTCCTCTGCGCAAACCAATAAAGTAAGCACCTTACGTGCATTTTGTGACTGTAGTGGGATTTGAGATCGCGGGCAGCATCGCAGCCCAAAACCAACAAACACCAACTGTAAATGGAGCATAAAGCCCCGTACAAACGGGCTGAATGTCGGGACAACGGCCGGTTCAAAAAAACCCGGCCCTTGTGTATGCCGGTCTGTCCGACGCTTCTGTTGGATGTGCATGCTGGAAAACAAGCAGTCGACCGACTTCAGATCAGCACTCACAGCCAATGGCAGAGAGCGCTGATTGGAGTGTTCTGGCGTCCCCCCGTTAGAGCACAACAGCTCAGCGGGGGGAGATAGCTGAACTAACATTGCATGGTTAGTACAGCTGTACCAACCGGAGCTGTCAGTTTTTTTGGTGCAACCCAGCTAAAAACTGTTATGCCGCGTACACACGGTCGGAATTTCCGACAACAAATGTTCGATGTGAGCTTGTCGGAAAATCCGACAGTGTGTAGGCTCCATCGGACATTTGCTGTCGGAATTTCCGACAACAAATGTTTGAGAGCTGGTTCTCAATTTTTCCCACAACAAAAGTTCTTCTCGGAAATTCCGATCGTGTGTAGCCAATTCTGACACACAAAAATCCTACGCATGCTCGGAATCAATTTGATGCATGCTCGGAATCATTGTACTTAATTTTTCTCGGCTCGTCGTAGTGTTGTACGTCCCCGCGTTCTTGACGTTGGGAATTTCCAAGCAACATTTGTGTGACCGTGTGTGTGAGCGTGTGTGTGAGCAAGACAAGTTTGAGCCAACATCCGTCAGAAAAAAATCCACGGTTTTGTTGTCGGAATGTCAATTGAAAATATTCCTTCGACAGAAGTCAGTTATACAATCAACTTCTGTCCAGCAGGGGAGCATACGCACATATCAAAATTTGTCCGATCCCTGCTAGTCAGAATTTTAAATCGGTGCGTATGGCCATCATAAGTATACAACCTATTCCTTTACAGGGGGTAACTTTTAGAGATTTTTTTTATACTAGCTACGTGGTCGCTTTAATCAGTAAGTACTTGATTTTTCTTGTATCTGTAAATCTTCAAAAGTGGCAGGCTGCCGCCTAATATTTTTATTTTATTCCCTGAAACTTAGCAATTGCTATTTCACTTGTGGAAATCATCTGTACAAAGAAAAGCTACCACATCCCCATAGATTTTTTTGCTCTCATTTTAAAGTTTTCAAGACTAAAACATTACACAGAAATAAATTACCACTAAGATTCACCTTGATGAGTTTTCTCTAGCAGGCCAAGGGCGACACAGGCATCAAGAAGCCTTTCAGTTCCATGTACAGAAGCATTAATCTTATCCGCAATATCCATGGCCTTCAGTGCACCTTTATCTTTCAACTTATCAAAGACCTTCAGTTTAGATGCTGCAAACAATGTCTGTAAACAGAAAGACAAACAGAGGAAATCGCAGTGCTGGACATTTATCTACATTGTGCACATGGACAAGGACTAGTCTGGGCTATACAGATTATACATTGAGCAAATACTTTTTGTTAGAAAAATTTGTTTGCTTTCTTCTGTGTAAAGTCCCTCTATGTGCACCTTACTCTAAAAGCTGGTTATAAATTGGGGAAATTTCATTTAGAAAAAAATAAATAAAACACACATATTTTTGAAATATGCAAAACAAATTGTTACTAAAATAATTTCTTATGACACGTCAGTGAAAAAAAAAAGAAAAAAAAAGAAATATGTATAGTCAAAAATAAAAAATGACATATGTAATAGAATACTCACAAAGAGTATTCTCAATGACTTGTATGTGCTATGAATATAAAATAGATCCGTTAATCCTTCTAGTAACCCTGCCTAGATGTCACCTTGAATAGAGGAAATGTGTCCTTATTACATCACTGATCTTTATTATAACGTCCATATTTTTATGGGAGACATCACACCACAGTGCAACATTTTGGGGCACTTTAGGACCTTTTCGCCAGGCTGCTGTTTCAGGTCCACTGCCACGGTGGCAGACAGGACTTCATTTGTTCACAGATCTCTGTGAATGAATGACACAGCCGTGAGGGCTAAACAGATGTGTCAATTTCAAAAGTGACAGCTTCTGTGGTAGTGAAAGAACCTTAAGGCCCCTTTCACACGGGGTGAGCTTTGTTTAGATCAGCAGGGGATGTATCTTCTTACCCCTTATTGATCAGAGCAGTTTATGTAGAGCGGACGTGGACCAAGCCCGCTCTGCTCTATGGGTGACCGGGTGTAAATGGACTCTGCTGTTCGTTTACGCACGACTGCCCTCCGATCCAAGCTGCCTAGATGAAGAGGGACAGATTCCCTTCAAGTTTCTTTTTAGCGAATCGGATTGGAGGTAGGTGGGTGTAAATGGACACAAGTCAATTTACACCAGTGGTCCATAGGGGTGAATGGAGAGTCTGATCAGGTCCACCTGAAAAACTGACCGGAAAACCTGATTGGACCCTCTGGGGTAGATCTACTAAAACTGGTGCACACAGAATCTGGGGCAGCTGTGCACGGTAGCTAATCAGCTTCTAACTTCAGCCTGTTCAATTAACCACATCCCGCCCGGCCTATAGCAAAATGACGGCCGGGGCGTTGGCTCTCCCGTTCTGACTGGACGTCGTATGACATCCTTCAGAACGAGGCACGCAGCACGGCGATCGGTAGTGCAGTGTGTGGCGCCGACTCACAGAATCTCCAATCACGGTAAAGAGTCTATGACGTAGGCTCTTTACCATGTGATCAACTGTGTCCAATCACAGCTGATCACAGAGTAACTAGGAAGTGCTGGTTATCGGCATTCCTTTATCCACGGTGACAGGGTGTGAGTAGAGGAGAGCCAATAAGAAGCTCTCCTGACAGGGGGTGATCTGCACTGATAATCAGTGCAGTGATTATCAGTGCAGCCTCATCAATGCCCACCAGTGATGCCTTTTAGTGCCCATCATTGCCACCCATCAGTGACATCTATCAGTGCACATCAGTGCCGCCTATCAGTGCCCATAATGGCTGCCCATCAATGTCACCTATCAGTGCTGTATATACGTGCTGCATATTGGTGCCCATCAGTGCTGCATATTAGTGTCTCCTCATCAGTGAAGGAAAACATATTTTTACAAGATTTTATAACAAAGAAAAAATAAAAATAAAAATGTTGGTCTTTTTTTTATTTGTTTAGCAAAGAAAAAAAAAAAAACAGCAGTGATTAAATATTACCAAAAGGGAGGGGCGTGACCGGATGTGATTGCAGCAGGACGTGTCTGCCCGGAGCTCCGGCTTTCATCCGGCTCTATATCCTGATTGCAGCTGACTAAATATCCGGTACTCGGTGCTGCACTGCTCCGGTGAAAGGGGAACTGCCGCGGCACCTAACGATGCCATCCTCGGCTTCGAAGAAGCAGCAGAAGCACCTTAATCAGCCACCTTTAGAACAGAGGCAGTTGCGCTCTCAGAGCAATATGGCGCTTGGCTCCGCCCACACCATCTTGGTTCCTGTTAACTCGACACAGCGCGCCAAACCACAGATCTCCAGGATGACGCAGCCAGTGAGTATGGCGTCGCAGGTACAGGAGGCACCATCTCCCTTGCCGCAAGAAATAGAGGTGGATATGGCAGCCATAACAGGTCCAATCCTGGAAGCTATTGCGGCTTCTAAAACGGAGCTTATGACACGTATTGACTGTTTGGCCTCGGAGTGTAACCTTATCCGGCATGATCTGGACAAGATCAGAGGCAGGCTATCCACAGCGGAGGATCGCATCTCTGGAGTGGAGGACGCTGCCCATACTCAGGGTTTTCAACTCGGGGAGCTGAAAGATATGGTCCGGTTCTTGCAGCACAGAGCAGATGACGCCGAGGACCGCCAGAGAAGAAACAACATAAGAGTTGTGGGGTTACCTGAAGGGGCTGAGGGGGTAGCCACTACTACTTTTGCCGAGCAGTTCTTCAAATCACTGCTGGCTTTAGGGGATCTCCCCCCCACATATGTTGCTGAGAGGGCACACAGGGTCCCCACTGGAGCTCGGCCATCGGGTGCCCCACCTCGTCCTTTTCTGGTCCGGTTCCTAAACTATAGGGACCGTGACATGTTACTGGCGGAGGCAAGAAAACATAAGGAGCTGAAATATGACAACGCACGCATCATGCTTTTTCCGGATTTCTCGGCGGAGACTCAGAGGAGGCGTCGCTCCTTTACAGATGTGAAAAGAAGGCTCAGAGAGAAAGATCTGAAATACAGTATGTTGTACCCCAGCCGTCTCCGAGTGCAGCACAAGGGTTCAGTAAAGTTCTTTGAAACTCCACAGGATGCCTGCGACTGGTTGGACCAGAATCCATGATGCCGTACGAGGTTTACCTGTCCACCTTGTTACTGTTATGATTTTTCTATTTTTATTTTCTGGTCTGTTGTTTTTTGCAAGGGAACTGCCTGTCTACTCCTGTAGACTTACTCTATTTTCCCCTTCTCTTTTTGGGGCATCAGGCATTGCTATACTCTCAGGATCAGAGTCAGGGGGCAAGATGTTTTCTTTTGCTATTTTTTTTCCCCTGGGACCCCAGTATTATGGCTGAAATCCGGAGCCCTTGGATCTGCTTTATTGTGGGGCCACCATCTCACTATTCCTCTGTGAGTGCTCTTTTTCAGAGATGCACAAATGTGGCAGCTGCATTGTACTTTTGTGGTAACGACTACACAATGGTACATTCCCACGGTTCAGGTTGTACCCACAAGGGGTTCTTTGTGCACGGTCAGCTGCTACTTCTATATCATGGACAGCCGTAGGAGTCTGGTGCGACTGGCACGGATTTTTTTATTTTTCCAGCTTCAAATGCCGAACTGTCAACGCTTCAGGTTGAACTCCTACAGGTTTGTTTGTTTTGGGACTAAAGCTGCATACCGGAAGATTTTTGTTTTTGTTCAGGTTTTGGATTTCATGTTGATTTTGTATTTTTTTGGTAGATTAGTAGTTTGTGGTATGACAGCAGGGGTGTTTTTTTGTTTTTCTGACCAAGGCCATGGAGCTTCTCCCGGATTTGCACAACTACTGGCTGAAATGTGTATGTCCTCCTATATGATAATTGCAACTGTTTTCCCTCCGCTAACTGTTTTCATGTGGTTATCATATCTCTTTGATTTTCATAATGGATAGTAAACTTAAAATACTTTCCTGGAATGTCAGGGGTCTAAATAATAAATTTAAGAGGGCTGCAGTTTTCCAATACCTCAAACGGGTCAAACCACATGTTGTCCTCTTACAGGAAACTCACTTGGAGGGCAGTACGATTTTGTCGTTACGCAAGCCCTGGATTCAAAGGGCGGTTCACGCTACCTATTCCACATACTCTAGAGGGGTTTCCTTGCTAATTAGTAAGGCAATTCCATGCACAATACATCAAGTGTTTACTGACTCGGGAGGTCGATATGTGGCAGTCCTCTTGGAAATATTCTCTCATAAAATCCTACTGGTGAATGTATATTTGCCCCCTCCTTTCAAGGTTAATTTACTATGTGATTTGTTGGTAACATTGGCCCCGTATCTCCATCTGCCGATACTTTTCATGGGGGATTATAATGCCATCTTAGACCCGGTGCTGGACTCCTCCAATGCTGGGAGACCGGCCTCGGCGGATCTCTGCTCCTGGATGTCGATGGCGGGTCTGACTGAACTGTGGAGGTGGAAGCATCCGGATACGGTATCCTACTCGCATCTGTCTTACACTCACAAATCTTCCGCTAGGATTGATTTGGCGTTTGGCAATGCTTCCATTCTGCAGTATGTATCTGAGGTGAACTACTTACCTGGGGGAACTTCGGATCATAACCCACTTATGGTCACTATGGCCTTTCATGTGAAGAAAAGGGGAGGGGGGTGGAGATTGTCACCAGGTTGATTGTTAGAGGATCAAGTGCTGGCTCAGATTCAACAATCCACAGACGCCTACTGGGAGGCAAACGAGGGATCGGCTGATCCCTCGGTGGTATGGGATGCTTTCAAAGCAGTGGCAAGAGGGGAGTGTATTTCCGCAATAAAGTCAGTCAGGAAGGATCATATCCAGGAGAGTGAGCTTCTCATGGCTCATGAGCGAGAGAGTGCTAAAGTAAATGCAGACTCTCCCTCAGAGGCCAATTATGTATCCTTACTGGAAGCTAGACGCTTAGTAGCATTACATTTCACGGATATGGCGCACACTGAGGTGCGTCAGAGGGCAGAAACGGTGTTCGCTGAGGGTGACAAAAATGGCAAGTTGTTAGCTAACCTTGCCACTGACCAAAAAATACCAGTTAGTATACCGGTGATACGGAATAAAGGGGGGACCTTGATTACGGATCCCACAGACATATTAAGGGAATTTGTTCAATTTTACTCGTCCCTGTACTCGCCTATCCCTTCTTACGATCCCTCGGAACTGAATGAGTTGTTGCTGAGCCTCTCCATACCGAGATTGTCAGATACTGATGCTATTATGTTAGATGAACCTATTTCTGTATTGGAAATTGAAGCAGCTACGCTCGCTTTTCCCCCACAGAAGGCGCCGGGTCCGGATGGATTTCCGGCGGATTTCTACAGAGCGTTTAGGTCCCGATTGGCCACAAGACTAAATGTGCTCTTTCGTCACTGCTGGGAGCGGGGGGCCTTGCCGGCGTCAATGATGGAGGCCTACATGGTGCTCCTCTTGAAGCCGGGGAGGGACCCACTACAATGCTCATCATATCGACCGATTGCGTTGCTAAATGTAGATCTGAAGATCCTTGCTAAAGTGCTGGCGTCAAGGTTGGCCAGGGTAATTTCGTCCCTGGTGGACATTGACCAGACGGGCTTCATACCCGGCATGTCGACGGACACTAACTTGAGGAGGTTGTTCACGCATATTCAGCTAGGTACCACTGACTCCCTGGCCAAGGTAATTGTCTCGATAGATATAGAGAAAGCATTTGACTCGGTTGACTGGTGCTACATGCATGGGGTGTTGGAGGGAATGGGCTTTGGACCCGGTTTCCGTCGATGGATCACTCTATTGTATACTAATCCTCGAACAGCGATTCGGCTCGGTACAACAATCTCTGAATTTTTTCCGTTAGGTAGGGGTACTAGGCAGGGGTGTCCACTCTCCCCCTTTCTTTTTGCATTAATGATGGAACCAATTGCTAGAGCACTTAGGCGCTCCAGTGGGGTGGGGGGTATCCGAGTTGGCTCAATTACAGAATGTGTAGCACTATATGCTGATGACTTGCTCCTATTCCTTAGGGACCCTGGGCCCTCCCTCAGGGCTGTTTTGCAGATCTTAGATTTATTTGCCTCCTTTTCGGGGTTGCGGGTGAACTGGAGCAAGTCATCTATTTTGCCGCTGGGCCCTGAAGCACAGATGCTTAGAGATAACGACTTACCGTTGCAGTGGGTCTCTACTATTACCTACCTGGGTGTCAGAATAACTGCCCATATTGGAGATTATATGGCTTTGAACCTTCTCCCGCTGGTGTCTGGCCTCAGACAAAAAACTCAGGTCTGGCGGAAACTGCCTCTCTCCCTGATAGGGAGAATAAGTCTTCTCAAAATGAAATTCCTACCAGTACTCCTATACTTCCTGCGTCACTCTCCAGTGTGGATTCCCAAAGATTTCTTTAAAACATTGAATAGTATAGTGGGGGCTTTTCTTTGGTCTCCACAATCCCCTCGTATTAGTATTTCGGTCCTGCAGGAGCCCCTGGGGCAGGGGGGGTTGGCGCTTCCGGACTGGCAAAAGTATTATCTGGCTGGCCAGATGGTGTTTGCTAGGCGCTGGCTGCTGGCTGATGACGGCGATTCGGCCACGGCCCTGGAAGCGGCTCATTTGGGATCATATGAGAGCTTACGATTGGCCTTATTTAGGGGTCCCAGGTCCAGTCTCCCTTTAACAGTCTCTATGAAGGCCACCATTAGGGCCTGGGAGGTCACTACTGCTCTGATGTCACCTTCCTATCTGGGAGTTATGCCTTCGGCCCCTCTCTGGTTGAACCCAAACTTATCAGATTTTTGCTCCCTCCCGGATCCAATGATTTGGGCTTGTGGGGGGATTAAAGTGTTAGAGGATATTACTAGGGAAGGTGAGCTTATTTCTTTTGATCAATTAAAAGCAAGGCATGATTTGCCAAATTCCTTCTTCTTTCGCTATCTGCAGCTGCGCCACGCTTTTCAGGCGCAGTTCAGTGGCCAAAGGGTCGAGTCCCTTCCATCCCCACTGGAGACCCTTTTGAAAGACAAAGACCTAGCCAAACCTCTGTCCACTGTTTACAAATCCCTATTTAAAAAAATACCGTTGGGGGTAACTAGGTGTAGAGAGAGGTGGGAAAGGGAAATTCCAGAGATACAGGGGGAGGATTGGGAGGATATGTGGGATCGCCCATTTAGGCATTTGGTTTCTGCTAGAGATCGTCTAATACAGTTCAAATTTCTGCACCGTATATATTTCACTCCTGCTAGGCTTTCTCGTATATATCCTACCACCAGTGGTCAATGTTGGAGGTGCACATACTCCCCGGCAGATTCGGAACATGTTTTCTGGACGTGCCCACGGATTCAGACCTTTTGGTCTGGGGTGGTGGAGAGCATGTCGGAGGTGCTTGGAGCTCCGGTCCCCCTGGCGCCCAGGGTTTGCCTCCTGGGTTTGGTGGAGGGGGTGGTTCCATCATTGGCACACCGCACATTGCTAATTATTGGGATGTTTTATGGCAGAAAGGCTATTTTATTAAAGTGGAAGAACGCTAGTGCCCCCACACTCTCATTCTGGAAAGGTCTGGTTAACTCAGTTATACATCTATATAAGGCTACGTACAGGGCACGTGGATGTGGGAAAAAGTTTGACAAGGTCTGGCAGGCATGGCTGGACTCTTCTGCAACAGTAGGCTGATCTGATCAATGGAATTGACGGTCGGTCAAAGATAGCATGATTATAAATTTACTACTGTATAGCTGACATGTGTTCCACATGGTTTTCCTGGTGAATATAGGCTCTTTAGGAGGATAGTGGATATAATAATAGGAGGACGGACTGTGATGTTAGGATTGATGCAAGAATGTCTTATGTGTTATATATATAACGGCGGCCTTGGTCGGGATGGGGGGGGGGAAAGGGGGTTATAGTTATAGATGAACTATGTTAGTTCTGGTAGAGTGGGCCTTGCATGGCCGCGGTCGAGAGGGTATGTTGCCTACTCGAGTATGTGTTTTAATGTTGTACTGTACTGTACTGTAAGAAAATCTAATAAAAAGAATTTATATAAAAAAAAAAATATTACCAAAAGAAAGCTCGGTCTCAAAAAAAATAGCAAAAATGTTGTTTGGGTACAGCGCTGCATGACCGCGCAATTGTCATTGAAAGTGCGACAGCGCTGAAAAGGTGAAAATTGGCCTAAGCAGGAAGGGGGTGAAAGTGCCCTGTATCAAAGTAGTTAGGCTTTGACAATAAAATCTGGACACCGATTGGTTTCCATGCAGAGCTCCACCAGATTTTGCATTCTCCAGTTTTGTAATTAACCCTTATGTGTGAAAGGGGCCTAAATACCGATGTAACAAGCTGAAAAAGCTAGACTTAGCCGTTAAATACGCTTTGGTTGGGCCTTTACATTGGCATGTTTTTTGAACAAAACACTCCTTCACTAGATGTAGGTTGACCGCTATTTGTTCCTAGTCTCCCTCCCCCTTCTCACTTCACGCTTCCTTTACATCTACCCCCACTTTTTACCTCTCTCTTACCCGACTCACTGACATACATTCCTTTGCACCCAAAAATCTTCTGTGTGACAAATGCTGTAAAAAACGATTAGCCCTCTATATACAGAATAGTGAAAATTCAACCGTTTGGCTATTCACTTACCAAAAAAACTAAGAAAAGTGCAGTGCATCTGGAAGTATTGCAGATGAACAGGGAAACTGAAATTAATGAATGCAGCTGACCTTGGCAAGTGGTCGAGAAAACACCAATTTGTGTCCCGGCTGACAAGCTTTTAATAGCAGGAATCACCAGTCCACTTCCAAGGGGTCTTCAACAACACTCCCCAAGATTGGGTGTACCATGCTCAACAACAATGCTGTTGGGTATTCTGAGTCCACACAGTGCAGAGTAAGGAGGTAGATCACAATAACAATATAGTCCTACATTTATTGAATTCATTAAAAATTAATGCGTTTCTGAGCATGCATTGCTCCCTTCTCAAGAGTTCTCAGGAGGACTCCTGAGAGTATAATGCATGCTCCGAAACATGTTGAGTTTTATTGATTTTAATAAATGGAAGAGAAAACTATACATACAAAGACATTCACGCAGGATCGCCAAGCTCCCCCTTATTAGTGTAGGGTATTGGACTTTGGTTTAAAATAAATTTGACTCAAACTATACATTTTCCCTTTATTCTTTTTTATACTTCGTGCCCAAAGATAAAACAAATCTTAATTGCACACTTTTTTTTAAAACATTTTTTAACTCCAGTCCTGCAATCATCAATGGAATCACGATGGGCTGTAGCTGATGGTCCTGATTTTTACTGGATGACGTTGCATGAAGGACCATTCTTCACAACCGGAACCAATGGAGAGGAAGACTATAAAACTGAGGTTTAAGGCAAGTATGAATCTGTGTTAACCCATCTTTCCTCGGTCTCCAAGCTGTACCTATGGGGCTTGTCCACTGGTTGGGAGACAGCGGTGAACGATTACCATAGAAGTCTGTATAGGCTGGACTGCGCAGACATGGGCATTAGAAGGAGGTTTCCACCACAGGGTGTAAATAATCCCCAGATGCTGAAGAAACTATATGCTAATATACAGTGGCGGCTGGTGGGTTTTTCATTGGGGGGGGCAACAAACTAGAGCACCCCCCCTCCGGGCGGCCGGCGGCGCGGCACTGACAGCACCCCCCCACAGGTCCCTGGTGCTGGCATCTTTAGTGTGCGAAGCCAGCTGTGACTCCTTGCAGTTGGCTTCCCACTGCGCTTAGTGAATGATCTCACAGCCTTCTGGGACCTGCGACGTGTCCCAAGAAGCTGTGGGGAGAGGGGGGGCCCCAACTTCCTCCCAGTTTGCCTAAGTGATCCGGGCAGAAACCTATCAAAACTAGGTAAGTTCCGCCTTAATTATGTTGTTGCCAGTTTTGGAACCTGCTATTGATGTACAGGCACGGCTATTTTTATTATTATACAGCATTTATATAGCGCTAACAGTTTGCGCAGGACTTTGCAATATAAAGGGAGACAAAACACCAACAGTACAATTCAACACAAGAGGGTTAGAAGGGCCCTGCTCCTGTGAGCCTACAATCTAAGAGGGAGGGGCTGGTGAAACAAAAGGTAGTGACTGTGAGGGATGAACTGATGAGGGAAGTAGAAGATTTGGTTGTTAGCTGAAGACAGGATAGGCCTCCCTGAAGAGATGAGTTTTCAGGCATCGCCTAAAAGTGGACAGAGTAGGAGATAACCGGACAGATTGGGGTAGTGAGATAGATTAAATAGAGAAAGCACTCACATTGCCTAATCCGTAATCAATTAGGGAAATACAAAAAAGGGGGACCCAAAGGGTAACCTCAGGTCGGACTTTAACGGCACAGTAAACAATGGTAATACACAAAAATAATCTTTCATAACGTATAAACACATACATGGTATATAAGGAAGACAAACAATTACTTAAAAACCAT
The DNA here is from genome assembly GCA_029206835.1 of Rana muscosa. Classification (NCBI taxonomy): domain Eukaryota; kingdom Metazoa; phylum Chordata; class Amphibia; order Anura; family Ranidae; genus Rana; species Rana muscosa. Next base: position 239,707,232 of record CM055117.1, read on the forward strand.
ATACAAAATGACAGAGTATATAGTATGAGCCCAAGTGCATCCAGGGTAGTGAGTTCTAGAGGATGGGAGAGGCTTTGGAGAAGTCCTGGAGACGAGCATGGAAGGGGGAGACAAGGGCGCTAGAGAGCAGAAGGTCTTGGGAGGAGCGGAGAGGACAGTTTGGGTGATATTTGGAGACAAGATTGGTGATGTAGCTCGGTGCAGAATTGTAAATGGCTTTGTATGTTATGGTTAGTGTTTTGAATTTTATTCAATGGGAAGCCAGTGGAGGGATTGTCAGAGAGGGGTGGTGGACACTGAACGGTTGGATGAGTCTGGCAGTGACATTCATGACAGACTGAAGAGGGGATAGACTAAGGTTCATGTATGAGGGATTAGATGTGCTTGGGGGAAGGGGGGGGTGTATAGTATGATGCAAAGGAGCTGGCTTATAACTTTTTCTGCCTGGCTACCTAAGTTTTATTTTACTAGTGCTTCGCAGTAAACACAGAAACTGTACTTAAGTCAATCAATTTAACAATCATTATGTGCAACGCCCTTCAGAAACACACACCTCTATACAGTGTTGGTAGAAGGGTGATAAAAATATACTTACTGAAGTCTGTACTGTAACTTCTCTTTCTACTTACTACATCACCAGTCACATCCAATCTTTCAAAGCAGGATTACATCAGAATGGTGGCTATAAGCTCTCATATTAGCATTTTTTATCATGCTGTATGAGAGACCCAGCAAGAAGCTTACAGTGTGTGTTTCAGCAACACAAGCTAGTGCACTCTAAAGATCAATCGCCTGGTGGATGAAAAGCTAACGCACTGAGCTAGTAGGCTCCCTTCTGTGTATGTATTTCAAGGCTTTGCTTTTAACTTTGTCAGAAGTCTACTTTAAAAGTTAAAACACTGCAGGAGGCCATCGCCATCTGAATGAGATTATAAGTAAGCACCTGTTTTGGGAAGGGGTTCATTTAGAGTGCTTGATAGTTCTTATTATGAAGCGAGTCCTTCAAAGTAGACTTAAACTCAAATGTTAACAAAAAGTACTGTTACTGGTATTTAATTGTTAAAAAAAGAGTTTTGTAGAGAAAATTCTGCTTCAGGTTTAGTGAACCCAGGGAGAAAATTGCGGATCCTCCTCTTCAGCAGATATTATGTGAATAAAATGTAAGACTTTTGGCCAGGTTAACAGCGTTGCAAGAAGCCCAGGGCAGCATTAAAGTGGTTGTATACCCTCTTTTTGAACTTTTACCTACAGGTAAGCCTATAATAAAAGACTTACCTGTAGGTAAAAAGAATATCTCCTAAACCTGTAAGGTTTAGGAGATATTCCCCCCGCAATGAGCTGTTGACTGCAGCGGCGCATGCGCAGCGGGGATTCTCGGCTAAAGCCCGGCAGACGCCGGACCTTGCCGACGTGCGGGAGTGACGACATCGCCGCTCCAGCCACTCACAGCGCTGGAGCGGCGATACCTGGAAGACACACCGAGGCAAGATAACATCTCCCTCTGCGTGAACCAGGTAAGTTCCCGACGCCTCGTTCTAAGGTAAGTATTTCATAATGAGCTAGTATGCGGTGCTCATTATGCCTTTTACCTTTCAGGTATGAAAAAAAAAAAAAAGAAGGAGCGGGTATACAACCGCTTTAAGTACAGGGAGGTTAGTACTCCAACCATTATTCTATCTTTTATTTACTTGTACCAGGAAAACTGGTAGGACAACTTTAAAGTGATAGTAAACAGTTGTTTTTTTTCTTTGTTTTTTATTTATTGATTAGCAGCCCGGATCCTCTTCTGCACAGGGTCCCTTGCCGACGCTCCTGGCCCCTCCCTCATGTGGGATGCCCTCACAGCAAGCAGCTTGCTCTGGGGCATCCAAGCAGAGTGTCCCTATAGCAAGCCGCAAAGTATAGTATGGCGTTCCCTTTAGAAAAGTAAAAAACCTCTGCCTTTAGAATCACTTCCTTCTTATGCCTGGGACTACATGTCCCATGGGGAATTGCTCCTCACACATTCACAAGTTCTCAGGCACTTACTGACATGTATGGGTGGTGTACTGAGCTGTATGTGTGCTGCACTGTGTATACTGATATGTATGAGCAGTGTACTGAGCTGTATATTTCCTGACATGTAAATAAATGATTATTCTGGAAGCAGGTTAACTAATCAGCTGACCAACTAATCGATTATAAAAATAGTTGACAACTATTTTTATAATTGATTATGTTGATTAGTTGTTTCAGCCCTACATTCCATATTAATAATTATGCTACCAAAATTAGTGTGTGCTGTAAACTGCCTTCAGCATTTCCAGCCTTGACTGTAGGTCTTTGGCTTAGCTAGAGAGAAAGGCTGACAGAAGCTTTAAAGGGGTTGTAAAGTCAGAAGGTTTTTTATCTTAATGCATGCTATGCATTAAGATAAAAAGCCTTCTGTGTGAAGCAGCCACCCTCAGCCCCCCTAATACTTACCTGAGCCCCATCTCCATCCACGAGTGTCTCAGCTATCCGGGACTCTCCATCCCGATTGGCCGAGACACAGCAGCGGCGCCATTGGCTCCTGCTGTCAAAAGTTAGTTGGCCAATCAGGAGAGGGGGCGGGGCCGAACCACAGCTATGTGTCTGAATGGACACAGGGACCTACAGCTCGGCTTGGGTGCCCCCATAGCAAGCTGCTTGCTATGGGGGCACTGAACTGGATGAAGGGGCTAGGAGCGGTGAAGAGGGACCTGAGAAGAGGAGGATCCGGGCTGCTCTGTGCAAATCCACTTCAACAGAGCAGGCAAGTATGACAGGTTTGTTATTTTTATATATATTTAAAAAAAAACAAGGCTTTACAATCACTTTAAGTCTGGTACACATGAAAAGTTCTCTTTTGTTCAACCCAGCAGGCCAAACGAAACAAATACTGACAGATCGCTGTACTAACACACGCAATGTTAGTGAGGTGATCTCTCCCACTGTGCCTTTGTGTTCTGACAGGGAGACTGCTTCCCCCCACCAGAACACACTGATCGTCACTCAACACTATTGGCTGAGCGCACAGATCGGATGCTGGTTCTCTAACATGTCCCTTTGACAAAAGAGTGGTCGTTAGACTGGCTTCTGTCGGAAAGACAGCTGTACACACTGACTGCATGTCTGGTGATTTAAATGTCTTTTGAAAAGGTTAAGTTTACCTTTTTATACCCATATTCAGGGTGCATCATGCTACTAAATTCACCTTGAGCTTAATCCCAACCCGACTCTGAACCTAAGGCCTCACCCTGACCCTAACCTGGTCTTCACCCCAACACCAAATTTACCCTGATCTTAATCCCAACCTGACTGACCGCAACGCTTACCTCACCCTAACTTGGTCTTGACACCAACACCAAATTCACCCTGATCTTAATCCCAACTTGACTCTGACCCTAACTCTAACCTCACCCTGACTAACCTGACCTTGACCATAACCTCACCCTAAACTTGCCCCTACCAGCTAGCACAATCACAATAATTAGGGGGTGTTGTGATAGACACCATGTTTACACAAAATGGAGAAAAATCTACACAAAAATTCTCCAAATAAATCTTCCCTACACACAGGATGTGATATCAAAGGAAATCTTGTAAAAATGCAGTGCGTTAAAGCGCGACTAAAATGCATGAAACTGTACATGCATTTTCAGCGCAAGTCAGTGTGAATTCACCCTTAAAGTGGTTGTAAAAGCTGACTTTTTTTTAGGATGCAGACAATATATATATAAAATTTGAGAAATCACATACCTTTGATGCTTTAAAGCCATCCAGAAGTTCGATAATTTTTGAGGGGAGCTGAACAGCAGTTTTTGGCTTTTCTTCAACTCCATTTAAAATAATTGATGTACGTTGTAAAGAGGGCCCAGAACTACAAGTGTTACTGCTACAATCCTTCCTTGCCTTCTTTAGGTCAGTGTTCTTACTGGGAGAGGAGCAGTCTTTCTCCACGTCGCTGAGGTTCTCAAAGCTCTCTACATATGGAATGGAGTCATGCTTTACTCTATGTATGGAATGTTTGGAGGGTGGATAGTAAATCTCTGCAAGCTTTTTGCAGAAGTGGTTCAGGGGAAAACCAACTACATTCAAAAAGTCTCCATGTACACTTTCTACTAACATTCCCCCAAGAGATTGAATTCCATAGCCGCCTGCTTTATCCCTGGAAAAAAATAAAATAAAAATTGCTAAACAATTTTATAAAGTAAATTGGAAAGGTACTATTTGTAGCAAAAATTATTACTGTAGTTCTGTAAATTGATAAACAACGCTTAAAGTGATTCTACAGTCTGTTTTTTTTTTTTTTTGCCGATTGTTCACAGGAGAGACGGATCAGTGGCGTGCCGATGTAAACGAAGCACACCACTGATCTGTCAGGGAGGAAAAGTGAGAGACCGTGTTTCAGCTAAGCTTCCTCCAGTGAATCAACTCCCCCCAGTTAGAAACACCTCCCAGGGAACACATTTAACTCCTTGATCGCCCCCGAGTGTTAACCACCCCTTCCCGGCTAGTGTCATTTATACAGTGACAGTGCATTTTTTTTAGCACTGATCACTGTATTGGTGTCACTGGTCCCCAAAAAGTGTCACTTAGTGTCAGATTTTACTGCCACAACGTCGCAGTCCCACTAAAAATCACAGATTGCTGCTATTACCAGTAAAAAAATAAAAGTCCCTAAATCTATCCCGTAGTTTGTAGACGCTATAACTTGTGCATAAACCAATCAATATACGCTTATTGGGATTTTTTTTTTTACCAAAAATATGTAGCAGAAGAGATATTGCCCTAAATTGATGTTCGTTTTTGACATTTTTTTTTGGATATGTATTATAGCAGAAAGTAAAAAATATTTTCTTTTTTTTTTTAAATTGCTGGTCTTTTTGTTAACTCTAATGCCGCGTACACACGATCAAACATTCCGACAACAAAACCGTGGATTTTTTTCCGACGGGTGTTGGCTCAAACTTGTCTTGCATACACCCGGTCACACGGTTGCTCGCAAATTCCGAACATCAAGAACGCGGTTACGTACAACACTACGTGTCAAATTAATTCCGAGCATGCGTAGAATTTTTGTGCATCGGAATTGGCTACACGCGATCGGAATTTCCGAGAACAACTTTTGTTGTCGGAAAAATTAGGAACCAGCTCTCAAACATTTGTTGTCGGAAATTTCCGACAGCAAATGTCCGATGGAGCCTACACACGGTCGGATTTTCCGACAACAAGCTCACATCGAACATTTGTTGTCGGAAATTCCGACCGTGTGTACGCGGCATAAGGGTTTACTTTTGCTTTAAGGACTGTGAGAATAAAAAAATGTATCACCTCGTGAAACTTTTGTTGTAGGTTTGAGGATTGTGGGAACAAAACTATATCACCCGGTGTGAAAAAACATGACAAGAAGGTTGGATAATTGCTATCCACAATATAAATCCTAGTTTGCCAAGTCTTATTCATAATGCCTACGATATTAACCAACAAAGGTAAAAAATATATATAATATATATTAGGACACACAGTTCCACCTGCTGGCTGTGAGGAAGCTCTACATCAGGGGTCTCAAACTGGCGGCCCTCCAGCTGTTGCGAAACTACAAGTCCCATCATGCCTCTGCCTGTGAGAGTCATGCTTCTAACTGTCAGCCTTGCAATGCCTCATGGGACTTGTAGTTTCACAACAGCTGGAGGGCCGCCAGTTTGAGACCCCTGCTCTACATCATATCCCAGCAATGCAAGTACTGAAAACATATTTGCAAAGACACAATGACAAGTCTCTGGATTTTTTTGTGTTTTATTTATATATATTGTAGATATTTATTACGTCTTATTTAGAATAACGTATATGATAACTAGGTTTATCTTTAGATCTGAGGTCATCAATGGCTTAATGAATGAAATTAAAAAAAAGGTACCATTCCCATGGTACACTTTATTTTTTTAAAAGTGGGCACAAAAGTAAAGGGCATACTTACAAAGAACTGAACTTGACTTTAATAAAAGGCACATATTTAGGCTCTTGTAGGCCTAAAAATAATGCTAGTCGTTATTCTTTCTGTGTCAGGAAACCGGTCCTCTTGGTAGTGGAAGAATGTGTAAATATTTTAAGTCAAGAATCATTCTGTGGGAAGGCAATGGAATGTGTCCAGAGTTCTCTTGTACCCAAAGCTTTAGCCTATCTTTGGGGGTGCCATCCCATCCCTAACAAATTGTTCTGACTATATGAGCTGACAAACTGTCCTAACAAACTAAACATTTTGAAATTTGACAATGGTCACCAGGGCAAAACTGGGAGTGAGAAACTCTTCACCACTGTATTCAAAAGCTAAAAAGAAATAAAATGGTGTAATGGCTTTAGATTAGGGCTGTTACTGATTAAAATTTTCGTGTTCGATTAATCGTTTTTTTTAAATCAATTAATCGACTAATTTCGATTAATTATAATGCACATACAGATTTTAATTTTTTTTACTGTAATGTCCATATCTCCTCACATCTCCCCTCATACCGTAATGTCCACATCTGCCCCCATACCGTAATGTCCACATCTGCCCCCCGTACCGTAAATGTCCACATCTGCCCCCCGTACCGTAAATGTCCACATCTCCCCCCCGTACCGTAATGTCCACATCTCCCCCCCGTACCGTAATGTCCACATCTCCCCCCCATACCGTAATGTCCACATCTCCCCCCATACCGTAATGTCCACATCTCCCCCCCATACCGTAATGTCCACATCTCCCCCCCATACCGTAATGTCCACATCTCCCCCCCATACCGTAATGTCCACATCTCCCCCCATACCGTAATGTCCACATCTCCCCCCATACCATAATATCCACATCTCCGATTGTCCGCTCTGTCCGGAATAGACAGCAGGCAGACCCGTCCGCAGAGTAGACGGCACAAGCAGGCGGGTGATGATGACGTCAGCGCGCCGCTACTAGGCCGCCGCCGGGTGGACCAAGATGGCCGCCGCTCCGCAGCTAGGCCGAAGCCGCGGCCTTTCCTATGGGCGAGACAGCGGAGCTCACTCCGCGGATCGTCCTCGATCAAAATAATTTTGATCGATCAAAGAAATTAACGATTAATCGAGCAATTAATCGGTAATTTCCGCAGTCCTACTTTGGATACAACCTAGTTTACTAAACATCAAAAACTTATTTTAATAGAAAAAAAACAAGACTTTATAATTACTTTAAGGCCTCATGCACACTGTACGTTTTTTGTATGTTTTTACAGCGGCTGTTTTTGGCTTCAGATGTTTTTTTATTTTTCTACAGTCAAACTCCCCATCATGTTATCCTATGGGTCCATGCACACATAGGCTGTTATCAACTGTTTTTGGCTGGGGCGTATTTTGGCTGTAAACCCCCCCCCCCCCCCCCCAAAACTAACGGGTTCTGAGAGGAGTTTTTCAGCTATAAAAACGCTCCAACGTCAAAAAATGCTGATAAACGATCAAAAACGTGGCTCACCGGCGTTTAACGTTTTTCATCCATTGAAAAATGTATTTTTTTACAAATTAAAAAAAAAAAACGCCAACATGGAAAGACGCTATTGCAAAAACGTTGAAAAACACTGCAAAGCTACTGCCATTTTATAACGTTATTTTAAAACGTCCAGTGTGCATGAGGCCTCAAAGTAATTATAAAGACTCGCTTTTTTTTTTCTATTAAAATAACAAACATGCTATATTTACCTGCTCTTTGCAGTAGTTTTGCACAGAGCAACCCGGATCCTCCTCTTCTTGGGTCCCTCACCAGCGCTCCTGGCCCCTCCCTCCTGTTGAGTGCGTACACAGCAAGCAGCTTGCTATGGGGACACCTGAGCTGAGCTGCAGCTCTGTATCTTTTCAGACACAGAGCCGCGGTTCGGCCCCACCCCCTCTCTCCTGATTGGCTAACTGAGTTTGATTGACAGCAGCGGAAGCCAATGGCCCAGCTGCTGTGTCTCAGCCAATCAGGAGGGAGAGTCCCAGATGGCCGAAGTACTCATGGACATCACTGGATAGAGACGAGGCTCAGGTAAGTATTAGAAGGGGTTGCTGCACACAGAAAGCTAGAATACATAGAATGCATTAAAAGGGGTTGTAAACCCTCATGTTTTTTCACCTTAATGCATCCTATGCATTAAGGTGAAAAAACTGACACTGACCCTTGGTGGAGACACGCTGTACCTCTCTGCCCAGGGTTCTCTGCTCTTGATTGGATAGATTGATAGCAGTGCAGCCATTGGCTCACGCTGCTGTCAATCAAATCCATTGACGCAAGCATCTGGGCCAAGTCCGGCATTCTGTGTCTACCCCAGAAGAGGAGGATCAGAGCCACACTGTGCAAAACGAACTGCACAGTGGAGGTAAGTATGATAGGTTTGTTATTTAAAAAACAAGGGTTTACAAACCCTTTAAAAAAAAAAAAAAAAAATCATTTGACAAATGCGCTAGACATAAAACAAGAACTTACATTGGCTCTCCACTGTCAATGTACTCCCACAAAAGATCTTCTGACAAGTCAGCAAATTTGACTTTGGTTTCTTCATAAAAATCAATAATATCAGTGTCCAGCTGGTTATCTGAAATAAACAATTGTGGGTAGATTAACAGTTGAGGACCCTGGACATGCTACATACACCCAAAAAACTTCATCAAAGTACACAAGACATGTGTAGCACGTCCTGTGATGCTGCTGTGCCCCGTTCCTCCTCTCAATTGCCAGCAATTCTAAGCTCTTAAAATGAAATCCAAGAGTTTCTGCGTAAATATAGGAGCTCTGACAGCTGCGGTCAAAATAAAAAAGGGTTGTCTGACACAATGTTTATCAACATCATTCACATGAAAATAAAGGAGGTACAAAGTAACATTGTATCTATTGTTTCATTCAGAAAATATAAAAAGAAGCAGCTGGTGTGCGGTGTGGTTTGGCAGGATCACCACAATGCCGATGTTCTCCTTCTCTTCTTTATTTAAATTAACTTTATTGAAATGTCACAAGGACATTTCATTAAGTTCAATTGCTGGCCACATTGCACGAGGCAGTGGAATGCCTCGCACTGGACTACCCTAGAAACAAGTATTGCGTGCACTGCACATTACCACAACCAAGCACTCTGGAGACAAGGCATCATGCCTTTTTATGTGGTGGGACTACGCTGGAAAATCCACCGAATGCAGTCCCACCATATCCAGTGTGAATGTACCCTAAATATTACAAATAGAACTCAAGCGTACAAGAACAGGTACACTTCTATGCCAAATTCTATATCCTTATGCCGCGTACACACGATCGATTTTTTCGACTGTGAAAACACCGTCGAGAAAATAGACATTAAAAACGAGGAACAGCTTGTTCCCCTCACACACGGCCGTTTTAAATGTCATTTTTTTTTGGTCGAAAAAAACGACCGTGTGTGGGCTCCGCGGCACACTGCCGCGGAAAACATGTCGAAAAAAACGACGAGAAAAACTAGAACATGTTCTAATTTTTCTCGTCGTTTTTAATGCCGTTTTTCTCGTCGAAAAAAACGTCAGAAAGCCCACAGACTATCGTTTTTCTCGTCGAATGGGAAAAATGTCGTTTTTTTTTACGGGAAAAACGGCCGTGTGTACGCGGCATTAGGGCTTCTGTTGCATTGCCTTTGTTAGCTTTCTTTAGATTAAAAAAAGCAGTGCACCTATGGCATGAATTGAGTGCTCAGAACTCTTAAAATGGATGTAAACCCAAAAAATTTATTTTGTATTTTTTTGCTGTCAAAATGTAGAGTATAAGATTTCCTATCATTTGTGCCAGGTCATGCCACAAAGAGTTAATTCAGCTCTGAGCAATCCTCTTTTATTGTTCAGTGAGATAAAACGGACAAACCGAGAAAAACCTTTGTCCGTTTCGCCCCCTTGCTTTGAGTGACAGGTTACTGTATTTACATATCTCGTGCATTAGCTTTAGACAGGCATTATTTTTTAATTCCCACCCCCACTCCTTTTCTGAGTCATGTGGTTACTTTTCTGGATTTTGACTGGATGTTAGTGATCATAGCAGACTTTAGTGTAAGGAATACACAGGAGAAAATGCATGTTGACAAGGGGAGTGTAGAGGTGGGCGGGGAGTCTACAGACATCACAACTCCACCCACCGAGCTCCAGACAACAGATCCACCCACAGCACCTGCAGTTTTTCAGTTCTTATAACAGAGAGAGGGGAGACATTTGACAGATAAGGATACATGCAGGAGGCATCTATATCCTTATAGATCAGCACCATGGCAGTAGTTTAGAAAGGATGAGAATGGGTTTACATCCACTTTAAGTGCAGGAATCAATGTAACCTCAAGGAGTGTTATGGCCACTGGATACCACTCTCGAGAAAACAATTGTCACTGAAAATCAACAACCGCTTTAGACGTGACTTGATAACATTAAAGTGTCACTAAACCCACACCATAAGAAACTATCAATAAACAATATATTACATGCTGATCATACTCTGTCACTATGAGATTAGTTTTCTGTATTCTGCAAAAAAAAAAAAAAAAAAAAAAGAGGTTGATCCTGCTGTTCTCTATCTTCACCTTCTGTCCATGTGCCCAATTCAGCTAAGGATTTTGCAGCTGTAGTGGCAACTCTGCACATGCTCAGTTTTCAGTGAACTTCTATGCTGTGCATTTCCACCCCTATCACATCTGAGCAGCCCATGTGACTATAGAGTCACACATATGGGTGTATACACAGTGGAAAAATGACTGCCCACTCCCTCCTTCCTTCTCCATACCCACTAACAAGCTAAAACACAATGGTGACGGCATATTAATGCAAAAATTAAGGGGGATATCTGGACAGCCGCACTCCAAAAAATATTGCTTTATTGTAAAAATAAAATCACAGGATACATGCCACAGCAAACAGGATACAAGCTGACGCGTTTCACACTAAAACTTAGTGCTTAATCATAGCATAGTGATGGCAAATTACATGTAGATAAATGTAGGCTGGAGGGGCGTGACACAGCCTGTGACTGGCAGAAATCCGCCCACACCATGTTACTGCCAAAAAAGATTTGATTTAAGATATATATTTGTATGATCATTTTAAACAGTTTATTGATATTAAAAAAAAAATTACTCTGTATTCCAAAGGCTATTTTTTTTTTATTATTATTATGAACATGTGACCAGCAGCAAATGACTAAAAGCTTCTCCTGCTTATGTTTCCCTTCAGAGAGGCTGGGGAAGATCTGGGTCATTAATATATCAATTAGGAAAAAAGGTACTCTGATGTGTTTTTTTTTTTTTTTATTAAAATAATTGCAGTGCCATCTTCCACATACAGAAAGAGAAGGAACAATGTTAATTAAACAGTGTGTGTTTAGGATCACTTTAACATAAACCACATACTTTCTATCCTACTGTTCATGCGATTTCAGCTGCAGTGATATAGGGGAGTGGTGTTCGGACAGAGCTGGACAGTCGGTGGCTTACCCAATTTCTAATCCCCCTTTAAGGTCCCTTTTACACAAGCAGTCTGTGTGTTCCTTTTTTGACCCGTGATAACATGGATCAAAGCGGACAGCAATAGATCCCTATGAGTGGGCTGATGTAAGCAGTTTTGCATCCACCTATATCTGTACACCTCCAGGTCTGTTCAGGTTCGTCAGACCAAATAAAAAAGCTTGCATCCGGGTCTACTTTTGTGGACAAGAGGTGGGTGGATAAAGGTCTGCATACATTTACCCACCTATAGAGCAGAGTGGATTTTATTTTTGAAAGTAAAAAAAAATGGTTTTTTATAACAGCTTACCTGTAAAATCCTTTTCTTGGAGTACACCACGGGACACAGAGCCAGTCATTACATAATGGGTTAAGGGTCACCAGCGGTGATTGGACACTGGCACAACCAATAGAAGACAGTTCCCCTCCATATAACCCCTCCCATCAGGGGAGCACCTCAGGTTTTTGTAGCAAAGCAGTAAGGTTCCCATAAGAAGGGGGGGACCTCTGTGTCCCGTGGTGTACTCCAAGAAAAGGATTTTACAGGTAAGCTGTTATAAAAATCCTGTTTTCTTTATCGTACACCACGGGACACAGAGCCAGTCATTACGTCCCAGAGCAATGCTCAATATGAAGGGTGGGAGACCCAGATCAAATAGGCCGCTTGCGGACAAGAAGCCCTATACTGCTGCCTGCAGCACACTTCGCCCGAAGGCGGAATCCTCATGTCCTTTCACATCTATTTGATAGAATTTGGAAAATGTGTGGACTGAAGACCAAGTTGCAGCTTTACAGATCTGAGCCATCGAAGCCTGGTGGTGCACTGCCCATGAAGCACTTATCGCCCTGGTAGAGTGCGCCTTAACAGAAAAAGGAGGAGTCCTGTTCTTTAAACCATAAGCTTGAACAATTACCTCTCTAATCCACCTGGAAATGGTGGATTTTGATGCCGCTTGGCCCTTCTTGGGACCATCTGGCAAAATAAACAAAACATCTGTTTTACGTATCTGAGCGGTTGCTTGCAGATACACCTTTACCGCTCTCACTAGATCTAGAGAGTGTAATAATTTTTCCCCCGCCGTCCGCGGGTTTGGAAAAAAAGAAGGCAGAACAATGTCTTGATTCAAGTGAAAAGCCGACACTACCTTAGGTAGAAAGGCAGGATGGGGTCGTAGTACAATTTTGTCCTTGTGACAATTTAGATAAGGCTCTTTACAAGAAAGAGCTGCTAGCTCTAATACTCTCCTAGCAGAAGCAATAGCAATCAAAAAGGCCAATTTCCTACTTAATATAATTAAAGGAATATGGCGAATAGGTTCAAAAGGTTGCTTTTGCAACACCGACAATACCAAATTCAAATCCCATGGACACAAGGGAGACCTGACTGGAGGATTTATCCTCAGTACCCCCTGAATGAAAGCCCGAACTAGGGAATGAGATGCTAATGGTCTCTGAAAAAATACTGATAGAGCCGATATTTGACCCTTGATGGTACTAAGGGCTAATTTCATATCCACTCCTAACTGGCAAAAGGCAAGAATCCTGCTTATTTCATATTTCTGAGGGTTCCAACTTCTAGATTCACACCAGGAAACGTATGCTTTCCAGACTCTATGATAGATGAGTCTGGAGCAGGGGTCTCAAAGTACCGGCCCGCGGGCCATTTGCGGCCCGCGGACTGGTTAAAAATGGCCCGCAGGCCCGATCCAGGACGTCTTTTTTTCACAGGCACCGCAGAGGGGGAGGCGCCAAAGAGCTTTACCTCTCCATCAGCTCTGTCCTCTCCGCTGCACACTGCCGCAGCCCAGAGAGAGAACAGAGCGGAGGAAGGATCCGCCCATCGCCCCGCCCACCTAGGCACTGACGATCAGAGCCCCGATCCAGGGTCCTGCTGCTCAGAGCGAGAGATTGTGTTCTCTGGGTGCCCTGTCACTAGGCCTCTGTGGAAGCCAGGAGGAGAGGATTCGGGAGCCAGACGATCCTGACTGCCAGGAGAGGTGAGTAAGGCAAAGTCCTTAGTGGGGTGAATGGAGTATTTTATGGAGTGTGGGGGGGGGGGTAATTGTGTAGTGTGGGGCTATTTGTGCAGTGTGGCAGGTATTTTTTGGAGTGTGGGGGGATTTGTGCAGTGTGAGGGTACTTGTGTAGTCTGGGGGTTAATTGTGCAGTGTGGGGGCTATCTTATGGAGTGTGGGGGGGTATCTATTGGAGTGTGGGGGGGGGTATCTATTGGAGTGTGGGTGGGTATCTTATGGAGTGTGGGTGGGTATCTTATGGAGTGTGGGTGGGTATCTTATGGAGTGTGGGGGGTTAATTGTGCAGTGTGGGGGTTAATTGTGCAGTGTGGGGGTTAATTGTGCAGTGTGGGGGCTATTTGTGCAGTGTGGGGGCTATTTGTGCAGTGTGGGGATTTTATGCAGTGTGGGGGGATTTATGCAGTGTGGGGGGATTTATGCAGTGTGGGGGGATTTGTGCAGTGTGGGGCTATTTGTGCAGTGTGGGGCTATTTGTGCAGTGTGGGGCTATTTGTGCAGTGTGGGGCTATTTGTGTAGTGTGGGGCTATTTGTGTAGTGTGGGGCTATTTGTGTAGTGTGGGGCTATTTGTGTAGTGTGGGGCTATTTGTGTAGTGTGGGGCTATTTGTGTAGTGTGGGGCTATTTGTGTAGTGTGGGGCTATTTGTGTAGTGTGGGGGGATTTGTGCAGTGTGGGGGGATTTGTGCAGTGTGGGGGGTATTTTATCGAGTTTGGGGGGGGGGGTATTTGTGTAGTGTGGGGGGGGTAATGCTGGGGGTTAATAATGCGTTTGCTGACACCAGTGATGGGGGTTAATAATCAATTTGCTGACACCAGTGATGGGGGTTAATAATGTGTTTGCTGACACCAGTGATGGGGGTTAATAATGCGTTTGCTGACATCAGTGCTGGGTATAGTATCGTATATTATTGCTGGTATAGTTTATTGTTTTTGAAGTGTTAAAAGTTTGCATGCGGCCCCCATGGGATATGAAAACTTGTCATGTGGCCCTCAGGCAATTTGAGTTTGAGACCCCTGGTCTGGAGGCTGGCTTTCTAGCATTAATGAGCGTAGAAAGAGCTGGACCAGAGACTCCTCTCTTTTTCAAAATGTGGGTCTCAGCAGCCAGGCCGTCAAATTTAGCCCTTGTAAGGAAGGGTGGAATAATCAAAAAGAAAAAAAAATCACTTCTGGAAGCAGCACTCCGATTAAAAAGCCTTTATTCCAAAAGGTTCAGGAAACAAAAAACACACTGCACGACACAGCAAAGTTTGTGACCAGTTTGCCGTGCCGTGTCGTGCAGTGTGTTTTTTGTTTCCTGAACCTTTTGGAATAAAGGCTTTTTAATCGGAGTGCTGCTTCCAGAAGTGATTTTTTTTTTCTTTTTGATCATAATTGCATTTGCCTGCACCCTTGGCTGCTGGGAGGAGGTATTGTCAGGGATTTCCACACCTGAGCGGCTCCCTCTCTCCCGTCTCTTCAAAGGAAGGGTGGAATACTGGACCCTGTGACAGCAGGTCGTGTCGAAGCGGAAGCTTCCAGGGCCTTCCTTTCGCCATCTTTACGATCTCGGCGTACCAAGGCCTCCTGGGCCAGTTTGGGGCCACTAGGATTACTGGTATCCCCTCCTCTTTGATCCTGCGAAGAAGTCTTTGTAGAAGAGGGATCGGGGGGAATGCATAGATTAGTGAGAACTGATTCCACTGAGCTATTAGAGCATCTACTCCGTAGGCCAGAGGATCTCTCGTCCTGGACACAAAGTTGTCCAACTTCTTGTTGAACCTGGAGGCTAGCAGGTCTACATCTGGGTTTCCCCATCTCAGACATATGGCCTGAAAGACCTCGGGGTGGAGAGACCACTCTCCTGGTAATAGCTGCTGACGACTCAGATAGTCCGCTTGCCAGTTTTCTATCCCCGGGATGAAGATTGCAGAAAGGCAAGGTACATGCTCTTCTGCCCATGTCAAAATCCGGTTCACCTCCTTTTGAGCAGCCCGACTGCGGGTGCCTCCTTGGTGATTGATGTAAGCTACTGCCGTAGCATTGTCGGATTGAACCCGAACTGGGTGGCCCTGTAACCTGTATGTCCAGGTTTTGAGGGCTAGATATACTGCCCTGATCTCTAGTACATTGATGGGCAGGATCGCTTGGGTCTTGGCCCAGGTTCCCTGGGCAGAAGCCTCTTCGAATACTGCACCCCAGCCCGATAGGCTGGCATCCGTAGACACCACCTTCCAGGAGATCGGGAGAAAGCATTTTCCCTTCCGTAAGTTCTCGGCTTCTAGCCACCAATTGAAGCTTTGGCGTACTTGCGAGGACAGGCGCATGGGTATATCCAGAGCTTGGCTCTTCCTGTTCCAGGCGGCTAAAATATTGCCTTGAAGCAGTCTCGAATGAAACTGGGCGTAAGGGACAGCCTCGAAGGAGGCTACCATCTTCCCCAGTAGCCTCATGCAAACGCGAATAGACGGCCTCTTGTTTGCTTTGACCTTGTGGATCAGATCTTTCAGAGACTGTATCTTTGGCTCTGGCAGGTATACCTTGTTTTGGGCTGTATCTATGATCATGCCCAAGTACACTATCCTTTTTTGGGCCTGAAGGGAGGATTTTTGTAAGTTTATAATCCATCCTAAAAGCTCCAGGTATCTTACTGTAGTGAGCACAGCGTGATCTAATCCCACTTTTGACTGATCTATCACCAGTAGATCGTCTAGATAGGCTGTTACTGCTATGCCCTGTGTCCTCAGATTTGCCAACAGGGGAGCTAGTACCTTTGTGAATACTCTGGGCGCGGTGGCTACACCAAAGGGCAGGGCCACAAATTGAAAGTGGCGCTGTTCCACCGCAAACCTTAAGAATTTTTGGTGAGCGGGGAGGATGGGTATGTGTAAATATGCGTCCTTGATATCTATGGACGCCATGAATTCTCCGCCTTGCAAGGTGGCGACCACGGATCGGATCGTTTCCATTCGAAAATGGCGCACGTTCAGAAACCGATTTAGAGATTTTAGATCCAGGATGGGTCTGACGTCTCTATTTGGCTTTGGAATCACAAAGAGGTTTGAGTAAAAACCTGAACCCTGCTCTTTTTGGGGTACCTCTGTAACCACCCCTTGAGCCAGTAAGTGATTCAAACCTTTGAAGAAGGATCCTCTCTTTTGTGGATCCTTGGAGAGTCTTGAACCTCGAAATTGCGAAGATGGGATCTCTCGAAATTCCAGTCTGTACCCTGAGGATATTGTGGATACAACCCACTTGTCCTGGGTTTCTGTCCGCCAAGTTGCTGAGAACTGACGGAGCCTTCCCCCCACTCGGCCGAGCGGGGGCGCCCCTTCACTGAGAGGTCTTGGGGTCTTGCTTATTAGCTCTTGCACCCCATGGCTTTTTGTTCCTCTGAGCCTGATTTCCTTTGGCTTTTGTGGGTTGCTGAAAATGGCGTCGCCACTGGCTAGAGGCAGGTTTCCCGGGAGCTGGGGAAAGAGCGTTTAAAACAAGGCCTCTTGTTTTTCTTTCTCTCAGGTAAAAGAGTCGTTTTACCACTTGATATTCTTTGGATATATTTTTCTAAATCTTCCCCAAATAGGCGTTCGCCATGGAAGGGGAAACTTGCCAACAGCTTTTTGCATGGGGCTTCCGCTGACCAATGCTTAAGCCACAGCACCCTACGCATATGTACCAGTTGGAGTGTAAGGCGTGATGCCTGCATAATAGAATCTCTCATGGCATCTACCGTGAAGCATAAGGCTTTTGGCAAATTCTCCCAATCTTTAGCCTGCTCTGGAGGCAGCTCCTTCAGCCCCTGCTTTACCTGTTGGCTGATGACCTGACACATACCGACTGCTGCTACTGCAGGTTGGGTAACTGAGCCGGCCAAAAGAAAGGAAGATTTAAGTAGGGATTCCAATTTCTTCTCCGAAGGATCTTTAAATACTTGCACATTGTCCACCGGACACGTCAGGTTCTTATTTACACAAGAAATAGCCGCATCTACGGAAGGCAGGCTCCATTTCTTTAAAAAAATTTCCTCCATAGGATAAAGAATGTCAAACTTTTTTGGAGGTGAGAAACGCTTATCTGGGTGTTGCCAGTCTGCGTACATTAGATCCTCTAGCAATGGATGAACCGGAAAAGAGCATGCACCCTGCAGGAATCTTAATGAACCTAGGGAGGAGACAGGTGATTCAGTTACCTCCGAAGAGGGTAACTTAAATGCAGATCGCACTGTTCCTGCATAACATTGCACCTGCGACTTCAGAATCTGGGATGCAGAAAAAGGCTCATCCGATATCCCTGATCCGTCTGACTCATCATCCTCTGCTTGTGTAGCATCATCCTCATCCTCCTCCTCCTCAGATACTTCTGCAGGGAGGTCAACAACTGGAGGAGATCTGCTTCGCTTATTGTCCTTTTTAGAGGATTTAGCGATCAAAGTAGCAATTCTCTCCTCCAGATTATTTAGGGCTGCTGACAAAGTGTCTTCAGTGACATACGCAGGCCCAGGCTTCACTGGGGAAGCCGCCATACCTGACAGAGGTAATGGCTCATCCTGTACAGCTGCGTCCGGCAACACAGGAGAGGAAGGTACCGAGTTAGCACGGCTAGGGCCTCCTGTCTCAGGCAGCAGTGCTTTTTTTATCTTTTTTGTCAGCATTCTTTCCCCTGGAAGGCATACTGCTCAGAAAAAAACACAAGGTACTCTAATGCATATATTACTGTGCTCAGTTCAGCAATTTACATAAAGTATGTAACCTTAAAAAACACACAGCTATGCATAAAGTGGATGTCTTCTAGGAAGTACCCAGCCCAACCACATGGAGTCTTACGTCCCTGTATCGCTGCTGTGTATCCCTGACAAGAGAGAGAGAAAAACGAACTTGCTTGTTCTGCAGCGCTTCTGCACACTGACATCTTTTTAAAATTTGCGCCGTTTTCGTGCATGCGCACGCCCTACGTGCCCGCGCACGTGTCATTTGCGGCCTCCCACCCCCCCTCCGATAAAGCGCGCTCCCACGCGCACCTAATGGCGGCGGTAACAGTGAGAGTGGAGCTCCCTCTCACCAGCCCTTGTTCCAACTTTACCTGCTTCTGCAGGTGTCTGGTCAGCCATCCGAGAGGAGGAGGGAGGCGCCCAAGCCAGCTCAGCAGCAGAGGGACAGACAGTGTACTTTGCCGAAGCAGACACTGAAGCAGAGCGAGGTGAGCTTTACACTCAGCTCTTTACTCCCCCCAGTGGCGGAATAAGAGAAGACATCCACTGTTTTCTTTGGAAAGGTCCTTAAACCTAGTTTTAGGACCTAACCTCTTACCTTATCCACGCCGCAGGTTTTTTCTGCTGACATTTTCAGACAGATACCAAACTTCACCCCTCACGGCGGGCTATGTGTGCCAACCTTCAGGGATATGGGTTCCTATTTAAAGGATACCTCTCCCCTGGGCCTTGTACAAGACTCTTACCAGGACTTTAGCGAAGTAGCGAAAGTGCTGGATCTTAGAGCCCAGTCCTCCGAAGAGAGACATTACAGGCTAAGCCTCATGTATGAGACCCGGATCCCATCCAGTTTTGGCTTAACTCGTAGGCGTCTTGGATGGGTCCGAAAGCATAGCTCTTTCTACCCCCAGAGGGTCTCTTTGGCAGAGCTTTCCTTTAGCACTTCCTATCGCGTCCAAAACCTTTAGACACTGGCAAAAAAAATAGGATTTTTATAACAGCTTACCTGTAAAATCCTTTTCTTGGAGTACACCACGGGACACAGAGCTAGTCATTACATAATGGGTTAAGGGTCACCAGCGGTGATTGGACACTGGCACAACCAATGGAAGACAGTTCCCCTCCATATAACCCCTCCCATCAGGGAAGTACCTCAGTTTTGTAGCAAAGCAGTAAGGTTCCCATAAGAAGGGTGGGACCTCTGTGTCCCGTGGTGTACTCCAAGAAAAGGATTTTACAGGTAAGCTGTTATAAAAATCCTATTTTCTTTATCGTACACCACGGGACACAGAGCTAGTCATTACATAATGGGACGTCCCAGAGCAATGCTCATATGAAGGGGGGGAGACACAGATCAAACCGACCGCTTGCGGACCAGAAGCCCTATACTGCTGCCTGCAGCACACTTCGCCCGAAGGCGGAATCCTCATGTCCTTTCACATCTATTTGATAGAATTTGGAAAATGTATGGACTGAGGACCAAGTTGCAGCCTTACAGATCTGAGCCATCGAAGCCTGGTGGTGCACTGCCCATGAAGCACTTATCGCCCTGGTAGAGTGCGCCTTAACAGGAAAAGGAGGAGTCCTGTTCTTTAAACCATAAGCTTGAACAATTACTTGTCTAATCCACCTGGAAATGGTGGATTTTGATACCGCTTGGCCCTTCTTGGGACCATCTGGTAAAATAAACAAAACATCTGTTTTACGTATCTGAGCGGTTGCTTGCAGATACACCCTTACCGCTCTCACTAGATCTAGAGAGTGTAATAATTTTTCCCCCGCCGTCCGCGGGTTTGGAAAAAAGGAAGGCAGAACAATGTCTTGATTCAAGTGAAAAGCCGACACCACCTTAGGCAGAAAAGCCGGATGGGGTCGTAGTACGATCTTGTCCTTGTGACAAATTAGATAAGGCTCTTTACAAGAAAGAGCTGCTAGCTCTGATACTCTCCTAGCAGAAGCTATAGCAATCAGAAAGGCCAATTTCCTACTTAATATAATTAAAGGAATATGGCGAATAGGTTCAAAAGGTTGCTTTTGCAACACTGACAATACCAAATTCAAATCCCATGGACACAAGGGAGACCTGACTGGAGGATTTATCCTCAGTACCCCCTGAATGAATGTCCGAACTAGGGAG
Source organism: Rana muscosa (assembly GCA_029206835.1). Classification (NCBI taxonomy): domain Eukaryota; kingdom Metazoa; phylum Chordata; class Amphibia; order Anura; family Ranidae; genus Rana; species Rana muscosa. The sequence goes on from CM055117.1 coordinate 239,727,575, forward strand.
TGAGATGCCAATGGTCTCTGAAAGAAGACTGATAGAGCCGATATTTGCCCTTTGATGGTGCTAAGGGCTAATTTCATATCCACTCCTAACTGGCAAAAAGCAAGAATCCTACTTATTTCATATTTCAGAGGATTCCAACTTCTGGATTCACACCGGGAAACGTATGCTTTCCAGACTCTATGATAGATGAGTCTGGAGGCTGGCTTTCTAGCATTAATGAGCGTAGAAAGAACCAGGCCAGAGACCCCTCTCTTTTTCAAAATGTGGGTCTCAGCAGCCAGGCCGTCAAATTTAGCCTTTGTAAGGAAGGGTGGAATACTGGACCCTGTGACAACAGGTCGTGTCGAAGTGGAAGCTTCCAGGGCCTTCCTATCGCCATTTTTACGATCTCGGCATACCAAGGCCTCCTGGGCCAGTTTGGGGCCACTAGGATTACTGGTATTCCCTCCTCCTTGATCCTGCGAAGCAGTCTTTGTAGAAGAGGGATCGGAGGGAATGCATAGATCAGTGAGAACTGATTCCATGGAGTTATTAGAGCGTCTGTCCCGTAGGCTAGAGGATCTCCCGTTCTGGACACAAAGTTGTCCAATTTCTTGTTGAACCTGGAAGCTAGCAGGTCTACATCTGGGTTTCCCCATCTCAGACATATGGCCTGAAAGATCTCTGGGTGAAGAGACCACTCTCCTGGTAGCAGCTGCTGACGACTCAGGTAGTCTGCTTGCCAGTTTTCTATCCCTGGAATGAAGATTGCAGAGATGCAAGGTACATGCTCTTCTGCCCATGCCAAGATCCGGTTCACCTCTCTTTGGGCTGCCCGACTGTGGGTGCCTCCTTGGTGATTGATGTAAGCTACTGCCGTAGCATTGTCGGATTGAACCCGAACTGGGTAGCCCTGTAACCTGTATGTCCAGGTTTTGAGGGCTAGATATACCGCCCGGATCTCTAGCACATTGATGGGCAGGATCCCCTGAGTCTTGGCCCAGGTTCCCTGGGTAGAAGCCTCCTCGAATACTGCACCCCAGCCCGATAGACTGGCATCCGTAGATACCACCTTCCAGGCCACTGGGAGGAAGGACTTTCCCTTCCGTAAATTCCTGGCTTCTAGCCACCAATTGAAGCTGTGGCGTACTTGTGAGGACAGGCGCATGGGTATATCCAGAGCTTGGCTCTTCCTGTTCCAGGAGGCTAAAATATTGCCTTGAAGTAGTCTCGAATGAAACTGGGCGTAAGGGACCGCCTCGAAGGAGGCTACCATCTTTCCCAATAGTCTCATGCAAAGGCGAATAGACGGCCTCTTGTTTGCTTTGACCTTGTGGATCAGGTCTTTCAGAGACTGTATCTTTGGCTCTGGCAGGTATACCCTGTTTTGGGCTGTATCTATGATCATGCCCAGGTACACTATCCTTCTTTGGGCCTGGAGAGAGGATTTTTGTAAGTTTATAATCCATCCTAAATGCTCCAGGTATCCTACTGTAGTGTCTACAGCGTGATCCAATCCCTCCTTTGACTGATCTATTAATAGTAGATCGTCTAGATAGGCTGTTACCGCAATGCCCCGTGTTCTTAGGTTTGCTAACAGAGGAGCTAGCACCTTTGTGAATACTCTGGGCGCGGTGGCTACACCAAATGGCAGGGCCACAAATTGAAAGTGGCGATCTTCTACCGCAAACCTTAGGAATCTTTGGTGAGCGGGGAGGATTGGTATGTGTAGATATGCGTCTTTGATATCTATGGACGCAATGAATTCTCCGCCTTTTAAAGTAGCGACCACGGATCGAATCGTTTCCATTCGAAAATGGCGAACGTTCAGAAACTGGTTTAGATTTTTTAGATCCAGGATGGGTCTGACTTCTCCGTTCGGTTTTGGAATCACAAAGAGGTTTGAGTAAAAACCTGAACCTTGCTCCTTTTGGGGTACCTCTGTAACCACACCTTGAGCTATTAAGTGATTCAAACCTTTGAAGAAGGATCCTCTTTTTTGTGGATCCTTGGAGAGTCTTGAACTTCGGAATTGAGAAGATGGGATCTCTCGAAATTCCAGTCTGTACCCTGAGGATATTGTGGATACCACCCATTTGTCCTGGGTTTCTGTCCGCCAAGTCGCTGAGAACTGACGAAGCCTTCCCCCCACTCGGCCGAGCGGGGGCGCCCCTTCAATGAGAGGTTTTGGGGGCTTGCTTATTAGCTCTTGAACCCCACGGCTTCTTGTTCTTCTGAGCCTTTTCTTTGGCTTTTTTGGGCGGCTGAAAAGGCCGTCGCCACTGGCTGGAGTCCGATTTCCCGGGAGCTGGGGAGAGAGTGTGTTTAAAACAAGGTCTCTTGTTTTTCTTTCTCTCAGGTAAAAGTGTCGTTTTACCACTTGATATCTTTTGGATATATCTTTCTAAATCTTCCCCAAAAAGGCGTTCGCCATGGAACGGGAAACTTGCCAACAACTTTTTGCATGGGGCTTCCGCTGACCAATGCTTAAGCCAAAGTACTCTGCGCATCTGTACCAGCTGGAGTGTAAGGCGTGATGCCTGTATGATAGAATCTCGCATGGCATCCACTGTGAAGCATAAGGCTTTAGGTAAATTCTCCCAATTTTTAGCCTGCTCTGAAGGCAGCTCCTTCAGCCCCTGCTTTACCTGTTGGCTGACGACCTGACACATACCGACTGCTGCTACTGCAGGTTGGATAATTGAGCCGGCCAAAAGGAAGGAGGATTTCAGTAAGGATTCCAACTTCTTCTCAGAAGGATCTTTAAACACTTGTACATTATCCACTGGACATGTCAGGTTTTTATTTACACAAGAAATAGCCGCATCTACCGTAGGCAGGCTCCATTTCTTTAAAAAATTTTCCTCCATAGGATAAAGAATGTTAAACTTTTTTGGAGGTGAAAAACGCTTATCTGGATGTTGCCAGTCTGCGTACAATAGATCCTCTAGTAACGGATGAACCGGGAAGGAGCATGCACCTTGCAGGGATCTTAATGATCCTAGGGAGGAGACAGGTGATTCTGTTACCTCCAAAGAGGGTAACCTAAATGCAGCTCGCACGGCTCCTGCATAGCATTGCACCTGTGACTTTAAAATCTGGGATACCGAAAAAGGCTCATCCGATATCCCTGATCCGTCTGACTCCTCATCCTCTGCTGATGTAGCCTCCTCCTCATCCTCCTCCTCCTCAGGTACTTCTGAAGGGAGGTCCAATACTGGAGGAGATCTGCTTCGCTTATTGTCCTTTTTAGAGGATTTAGCGATTAAAGTAGCAATTTTCTCCTCCAGATTATTTAGGGCAGCTGATAAAGTGTCCTCAGTGACATATGCAGGCCCAGGCTTCACTGGGGAAGCCGCCATACCTGACAGAGGTAATGGCTCATCCTGTACAGGTGCTTTTGGCAACACAGGAGAGGAAGGTACCGAGTCAGCACAGCTAGAGCCCCCTGTCTCAGGCGGCGGTGCTCTTTTATCTCTTTTTGTCCGCATTACTTCCCCTGGAAGACTTACTGTTTAGACAAAATACAAGGTACCTAAATGCATATACTACCGTGTTCAGTTTAGCAAATACATTAAGTATGCAACTTTTAACACATAACTATGCATAACATGGATGTCTTCTAGGAAGTACCCAATCCAACCACATGGAGTCTTACGTCCCTGTATAGCTGCTGTGTTTCTCTGCCAGGAACAAGAGAACTAACGAGCTTGCTTGCTGCTGCAGTGCTTTTTACACTGACAGTCTTTTAAATTTGGCGCCGTTTCTGTGCCTGCGCGCGCCACGTGCCCGCGCACGCCTCGGCCCCCCCCCCCCCTCCGATAAAGCGCGCTCCCGCGCGCGCGCGCGCGGCCTTTAGCGCTATGGTGGTGGCCATAGTGAGAGAGGACTCTCATCAGCCCCTGTCCCCACTTACCTGCATCTGCAGGTGTCTGTATCGGCCACCGGAAGGAGGAGCGGGGTGCTCAAGCAAGCTCAGCAGCGGAGGTGACGAGCAGTGTACTTCGCCGAAGCCGACACTGAACAGAGTGAGGTGAGTATATTCAGCTCTTTACTCCCCCCAGTGGTGGAAAAAAAGAAGACATCCACTTTTTGAAAAAGGTCCCAACCTAGTTATGGACCTTCTAATCTCACCTTATCCACGCCGCAGGTTTTTCTGCTGAAAGTTTTCAGACAGATACCAAACTTCACCCTTCACGGTGGGCTATGTGTGCCAACCTTCAGGGATATGGGTTCCTATTTAAAGGATACCTCTCCCCTGGGCCTTGTACAAGACTCTTACCAGGACTTTATAGCGAAATAGCGAAAGTGCTGGATCTTAGAGCCCAGTCCTCCGAAGAGAGACATTACAGGCGACGCCTCATGGATGAGGCCCGGATCCCATCCAGATTCAGCTCATTTGTAGGCGTCTTGGATGGATCCGAAAGCATAGCTCTTTTACCCCCAGAGGGTCTCTTTGGTAGAGCTTTCCTTTAGCACCTCCTAACGCGTCCAACACCTTTCGACACTGGCGAAAAAACTGAGGTACTTCCCTGATGGGAGGGGTTATATGGAGGGGAACTGTCTTCCATTGGTTGTGCCAGTGTCCAATCACCGCTGGTGACCCTTAACCCATTATGTAATGACTAGCTCTGTGTCCCGTGGTGTACGATAAAGAAACTGAGGTGCTCCCCTGATGGGAGGGGTAATATGGAGGGGAACTGTCTTCTATTGGTTGTGCCAGTGTCCAATCACCGCTGGTGACCCTTAACCCATTATGTAATGACTGGCTCTGTGTCCCGTGGTGTACGATAAAGAAATCAGGATGGTACAAATGTACCATTCTGATCTGACTCATCAGGGAATCCCTCTAGAATCCCCTGCTGAAACCAAATAGACAGCGCCTGTGTGAAAGAGGTCCAACTTCCATCACCTAATCAGGCTTTGTGAGCGCTTGAAGCAGCCTCTTCTTTGTCTCTTATGAAAATATGACACAGAATGCTTAGGATGGAGAAAAATTATTTTCTATAGCTCACTTTAACCGACAGTTTAAGGCGCTTTGCAGGCGATAACACTAAAAATAGCGTCTGCAAAGCGCCCTGAAAGAGCAACTCCTCACACTCCAGTGTGAAAGCCCGAGGGCTTTCACACTGGAGCAGTGCACTGGCAGGACACTAAAAAAATGTCCTGCTAGCAGCATCTTTGAAGCAGTGAAAGAGCGGTGTGTATACCGCTCCTGCCCATTGAAATGAATGGGCACCGCTGCCGTACAGCCAGCAAAGCACCGCTTTGCGGGTGGCTTTAACCCTTTTTCGACCGCTAGCGGGGGTTAAAATCACCCTGCTGGCGGCCGAATAGCACCGCGAAATTGACGGTAAAGCGCCACTAAAAAAAGCGGCGCTTTACCGCCGACGCACCCACCGCCCCAGTGTGAAAGGGGCCTAAAAGAAAAAAGAAAAAGAAATAATAATTACTTTCTTGGCTTTTGCAGTGAACAATTGCTACACCTGTGAAGACACTGTGCTCTTTGCCACTCAACCTACAAGAAATTGGAAAAACAACTGTCAGTGTTCCTTCTATCATTATCATTCAAACCAGACAAATAATTTTAGGAACGCATTTTCAGTTTAAATATTTGCATAAATGTCATCAACCTGACACAAGAATTTACAATATATTCTAAATCAGAAAATCACATTTGAACTCAGCCATTTACTAGAAGAGTTGCCAACCTTGATAACATATTATACGCGTCTTGTTTGTCAAGAGGCTTTTCAAGGATCACATCTTCTAGCGTCTGTGGAAAAAGCAGCATGTCATTATAATGTATTGCAAATACGTTTATAAAATGCACATGTCAGGGTTGGTTCACGCTTTTGTATGTCTGCTACGGTTAAATGCATGGTTAAATATAATGGCACATAATATGTAGGATGAGATATGTGCCATTATATTTATTCTATATAAAAGTTTTCATCATTTCGTCACGCAAACAGCAGTTTTGACATATTTTCGCACAGCAAATCTGAGATAAACTGGAAACACATAAAATGCGTGTGAAATATACTAGTCGTGCATTTTGTGCATAATGCCAAAAAAATTCTAGGATATAATGTGTGTAAAATTGTAATATATATATAAAAAATAAAATAGTTAGGTACCTGATAACCAATTGTCAGGGAATTTTCCAGGGCAGCATCTGACAGCACCATTATTAAAAAAAAAGTGACACATACTTGTGCCTAAGGCCCCTTTCACACTGACACGTTTTTCAGGCGGTTTAGCGCTAATAATAGCACTGCTATACCGCCTGAAAAAATCGTGCCCTGCAGTCTTCAGTGTGAAAGCCCAAAGGCTTTCACACTGAAACGGTGCGCTAGCAGGACCGCTCCAAAGGTCCTGCTAGCCGCATCTTTACAGCGGTGAAGGAGCGGTGTGTTCACCGCTCCTTTACCGCTGTTGCCCATTGAAAGCAATGGGAGACCGCGGTAATACCGCCCGCAATGCGCCCCTTTTTCGTCCGCTAGCGGGGGTTAAATTCACCCCGCTAGCGGCCGCATACCATGGTAAAAATGAAGGTATAGTGGCGCTAAAAATAGCGCCGCTATACCCACAGCGCCCCTCCCGCCCCAGTGTGAAAGGGGCCTCAGTATTACAAAAGTACAGATGGAACAGGTAAAAATCTGACATGAAAGCATATAACCTAGAAATTACCAAATACCAACCACATGGATGGCTTAGAGCAGTGTAGCTATGCTGCCCTGAAAGATTCCCAGAAAAAAAAAAAAGTTACCAGGTACCAAACTCTTTTTTTTCTCAAATAATCTTCCAGGACAGCATCTGACCTAAAGGACCTTTCTACCAAAATATTGGTCATGGCTGGATATGGGGTCTAACCTGCAATGCCTCACAGAAGTTTTAAAACTTGACCATGTTGCTGCCCTGCAGATCTGGTCAAGTGTTACTCCTGCTTTTTCTGCATATGAAGATGTCCAAGCTCGGGTGGAATATATTGGGGTTTTTTTTCCCATAAAAGGAATAGATTGTGACCCCCTTGGGAGGTTCCAGGTTTTGAGATTGATAAGCATGTGTTATCCTTGTTTGATTCATCTAGTGATAGTACTTTTGGAGACCTTGTGGCCTTTGCTGGGTCAGGAAGACGACAAACATCACTGATTGCTTTTTCCAGTCTTTTTTTCTCCAAGTAGACTATGATACATCTAATATCCAGCTTATAGTATTGTTTCTTTTTTGTTGCCAATGGGATTTCCACAAAATGAAGATATGATGACATCTTGAGACCCATGGAATGTGGAGGGTACATTAGGATAAGAAAGCTGGGTCCGAACTTAGGACTATCTTGTCCATTATCCTAAACCTGACGGTTCACTCTTGTTTTGTATCTGTTGTCATTGTTCTTAATTGTCACTCTCCTTTGTGCGCTCTCTTATGTGAGAGTGTTTTTTGTCTTTTGCTTATTAATAAACACTTTGACAAGGACTATTATGTCCAAAAAGATTCTCCTCCAATCTCATTGTGTGGCCCCATGCCTTCTTACACTCCTTGAGACTGAATATTTTTTTTCCTATACTGGGATCACAATTTAAGGCTAAACTGCTACTCCTCCAATCTCATAGTGTGGTCCCGTGTCCTCTTACACTTGAGACTGAATAGTTTTTTTCCCTATGCTGGGATCGCCATTGAGGTATTTGTAATCATATCTCCTCTCAAGCGTCGTTTCTCCAGCGAGAAAAACTTTAGTGTTTGCAGTCGTTCCTCGTAATTGAGGACCTCCAGTCCCCTTATTTGTTTTGTTGCCCTTCTTTGGGCTCTCTCCAGTTCCAGCACATCCCTTCTGAGGACTGGTGACCAGAACTGGACAGAATACCAAAGATATGGTCTAATCAGAGTTTTATAAAGTGGTAGGATTATCGTCTTATCTCTGGAGTACATCCCTTTTTTTATGCCTGCTAATATTCTGCCGACTTTGGTAGCTGCAGCTTGACATTGCATGCTATTGCTCAATCTGTCATCTACTAGGACCCCCGATCTTTCTCCATCCTTGATTCACCCAGCGGTTCTCCCCCTAGTGAGTAGTTTGCATTTATGTTTTTTTCCCCAAGTGCATTACTTTAAATTTCTCCACATTAAACCTAATTTCCCATGTATTTGCCCACTCCATTATTTTGTTCAGGCCTTTTTGTAAAAGTTCTACATCCTGATGTGACGTTATTGCCCTGCTTAATTTTGTGTCATCCGCAAAATCTGAGATTGAGCCAATTATCCCATTTTCTATATCATTTATGAATAAATTGAATAGAATTGGTCCCAAGACAGAACCTTGGGGTACCCCACTTACCACTTCAGACCAGTCTGAGTACACGTTATTTATCACTACCCTTTGGACACGCCCCTGTAGCCATTTTTTTTACCCAAGAACAAATCTTATGGTCCACCACTGCAGACCTCAGCTTGTAAATTAGGCGTTTATGGGGGACTGTATTGAATGCTTTTGCAAAATCCAGGTACATCAAATCCACAGGCCTTCCCCTGTCTAGATGGCAGCTCACTTCCTCATAGAATGTTAACAGATTGGTCTGACAAGAATGACCTTTCGTAAACCCATGCTGATGACTACTAATATTTTTTTTCTTCAGTACATTTTTGGATATAGTCCCTTATCATCCCCTCCAATAATTTACCAACGATTGATGTTAGGCTGACTGGCCTGTAGTTTCCAGGGATTTGTCTCTGTCCTTTCTTAAATATTGGTACCACATTGGCTTTTCTCCAATCAGCTGGTACAATTCCTGTCAGTATGTGGTCTGCAAAGATTAGGAACAATGGTCTGGCTATAACCTGAACCTTTGTCTGTCAGGAGACGAGTAATGAAATGTCCCCTGGGGGAGTGTGTTATTTCTTCTTGGGTAAGGAACCCCTTTTTTTCAGTCCACTTATCTGTCTAGTACTGACTCCAGTTCTGGCCCAAAAAGTAAATTTCCTGAAAACAGTAGTCCACATAGCTTGGCTTTGAATGCAATGTCTACTGGCCAAACTTTGAGCCATAGTGCCCTTCTGGATGAGTTTATGAGGGCTGTGAATTGTGTGGTGTTATTTACAGCTTCTGCTGAAACGTCTGCAATGCCGCTGCTTTTTTTTAGAATTGATATAGTTTTCAATAGTTCCTCTCTTGGTGTTCTAGCTTCCAGATGAAACTGGAACTAGTTTAGCCACAGGATGAAAATATGGGCGACACATGCGGTAGCTGTGGCCAGTTAGAAGATGGCCACCTGGCACCATCCTGCTGCACCTGGTGTAGTGGGCAGCCTGTACTGAGCACTAGAGTGCCCCAGGTCAGTGCACGCAACTCCAATACGGGGCCACCATCTGCTGGGTATAGAGAAGCATGTGGTGTGCGCTGGGGGCACGCACATGGGATGGCTAGCCTGAATACCTTACAGCTGGGAGGATGGTTGCAGACCTCCCAGTGGGAGCGAAACCTTAGCCCGGAAAAGATTTGAATGGGGAGGGCATTGTCCACCTGTAATCCCATGAAAACCCTGCCTAGCATCCTCTAGTGCTGTTGGTCAGCAGCAAGAAACGAAGGCTCCTGCAACAAGAAAGATAGCCTTTCTTGAGTAAAAATAACAAACAGTGACACTCCTGTTGATACTGAGGAAACACAAACAACTGAGGCACAGAGGTATGTGTCACGGTTTTAATATGGTGGATGATGTGCTTCCTGTTTTAAGGTGGGAGGAGCCTTGTTTCAGATACTGCTCTTCTAAGATTATTAGATAAAAAAAAAAAATTGTTCTCATTTCATACCCATGTACATAGAATATTGTGTTTTACTGCATTTATTTGTGTGGGTTTGCGTTGATTTTAAAGAGTAACTCAACTTTTGTTGAGAAAAAAAAAATCCACTCTGGGTGATATATGTACATTACAAGGATTTTAACAAACTCTGTTGTGGAGTCCTACCTTTTGTTATTCTGAGGAAATCCCTGTGCATTTGTCTGTATCCATGTGGTAAGAGAATCTGTATGGAAGTGGTTCCATAATTATCAATCAGCTGCTGCATCTGCAGGGCTCTAATTAGAATTGCAAGGTCTGCATCCCTTTAGTTGCGATTTCCTATTGGGAGTATCTCACCAAAAATGACATTTTTGTTGCAGGGGATACCAAAAATCTGATTTGTATCTTAGTGCAGACTTCTGGGAAAATCAATGAGCCATCACACAAGCAGGAAATTATGTTTCTGGGGGGCGTTCTGTACACATTCTGTGTACAGAACACCTCCAGGAAGCCATATTGCTATACAGAAAATTACAGAGCTGCAGATTGAAAACATTTTTAATAACATTCAATTACAATATGACTTGAGTTGCAATTGTATAAGCCAGGGATATGCAATTAGCGGACCTCCAGCTGTTGTAGAACTACAAATCCCATGAGGCATAGCAAGACTCTGACAGCCACAAGCATGACACCCAGAGGCATGATGAGACCTGTAGTTTTGAAACAGCTGGAGCAACAGCTGGAGGTCCACTAATTGCATATCCCTGGTATACACTATGTTATTTTTTTTTATTCTCAATTTTTTTCCAGCGAAAGTGGGGTTACCTTTTAAATAAAAAATAAATAAAATAAAGATAATCAAAATATAAATTTTCTGTGGTCCTGATGCAGTTTTTGCATTTTTAAACTCCTATCGACAGCTTTGTGCATTTACAATTTATTCCAATGGACCTGCCTAAAGTATTATTTTTGCCTAAACCCACCTTCCCTAAGCTATACCCCTCTAACCCTCTGTACTTACAGCATTTTTAGCTAGGGATGGTGAAAAGATGCATTTAGGCAGAGTTATTGTAATTTAAAAAGGTACAGCTGTCATTTAAAGTGGTTGTAAAGGCAGAAGGTTTTTTTTATCTTAAGCCCCATACACAGTATCAGTTTTCCTGCAGGTTTTTGTCTTCAGGTTTACCAAAACCATGTAGTGAAAGGGCCTGCCTGATTGCATATGAATTGAAACGCTTAAGGTTTGACCTCATATTATATGGTTTTGGTAAACCGGAAGACAAAAACCTGCAGGAAAACGGATAGTGTGTATGGGGCTTTAATGCATTCTATGCATTAGGATGAAAAGCCTTCCGTGAGCAGCAGCCCCCCTCAATACTTACCTGAGCCCATCTCGATCCAGCGATGTTGTATGAGAAACTCGGCTGTCTGGGACACTCCCTCCCCATTGGGTGAGACAGCAGTGAAGCGCCATTGGCTCCCACTGCTGTCAAAGTCAGTGAGACAATGAGGAGAAAGAAGGGGTGGGCCGGACCGCGGCTCCATGTCTAAATGGACATGGAGCTCCTGTTCGGCTCGGGTGCCCCCATAGCAAGCTGCTTGCTGTGGGGGCACTCAATAGGATGGAGGGGCCAGGAACACAGAAGAGATACCCGTGAAGAGGAGGATCTGGGCTGCTCTGTGCAAATCCACTGCACAGAGCAGGCAAGTATAACATGTTTGTTATTTTTAACACAAAAAAAAAAAAACAAGACTTAAGTATCACTTTAAAGCTCATAAATGCACAAAAATATTGATTCATTTGCTATGCTGCAGCACAGCGATATGCAGTAGCCACTTGCTACCGAGTGGGTTTTCTATTTGAAACGTGTAAATGAGTCAAAAATTACATCACACATTATTCTACAAATTGCACATACAATATACCGTATATACTCGAGTATAAGCCGAGTTTTTAAGCACAATTTTTTGTGCTGAAAATGCCCCCCTCGGCTTATACTCGAGTCACCTTTTTGCGCCTGATCTCCCGGACTTTGGGGAGCCAGTACCAGCCGGCCGTAGGTCCCCATGACCCCAAACTTGGCACACATGTAGCCCCACTCTTCCTCTACAAGTGTGCAAAGTTTCTTGTCCGGGGGACCTACGGCCGGGGAGTACCGATTTTTCAAAACCGGGCACCCCTTCTATAGACTCCCATGTTAAACGGTCATTTCTTTGGTGACTTTGGGGAACGGGTACCAGCCGGTCGTAGGTCCTCTAGACCCCAAAATTGGCACACATGTAGCCCCACTCTTCCTCTACAAGTGTGCAAAGTTTCTTGTCCGGAGAACTTACGGCCGGGGAGCACCAATTTTTCAAAGCCGGGCACCCCCTCCATAGACTCCCATGTTAAACGTCAGACTAGTCATGGACACAGTGAGGCATGGACACAGTGAGGCATGGACACAATGAGGCAAAGTGAGGCACACCCTAGGCTTATACTCGAGTCAATACATTTTCCTAGTTTTTGTGGTAAAATTAGGTGCCTCGGCTTATATTCGGGTCGGCTTATACTCGAGTATATACGGTATGCGCCAAAAATACAAACACGTGAACCAGTCCTTAATTAGAAAATAACTGTAATTTGACTATGACACCATATGTTCTAATACAGTCAGGGAAAAAGCTTAGAACAAAAGACTGTGTATGTTAGAGATGGGAGAAAAGTATGGATAACTGCAGAATCCCTGCAGTCAATTGCTAAATGTAAAGAACAATGAGGCTGTGCAGGGTAAATTATATTATAGCACTTGGTAAAAACGAAAGTCCCACAATATCCCACCAAATTTTTTTTTTTTGATAGAGTATGTAGAAATCAGAACCTCTCTCGGTATTTCATTGCCGTCTGTGACTCCATTAAAGAGATTTCACTTCATGGGAAATCACCAGGACAGGCAGAGAAGACAATTTCTTCAATACGAACACGGACAGTAGTAGAACTCTACTCTAGAAGTAGAACACTAGCAGGATTGATAGAAGCCCTTTGGTTTAGCAGGGTTGATAAAGCCTTATGCCGCATACACACGACCGTTTTTATAGACGGTAAAAATGCAATTTTTTTTAAATGGCCATTAAAAACGATCGTGTGTAGGCTCCAGAGCATTTTTAACGACGTGAAAAATGGCCAAAAAAAAATGAGAACCTGCTCTATTTTTTCACGTCGTTTTTCACGTCATTCTTTTTAACGTCGTGAAAAACGGTAGTGTGTATGCCTTTATCAGGGGAAAAAAAACGTGCATGCTCAGAATCAAGTATGAGACGGGAGCGCTCGTTCTGGTAAAACTAGCGTTTGTAATGGAGATAGCACATTCGTCACGCTGTAATGGACTGAAAAGCACGAGGCTGAAAAGCACGAATCGTCGCTCAACAAACGTTACTAACATGAAGGGTGGCGCCATTCGAATGGAACTTCCCCTTTATAGTGCCGTCGTACGTGTTGTACGTCACTGCGCTTTGCTCGAGCGTTTTTTTTCATGAACGTGTGTATGCAAGGCAGGCTTGAGAGGAAACAAGAAAAATCACGTCGAGAAAAACGTAGTTTTTTAAAATGACATTAAAAAACGTACGTGTGTACGCGGCATTAGAACATCTGTCAGTTTTTATACTGGTGCCTGTGAACCTATTCAGCTGGTCATCTACGCATAGACTTCTTTAATTCAACTCGGGGATAATCAAAAGAAATCCAACAGCTTCCTCCATCCACACTAAACCGTGTGGAAGGACAACCTCCCTTGCCGTCTATTGTATTCTGACAGTCGGCACCCACGGTTGTCAGAATTCCCAAACTTCACCTGCATTTAATGGGACGCAGCAACTGTTTAGCCAACAATTTTCCACCCGGCTTCTACAACAAACATCAACTGAACTATTGACTTTTGTTGAGTTTGGTGGTGCTGCCAATAGGGCCACGTATCTCTTAAATTTCAACTAATTCAGCGGGAAATGGTTGAAATTAGGGATGTGTATGGCATCCTTTAGTTGGATTCACCTTACATTCTGTGTGGTCACCAGGAATAAAAGTGAGGAACAATATCAGAATGAATATAAAGACTGCAATAAACACTCTTTCCAACTTAATAGTAAAGATGTCTGCCACTCACATTTCCCCACTGAAGTTAGATTTTTGGAGTAAATATAATGTATACCAATAACCTTTCTACTCAGCAAAACAGACCACTTATTGACTACAAAATTTGAAAAAAAAAGTAAATAAAAGTTGATTTTTAAAGTCCAAAAATGCAGCGCTTAAAAATATTATGAGTGAAAATCAATAAATTAAATAACAGTCCAAATGAGTGCAGAAGATCATCATTTGATAGATGTGGAATTGTTGTGAAACCACCACCAAACTTCAGTGCGCCAAAGTAAACAGAAAGGGCACACTACAGCACCGTGCTCGCAAACTGCTTACCAGAAAGTAAGTAATGACAGGCGTTGTAATCACATAAAAAAGTAGATTTTTAATTTAATGGATAACTCACCACAATAGTATCTGCTCCGATGACAATATCTGGGGTTTTGAGGTGCTTCTAAAATTAAAAACCATAAAATGTAATGACAGTAAATTATTAATCTTTATGGTATGTTTAGTGCCAGCAATAAGTGACAGCAATCCAATCTTAACCACTTCAATACTGGGCACTTTCCCCCCTTCCTGCCCAGGACAATTTTTTAGCTTTCAGTGCTGTCGCATTTTGAACGACAATTGCGCGGCCATACAACCCCTTGTACCCAAACTAAATTTTTACCATTTTCTTCCCACAAATAGAGATTTCTTTTGGTGGCATTTAATCACCTCTGGGTTTTTTTTTTTTTTTGGTAAAACTAAAAAAGAACACATTTTTTGATTAAAAAAAAGTTTTTCTTTGTTTCTGTTATAAAATTGTGTTTTCTCCTTCACTGACGGGCACTGATGAGGCGGCACTGATATGTAGAATTGATGAGCACTGATAGGCTACACTGATGGGCACTAGATAGGCAGCTCTGATGAGGAGCTACTGACAGGCATTACTGATTGGCATCTAAAGGGCACTGACAGGCATTACTGATGGGGCACTGATTGGCACATTTATTGACACTTTGATGGGCACTGACAGGCGTTACTGATGGGGCACAGACTGGCAGCTGATGGGCACTTCTCATGGGGGCTGCGCTGATCAGGACTCCCTGTCAGCACGAACCGTGGAAAGCCGTTTACTGGCACTTCTTGGTTCACGCTGGGATTGGTCACAGCTGATCATGTGGTAAGGAGCCTCCGTCAGAGGCTCCTTACCACGATTGGAAAGTGACACACAGCACCACCGATTGCCGCGCTGCATGCCCTTGCAGGTGCCCACCGGCATGTTATCCTGAAAGATGTCATATGACGTCCAGTCAGGATAACAGAACCACCGCCCAGCCATCATTCTGCTATAGGCCGGGCGGGAAGTGGTTAAAAAAAGGAAAATGTTTAAAAGCATTTTAAGTTATTCCAGTTAATAGTAAAGAACAGGAAACATATAAAATATAAATAATTTCAAAGTTGAACACGATCCAGCAAAGGGCTCACCCTAGGCCCTTTATTTACCTCTTGTCCTCTGTCCCCAGCATCTTAACTATGGTCACCCGGCTGCGACAGCTTGCAGAATCACAGCAGAGTGCCCGCTGCACATTGTGAATGGTCCTGCAGTCTTCTGGGACCTGTCACATGTCCCAAAAGACTGCCAGGATGGAGGAGAACTGTCAAAACCAGGTACCCGCTCCCGCTCCCCCCCCCCCCCCAAAAAAAAGTGCCATTTCCCATAGAGGAGCGGAGGAGGAGAATTGCCGATTCCGATCACTGAGGCAGTCGGAACAGGAGCGGGTACCTGTCAAAATCAGGTACCCACTCCCACACCCTCCCAAAAAGTGTAATTTAACAAACTGGGGGAACTTCCCCTTTTGGATGGAGCTCCGCTTTAAAGTAGTATTCCAGTCAAATCATAACTAAACTTAAACCTGTTCCCACCCCCATTCCAAGGATATTCTAACTACCCTGTGAAAGAAAAGAGGTCTATACTTTCCTATTCTGAGGATAGGATTCTTACTGGTCTTCCAGAAAGAGAACCCAGTGTGGACTAATGCTAACTGTTTCCAGGAGTTGGTAATGCAGCCTTGGCTTTGCCAAGTAACAGCCATGCTGAAGTGCTTCCTTTAAACTAATACATTCTACCTGAGAACAAAATAATAAAGCACCAAACTAACCATGTGCATTCTCCTTGCAACTTCCAGTGCCTTTTGCCTGGCGGTTTCAACAGCATATTCTTGTGGAGCAGAAAACAAAGACTTATCAAGAGTTTCTTTGAACCATGATGGAACCACTTCAAAGCGAAGACCCTGTGTATAGCAGAAATGGGAAGGGAAAAATAATGTGTATGTTAAAACCAACATATGTAATTCCGTTACAAGACAAAACATGTAATTTAAACCACAAAATCATTAAAGTAAACCATTCCTATGAAAAATATTAACCACTGTCCGACCAGCTCACGTAGATATACTGCGGCAGGTCGGCTCTCCTGCGCGGACCAACGTACCTGTACGTCAGTCCGTGGAAAAAGGATAGCAGGTGCGTGCACGCCCCGCGAGCCCGATGTCCGCCGGCGACCCGCGATCACGGTGAGGAAAGACAGAACGGGAAACTGCCTATGTAAACAAGGCGATTCCCCATTCTTCCAGATGTCATGACAGTGATCGGAAACAGTGATCTCTGTCATGTTCCAGTAAGGCCCCCCCCCCCCCCCTACAGTTAGAACACACTCAGGGAACACATCTAAATTCTTGATCGCCCCCTAGTGTTAACCCCTTCCCTGCCAGTGTCATTTGTGCATTGATCAGTGCATTTTTATAGCACTGATCAATGCAATAATTGTCACTGGTCCCCAAAAGAGTCATTTGGGGTCAGATTTGTCCACCGCAGTCCCACTTAAAATCGTAGATCGCCGGCATTACCAGTAAAAACAATAAAAAAAAGAAGAAATAAAAGTCCCTAAATCTATCCCGTAGTTTGTAGACGCGATAACCAATCAATCTACGCCTATTACCAAAAATATGTAGAAGAATATATATGTTGGCCTAACTGATAAATTAGTTTTTTTATATTTTTTGGGGGGATATGTATTATAGTAGAAAGTAAAAAATAGGATTTTTGTACTCACCGTAAAATCCGTTTCTCTGACGTCCATGGACCGACGCAGCTCTCATACTGATTACATGTGGGTATATGTCCCTGCTCGCAGGAGAAGACCTAGGCAGAATGTTAGAGGTTAAAACATTCTAGAACAAGCCAGAGCTGAACAGCCCCGCCCAGGGGGGCGGTCCCTCCGGACATTACCCTCCCACCTGCAGCTAACAGCCTCAGTTCGTAACAAAGCAGTACAAACTTAAAAGGAAGGGTGGGTGCTGCGTCGGTCCATGGACGTCAGAGAAACGGATTTTACGGTGAGTACAAAAATCCTATTTTCTCTTATCGTCCATGGACCGACGCAGCTCTCATACTGATTACATGTGGGATGTCCCAAAGCAGTATAAGAAAAAGGGTGGGAGCAAAAAAAGTAAGGAACAACCAAAACTTCACTCCAAACCAGCAGAGCCCCTCAACGGAGGAGTTGCAACATTAGACAGCGGCCTGCAACACTTTGCGGCCGAATGAAGCATCCGAAGATGCAGCCACATCAACCTTGTAGAACTTTGAGAAGGTATGAACGGACGACCAGGTCGCTGCCTTGCACACTTGTGCAACCGACGCTTGATGTCGGAAAGCCCAGGAAGCACCGATTGCCCTGGTGGAATGCGCTGTGACCGGAAAGGGAGGAGCCCGTCCCCTAATGGCATAGGCCTGAATAACAGTCTGTCTGATCCACCTAGAAATGGTGGCAGACGACACCGCTTGGCCCTGTTTCGGACCAGAGACAGACACAAACAGCGAGTCAGACTTCCGAATAGGAGCGGTAGCCGCCAGGTATACCCGTAAGGCACGCACTACATCCAAATTGTGAAGTGCAACCTCCCTAGGATGCGATGGTTGAGGGCACAAGGACGGAAGGACAATGTCCTCGTTAAGGTGAAAAGCCGACACCACCTTCGGAAGAAAAGACGGTCGCGGTCGCAATACCGCCTTGTCCTTATGAAGGACCAGGTAAGGCGACCTACATGACAGAGCCGCCAATTCAGACACCCGTCTAACAGAAGTGATGGCCACTAAAAAAGCCACCTTCTGGGACAAAGTCAAAAGAGGAATCTCTCTTATATTCTCAAAAGGAGATTCCTGAAGAACCGAAAGCAAAAAATAGGATTTTTATAACAGCTTACCTGTAAAATCCTTTTCTTGGAGTACACCACGGGACACAGAGCTAGTCATTACATAATGGGTTAAGGGTCACCAGTGGTGATTGGACACTGGCACAACCAATGGAAGACAGTTCCCCTCCATATAACCCCTCCCATCAGGGAAGTACCTCAGTTTTGTAGCAAAGCAGTAAGGTTCCCATAAGAAGGGGGGGACCTCTGTGTCCCGTGGTGTACTCCAAGAAAAGGATTTTACAGGTAAGCTGTTATAAAAATCCTATTTTCTTTATCGTACACCACGGGACACAGAGCTAGTCATTACATAATGGGACGTCCCAGAGCAATGCTCATATGAAGGGGGGGAGACACAGATCAAAACAGGCCGCTTGCGGACCAGAAGCCCTATACTGCTGCCTGCAGCACACTTCGCCCAAAGGCGGAATCCTCATGTCCTTTCACATCTATTTGATAGAATTTGGAAAATGTATGGACTGAAGACCAAGTTGCAGCTTTACAGATCTGAGCCATCGAAGCCTGGTGGTGCACTGCCCATGAAGCACTTATCGCCCTGGTAGAGTGCGCCTTAACAGGAAAAGGAGGAGTCCTGTTCTTTAAACCATAAGCTTGAACAATTACTTGTCTAATCCACCTGGAAATGGTGGATTTTGATACCGCTTGGCCCTTCTTGGGCCCATCTGGTAAAATAAACAAAACATCTGTTTTACGTATCTGAGCGGTTGCTTGCAGATACACCCTTACCGCTCTCCCTAGATCTAGAGAGTGTAATAATTTTTCCCCCGCCGTCCGCGGGTTTGGAAAAAAGGAAGGCAGAACAATGTCTTGATTCAAGTGAAAAGCCGACACCACCTTAGGTAGAAAAGCCGGATGGGGTCGTAGTACGATTTTGTCCTTGTGACAAATTAGATAAGGCTCTTTACAAGAAAGAGCTGCTAGCTCTGATACTCTCCTAGCAGAAGCTATAGCAATCAGAAAGGCCAACTTCCTACTCAATATAATTAAAGGAATATGGCGAATAGGTTCAAAAGGTTGCTTTTGCAACACTGACAATACCAAATTCAAATCCCATGGACACAAGGGAGTCCTAACTGGAGGATTTATCCTCAGTACCCCCTTAATGAATGTCTGAACTAGGGAGTGAGATGCCAATGGTCTCTGAAAGAAGACTGATAGAGCCGATATTTGCCCTTTGATGGTGCTAAGGGCTAAATTCATATCCACTCCTAACTGGCAAAAAGCAAGAATCCTACTTATTTCATATTTCTGAGGATTCCAACATCTGGATTCACACCAGGAAATGTATGCTCTCCAGACTCTCTGATAGATGAGTCTGGAGGCTGGCTTTCTAGCATTAATGAGCGTAGAAAGAGCCGGACCAGAGACCCCTCTCTTTTTCAAAATGTGGGTCTCAGCAGCCAGGCCGTCAACTTTAGCCTTTGTAAGGAAGGGTGGAATACTGGACCCTGTGACAGCAGGTCGTGTCGAAGTGGAAACTTCCAGGGCCTTCCTATCGCCGTTTTTACAATCTCGGCGTACCAAGGCCTCCTGGGCCAGTTTGGGGCCACTAGGATTACTGGTATTCCCTCCTCCTTGATCCTGCGAAGCAGTCTTTGTAGAAGAGGGATCGGAGGGAATGCCTAGATCAGTGAGAACTGATTCCATGGAGTTATTAGCGCGTCAGTATTATTAGAGCGTCTGTCCCGTAGGCTAGAGGATCTCTCGTTCTGGACACAAAGTTGTCCAATTTCTTGTTGAACCTGGCAGCTAGCAGGTCTACATCTGGGTTTCCCCATCTCAGACATATGGCCTGAAAGATCTCGGGGTGAAGAGACCACTCCCTGGTAGCAGCTGCTGACGACTCAGGTAGTCTGCTTGCCAATTTTCCATCCCTGGATGAAGATTGCAGAAAGGCAAGGTACATGCTCTTCTGCCCATGCCAGGATCCGGTTCACCTCTCTTTGGGCTGCCCGACTGCGGGTGCCTCCTTGGTGATTGATGTAAGCTACTGCAGTAGCATTGTCGGATTGAACCCGAACTGGGTAGCCCTGTAACCTGTATGTCCAGGTTTTGAGGGCTAGATATACCGCCCGGATCTCTAGCACATTGATGGGCAGGATCCCCTGAGTCTTGGCCCAGGTTCCCTGGGTAGAAGCCTCCTCGAATACTGCACCCCAGTCCGATAGGCTGGCATCCCTAGATACCACCTTCCAGGTCACTGGGAGGAAGGACTTTCCCTTCCGTAAATTCCTGGCTTCTAGCCACCAATCGAAGCTGTGGCGTACTTGTGAGGACAGGCGCATGGGTATATCCAGAGCTTGGCTCTTCCTGTTCCAGGAAGCTAAAATATTGCCTTGAAGTAGTCTCGAATGAAACTGGGCGTAAGGGACCGCCTCGAAGGAGGCTACCATCTTTCCCAATAGTCTCATGCAAAGGCGAATAGACGGCCTCTCGTTTGCTTTGACCTTGTGGATCAGGTCTTTCAGAGACTGTATCTTCGGTTCTGGCAGGTATACCCCGTTTTGGGCTGTATCTATGATCATGCCCAGGTACCCTATCCTTCTTTGGGCCTGGAGAGAGGATTTTTGTAAATTTATAATCCATCCTAAATGCTCCAGGTATCCTACTGTAGTGTGTACAGCGTGACCCAATCCGTCCTTTGACTGATCTATTACTAGTAGATCGTCCAGATAGGCTGTTACCGCAATGCCCCGTGTTCTTAGGTTTGCTAACAGAGGAGCTAGCACCTTTGTGAATACTATGGGCGCGGTGGCTACACCAAACGGCAGAGCCACAAATTGAAAGTGGCGATCTTCTACCGCAAACCTTAGGAATCTTTGGTGAGCGGGGAGGATGGGTATGTGTAAATGTGCGTCCTTGATATCTATGGGCGCCATGAATTTTCCGCCCTTTAAAGTGGCAGCCACGGATCGGATCGTTTCCATTCGAAAATGGCGATCGTTCAGGAACCGATTTAGGGATTTTAGATCCAGGATGGGTCTGACATCTCCATTTGGCTTTGGAATCACAAAGAGGTTTGAGTAAAAACCTGAACCTCGCTCTTTTTGGGGTACGTCTGTAACTACCCCTTGAGCCATTAAGTGATTCAAACCTTTGAAAAAGGATTCTCTTTTTTGTGGATCCTTGGAGAGTCTTGAACCTCGGAATTGAGAAGATGGGATCTCTCGAAATTCCAGTTTGTACCCTGAGGATATTGTGGATACTACCCAATTGTCCTGGATTTCTGACCACCAAGTTGCTCAGAACTGACAAAGCCTTCCTCCCACTCGGCCGAGCGGGGGCGCCCCTTCACTGAGAGGCTTTGGGGCTTGCTTATTAGCTCTTGCACCCCACGGCTTCTTGTTCTTCTGAGCTTGCCCCTTGGCTTTTGTGGGCGGCTAAAACAGGCCGCAGCCACTGGTTGGAGTCAGATTTCCCGGGAGCTGGGGAGAGAGCGTTTAAAACAAGATCTCTTGTTTTTCTTTCTCTCAGGTAAAAGTCGTTTTACCACTTGATCTTCTGTATATATTTTTCTAAATCTTCCCCAAATAGGCGTTCGCCATGGAACGGGAACTTGCCAACAGCTTTTTGCATGGGGTCTCCGCTGACCAATGCTTAAGCCAAAGTACTCTGCGCATCTGTACCAGCTGGAGTGTAAGGCGTGATGCCTGTATGATAGAATCTCTCATGGCATCCACTGTGAAGCATAAGGCTTTAGGCAAATTTTCCCAATTTCTAGCCTGCTCTGAAGGCAGTTCCTTCAGCCCCTGCTTTACCTGTTGGCTGATGACCTGACACATACCGACTGCTGCTACTGCAGGTTGGGTAATTGAGCCGGCCAAAAGGAAGGAGGATTTCAACTTCCTCTCAGAAGGATCTTTTAAACCCTTGTACATTATCCACCGGACATGTCAGGTTTTTATTTACACAAGAAATAGCCGCAACTACCGTAGGCAGGCTCCATTTCTTTAAAAAAAAAATTTCCCCCATAGGATAAAGAATGTTAAACCTTTTTGGAGGTGAGAAACGCTTATCTGGATGTTGCCAGTTTGCGTATATAAGATCCTCTAGTAACGGATGAACCGGGAAGGAGCATGCACCTTGCAGGGATCTTAATGACCCTAGGGAGGAGACAGGTAATTCCGTTACCTCCGCAGAGGTTAACTTAAATGCACTGCTATAGCATTGTACCTGTGACTTTAAAATCTGGCTCCTCATCCTCTGCTGATGTAGCCTCCTCCTCCTCATCCTCCTCCCTCAGGTACTTTCTGAAGGGAGGTCCAATACTGGAAGAGACCTGCTTCGCTTATTGTCCCTTTTTAGAGGACTTAGCGATTAAGGTAGCAATTTTTTCCTCCAGATTGTTTAGGGCAGCTGATAAAGTGTCCTCAGTGACATATACCGGCCCAGGCTTCACTGGGGAAGCCGCCATACCTGACAGAGGTAATGGCTCATCCTGAACAGGTGCATTTAGCAACACAGGAGAGAAAGGTACCGAGTCAGCACAGTTAGAGCCTCCTTTCAGGCGGTGGTGCTTTCTTATCTCTTTTTGTCCGTATTACTTCCCCTGGAAGGCTTACTGTTTCGACAAAATACAAGGTACCTAAATGCATATACTACCGTGTTTAGTTTAGCAAATACATTAAGTATGCAACTTTTAACACATAACTATGCATAACATGGATGTCTTCTAGGAAGTACCCAATCCAACCACATGGAGTCTTACGTCCCTGTATAGCTGCTGTGTTTCTCTGCCAGGAATAAGAGAACTAACGAGCTTGCTTGCTGCTGCAGTGCTTCTCACACTGACAGTCTTTTAAATTTGGCGCCGTTTCTGTGCCTGCGCGCGCCACGTGCCCGCGCACGCCTTCGCCCCCCCCCCCTCCGATAAAGCGCGCTCCCGCGCGCGCGCGGCCCTTAGCGCTATGGCGGTGGCCATAGTGAGAGAGGACTCTCATCAGCCCTTTTTCCCACTTACCTGCATCTGCAGGTGTCTGGTCGGCCACCGAAAGGAGGATCGGGGTGCCCCAGCAAGCTCAGCAGCGGAGGTGACGAGCAGTGTACTTCGCCGAAGCCGACACTGAACAGAGTGAGGTGAGTATATTCAGCTCTTTACTCCCCCCAGTGGTGGAAAAAAAAGAAGACATCCACTTTTTGAAAAAGGTCCCAACCTAGTTATGGACCTTCTAATCTCACCTTATCCACGCCGCAGGTTTTTCTGCTGAAAGATTTCAGACAGATACCAAACTTCACCCTTCACGGTGGGCTATGTGTGCCAACCTTCAGGGATATGGGTTCCTATTTAAAGGATACCTCTCCCCTGGGCCTTGTACAAGACTCTTACCAGGACTTTATAGCGAAATAGCGAAAGTGCTGGATCCTAGAGCCCAGTCCTCCGAAGAGAGACATTACAGGCGACGCCTCATGGATGAGGCCCGGATCCCATCCAGATTCAGCTCATTTGTAGGCGTCTTGGATGGATCCGAAAGCATAGCTCTTTTACCCCCAGAGGGTCTCTTTGGTAGAGCTTTCCTTTAGCACCTCCTAACGCGTCCAACACCTTTCGACACTGGCGAAAAAACTGAGGTACTTCCCTGATGGGAGGGGTTATATGGAGGGGAACTGTCTTCCATTGGTTGTGCCAGTGTCCAATCACCACTGGTGACCCTTAACCCATTATGTAATGACTAGCTCTGTGTCCCGTGGTGTACGATAAAGAAAGTTCAGATCCCAAAGGAGGGAGCGGGGGCTTGGCAGGTGGAACCACATGGCGTACTCCCTGCACAAAAGTGCTAACCAAGGAATGACCAGCTAGGGGTCTTTAAAAGAAAACGGCCAAAGCCGAAATCTGACCCTCAATAGTGCTTAAAGCCAGCCTTTGAGCAACACCACGCTGCAAGAACCTCAGGATTCTGGGAACGGAGTACGTCCGTGGACGCCAGTTCAGCTCCTCGCACATAGCGATGTAAGCTCTCCAGGTACGGTGATAGATCTTCCTAGAAGAAGACTTCCGAGCCCTAAGCATGGTTGAAATTACCGAATCAGACAGACCTCGGTCTTTTAGCACCTGGCTCTCAATAGCCATGCCGTTAAAGCCAGAGACTGTAAAGCAGGATGAAAGATAGGACCTTGAGATAGAAGGTCCTCCCTCATGGGCAGGCGCCAAGGGGCGTCCGCGATGAGACGTACCAGATCGGCGTACCAATGACGCCGAGGCCAGTCCGGGGCAATGAGGATCACCGGAATACCCTCGGCCGCTACCCTGCGCAGCAGACGAGGAATCAACTGCAGCGGAGGGTAGACATATATCAGGCGATACCGACACCACGGGGTCACTAACGCGTCCGAGGCATCCGCCCAGGGGTCCTTGGACCGGGCCACAAACCTCGACACCTTGCGATTGAGTCGAGACGCCATCAGGTCCACATCCGGAGTGCCCCATCGTTGAAAAAGGAGGTGAAACACTTCCGGATGCAAGGACCACTCCCCCTGGTCCAGGGACTGGCGGCTCAGATAGTCCGCCTGCCAGTTTTCTACGCCCGGAATGTAAACGGCCGACAGCGCCGGCACGCTTCTTTCCGCCCATCTTAGAATGTGGGCGACCTCGGATGCCGCAGCCGGGCTCCGAGTGCCCCCCTGATGGTTGACATACGCCACGGCCGTGGCGTTGTCCGACTGGATCCTGACCGAATGGCCCTGTAGCCTCTTTGACCAAGCGGAGAGACACAGTCTGATCGCCCGCAATTCCAGGACGTTGATCGGGAGACGAGATTCGGCTGGAGTCCAGAGCCCTTGAGCTGACAGGACTCCCCACACTCCCCCCCAGCCCGTCAGGCTGGCGTCCGTTGTGATCACCGTCCAGTGGATGGGGAGGAACGACTTCCCGACCTGAAGAGCCGGGGACCTCAGCCACCATATCAGGGACGCCTTGACAGAGTGACTCACCT
Source organism: Rana muscosa (assembly GCA_029206835.1). NCBI lineage: Eukaryota > Metazoa > Chordata > Amphibia > Anura > Ranidae > Rana > Rana muscosa. The sequence goes on from CM055117.1 coordinate 239,752,639, forward strand.
GGATCTGAAGATCCAAAGAGAATGGGGACTTCCTGTTCTTCTGTCTGTAACTCCACACAGTAATGATGCAAGGCTTTCTTCCTGGTGTGGAGTGTCGTGCTCGCCCCCTCCCTTGGACTACAGGAGAGTCAGGACGCCCACTAACACACAGCTTCTTTCTCTATCTGCAACGTAGAGAGCGTCCTGACTCTCCTGTAGTCTAAGGGAGGGGGTGAGCACGACACTCCACACCAGGAAGAAAGCCTCCCATTACTGTGTGGAGTTACAGACAGAAGAACAGGAAGAGAGGATTTCTCAGAAGAAATAAGGACATTTAAAAGCAAAATGGAAGGATGAGGTAAGTGAAGGAGGACTGCACTAAGGTAAAGGAAGCTATTTAGGAAAAAAAATTGTACCTTTACAACCCCTTTAAGCTCTCAGTGTTTTCCCACGAGCTCCACATAACTAGCTGTATACTTCCCTTTTAGAAGATCTCCAAATTGTATCCCTCTTCATTGTACTTCCCTGAACTTCCGATCAGGGAGTGCACCATACACAAGTGGATTAAATCTGATGCTTCAAACTACATGCCCCAAGATTTCTTGTGTATTGTCTATAAAGCACATTTGTGCCCTGAGCATAGCATAAAATGGTCTTACCAGAGCCCGGGTCTCCAGGGAAAACCTGCAAGGCAGTGTAGCCACCCCATAGGTGGAAATGAAAAACAGTTAATCTTCAAAGGCTTGTTATGTTATCAATGGGGTTACAGCAAAGAAATAAGCAAAACAGGTACATTTTACACTATGGGCTCTTTAATTCCTGATGATGAAATGCGTAGGGGCGGGCACTTTGGTTAAGTTTTGATGTCACTTCCGCCAATTGTAATGCACGCTGGCTCCAGGACCCACGGAGCAGCAGCGCTTACACACTATACAGCTGGCAGATCTTTTCTAGTGCCAGGACACGGCACAAAAATACGTGAGTGACATTCCATTTGTTTTTAAGATTGTTTAATAAATGGGATTACGCTATGTCCACTTTGTAAATGTTTCCCTTCCATGATCTGGAGTACATGAGGATTCCCATGCCATCAGGTAAACAAAAATGACCCCACATCTTTGTCAATTGCCGAAAAATATTACAAAAATCAATTCCAATTTTCGCCAACGAACAAAAAGGGAACAAAGATGTGAGGGAGGGATGTTTACCCACGTGAACTTCCGGTTTCCTTGGAGCTCCATCTGTAAAGCCTATGAGTGATTCCCCTCCCAGGAAGCAAGGTAGCGACCGTAGTGTGGCGTGCTTAGCACTGTGCAGCATTTACAGGCCTCCTCAAATGATCGTCCAGAGCACTGTGTGCATTAAGGGCCTCCTCAGACTACCGTCCAGAGGATTGTGCAGCATTTAAAGGCCTCCCGACCGTCCAGAGCACTGTGTGCATTACAGGCCTCCTCAGACCATACAGAGCACGGTGTGTATTACACTGTGTGCATAACAAGCTTCCTCAGACCACCTTCCATGGCACTGTGCAGCATTTACAGGCCTCCTCAGACCACCAGAGCACTGTGCAATGCATTACAGGCCTCCTCAGACCACTGTCCAGAGCACTGTGTATTACAGGCCTCCTCAGACCACTGTGCAGCAGTACAGGCACCTCAGATTGTCCAGAGCGTGTAGTTTTTTCAAACCTTAATACTATAAATAATACCATATTCAGGTTTTTTTTTACGCCAGGAGTATACGAATTTGGAAATTCTGGAGAAATACTTAAATAATGCATTACAGTTTAACTAAACGTATTATATTTTAGTCGACTAAAGTGTACTGCAGATTTTAGTCAACTAAATACAACTAAAACAATTCAGATGAACAAAAAACAACTAAAACTAAAATAGCATGGTCAACGTATGAAAACAAAACGAAAAAGTGAGGGAGGGATGTTTAACCATGTGAACTTCTGGTTTCCTCAGAGTTCCGCCTGTAAAGCCTGTAAGTATTTCCCCTCCCAGCAAGCAAGCTAGGGACCATAGCGTGCTCAGCACCGTGCAGCATTACAGGTCTCTTCAGATGATTGTTCAGAAGACTGTGTGCATTACAGGCCTCTTCAGACCACTGTCCAGAGCACTGTGTGCATTACAGGCCTCTTCAGACCACTGTCCAGAGCACTGTGTGCATTACAGGCCTCTTCAGACCACTGTCCAGAGCACTGTGTGCATTACAGGCCTCTTCAGACCACTGTCCAGAGCACTGTGCAGCATTTACAGGCCTCCCGACCATCCAGAGCATTGTATGCATTACAGGCCTCCCAACCGTCCAGAGCACTGTGCAGCGTTTAACAAACTTTAACTAAACCCATTCGATTTTAGTCAACTAAAAATGTACTGCACATTTTAGTCGACTAAATATGATTAAAACAATACGACTAAATAGGCTTTTTAGTCAAAAGACTAAAACTAAATCAAAATTTGAGGCCAAAATTAACACTGATATGAGGTCAATGTAATATTTATTCATATCACATTACAGAGAAAAATTACTGCAAAGTTGTCAGATTTGATATGGTGCATTTTACTGTGTAGTTAAATATCACAATTTACATACCACATTGGAAAGTATATCTTGTCTCCGTGGAGATGCACTGGCCAGTACTACCCTCTTCCCTGCCAACTTTGAAATGACTGGATTCAGCAACATTTCTCTTCTGTAAATAGCACTTTAGCCTCCTAAGCTGGTAAAAAAAAAAAGAAGTATAAAACATAAAATCAGATGAAAATCAACTGCAAGCACTGTAAAGTAGCAAGTTTTCCAATGCAGTGTGCATGTGCCCACACTGTAGGGGTCAGCTGCTCATTTTTGTCTAGAGGAGAGGAGGTTAAAAACCTTCTGTAGTGCAGCTGCCCCCCAGAGCCCCCCCTTTTACTTACCTGAACCCGATCGTTTCAGCGACGGGGAAGAGCACAGCAGCTCCAGCCGCTGTCTCGGGTCCTCATTGGATAGATTGATAGCAGCATTAGCTCCTGCTGCTGTCAATCAAATCCAGTGACATGGGAGCCGGGCTGAGTCCTGCTGTCTGTGTCAATGGACGCAGCAGTAGGACTCAGGAGCGCGCCTTCATGAGTGCCCCCGTGGAATGCGTCTCTCTGTAGGGGCACTCGAAAGGAGGAGCCAAGAGCGATGCGGGGGGAACCCCAGAAGAGGAGGATCAGGGGCCCCTCTGTGCAAAACCCTTGCACAGAGGAGGCATATAGAACAGGTTTGTTATTAAAAAATAAATAAAAAAACCTTTACAACCCCCTTTAAGATGTCGCCACCGGGGACTGTAGAGGGATGTACAAAAAGGATTGGGGGAGCACAACGCTGGATCTTGGGACAGATGAGTGTCTGTTTATTAAAAATCAGCACCTATTTTTTTTTTTTATAGCTGCTGACTGTTAATTTTCAACTACCACTGGATATTTTTTTCCTTCTTTCACAAGAATGTAGTGGTGCAATGAGAACTGTAATGCTTTCACACGACATTGCAAAATACTGGATGCCAAGTTCTTCGATATATTGGTGATGGGGGTCAGCCGGTGACTGAAGGTGAAACTGTTCTACAGTTTGCTAATAGAGTTCAAACTTTGGTCAGCACTTTTCAGAGTTTTGATTTATGGCCAAAATGGATGTTTAACCGGTCAAGCATTATCTAGCTACAATTCAAACATTACATATTAACTATCGGATTATGTGGACATCGCTGTATAATCTGTGAAACACGGATTTCAAGGTTCTTGTCAAACAGAAAACTGCAGAATGATGGACACCACTTCACTCAAAAACATATTTACTGGAGCTTAAGCCCCATACACACGATTAGATTTTCTGCAGATTTTTGTCTTCAGATTTACCAAAACCATGTAGTGCAAGGGCCTGCCTGATTGAATACAAATTGAAACTCTTAAAAGGGTTGTAAAGGTAAATGTTTTTTCACCTTAATGCATCCTATGCATTAAGGTGAAAAAACATCCGACAATACCACCCCCCCCCGAGCCCCCGTTTTACTTACCTGACCCCTCGAAAGTCCCGCGCTTGCCCCTGTCATCCTCCTCGTTCCTGAGCCTGGCTGTTGATTGGCTACAGTGGATGGATTGAAAGCAACGGAGCCATTGGCTGGCACTGCTGTCAATCACATCCAATGACGTGGCGCGCCGGGGGGTGGGGCCGAGTGATACAGTCGGCCACTGTGGCCGCTGCTGTATCACGGGAGCACGCCCGCAATAACTCCACACCATGCGAGCTCACTCGCATTAAGGTGTGGAGTCCTTGCGAGGAGGAGCCGAGACAGCCGCCGAGGGACCCCAGAAGACCAGGATCGGGGCCCACTGTGGGCAAAATGAGCTACACAGTGGAGGTAAGTATAACATGTATGTTATTTTTTTTCAAAAAAACGGGAACCTTTAGTGTCCCTTTAAGGTTTGACCTCATATTATATAGTTTTGGTAAATCTGAAGACAAAAATCTGCAGAAAATCTAATAGTGTGTATGGGGCTTTACCCCGAAATTCTCTGAACTCAAACTCGTTGCCCCGTTGGTTACAACATCAAAGTGGAACTTTAGCCAAAACCTTTTTCCTGTTTTGGATGGTGGGTTAAGGTTTATATTGATGTCCCCCAAGAATAAAAACCTCCTTCAACAGCTGCCTACCACCAGAATAGGAGTCTCCAATGGGAGATTTCCCCTCTAATCCTGTTCTGGTGACAGCTGTACATTTCCTTTCACTTCTTGTTCCAGTGACAATGATCATCAGGAGGGAAGGTGAAAGTGAACCATCAGCAGACACACAGGCAGTTAAAATCCAGGCAGAGGTTTTAACATTCCTTCATTCTGTCTCCAATTAGAATAAAGGTTTTTGGCCATTTCATCTGGCCCTTGCACCTCTCCTGCAGCACCCCCCCCCCCCTTATCTCCGTTCCCACCCTGCCTTAGCAGTCACTGCAGGGGTAAGGACAGAACTTGTTTGCTTTTCTGTGCAGTTTCAAAGAGGCTCATCTCTGATGCCACCCACCCGTCTCATCAGTCAGCAGCAGAGGGGACAACAGAACTCCCCCTACAGATTCTGCACCTCCCTGTGCAGTCGCAGCACCCCCTCTTCTCTGCCTCCCCCGGTCTCGGCATTTAGCAGATTCCTGCAGCTGATTCCAGCCCTCTTCTGGTCCTCCTCCAGACTCTGCATTTTCTGCTTCCCAGCTCCACTCCCAGCTTCTACCAGGCAGCAGCACAAGCTAAGGGGGGTGCACTGTGACAAAATTTGAGGTTAAGTGGATAGGAAGTAGAACGCCTGACAGTTTTTATTGCTCTCTGTGCCCTTGTTTTGGAGATTCAACCTATTTATGCTGTTTTCCATTATCATAAGTTAAAAAATTCCACATTTTGGGTTGTCCCAAGAAAAGTCATAGAAGGCAAATCTTCTAACGGGGACACTAGATCTGGTGACTTGGGGGTCCCCAAGAGATTTAATTTTCAGGGATTTCTTCTCACTTCCTGTTTGGCTATGGCTTTCAACATTTTTTACAGATAAATATATGAAAAGTGTGGCGTGCATTTGTATTCAGCCCCCTTGAGTCAATACTTTGTAGAACCGCCTTTCACTACAATTACAGCTGCAAGTCTTTTGGGGATGTCTCTTCCAGCTTTGCACATCTAGAGAGAGAAATTTGTGCCCATTCTTCTTTTCAAAATAGCTCAAGCTCTGTCAGATTGGATGGAGAGCGTCTGAACAGCAATTTTCAAGCCACAGATTCTCAATTGGATTTAGGTCAGGACTTTGACTGGGCCATTCTAACACATGAATATGCTTTGATCTAAACCATTCCATTGTAGCTCTGGCTGTATGTTTAGGGTAGTTGTCCTGCTGGAAGGTGAACCTCCACCCCAGTCTCAAGTCTTTTGCAGACTCTAAACAGGTTTTCCTCTAAGATTGCCCTGTATTTGGCTCCATCCATCTTCCCATCAACTCTGACCAGCTTCACTGTCGCTGCTGAAGAAAAGCATCCCCACAACATGATGTTGCCACCACCATGTTTCCCGGTCGGGATGGTGTGATCAGGGTGATGTGCAGTGTTAGTTTTCTGCCACACAGCGTTTTGCCTTTAGGCCAAATAGTTCAATTTTGCTCTCATCTGACCAGAGCACCTTCTTCCACATGTTTGCTGTGTCCCCCACATGGCTTCTCACAAACTGCAAACAGGACTTTTTTCAACAATGGCTTTCTTCTCGCCACTCTGGCATTTATTTACTAATTTGGTGACTTCTGGGGGCAATTGGTTTTACTAAATTATAGTTAGGGGTATCAGAGTAAAGGGGGCTGAATACAAATGCACGCCAAACTTTTCAGATATCCATTTGTAAAAAAAATTGAAAACCTTTTATCATTTACCTTCCACTTCACAATTATGTGCCACTTTATGTTGATCTATCACATAAAATCGCAATAAAAACATTGATGTTTTTGGTTTCTACGTGACAAAATGTGGTAAAAAGGGGTATGAATACTTTTTCAAGGCACTATAATAATGTCATTGGTGATGTCAGTGGCAGTTAGTTCCCACAGGGTGTTAGTTAGTGTCAGATTGTCTGCCGTCCCACCATTACTAGTACAAAAAAAAAAAATGAATACAAATTCCAGTATACTGTAAACTTTCACGCAAACCAAACAAACAATATACACTTATTGGGATCTTGGTCAAAAAAGTGAAGAGATATGAATTTTTATTTTTTTATTTTTTTTAAAGAATATGTTTTATAGCAGAAAGTGAAGAAAAAAAAAAAAAAGTTTAAATTGTCTGTCTTTTTTCCTTTATATAATAAAAAAAATTAAAAAAACACAAAAGGTGATCAAATACCACCAAAAGAAAGCTCTATTTGTGTGATTTTTTTTTTATATAAATGATGTTTGGGTACAGCTCTGCATGACCGCGCAATTTTCAGTTAAAGTAGTGCAGTGCCACACAGCAAAAAAATGGGCAGGTCATGAAGGGGGTAAAATCTTCCAAGGCTAAATTGGTTAAGTAATTCTGAATATATATTATATACAAACAAATTTTTTTTTAGCAATAAGTGTATATTGATTGGTTTGCACAAAAGTTATAGCGTCTACAAAAAAGTAAATAGATTTATGGCATTTTTATTATATATATTTTTTTTTTTTACTAGTAATGGCGGCGATATGCCATTTTTAGCGGGACTGCGACATTCGGGGGACAGATCAGACACTTTTGACACATTTTTGGGACCACTGACATTTATACAGAAATCAGTGCTATAAAATGCACCGATTACTGTGTAAATGTCACTGGTAGGGAAGGGGTTAACACTAGGGGGTGATCAAAGGGTTAAATGTGTTCCCTCGTGAGCGTCTCTAACTGTGGGGGGGGGGTGACTGACTAGAGGGGGAGCCAGATCGCTGTTCCTAGCTAGTAGGAACAGACGATCTGTCTCGTCTCTCCTAACAGAATGGGGATTGTGTTTATACATACATACATACATACATACATACATACATACACACAGCCCCGTTCTGGCTCTCGTGCCCGCGTAGCCCATTAAACAGCTATAGCAGGCGCACACGCGCTGCGCGTGGCCGGCGGGTGCGCGCCTGCTATAGCTGTTTAATAGGCCGACGTACAGCTACGGCGATTTGCCCAGAAGAGCTAACCTGCCACAGTATAACGACAGCGGCTGGTCAGCTACTGGTTAGGCAAATATAATTTGATGCATATGGGTTTCTTTGACATGAAAAAAATGGCATAGGACATTAAGATTTGATGGGCTTTCGTCTGATTCATTTTTGTAATTGTAACATTTTTATTATTTCACACCTGTTTGAAGTGTATGTGTAGCCAAAACTTTTTTTTTTGTATTGTGTAGGGAAGGGTTCAAATTCCTGCCAGTTTATTTAGTGCTTGCTGCCTGTGTATAACTGGGGAAACTTCACTTCCTGTCTCAAAGACAACCGAAATTTGGCCAAATTAAAAGGGGTTGTAAAGGTTTGTTTTTTATTTTCTAAATAGGTTCCTTTAAGCTAGTGTATTGTTGGTTCACTTACCTTTTCCTTAGATTTCCCTTCTAAATATTTGTTTTCTTTGTCTGAATTTCTCACTTCCTGTTCCTCCTCAGTAAGCTGTTCAGTAAGCTGTTCTGGCTGACTCCACACCACTCGGATGATGGTGTGAAGTTTACTGAGGAGAAACAGGAAGTGAGAAATTCAGACAAAGAAAAAAAACATTTAGAAGGTAAATCAAAGGAAAAGGTAAGTAAACCAACAATGCACTAGCTTAAAGGAACCTATTTAGAAAATAAAAAACAAACCTTTACAACCCCTTTAAGGGGAATTCCCCAGAACAAGAGCTACCACTGGAAGATTTCTGGTTACCTCTTGTTCTGAAGACAATTCTGAATACAGCTCTTAGCCCAGGTTCACACTGGGCTGAGGGAGTGAAGCCGTGCGAGTTCAGCTGAACTCACACAATTTCACTCCCGCTTGTTAGTCCCGATTACAGAAACATCTGTGCAGTTTCTGCACAGATATCAATGTAAATTGCGGGCTGAAATCGCAAAAAGTAGTACAGAAATTACTTTTTGAAATTGGTGCGGCGCCGCACCGATTAGGACGGTGCCATTGCTGGCAAATGAATAAAAAAGTGAACTCCCGCGCTGTCTAAAGCTAACTAAAGTGAATGGTGTAAACTAGGGAAAACACTGCTGCAGAACACCTGTGAATCTGATTCAGAAAACAAAAAGAGTGAAAATAAAGTGATGGTGTCTGTGCTGTGAGGGGCAAGGAGGTAAATGAGTGAAGAATAAAAACAATGATGAAACATAAATGGCAGGGTGATAATGCAAAAATCACTTTTCACAATGTGTGGGTAAAATAAAATAACACCTGGATCAGGTGAGTGAATTGAAACAAGTGCATGAAAAACCAATATACACAATCAAAAAAATATAAAAATAAAATTGGATAAAGTCCAACAAGGAAGTCCAAGCTGCTAAATAGTAAAAGTGCAACAGTACATATAGTAGTGTCACCCACCACCAATATAGATGAAGTGCACACACAATACTTAAGCCCCGTACACACGGTCGGACTTTTGGCCAACAAACTTCATTTTGAGCAAGTTGGACCAACAATCCGACCGTGTGTACGCTCCATCAGACAAACTTTTTTTGTTGTTTTTTGTTTTCATCGGACAAAAGTTCGGTCTGCAAACGGACAAACTTTTGGCCAACAAAAGTCCGATGGAGCAAAGTCCGACCGTGTGTACAGAAAACCATCGGACTTTTGTCCGATGGACAAAACAAATAATGTTAAAATCAACCAACAATATCAGAAGTTGACCAAAGGGTGGCGGTAAAGAGCAGAAAAACCACGCGATGTTGGAAGAAGTTTTGGGAAAGTTTGCAGAAAAGTCCTGTGGTGTGTATGCTATGGGTGTTCCCGGCCAACTCCGTTCGGACAAAAAACCACGGAAAAGTCCGATGGAAGCCCGACCGTGTGTACGAGGCTTTAGACAATGCTTCAGTGATACACCCCTGTGTCTGCAAGCAGCTCACCTTACTGCTGTTAAATAGACAGCATTTGCAGACCACAAGGTGTAGATACAGATGGTGTGTGAAGCACAACGTGGAGATCTCTTCTCTGCTATTGCAGTCCTCTCAAAGATTAGTGTAGGCCATGCATGGGGATGTAAAAACAAACAGCAATCATAGCGTACCCTGGAACCAGGATAGGAATACACGCCAATCTCATATAGTAACACTCACTTGATATAAATGAGCGTAGGCACAACTCCACGAACCCCGATTTCGTACGCCTCCAATGATGTATGAGTCAGGTCTCCCACTGTTTCCAGGTCACTCAGTGATACGTTTTTATAGGGATGAAACCGGAGGAGACATATATAGCATAATACCGCTAGGCAAACATTTATTGCAATATAAAAAAGTATAAAACTCACATTTGAGCAGAGGACACTAGGCAATGTAAAATACGAGTGCCGCACTCCCTGATGAAGTCACGTGACGACACGCGTTGGATTGGAGCATTAGGTACATCACTTGCTGACTACAGGAAAACGAGTGCGGCGCTCGTATTTTACATTGCCTTGTTTAATCTTCTCAAATGTGAGTTTTATACTTTATATTGCAATAAATGTTTGCCTAGCGGTATTATGCTATATATGTCTCCTCCGGTTTCATCCCTATAAAAATTTATCACTGAGTGACCTGACTCATACATCATTGGAGGCGTACGAACTCGGGGTTCGTGGAGTTGTGCCTACGCTCATTTATATAAAGTGAGTGTTACTATATGAGATTGGCGTGTATCCCTATCCTGGTTCCAGGGTACGCTATGATTGCTGTTTGTTTTTACATCCCCATGCATGGCCTACACTAATCTTTGAGAGGACTGCAATAGCAGAGAAGAGATCTCCACGTTGTGCTTCACACACCATCTTTATCTACACCCTGTGGTCTGCAAATGCTGTCTATTTAACAGCAGTAAGGTGAGCTGCTTGCAGACACAGAGGTGTATCACTGAAGCATTGTCTAAGTCAGGGCTCGACAAACCCCGGGCGCCAGGTCGCCATTGCGACTAGAATTAGCGACCTGGCGCCTGGGGCAGCACAGCTGGGGTATCCTGTGTCTCTGTGCCCCCCCCCCCCCCCTCCACGGGATCGCCTCGGGCCGCGCCGGCCGGTAATTGAGGCCGCGGCTTTGCGGCCTTCTGCAGGCCTATGCTTCCTTCTGTGAACTAGTGCCATCTTGTGGTGGCAGTTGGTATGACAACCAGCAATGCTAATGGGGTTTCCCTGTCTATTTTCCCTGCCATCTCCTTCCCTCTAATTAGAACCCCCAAACATTATATATATTTTTTATTCTAACACTCTAGAGAATAAAATGGCGGTCGTTGCAATACTTTCTGTCACACCGTATTTGCGCAGCGGTCTTACAAGCGCTCTTTTTGGGGAAAAAATACACTTTTTTTTTTAAATAAAAAAATAAGACAACAGTAAAGTTAGCCCAATTTTTTTTATATTGTGAAAGATAATGTTACGCTGAGTAAATACCCAACATGTCACGCTTCAAAATTGCGTCCGCTCGTGGAATGGCGACTAACTTTTACCCTTTAAAATCTCCATAGGCGACGTTTAAAAAATTCTACAGGTTGCATGTTTTGAGTTACAAAGGAGGTCTAGGGCTAGAATTATTGCTCTCGCTCTACCGATCGCGGCGATACCTCACGTGTGGTTTGAACACCGCTTTCATATGCGGGCGCTACTCACGTATGCGTTCGCTTCTGCGCACGAGCTCGGCGGGACGGGGCGCGTTCCTGGCTCCTAACTTTTTTAGCTGGCTCCTGGATTCCAAGCAAATTTGTCAAGCCCTGGTCTAAGTATTGTGTGTGCACTTCATCTATATGTACTGTTGCACTTTTGTTATTTAGCAGCTTGGACTTCCTTGTTGGACTTTATCCAATTTTATTTAGATTTTTTTTGATTGTGTATATTGGTTTTTCATGCACTTGTTTCAATTCACTCACCTGGTCCAGGTGTTATTTTATTTTACCCACACATTGTGAAAAGTGATTTTTGTATTATCACCCTGTCATTTATGTTTCATCATTGTTTTTATTCTTCACTCAGCTGATCTTCAGCATTGCTGGCAAATGCCGCCGATTTGACATGTCAAATCTGCACCAATACGCACAAGTGCAGCGTACTCTCTTGACCACCAATGCGCACTCATCTGCCAATGCGCACATACACGCTCCCTCGTCTGCCAATTCACATATAGTACACGCGGTGCGTTCTCCCTCATCTGCCAATCCACATACACACAGTGCCCTCTTCCACCAATCCACATGCACGCAGTGCCCTCCCTCGTTCACCAATCCATATACATGCAGTGCACTCTCCCTCTTCCACCAATCCACATACACACAGTGCGCTCTCCCTCGCCCACCAATCCACATACACGCAGTGCGCTCTCCCTCGCCCACCAATCCACATACACGCAGTGCGCTCTCCCTCACCCACCAATCCACATACACGCAGTGCGCTCTCCCTCACCCACCAATCCACATACACGCAGTGCGCTCTCCCTCGCCCACCAATCCACATACACGCAGTGCGCTCTCCCTCTCCCACCAATCCACATACACGCAGTGCGCTCTCCCTCGCCCACCAATCCACATACACGCAGTGCGCTCTCCCTCGCCCACCAATCCACATACACGCAGTGCGCTCTCCCTCGCCCACCAATCCACATACACGCAGTGCGCTCTCCCTCGCCCACCAATCCACATACACGCAGTGCGCTCTCCCTCGCCCACCAATCCACATACACGCAGTGCGCTCTCCCTCGTCCACCAATCCACATACACGCAGTGCGCTCTCCCTCGTCCACCAATCCACATACACGCAGTGTGCGCTCTCCCTCGTCCACCAATCCACATACACGCAGTGTGCGCACTCCCTCGTCCACCAATCCACATACACGCAGTGCGCTCTCCCTCGTCCACCAATCCACATACACGCAGTGCGCTCTCCCTCGTCCACCAATCCACATACACGCAGTGCGCTCTCCCTCGTCCACCAATCCACATACACGCAGTGCGCTCTCCCTCGTCCACCAATCCACATACACGCAGAGCGCTCTCCCTCGTCCACCAATCCACATACATGCAGAGCGCTCTCCCTCGTCCACCAATCCACATACACGCAGAGCGCTCTCCCTCGTCCACCAATCCACATACACGCAGAGCGCTCTCCCTCGTCCACCAATCCACATACACGCAGTGCGCTCTCCCTCGTCCACCAATCCACATACACGCAGTGTGCGCTCTCCCTCGTCCACCAATCCACATACACGCAGTGTGCGCACTCCCTCGTCCACCAATCCACATACACGCAGTGCGCTCTCCCTCGTCCACCAATCCACATACACGCAGTGCGCTCTCCCTCGTCCACCAATCCACATACACGCAGTGCGCTCTCCCTCGTCCACCAATCCACATACACGCAGTGTGCGCTCTCCTTCGTCCACCAATCCACATACACGCAGTGTGCGCACTCCCTCGTCCACCAATCCACATACACGCAGTGCGCTCTCCCTCGTCCACCAATCCACATACACGCAGTGCGCTCTCCCTCGTCCACCAATCCACATACACGCAGTGCGCTCTCCCTCGTCCACCAATCCACATACACGCAGTGCGCTCTCCCTCGTCCACCAATCCACATACACGCAGAGCGCTCTCCCTCGTCCACCAATCCACATACACGCAGAGCGCTCTCCCTCGTCCACCAATCCACATACACGCAGAGCGCTCTCCCTCGTCCACCAATCCACATACACGCAGTGTGCGCTCTCCCTCGTCCACCAATCCACATACACGCAGTGTGCGCTCTCCCTCGTCCACCAATCCACATACACGCAGTGTGCGCTCTCCCTCGCCCACCAATCCACATACACGCAGTGTGCGCTCTCCCTCGCCCACCAATCCACATACACGCAGTGTGCGCTCTCCCTCGTCCACCAATCCACATACACGCAGTGTGCGCTCTCCCTCGTCCACCAATCCACATACACGCAGTGTGCGCTCTCCCTCGTCCACCAATCCACATACACGCAGTGTGCGCTCTCCCTCGTCCACCAATCCACATACACGCAGTGCGCTCTCCCTTGTCCACCAATCCACATACACGCAGTGCGCCCTCCCTCAAAAAAGAGGACGTGCATACTGTTCATGTGCGGATTTGTGGATAATCAGTACTGCAGACCCACTCTCTTCCTCACACACCATCTATTCTAGCTTATACTCAGGACAGCGCAGATCACCCAGGATGCTACTTTTTTTTTTGGACAGGCTTTGTGGAAGCACCATGATATGTAAACTACTGGGGACCCTTGAATGCACTGAAAATGTAAACAAATCCTTTAAAGACAACTTCCTCCATACAGAGCTGGATCTTCCTAGCTCTCATCTCTGAAAGTCATATAAACTCCTCTCACATACCTATCTAGTACTTCTGAGGTTATGCCATCCATTACATAACTGTACCACCAATAAAAGACATTGAGGGAGATTTACTAAAACCAAAATCTGGTGCAACTCTGCACAGAAACCAATCAGCATCCAGGTATTATTGTCAAAGCTTAACTGAACAAGCTGAAGTTAGAAGCTGATTGGCTACCATGCACAGCTGCACCAGATTTTGTGTGCTCCAGTTTTAATAAATCTCCTCATTATTTACATAGGAATACATTCCATGCAGGACTTACTGACTCTCCAGCTCTTCATACACCTTGACAGGGAAGCAGCAGCAAAATGACATGTGACCTAACCAAGTCAGACCCCTGTTCTCTGATTGGCTGAGACCAGCTGACGATAGCAGATTGAGCCTCCGATTCTTTTCCAGGATGTATTAAAGCCATAATTACGTTAATCCACTCAGAAGATGGTGACCTATAATAGAGCTTATTATGTAGCTTGTATACTTCCCGCATAGACATCTCTGCAAAATCCTCTAATGCCAGAACTGCCAAACTCAAACATGGCCACCAGACGACATGCTAAATAATGAGCATGCTCGGTACAGTCATGTGACATCGGTCATTTACTTGTAGTCTGAGTCTGCTCACAGCTCTGCAGGCTGTGTAACTGCTAACATTTAAATTAATGAAAGTAAGGAAAACATATATACAGCACATTTCTACAGTGCATGCACATTTGCCATGTTTTATCACTTGAGAGACTCTGCAAGTACAGAGAAGGCTTCCACTTAGCAAACTTTGAAAGTTTTAATGGCTGCCAAAAGCTGCAAAAAATAAGAAAAAAGGAAAACCTGAAGCAATGCAAAAGGTCCTGAAATGTGTGAACTGGACCTTTGGCTATGAATATGGGGAACAACGCTGTGTAAAGCACATTGCACTGTATTTAGATCCAGGAGAAGTACAGCTAAAGCTTGTTTGGCTGTACTTCTCCTGTGGATTACAGGAGTGCAGATCGTTTTACACTCCTGTCACTCGTTTTCAGCAGACAGCGGGCTAAAGCCTGCTGTCGGCTGACGTCACAGATAGGGTTGCCACCTTTTCTTCAAGTCAAACCCAAACACTTTTGCAGCCCACAGCTATTTTTTTTTTATAGTATAAACGATACATATATTTTGCTATTAAAATACCATTTCTAATCATATGAAGTTAATAACAAGAGTCCCCCTTTACACCAGAGTCCACAGAGTTCCCCTTTTACATCTGAATCCACAGTTCCCCTTTTACATCTGAATCCACAGAGTTCCCCTTTTACATCTGAATCCACAGTTCCCCTTTTACATCTGAACTCGCAGAATTCCCTTTCACTGTAAGGGGGGACTCTGCAGACTCTGATGTACCTCTGGGGGACTCTAACATAAGGGATGCTCTGGGAACCCTGATTTAAGGGGGAACACTGAGAACTCTGATGTACAGAGAGGACTTTGATGTAAGGGGGAACACTGTGCCCTTTGGTGTAAAGGGGAACTCTGATCTAAGGGGTGCACTGAGAACCCTGATTTACCTTAGTGTACTCTCTCAGAGGCAGGAGAAAGAAGGGGGGAGACTTCAGTCACAGACAGGGATGGATGGTGAGCTCACTCACCCCTTGGCAGTCAACACCTCTCATCCAGATGTATCTGAGGCTGCTGGACTTCAAATTTCCAGCCCCAACTTTCCTTTTCTAAGGCACAGCACCAGGGATTGGAGTGTGGGCAGACACAGAGGGGTAGGGGTGGGGGGAATAGGTGCCGATCAAGCCCTCTCTCGGGCAGTGTGAAAGAGTGTAACAGACACTCTCAGCTTAGACAACTGAAGCCAGAAACCCTGCTGGGAAGCAATAGTCCAGTCTAAATAATGTTTCCGGGTTTCAGGCTTTCTGAAACCCGGACACATAATTCCGAACCCAAATTGTCCAGGTGAATCCTGGACAGGTGGCAACCCTAGTCACAGAGCCGGTCCAGGCTATGACAAGATCACAACCACATGGTCGGGATCCGACCACATGCCTGGACTGTCCCTCGGCTCAGCCTCTCAGGAGGAGGCAGAGAGCCAGTGACCAACAGTCTGAAGCTCTGAAGCTCTCTTCTCAGGGAGCTGTGAGAACCAGGCAATCAGCAGTGTTTGATCGCTCGGTTCTCAGCCTTAGAGCTGGTGGGGGACAGATGCAGCATTGGACCGATGATGCATTCACCTAGGTAAGTATGATTCTAAATTAAAAATAATTCCCATGCTTCTCTTTTAAAAAAGTATATATAACAATCTGCATGTGAGGTCCTGCATACGGACTGTATTTTTATGCTGTACATATGCAAACATTTGTGTTAATTTTTAAGCGGGGGGGTGGGGGGTTTGCGGCGCGGCGGGGGGCCGCCGATCGGGGGGGGCATACTAGTGCGCCGATCGCGGGGGGGGGGCGGGGGGCTCTTACCTGCTGCTGCTGCTCCTCTTCTTCTCTTCAAGTTTCCTGCTGTGCGGGAAACATGATAGTCTTGCGGGAGTGCGGGAAGGAGGAGCCTCTGCGGGTAAAACCCGCACAATCCGTGCCAGTTGGGAGGTATGCAGTCGTGTGCATTAACCACTTAACGACGGCTCACTGTATATATATGTCGGCAGAATGGCACCGACAGGCACAATCACGTACAGTGTACGTGATTGCCTTTGTATAGTTGGGGGGTCCTTCTATACAGTGAGCGGTCGTTATCCGTTGGGGAGCGATCCGGGATGAGGGGACGGCCGTTCGATTCCGGCCACCCCCTCGCGATCGCTCCCGGCGAATGAGAAAGCTTCCTCTGCTGTGTAATGTTTACACAGGCAGAGGAAGTGATGTCATCTCTCATGCGGCGCTCACATATACCAATCGCCGTACAAGAGAAGACACACAGGTTAGTGCACAAACAGTACACTGACACCAGGACACATAGGAACATAAATCGCCCCCCCAGGCCCCCCCCAGATCACCCCCCAGATCACTCCCCAGCCCCCAGCCCCCAGTCACAGTGTCACTGATTGCAGTGACCATTTATTTACTGATCACTGCAATCAGTGACATTTGTGACTGTAAAAGTGTCACTACAGTTAGTTTAGGTCCAGTGTAGCCCCCTAACCCCCCCTAATAAAGGTTTAACCCCCTGATCACCCCCCAGATAACCCTTTCACCCCCTAGCACCGCCGTCACTAAGCGATCATTTTTCTGATCGCTGTCTTTTTGTCGGTGATGCCGATAGGTAGCCAGTTATTTTTTTTAGGTTCGCCGCAGGTTTTTATAGCGTCAGGTACCCCCATATATTACCTGTTGCGGGGTATTCCCCTTTAATAGAGAGAGACAGGACTTTCCGGGTGAGAGGTGAGTCGGGAGAGAGTAGAGAAGAGACTTTACTGGAAGTGAAAGCAGAGGAGAGAGACTACGTTACCCAGAACCCCTTTTAGCAATGTTTCCACCCCAGAGACTCATGGGAGGGGTTATAAAAGGAGGAGGCGGGGCTGGGCTTGGCCTCTTTGGGACACGAGACTTCAAGGGAGAGATCTTCCTGTGCGGATCCACCGTGCTGCAAGGCCTGAAGCCTGGGCCTTGCGCTGTTACCTAAAGAGCCTTCCACCCCATCTCAAGCCTGGGTGGCATCTGACTCGGTTTTCTTCAACCGCTGCTGAGCCGGAGACCAGACTGCTGCAGAGCTGTGTGAGGAGACACAGCAGGTGGAAGTTCCCGGACTGGGATCGCGTCCAGAGGGGTGAGCGAGCACTTGCTCAATCCACAAATACTTTATATCATTGTTAGGCCTACAGACTGCCGTGGCCCACTAGTTCCTATTTGAGTTCTTTTCCCCATTTGAGATCCAAAGCAGAACTGAGTTGAACGGATCTTTAGTGGAGTGTACTGTGTTGGCATTTCCCCCCCCCCCCCGGATTACAAATGTGTTCCTGAAATGTGCACCACCATTTAAAGACTTGCATGCAAAGAATTTTACCCCTACTAGAGACTGAGTTATATGGTCAGGCCTGGCCATCTAGGTAGTTTATTTAGTTGCTGCGCCATAGGGTGCATAGTGAAGTACTGTTACACGTGGCGCGTGTGCACCATATCTCTATAGTTATGGTGTGACTACTGCTGCAGGGCTCTGCAGATAGATTCCTATGATCTGTTATCACTGTTGATTTCCATTGCCATAGTAAGTAAATTCGTTATTCTTTTATCACTGTCTTGGTGTTTGAATTTAATCATAGAGCATAAGATATACACATATTACCCTAGACTAACTGTGCCAGTAGGGGAGTAAATTGCCGGGGGTTGGCGGAGCTGTCTTCAGGGCCCAAACTAAATCTGCGGCCCTCATAGTTGAGGGTATCGCTACACGTGGTGGTTCTCGTCCGGTATCCTGATACAGCAGGTGAACGCCAGAAGTGCCGGCATGGACCCACAAGCAGTAGAAGAGTGGTGCAAAGCCTCTAGGGCAGAGCCAAACAACTCGATAGTCATCAGCCTCCCTGGGGAGGAATGGTCGACTGAGATGGTAGAGGAGTTAATGAAGTCAGTGTCCCCAGATCACACACCGTGGATGACGGAGATAAAGTCAGACCCAGACACCTCATATCAGTATGCACTAGTGGAGTACTGGGACGGGATGCCAGAGGCTTGCAAGCGCAACTGTGTGCGGACGCCAGATAACAGAACCTATAGGTTGGCGCACGCAGTAACTGTAAAGAAGGAACCATCACCAACGGGATCACCGCAGGCTGCGGCCCGTACCTCGCCAAAAGGAGGAGACGGGGTGACGCCCCCGGTGGCACCCGCACCTGCCACTGCTATATCACCAGAATTGATAAAGGCAATAGGGGATCTGCTAATCAAATGTCAGAAGACAAGCACGGTGCATGTAGAGACTAGCTACCGGAGACTGAAGACATTCTCAGGGAAGCTCTCTGTCCCTGCAGGGGAAGAAGATTTTGATACCTGGGTGGAGCAGGCATTACAAGCAGTAGAGGCATGGGAGGTGCCTGAAGCGCAGAAGAGGCAACGAGTGATAGAAAGCCTCAAAGGCGCAGCAGCAGAAGCAGTGAAAAGTTTTCGGTTTGGGAATGCAGATTGTACGGCTCAAGACTGTCTAGCCATGCTACAGGAAGAGTTTGGTCAATTGGAAAAGGTGACAGAGATGGTCTACCAATTTGAACATACTTTCCAACAGCCGAAGGAGAAACTTTCAGAGTATGTTAGGAGACTGAACAGGTTGCTGTGCAAGATTGTGTTGAAGAAGGGAATGAAGCCCCAAGATACAGATGCGGCAAGAATGAAGCAAGTCTTAAAGGGAGCGTTGCGCTCGGATCCAGTCTGGCTGCACCTGAAAACCTCGGGAGGAGGAACGTTACTGACTTATGCTGATTTGATAAAAATCATCAGAGATGAGGAGGCACTACAACAGGATCAGCAAATGATTAGGACAAATGTTGTCCCCGCACAGGTGTTAGTCAACCCAGTGATGACCCCTGAAAGAGACTCAGAGGTAGACACTCTAAAATCACAAATGTCCAAGGTGTTAGAGATGTTGACCTCTCTGATAGCAAAAGACCCAGAGGGTCCCAGGAGAGAAGTACCAAGGAAGGAACTATTCCCAATTGCCTCAGCACCCGCATCTTTACAAGAATGGGGAGATATAGTCTGCTTTAACTGTGGAGGAATTGGCCATATTGCAGCTACATGTTCCAGTCCCAAGAAGAAGAAAACGGATAACCGCAAGCCGGCGGGAAACTTCAGAGGGCCCCGGTGAAGGAGTCAACCGGGTGCCCATCACCTTCAGTGAGCTCCAAGCTGAATGCGAAGCAGAAGAAAAGAGGAGATAAAACACCTCAGAGGAAACACAACATTCCTCAACAGAGATACACCCCAGAGAAAGGGGGCAAGACCCTCAGAAGAGGCACAGCACTCCCCAGAGGGGGTGCACACCTAAGAAAAACAATAGTATCCCTCAGCGGGTATGTACACCCATTGAAAGGAGGGAAATCAATGCATACCAGGCTCAAGAAAGATTAAAGTCCAAAGGGAGTTGGACGAGAGAGAGTCCGAAGGGAAAGGGCCAGAAGAAGGCGATCCCTGCCAGGCCATATCCGGAGAAGCTGGTAGGCCCATCTCCTATAGTGCCCATTCAAGTGGAGGGAGTCTACACCAGAGCAATCTTGGATACTGGGGCACAAGTGACCCTATTATACCGGGATTTCTACGATAACCACTTGAGTCACCTGCCCATCCAGAAGATAGAGGAACTGGAAATATGTGGTATTGGAACCCAGAGTTTCCCCTACGATGGCTATCTGCCTGTCAAGATGACTTTTGACCCATCCGTGGCTGGGAAGGCCAAAGTGTTTGACACCCTGGCTGTTGTGTGCCCTCGACCGCCAGGAGCCAACAAGAGTTCCCTTATAATAGGGACAAACACGGACCTGGTCCGAAGACTCCTGACCCCTCTAGTGGAAGAGAAGGGGCAAGCGGCCACCAAGATCCACCCCATGCTGAAGATGGCCTACCAACGGCTGGTCCTAGAGCAGAAGACCCCTGGAGAGGGGATAGGAAAGGTGTGGAGACTTGGAAGAGAAGGGGTAGTGTTGCAGCCCAGCGAAGTAACCTGTCTCAGAGCCACTGTGAAGCTTACTTGGGAGCAGCCTGGACCCTTTGTCATGTTGGAGTCCGACCCAAGGGAAGAGTCCCCCGGTCTGGAAGTGATACCAGAAGTGATTCCACTGAAGGCCCTGAAGAAGGCCCATTGTAGAGTTCCGGTGAGTGTTAGGAACACTACAGATGGCCCCATGGAAATCCCAGCCAGGATGCTGCTGGGCCAGGTGAGCCCTGCTGCCCCTGTCAACTTGTCAGAAGTCAAGGGGATGGGTGAAGGAGGAGATGTTTGGGAGAAGCTGTCCATGGAAAACTCGAATCTGCCCAGGGCTTGGAAAGAGAGAGCCAAGGCCCAGTTGACCAGATGGGAGAAGATCTTCTCCAAAGATGAGTTCGATGTGGGGTGTGCAAGGAGTGCCACCCATCGGATCCGCCTCCAAGAAGACAAGCCCTTCAGAGAGAGGGTCAGGCGGGTCCCACTAGCAGATCTGGAGGATCTAAGGGAACAACTTGCAGAACTCAAGAGGACTGGTGTGATCCGGGAGTCTAGAAGCCCCTATGCCTCCCCGATAGTGGTGGTCAGGAAGAAGAATGGGTCATTGAGGCTCTGTATAGACTACAGGACTCTCAACAGGAGAACCATACCCGACCAGTACACCACTCCGAGGATAGAGGACGCTTTACAGAGTTTGTCTGGAGCCAAGTGGTTCAGTGTTATGGATCTCAAGAGTGGATACTATCAGATCCCTATGCATCCAGAAGACAAGGAGAAGACAGCCTTCATACCCCAGTGGGGTTCTTTGAGTTTGATCGAATGCCCCAGGGACTGTCTGGAGCTCCTGCTACCTTCCAACATCTCATGGAGAAGACTGTAGGAGACATGAACCTTATTGAAGTCCTTGTATACCTGGACGATGTCATTGTCTTTGGGAGAACCTTGGAGGAACACGAGGAGAGGCTGGAAAAAGTGTTGAGGAGACTCAGTGAGGAGGGAATCAAGCTTTCGCCTGAGAAGTGTCGGTTCTACCAGTCTTCTGTGAACTATCTGGGGCACATAGTGTCTGAAGAAGGGGTGGCCACAGACCCTGAGAAATTGGAGGCAGTTACCTCCTGGCCACGACCCACCACAGTAACAGAACTCAGATCCTTCTTAGGGTTCTGCTCCTATTACAGGAGGTTTGTGGAAGGATTCGCCCGAATTGCTAGGCCATTGAATGAACTACTCAAGACCGAGGGGGAAGAGGACGACTGAGGGCCCAGGGTGCCGGGAGAGTCAGTCAAAGATCAGTGGAACCAAAAGTGTGAAGAGGCCTTCCAGGCATTGAAGAAGAACCTAACCACTGCCCCAGTCTTGGCCTACGCAGACCCGACCAAACCCTATGAACTACACGTAGATGCTAGTCATGATGGTCTGGGAGGAGTACTTTACCAAGAACACGAAGGACAACTGCGGCCTGTTGCCTACGTGAGCAGGAGCCTGACCCCCTCCGAGAAGAACTACCCCACTCACAAGCTGGAGTTCCTGGCCCTTAAGTGGGCGGTAGTAGACAAGCTCAAAGACTACCTGTATGGGGCGGAGTTCACTGTGAAGACCGACAACAACCCCCTTACTTACCTTTTCACCACAGCAAGGCTGGACGCCACTGGACACAGGTGGCTGGCCACATTGTCTGGATTCAATTTCAGCTTAAAGTACAGGCCAGGGATTGGAAATCGAGATGCAGACGCTCTGTCCAGGAGATCTCATGGCCCCACCAGTGACATGGAAGACTGGACTCAAGTGGCACCTGACGGGGTGCGGGCCCTTTGTCAAGGGGCTGAATTGCAAGCCAGAGGAGGCTCAAGGGCATGGTAGGAGTCCCCAAACAATACTGTGGAGTAACTCAACTGGAAGAAGACCATCTGCCAAAGTTGTCCAAGAAGGAACTGAGATGCGACCAATTAGAAGACCCCATAGGGAAATTGGTTCTGGAAGCCCTGGAGAATCAGGATCCAAACAGACTCCTGAGTCACTCCTCAAAGGAAGCTCGCCTGTTGAGGAAAGAGTGGGACAGGTTACAGGTGCATCAGGGAGTGGTCTACCGAAGGGGCCCCTCTGATGACCTGGAAGATAAATGGCAATTGTTTCCTCCGGAAAAACATCGAGAGACTGTTCTGATTGCCCTACATGACAATCACGGCCACCTAGGGGCGGAAAGGACCTTTCAACTTGTCAGAAGTCGGTTCTATTGGCCCTGCATGAGGGCAGAAGTGGAAGAGTACTGCCATTCATGTGCACGCTGCATCCAGAGGAAGACTTTACCCCATCAAGCTGCCCCAATGGGCCATCTACAAAGTCAAGGCCCAATGGATCTGGTATGCATTGATTTCCTCTGCCTCGAACCCGACCTGAGTGGACTAGGAAATGTTCTGGTGATAACCGATCATTTCACCCGGTATGCCCAAGCTTTCCCAACCAAAGACCAGAAGGCTTCCACAGTAGTCAAGGTACTTATGGAGAAGTATTTTGTCCATTATGGGCTGCCCCAGCGACTTCATTCAGATCAAGGAAGGGACTTTGAGAGTCGACTGATCCGGAAACTCCTGGATTCGTTAGGAATCAAGAAAACTCGAACCATACCTTATTACCCACAGGGAGATGCTCAGCCGGAGAGGTTTAACCGAACCCTGCTCAACATGTTGGGAACTCTGGATAGTGAGAAGAAACAACATTGGAGCAAACACATAGCAGCTATAGTACACGCTTACAACTGCACCACCAGTGATGCTACAGGCTACTCCCCATATCGACTCATGTTTGGGAGAGAAGCAAGGTTACCTGTGGACCTGGCCTTTGGCACCTTTTTAGACCAATCCTCAGCCACATCCCACAAAGGATATGTGGACAGGCTCAGACACAGCCTGAAAGTAGCCTATGAACAAGCTCAAGCGGCCTCAGATCAAAGGGGAGCTTGAAACAAAAGAAACTTCGACTTGAAAGTCCGGGTGCAAGACCTGCAGCCCGGGGACCGAGTACTGCTACGCAATCTGGGGGTCCCTGGAAAACACAAACTTGCAGACAGATGGAGATCTGAACCCTATGTCATCTGTAGGAAGCTGCCGGGCCTACCTGTCTACAAGTTGAAGCCAGAAGGAAAGGTAGGACCACTGAAGACGTGGCATCGAAACCACCTGCTCCCACTTGCTGAAGCGGTCAGGATACCTCCAGTGAGGGACTCCCCTGAACCAGTCTCTATTCTAGATACCCCCAGGCCAAACACTCGGTCCCAGACCTCTCGGGCTGAAGATGGAGAGGCCTCTGAACTCAGTGGAGATGAAGGAAGAGAACTGGACTGGCTGTGGCCTTCCCCAACTCCAGGAACTTCCGCTATAGATCTTCCAACTACTGAAGACACTATAGATGGACAACTGAATGCAGAAGCCGCTGAGTTCATCCCATCTAGTCCTTCATCAGATTACTGGGAAGATGCTTGTGATACTTACTCTGGAAAGGACCCTAGAGACTCTATATATCCCTCGGCTCCTGAAGCAGATGTTACAGAGCCTGCCGTGTCGCCCGAGCCTGCTACAGAAGAAGAGCCTGTGGCGCCAGAGCCAGTAACCCCAAGAGAACAAAGGGCTCGCAGAGTCATAAGGCCTCCCAAAAAGTTGACCTACCCACAAATCGGGAAGAGCTCAGAAGATTCTGTGGTCACTGCCAGGAGGAGTGTAGAGAATCCGGATCCCTCCACTGTTCATTGGGTGGAGGGCAACCCCCACTCACTCTCTGGCACAGTTAGGCAGGCCACTCATGATAATGTGACCTGTGGGGAAGGGAATTCAACCCCTTTGTTTTGGTGGGAATTCCCTATGCCAACGTCATACGAAATGTTGTCTAGGGTTGTACGCAGTGTATGCTAGAATTGTCCTTGGGGGACCAAAGAATTTAAGTGGGGGGAGTGTGTAGCGGGGTATTCCCCTTTAATAGAGAGAGACAGGACTTTCCGGGTGAGAGGTGAGTCGGGAGGGAGTAGAGAAGAGACTTTACGGGAAGTGAAAGCAGAGGAGAGAGACTACGTTACCCAGAACCCCTTTTAGCAATGTTTCCACCCCAGAGACTCATGGGAGGGGTTATAAAAGGAGGAGGCGAGGCTGGGCTCTGCCTTTTTGGGACACGAGACTTCAAGGGAGAGATCTTCCTGTGCGGATCCACCGTGGTGCAAGGCCTGAAGCCTGGGCCTTGCGCTGTTACCCAAAGAGCCTTCCACCCCATCTCGAGCCTGGGTGGCATCTGACTCGGTTTTCTTTAACCGCTGCTGAGCTGGAGACCAGACTGCTGCAGAGCTGTGTGAGGAGACACAGCAGGTGGAAGTTCCCGGACTGGGATCGCGTCCGGAGGGGTGAGCGAGCACTTGCTCAATCCACAAATACTTTATATCATTGTTAGGCCTACAGACTGCCAAGGCCCACTAGTTCCTATTTGAGTTCTTTTCCCCATTTGAAATCCAAAGCAGAACTGAGTTGAACGGATCTTTAGTGGAGTGTACTGTGTTGGCATTTTTACCCCCCCCCCCCCCCTTGGATTACAAATGTGTTCCTGAAATGTGCACCACCGTTTAAAGACTTGCATGCAAAGAATTTTACCCCTACTAGAGACTGAGTTATATGATCAGGCCTGGCCATCTAGGTAGTTTATTTAGTTGCTGCGCCATAGGGTGAATAGTGAAGTACTGTTACACGTGGCGCGTGTGTGCCATATCTCTATAGTTATAGTGTGACTACTGCTGCAGGGCTCTGCAGATAGATTCCTATGATCTGTTATCACTGTTGATTTCCATTGCCATAGAAAGTAAATTCGTTATTCTTTTATCACTGTCTTGGTGTTTGAATTTAATCTTAGAGCATAAGATATACACATATTACCCTAGACTAACTGTGCCAGTAGGGGGTCGAGTAAATTGCCGGGGGTTGGCGGAGCTGTCTTCAGGGCCCAAACTAAATCTGCGGCCCTCTTAGTTGAGGGTATCGCTACATACCTAATAAAGGTTTAACCCCCTTGATTGCCCCCCAGGTAACCCTTTCACCCCCTATCACCACTGTCGCTAAGCAATCGTTTTTCTGATCACTGTCTTATTGTTGGTGATGCCGATAGGTAGCCAGTTATTTTTTTAGGTTCGCCGCAGGTTTTTATAGCATCAGCTACCCCCATATATTACCTAATAAAGGTTTAACCCCCTTGATCGCCCCCCAGGTAACCCTTTCACCCCCTATCACCACTGTCGCTAAGCGATCGTTTTTCTGATCGCTGTCTTATTGTTGGTGATGCCGATAGGTAGCCAGTTATTTTTTTTAGGTTCGCCGCAGGTTTTTATAGCGTCAGGTACCCCCATATATTACCTAATAAAGGTTTAACCCCCTTGATCGCCCCCCAGGTAACCCTTTCACTCCTATCACCACTGTCGCTAAGCGATCGTTTTTCTGATCGCTGTCTTATTGTCGGTGATGCCGATAGGTAGCCAGTTATTTTTTTTAGGTTCGCCGCAGGTTTTTATAGCGTCAGGTACCCCCATATATTACCTAATAAAGGTTTAACCCCTTGATCGCCCCCCCAGGTAACCCTTTCACCCCCTTTTGCCAGTGTCACTAAGCAATCGTTTTTCTGATCGCTGTATTACTTATGCTGGTGCCGATAGATAGCCAGTTATTTTTTTTAGGTTCGCCGCAGGTTTTTATAGCGTCATGTACCCCCATATATTATCTAATAAAGGTTTTAACCCCCTAATTGCTCCTAGTTAACCCTGCGTCACACCCCAGGCAGCGTCAGGTTAGTGCCAGTAACGCTAACACCCACGCGTGAAGCATACACCTGCCATAGTGGTATAGTATCTGAACAGATCAATATCTGATCTGATCAGATCTATACTAGCGTCCCCAGCAGTTTAGGGTTCCCAAAAACGCAGAGTTAGCGGGACCAGCCCAGATACCTGCTAGCACCTGCGTTTTGCCCCTCCGTCCAGCCCAGGCCACCCAAGTGCAGTATCGATCGATCACTGTCACTTACAAAACACAACACACATAACTGCAGCGTTCGCAGAGACAGGCCTGATCCCTGCGACTCCAGTGCTGTAGGAGGTTATTTCACCACCACAGTTTAAAAAAAAAAGCATATATGCCGAAGCATTGGGGCAGCAGGGGCGGAGGAGCGGAGGAGCGATTTTGCTCCTAATGCTGCATACATACGGTCGAAATTCCGACGGAGGCTTGCCCGTGGAAAAGTCTGACCATGTGTGTGCGGCATAATTTTTGCGGGAGGATGCCCCAATGCTTCGGCATATATAAATGGTGCATGTATGCCCATCATTAGAAGTGGGTGGATGAATGGCGGTATTC
The DNA here is from genome assembly GCA_029206835.1 of Rana muscosa. Taxonomy (NCBI): domain Eukaryota; kingdom Metazoa; phylum Chordata; class Amphibia; order Anura; family Ranidae; genus Rana; species Rana muscosa. The sequence goes on from CM055117.1 coordinate 239,779,661, forward strand.
TAATGGTGGGCATACCCACCGATCAATCTGTTTTTTTTGTTCAGCCAACAGGCTGCATGAAAAAAAAGATTACAATACATGTCCAACAAGGACCAGCAACGTACTGGTATGTTGCTGGACTTTGAATGGTTATACCAGATTGATGCCTGCGGGTTTAGGTATCATCTTGGTATCATTCTTTTCAGCCAGTGGCCGGCTTTCATGTAAAAGCAATCCTAGCGGCTAATTAGCCTCTGGACTGCTTTTACAAGCAGTGGGAGGGAATGCCCCCCCCCGGATATAAAAAGCGCCATTGGGAAATTGGGAAAGCATTTTATCACACCGATCTTGGTGTGGCCAGATGCTTTGAGGGCAGAGAAAAGAACTAGGGTCTAATAGACCCCAGTTTTTTTCAAAAAAAGAGTACCTGTCACTACCTATTGCTATCATAGGAGATATTTACATTCCCTGAGATAACAATAAAAATGATAAAAAAAAGAAAATATGGAAGGAACAGTTTAAAAATAAAATAAAAAAGCAAAATTAATAATAATAATAAAAAAAAAAAGCACCCCTGTCCTGCCCTGCTCTTGCGCAATGGCGAACGCAAGCGTCGGTCTGGCGTCATATGTAAACAGCAATTGCACCATGCATGTGAGGTATCACCGCGAAGGTCAGATCAAGGGTAGTCATTTTAGCAGAAGACCTCCTCTGTAAATCTAACAGGGTAACCTGTAAAGGCTTTTAAATGCTTTTAAAAATGTATGTAGTTTGTGGCCAATGTGCGTTTGTGCGAAATTTTAAAGCATGTCATGTTTGGTATCTATGTACTCGGCCTAAGATCATCTTTTTTATTTTATCAAACATTTGGGCAATATAGTGTGTTTTAGTGCATTAAAATTAAAAAAAGTGTATTTTTTCCCCAAAAAATTCGTTTGAAAAATCGTTGCGCAAATACTGTGTGGAAAAAAAAATGCAACACCCACCATTTTAATCTGTAGGGCCTTTGCTTTAAAAAAATATATAATGTTTTGGGGTTCAACATAATTTTCTTGCAAAAAAAAAATATGTTTTCATGTAAACAAAAAGTGTCAGAAAGGGCTTTGTCTTCAAGTGGTTAGAAGAGTGGATGTAAGCTTCCTAATGTTGTGTATAAAATGCCAGAACAGTTCAAAACCCCCCAAATGACCCCATTTTGGAAAGTAGACACCCCAAGCTATATACTGAGAAGCATGTCGAGTCCATGGAATATTTTATATGTTGACACAAGTTGCGGAAAAAAGACAATTTATTTTTATTTTTATTTTTTTTTGCACAAAGTTGTTACTAAATGATATATTGCTCAAACATGCCATGGGCATATGTGGAATTACACCCCAAAATACATTCTGTTGCTTCTCCTGAGTACGGGGATACCACATGTGTGAGACTTTTTGGGAGCCTAGCCGCGTACGGGACCCCAAAAACCAATCACCGCCTTCAGGATTTCTAAGGGTGTAAATTTTTGATTTCACTTCTCACTGCCTATCACAGTTTCGGAGGCCATGGAATGCCCAGATGGCACAAAACCCCCCCCAAATGACCCCATTTTGGAAAGTAGACACCCCAAGCTATTTGCTGAGAGGTATGGTGAGTATGTTGCAGATCTCGCTTTTTTGTCCCAAAGTTTTGAAATTTAAAAAAAAAAAAAAAAGGAAATTATTTTCTTTCTTCATTTTCAAAAACAAATGAGAGCTGTAAAATACTCAACATGCCTCTCAGCAAATAGTTTGGGGTGTCTACTTTCCAAAATGGGGTCATTTGGGGGTTTGTGCTATTTTGGCATTTTATGGCCTTCGAAACTGTGATAGGTAGTGAGGAGTGAAATCAAAAATTTGTGCCCTTAGAAATCCTGAAGGTGGTGCTTGGTTTTCGGGGGCCCGTACGCGGCTAGGCTCTCAAAAAGTCCCACACATGTGGTATCCCCATACTCAGGAGAAGCAGCAAAATTTATTTTGGGGTGCAATTCCACATATAACCATGGCATGTGTGAGCAATATATCATTTAGTGACAACTTTTTGTATTTTTTTTTTTTTTTTTTTTGTCATTCAATCACTTGAGACAAAAAAAAAAATATTCAATGGGCTCAAAATGCCTCTCAGCAATTTCCTTGGGATGTCTACTTTCCAAAATGGGGTCATGGGGGGGGGGGGGGTTTGTACTACCCTGCTATTTTAGCACCTCAAGAAATGAGATAGGCAGTCATAAATTAAAAGCTGTGTAAATTCCAGAAAATGTACCCTAGTTTGTAGACGCTATAACTTTTGCGCAAACCAATAAATATACGCTTATTGACATTTTTTTTACTAAAGACATGTGGATGAATACATTTTGGCTCAAATGTATGACTAAACTTGAGTTTATTCGATTTTTCTTATAACAATATAAAATTTTCAGTCTTTTTCCGTTTATATCGCAAAAAATAAAAATCTGAGAGGCAATCAAATACCATTAAAAGAAAGCTCTATTTGTGGGAAGAAAAGGACGCAAATTTCTTTGGGTACAACATTGCATGTCCGCACAATTTACAGTTAAACAGCGCAGTGCAAAATTCTGAAAACACCTCTGGTCCTTTAGCTACAAAATGGTCTGGGGCTTAAGTGGTTAAAACATCTCCATTCACTTCAATTCGTTTTAAAAATAGCATGACTTGGGGCAACTCGGGCGACCAGAAGTCGCGTCCGAAGTCGCCCCTGTGTGAACCGGGTCTCAAATGTTCTGTAGCGGAGTACAAGAACCATCTGCATCTTGGCAAAAAAGGACACTAGGTACCGATAGCCACCTTCGTCCTAATAACCGATATGTTTGTACTCCTTGTGACAGGGCTACACTTGTCATAGGGTAAAAGCCCAGAGACTTCGTAGACACTTGAGAGGGATGAAGTATCCAATTGTTCACATGGGCTGTAAAAGCAGACATTTAAGCTGAAGTTTTATTCCCCCAACTCCCTTTTATATTTGGGCTGTACACATGCCACGTGAATGGGACCGCACCAAGCCGCAACCGCCATGTACCTGCATGCATTGGCCTGCATGGTTGCAGTGCAGTGGGTTTGAGGGTTAAAGCACATGGTAAAGAGGCAACATCTAGCCTCCTCTCCTCATGTCAAATGCCCTTTGAACAGCAATTGGCATTAGAGCCACACATATTAACAAATCCTAAAGGTCAAAAATTTATTTTTAGTATTGGATAGAGTGGAGAGAGATTAGAACAACGGTCAGGTTTTTATTGCCGTCTTTGCCACCATTTGGTTCTGTTTACTGGTATCACCAAAAGTGAAAGAAATTCTCAAATTTTGGGTTCTCATCAGAACAGGAATAGAGGGCAAATTTGCCATTGGGGGACACTTGTTCTAGTGACAACCCGTTTTTTTTTCTCTCACTCCCTGTTTTAGCTATGAGACAGGAAGAGAAATTGCCCTAATAGGACATATATGACAAAAAAAAAGATGACGGGTTATAACCATCACTATTCCCACACAGGGTGGAGGTGTGCATTTGGGCACTACTGGAGTCTCCCAGCATGTTACCATGAACTCTGTATTCTGTGCATGAGACAGACACGTTGTGAATGGAATTTTAGTGATTCTGCAAAGAAGAGTGAAAAATGCTACAATTTTGCCGAAACTTTGGTAAGTGCCGTGGACTGTGGAAACAGAGTGGCTGCCATACAAGGCATGCAAACGTGGACTCTATGAAGATGGTTGAGAAAGGTAGGTGGATGAGGGGATGTCACCATCTCTCTGTTTGAAAGTCTGCCAAGAACAAGAGTAAAGGTCTATTGGCAGTGTTGATCTGAGCTATCACAGTAGGGAAGCCTGCTCTGAGTGCCAGGAAAAAGTGAAAAGCTGCCAAAGAGTGGAAATAATGTGTGATCCGGTTGCAAAAAGAAACACGTGTAAAATTAGTCCAGCTAACTGCTATTGCACGAAACGCGTTAGCCGGGGCTTACATTCTGATGTCACACTGCCGCATCGAGCTCATGCAGTGGCCATTTATATAAGTGCCAGTTTACTTCTTGATTTTATATTAGAAAATGTTAAGGCCCCTTACACACATATGGACTATTTTTCATCCATCCATCATCTATCCGATCACAGATGAAAAACAGATATCAATGCATCTCTATGGAAAAAAGGATATAAACAGATGATCATCCATTTACATCCACATCTGTCAACATCCGTTTTTTGAAAAGGATCAAAGTTCTATTCCTCTGGGTAATCATGTCAGCCAATGGGACAGCTCCACCCCTCTGACCGTACAGGACAACCCCCTGCTTAAATAAAAGGAGAGATTCCCCCATACCCCAGTGTTCCTTTTTTGTCCTCACTCCAGGACAACTCTCCTGCTACTGAAAGAATGAGTGAAGGAAGAATAATGAAGATCCCTACCACTCCTGCCTGCTCCAGAGCCTCCAGGTGGAGGGCTCCTGGTTCATGGTAAATCCTCTGCTGATCCACCTGGGCAGATGTATGCGGCCTAAATGGTGCAATTGGCGGTGGTATGGTGAGCGGCAGCATTAATCCCCCCCCCCCGCACGCTTAACCCGGGGGGTAGGTCATTCTGCCTGATTGTGTATTACCTTTTTATTATCTGTGATGCATCTTACTTCATTCAGTGATGTTTCTGTAGACTGAACAGATCCCCATATGGCAGCTGGGATGCTTTTGAGTTTTACAGCAGATTGGGGTGGAATGAAGGCACCTGCCTGGATGCATGTTGGCTATTTGAAGTGTATCTCTACTTTTGTTAAAAAAAAAAAAAAAAATTCTTTAATTGCCATAGGTGATTTGTGTACATTGCAGTATATTATTGTGATCCTACCTTTTTGTTTCTGTCCTAAACATGTTTTTTTATCGTGTTCTGCTTTCTGGCATGGCTGCAGGGCCAGAACAGAGCAGGGGTGGGAGGGGCATTTGCCCGCATTTGCCCCAGGCGGAGTCTTTTTAGGCTGGAGTGGGGGGGCGCCAGATTGCAAGCTTCACTAAATCCCTGCTGTCACAGTTCCCAGACTCAGCCTCTACTACCAACAGCAGAGAGTTAAGGATTCCATTTACAAATGCCTGTTCAGTATCTCTGCTACGACCACGATCCTCAGCAACAGCGCCCAGGTCTGTGAAAATTTGCTGTCTGTCAGCATCCACCTCCCCCGCTGCTGCCCACCCTGTCAGTGTTTGTGGCTGATTGGTAGGACCCCCGGCGTCCCGGCAACCAATCAGGTGCTTGCCCCGCCCCCAAGCCCTGGCCTTCAGAGTAGGAGAAGAACAGAACTTTCTGCCAGGCTCAGTGCCAGGTCTCAGAGCCTCCTCATGTATCTCCTGTAGCTCCACTAACACACCCACTGTCCCTGATTTCCAAGGGACTGTCCCTGTTTTGGAGCAATGTCCCTCTTTCCTCCTCATTTGTCCCTCATTTTGGTCTGATCTATATAGTTGTATATGTAGCAGGGTTTCTAAATTTAGGTGGGGTACACCTGGGTGGTAAAGTATGGGAGTAACTGGACCATTTGTATTCGTGGAGGATTGGGCGGTGTAATAATCTCCTTGGCCTGTGGGTGGCAGGTGCCCGCAGGCTCGAGGTAGATTTGCCGCCACAGTGCTGTCCTTTTTGTCCCTTCTCGGAGATGGTACGGTGAGGGCGGGGAACCTGCCGTGGCGTCATTGGAGGGGATAAAAGGGGGAGACGCCCTGGTCACGAGGTCTTGCTTTTTTGGAGGTCCTTCATCACGCACTCAGGCACCTTAGGCCTGGGTGTGGGCGGTTCTGGATTCCGGTTCAGGTGCCCTAGGCCTGACCAGAATGGAGTTGGAGTCCATCCCAGGCACCTTCAGCCTGGGGTGAGGTACTAAACCAGGAGGCCTGGGGCCCAGTGACTTTGACTGGGTCCCGCGAGGGTGGAGAAGTCCGAGGGTCCCTGAAGTGGATGGGGCCCATGTCTGAGGCAAGGTGGCCGGGGAGGTTACCCATTCGGAGAGTCTGGAGCAGCATCAACCCAGTGACGGATGGGCCTCTGGTAACTTCCTTGGAGGGACATCTTCCCCTGACAGGGGCCACAACGCAGCGAAGGTACTCCTATCTACGTTCTCTTGAGTCTCTGGTAGAGACTCTCAAGTTCTAAGTCCTTTCTAGCTAAGGCTATAGTAACCGCTGGTGAGATCACAGTGGTTTAGCTGATAATCAGGACAGTGCCTCGACCTGCTCATCCCCTTGTATCAAACTGTTATGGAGTCCCAACCAGTTGGCTACTGAAGCACTGTTTATTGTGAGTTATGCAATAAAACAAGAGTTGGACTGTGATCGGTGTGTGGAACTCTGGTTAATGGGAGCAGAGGGAAGTGTTGGCACAGCAGGACTTGATTCTTGACAGAAGCACACAGGCCCGAGGAAATATCTGGTACTGGCCTTCACCTCACCCACAGCTCTGGGGAGGACATGGGCCATAGCGCATCTCACCCTATCGTGTGTGATACCCCTAGAAGAAAGAGATGGGGTGAGGTCGCTACATATATAAAATGCATTACTTATCTATCACAAAGTGTTTCCCAGTGCTAAAACTTTTATTCAATTTCTAAATCGCTGCATTTTTTAATTCCTAAAGCCAATATAAAGGAATATTAGTTATAAAAATGCACAATTTTTTTGTACAATTGCCCATTACGGGGGGGGGGGGGCGTGTTCGGGGGCGTATCCTATGCCTACCTACTTTTGCTAATAGATGTCCCTCATTCCCATTTCAGAATGTTGGGGGGTATGCACTAAGAAGAATCAGCCCATAATGTAACCCTACTGTTTAGAGTGCATCTAAATGCATCAAAATAAATACACCAGGGTGCATCTAAACTCATCAAAAATACACCAGAGTGCATCTAAACGCATCAAAAATATACCACAGTGCATCTAAACACATCACAAATACACCAGAGTGCATCTAAATGCTTCACAAATACTCCAGAGAGCATCTAAACACATCAAAAATATACCACAGGGCATCTAAACGCATCAAAAATACACCAGAGTGCATCTAAATGCATCACAAATACACAAGAGTGCATCTAAACGCTTCACAAATACACCAGAAAGCATCTAAACGCATCAAAAATACACCAGAGAGCATCTAAACGCATCAAATATACACCAGAGATCATCTAAACTAGGGCTGCAACTAACGATTATTTTCATAATCGATAAGTTGGCCGATTATTGTTTTGATTAATCGGTTAATTATGTTTAAAAATAAGTGTGGTGTATAATTTAGTTAATATATAAAGTTTAAAAAAAAAAGGCAATTTATTCTTAAATATCTCTATACAGTGGCAAATATAAATAACCAACTATATGGTTAGGGAGAAAAATCTCTAATCCACTCTGAGAATATCTGACAGATTAGATATACTGTATATACTATTTGAGGGTGAATCTGGTAAATATCATCAAATATCATTATTAGAAATAATAGAAAACTTCTTGGTCACAGGAATTCTCAGACAGTGTATGTGGTTTTCGTTCAGAAATTACAATAATTTTAAAACTGAATGTTAAAAGCAAGTGAAAATTTCAAACAACATTCTTTCATTCAGTGAATGTACAAAGATTTTTCAAATGAATATTCTCGTCTGAAAATTGATCCGTGTGGCCAGCATAAGGCTCAGTACACACCTATGCAGTTTTCTTTTAACCGGTTTCTGCAGTGTGTTTTGCTGTGCGTTTTGATTTCTGCGCACATGATTATGGTTCACCTGCTGGTGGTGGTGGCACAACACTGTAAAGCCTCACAGATACTCTTGTTGAGCGCAGGAACGGGCCCTGCTGTGAAATATTAGATCAAAATTTTTAATTACGCGCCCCTGTTAAACAGGGGCAGAAAAATTGGGCCTTAGGCGCTGGTGGTGGTGGTGACACAACACTGTAAAGCCTCACAGATACTCTTGTTGAGCGCAGGAACGGGCCCTGCTGCAAAATATTACAGCAAAAAATGTAATTGCATGCCCCTGTTAAACAGGGGCAGAAAAATTGGGCCTTAGGCAGTGGTGGTGCCTCACAGATACTCTAGTTGAGCGCAGGAACGAGCCCTGCTGTGAAATATTACAGCAAAAATTTTAATTACACGCCCCTGTTAAACAGGGGCAGAAAAATTGGGCCTTAGGCAGTGGTGGTGGTGCCACAACACTGCAAGGCCTCCCGAAGATGTTTCATTCCCTGCTCCCTCTGCGAAGGCTGGATAAGTTCCGCAACCTTACCCTTGTAATGTTGATCTAGAAGGGTTGCCAGCCAGTAATGATCCCTCTCCTTGATACCACAAATCCAATGGTCCTTTAGCAGGCTTTGCAGGGTCAAGGAGGCCATGCAGCGTACTGAGGCATTCGATCCAGAGTCCTCTGGGTCATTAAGGGTGACATGATCCGCAGCCACCTCCTCCCAGCCACGTACAAGTCCATGGGTTTCTGGGGACTGAAGATGATCCCTTGAAGACTGCTGCTGATGCTGAGTGCTAGGCTCCACCTCCGTGCTGACACAATCCTCATCCTCCTCCTCCTCTTCCTGTGGGCCCGCAGGAATACTGTCTGGATAAAGGGGGGCCTTAAGAGGTAAGGAAGTCCTCCTCTTCCTCCCTCTGTTCTGCCTCAAGTGCCCTGTCCATTATTCCACGAAGCGTGTGCTCCAACAGGAAGACAAGAGGGAAAGTATCACTGATGCATGCACTGTCACTGCTCACCATCCTTGTGGCCTCCTAAAAAAAGCCAAGCGACCCTGACCCTGTCCTGGTGCCATACTCACACAGGTACTCATTGATGGCCCTCTGCTGCGTGTGCAGCCGCTGCAGCATTGCCAACGTTGAGTTCCACCTGGTGGGCATGTCACAAATGAGGCGGTTCTTGGGCAGGTTGCATTTCCTTTGAAGGTCAGCCAGCCGAGCACTGGCAATATATGACTGGCGAAAATGCCCACAGACTTTCCTGGCCTGCCTCAGGAGATCCTGTAAGCCCGGGTACCTGCACAAGAACCGCTGCACCACCAAATTCAGGACGTGAGCCAAGCAGGGAACATGGGTCAAGTGTCCCTGTCTGAGGGTGGAAAGGAGGTTGGTGCCATTGTCGCATACAACCATTCCTGGCTGAAGTTGGCATGGCGTCAACCACCTCGGAGTCTGCCCCTGCAGAGCTGACAGAATCTCTGCCCCAGTGTGGCTCCTGTCCCCTAAGCAGACCAACTCAAGCACCGCATGGCATCTTTTTACAAATGGGGTGCCATCCCAAATAATAATCAGATCATCAATATATCTTCCAAAAAATATGATGTTGGCCAAAAAGTGGTTATTGTTATGAATATATCGATTTTCCCAAAACCCCATAGCCAAATTGGCATAAGAGGGGGCAAAATTAGCCGCCATTGCTGTTCCTTGTTGCTGTAGAAAAAAGTCTCTGTTGAAAGTGAAGTAGTTGTGCGTTAAGCAAAACTTTGTGGCTTCTACGATGAAAGCTGCTTGATGGGAATTGATGAGGGGATCCTTATCCAGAAAGTGCTCTAATGCTATGATGCCAAAGGTATGGGGAATGGAAGTGTACAGAGAACTGACGTCCAATGATAACCAGACATATGTGCATTCCCATGTGTAGGGTAGAAGAAGTTCCATAAGATGTGTCCCATCTCGGATGTATGACTGGAGCTTAAGGACTAGGGGTTGCAGGAACTGATAAACGTATAAGCTGAATCCTGAAGTGACACTGTCCCATGAAAGCCACAATTGGTCTGCCTGGAGGATTTTGTTTGTTTTTGTGGATTTTGGGTAGATGGTAGAAGTAGGGTATGGAATGGAATGATTTATGGAGGAAGGAACTTTCAACTTTGGAGATGATGCCATCAAGTAGGAAAGCTAAGATCAAGAGATCTGCTTCTTTGGCAAAGTCGCTGGTAGGGTCCTTTTTAAGCTTAATATACGTAGCTTTATCTGACAAAAGTCTTTCTGCTTCCGTGATATATTGGGCTTTATTTTGGAGTACAATACTTCCTCCTTTGTCAGCAGACTTAATTATGATGTTTTCAGCATCCGAAAAGTGGTTGAGGGCTCTTGTTTCAAGAGATGATAGATTGTGACGATTTGATGCGGGCGTGGGGTTACATAATTTGACCATGTCTGAAAATACTACTCGATAAAAACTTTCTAAGTATGGGCCCTTAGAATGTGTGGGGAAAAAAACAGATTTAGGTTTAAGACTGGAATGAATAATGGGAGGGGATGTGGCTAAATGTTGTGTAAGCAGTCTAGACAGGTCATCTTCAGTAGACCGAATGTCCAGATCATCACAGTCAAAAATAATGGATTCGGATTCATTGGGCAAGGATACAGATGGAGAGGTTGTAGGTTCAACGGAGATGGTGTTCTTATCTTTTTTGTTTTTCATATGAAAATGTCTCTTTAGAGTCAAGTTTCTTATGTAGCTGTTGAGATCCTTGAAAAGCAAGAACGGATTGGGTCTATTGATAGGTGCAAAGTTGAGGTCACGACTTAGCAATGAGATATCTGCAGAAGAAAGAATGTGCTTTGACAGATTGAAGATTTTCACCTTTTTCATAGTTTCTGTACGTTTTGATAGTTGTTTTGTTCGTCCTCTACAGCCTCTCCTGTGAGTTTTCTTTTTCGTGATGCTATTGCTGGAGGAGGAGAAGAGAGGAAAAATGCGCCTACTAAGTGCAGTATGTAAGTAAAAACATTTAATTAATAAACGAGCAGCCAAATGGCTACTCACAAAACAGTGAATAAAACTGCGCATGGGTTTATGCAGGGCGTGTCACTCTGCTGTCCGAAGTCATCTGGGCCGGAACTCTCTGCTCAGATCTGAGGAAAATGCAGAAGCATTGAAACGCATCATCAGCACGAGACCGTTCTGACGTCACTTTCTGACGCCGATAGCCGCTTGCTCTCCAGGCTGAAATGCACGCCGCTGTGCAGAGAGTTCTGGCCCAGCCGGATGCCAAACAAGACTCATCAGGCTCTCTTCGGTACAGCCACAGACACCACTCCACCGGATTGTCCTACACTGGAGCAGATACAACTGCAGACGATTTCGGTCTGCGTGTTCCTCGCTGGATATCATCGCTGGAGCGTGGAGATCACCCATCGCTGGATACCAAGAATGGAGATCGAGACATCGCTGGAATCTTTTGTTTCTTTTTCATTTTTTTATTTTTAATAAAGGACTTATAAAGCTGTGTCTGTGTGTTTTTTAACAATTTGACTCTTTTTTTTGTGAAATGATAGGGATACAATGTACCCGTTATCAATTCGCATAGGGGGGGCGGGATCTGGGGGTCACCTTTGTTAAAGGGGGCTTCCAGATTACGATAAGCCCCCCGCCCGAAGACACCCACAGCCACCGGGCAAGGGTTGTGGGGATGAGGCCCTTGCCCCCATCAACATGGGGACAAGGTGCTTTGAGGGGTCACAGACCCCCAAAGCATCCTCCCCATGTTGAGGGCATGTGGCCTGGTACGGTTCAGGAGGGGGAGGGGTCTCTCGTCCCCCCCCTCTTTTCCTGCGGCCTGCCAGGTTGCGTGCTCGGATAAAGGGTCTGGTATGGATTTTTGGGGGGACCCCACGCCATTTTTTTTTAATTTCGGCGTGGAGTTCCCCTTAAAATCCATACCAGATCTGAAGGATCTGGTATGGATTTTTTGGGGGAACCCCACGTAATTTTTTTTTAACCCCCCGCGCTATAGACAAAAGACGTCTACAGTGCGGCGCCTTCCTACCGGGAGGATGTCCATTGACATCCTCCTGTTTACTTCCGCAATGCACCCCTCCGTGGGCGCGCATCGGGAAAAAGCTGTGCCCGCCGTGTCACGCGGGTGCCGATGCAGAGATCCACGTCTTGCTAGGGTAGGGAGAGGAGACCGATGCTGTGTCCCTTGTACATAGGGACAACCATCAGTCTCCTCCCCCAGTCAGTCCCCTCCCCCCACAGTAAGAATCACTAATAGGGAACACATTTAACCCCTTCCTCGCCCCTAGTGTTAACCCCTTCCCTGCCAGTCACATTTATACAGTAATCAGTGCATATTTATAGCACTGTTCGCTGTATAAATGTGAATGGTCCCAAAAATGTGTCAAAGTGTCCGATGTGTCCGCCATAATGTCGCAGTCACAATAAAAATCGCAGATCGTCGCCATTACTAGTAAAAATAAAATAAAAAAATTCATAATTCTATCCCCTATTTTGTAGGCGCTATAACTTTTGCGCAAACCAATCAATATACGCTTATTGCGATTCTTTTTTTACCAAAAGTATGTAGAAGAATACGTATCGGCCTAAACTGAGAAAAAAAAATGTTTTTAAAAAAAAATTGGGGTATTTATTATAGCAAAAAGTAAAAAATATTGTGTTTTTTTTCAAAATTGTCAGTTTTTTTTGTTTATAGCGCAACAAATTAAAACCGCAGAAATGATCAAATACCACCAAAAGAAAGCTCTATTTGTGGGAAAAAAAGGACGTAAATTTTGTTTGGGAGCCAAGTCGCACGACCGCGCAATTGTCATTCAAAGCGTGACAGTGCTGAAAGCTGAAATTTCGCCTGGGCAAGACATTACGTGGGGTTCCCCTTAATATCCATACCAGACCTGAAGGGCCTCATATGGAATTTGGGGGGACCCCCACACATTTTTATTTTTTATTTTGGTTCCCTGCACAAAATGTCATTTTTGAAGGAAAAAAAAGTCATTTAAAACTACTCCCGCTATTAATGAATTGTCGGTCCCGGCAATACAGATAAAAGTCAATGGAAAAAATGCCAGGGGCTCCCCTTAATATTCATACCAGACCCAAAGGGCCTGGTAATGGACTGGGGGGGGACCCCTGTCATTTTTTTCAATTACTTTTCTCTGTATTGCCGGGACCGACAATTCATGAATAGCCGCTTGTAGTTTTAAACCCCCACGTTTTTTTGTTTTTTTTTATCAATGACTTTTCTATGTATTGATAAAAGCCGACAATTCATTAATAGCCGCGAGTGAGTTTTAAATGACTTTTTTTCCTTCAGAAATGACACTTTGTGCAGGGACAATTCTAAGCACGGGAAACATGCGCTACTTTACAGGCATACTTTAGACACCCCCCAGGTACAAAATTGAAAGGAATATTTCACTTTTATTGTTTCACTTTAAGCATTATTAAAATCACTGCTCCCGAAAAAACGGCTGTTTTTAAAAAACTTTTTTTTGCATTGATACATGTCCCCTGGGGCAGGACCCAGGTCCCCAAAAACTTTTTAGGACAATAACTTGAAAATGAACCTTTAAAATTAGCACTTTAGAATTCTCCCATAGATTTTTACAGGGTGTTCCGCGGCTTTTCGAATTTGCCGCGAACACCCCAAATTGTTCGCTGTTCGCCGAAATGGCGAACAGCCAATGTTCGAGTCAAACTTATGTTCAACTTGAACTCGAAGCTCATCCCTAGCTGGGACCGAATTTGGTTTAGCAACTGGGGTAGGGAAATTTGCCTGCTACAATCGGATGTTGGTGTAGCGATAGAAGATTGCCTGCAAGTACTTGGCACACCTAATTCTACACCTTCATTTGTCTCAGTGCAGGTTTCTGAGAGGACTGAAGGTATAGTGGGGTTGGAGATTCCAGCTGATGAGGAGCAAGGAGAGGTCCACCTTGTTCTTTGGTGTGGGTATTTTAAGTACTGTTGCCAACGGAATGCATGGGAGGTCGACATATGTCTGGTCAAGCATGTGGTGCCCAAGGGGCTGCTGTTTTGGCCACACTTGATACGCTTCAGACATCTGTTGCAAACAGCAATGGTGCGATCTGCTGCACACGTATCAAAAAAGGCCCACACCAAATAATTTTTCAAAATACGCGGGGAGTCAGCAGCACCCTGCACATGCGGAGCTCTGCGGTGTGATGCAGTCGGGTGGCTGCCCTTAAGCTGGCCACTGGAGGGCATCCTGCCTCATTGGAGATATGCCTCCTCCTCCTTCTCCTCCTCTCTTCTATCAGGCGACCACGTAGAGTCAGTGACCTCATCATCCCCTCCCTCCTCATCACTGGAGCAAACCTGGCAGTATGCTGCAGCTGGGGGAACATGACTGCCAGTTTCTTGTCCTTCTTGGGCCCCCCATATGCCCATATGTACACATGTATAGGAATGGCCATGGACATTGATGAGGGGTCCCCCCATATGTACACATGTATAAGGATGGCCATGGACATTGACGAGGGGTCCCCCCCATATGTACACATGTATAGGGATGGCCATGAACATTCATGAGGGGTCCCCCCCATATGTACACATGTATAGGGATGACCATGAACATTGATGAGCCCCCCATAAGTACATATGTAAAGGGATGGTCATGGACATTGCTGGCTTTTGTCCTGTAAAAATTTACCAGAATGCATCTAACGCATCAAAAATACACCAGAGTGCATCTAAACGCATCACAAATAACCATAAAGCATCTAAACGCACCAAAAATACACCACAGTGCATCTAAATGCATCAAAAATACACCACAGTGCATCTAAACACATCAAAAAAACACCAGAGTGCATCTAAACACATCACAAATAAACCACAGTGCATCTAAACGCATCAAAAATCACCAGAGAGCATCTAAACGCATCAAAAATACACCAGAGTGCATCTAAATGCATCAAATATACACCAGAGTGCATCTAAATGCATCACAAATACACCAGAGAGCATCTAAACGCATTGAAAATACACAAAAGAGCATCTAAAACACATCAAAAATACACCAGAGTGCATCTAAACGCATAAGAAAAACACCAGAGAGCATCTAAACACATCAAATATACACAAGAGTGCATCTAAATGCATTAAAAATACACCAGAGAGCATCTAAACACATTGAAAATACACCAGAGAGGATCTAACCATATCAAAAATATACCAGAATGCATCTAAACACATCAAAGATACACCAGAGTGCATCTAAATGCATCACAAATAACCATAAAGCATCTAAACACATCAAAAATACACCACAGTGCATCTAAACGCATCAAAAATACACCAGAGAGCATCTAAACACATCAAAAATATACCACAGTGCATCTAATCACATCACAATAACACCAGAGTGCATCTAAACACATCAAAAATACACCACAGTGCAGCTAAACACATCAAATATACACCAGAGAGCATCTAAACGCATCAAAAATATACCAGAGAGCATCTAAACACATCAAAAATATACCACAGTGCATCTAATCACATCACAATAACACCAGAGTGCATCTAAACGCATCAAAAATACACCAGAGTGCATCTAAACGCATCAAAAATACCCCACAGTGCATCTAAACGCATCAAATACACCAGAGAGCATCTAAATGCATCAAATATACACCAGGGTGTTTCTAAACGCATCACAAATAACCAGAAAGCATCTAAACGCACCAAAAATACACCGAAGTGAATCTAAACACATCAAAAATAAACCACAGTGCTTCTAAATGCATAAAAAAAAACACCAGAGAGCATCTAAACGCATCAAAAATACACCAGAGAGCATTTAAATACATAAAATATACACCAGAGTGCATCTGTATTGCTTAGTGGGTCTTCATGCACCTGAACCAGCCAATACGAGATAAATATGTACAGTAGGCTGCCATTGCTGACCTGTTTTCTAAATGTTGGTGGCCTGGCAGCGTTGCTGATCCTCTGAATACAGTACTTTGAGTCACTGGCTTAGATCATGTATACAGTCAGTGATTTCAGAAAAAAAATCTATTCGTGTTTGTTCATATTCAATGGCTCACGAATTGTTTATGCCATTGTTATCACAAGGAATTTAAAACTTTCAGTCCTATCATTATGCAATTTAAAGTGGTTGTAAACCCACTCTTGCAACTTGCACCTACAGGTAAGCCGAGATTAAGGCTTACCTGTAGGTGTTTACAATATCTCCTAAACCTACAAGGTTTAGGAGATATTTTCAAAAAAAGAGTACACCGGTGTGTACGGCGCATGCACGCCGTACACACATCGGCGCAGGCGCACTGTAAATGCCGGTTTTATGAATGATAAAGCCGGCTTTTGCAGCGATACCAGGAGCAAGCTCCGAGGGGACATGGCGGCGGCGGCGGAGGGGAACGAGGAGGACTTTGGGGGCTTCGATTTCAGGTAAATACCACATAATGAGCTAGTATGCTATGCATACTAGCTCATTATGCCTTTCTCTTGCAGGGTCTTATTTTATCCCATTTTTTCAGGTGCGGGGGGGTTACTTCTTCTTTAAAGTATAAATAGACAATTGTTTGAGTATAGCCTCAATTAAAGGGAAAAATTATCATAAACAAAAAGTAGTGCCATCATCCATAATAATTGATGAAGAAGAAAGGCCTAGTGATCAAAGGGTGATGGCTGCTAGTACCATACTACCCATAGATGATCAATAGGAAGAGAGATTGGATTTTCCTAGGCACTGATTGAACGACACTGAAGTCTTATATAAAAATATATTTATTACATAAAGGAAAAGACCAATTACAGTTACGTTAAAAACATAAGCCGACCCCACAACAGAAAATAGCAGTATATATGGGTAGCGAAGCCACCATCACCGTCTATTAATCTTAATATCTTTAAAGTATAGTTAAAGGCAAAACGTTTTTTTAGTTTTTGATAGAGAGGGAGAGGAATTAGATCACTAGCGTTGTTAGCCAGGTGCGGGGGGGGCGGGCCGCACCCGGGTGACACCCACCAGAGGGGTGACACCCGTGGGTAGTGCAGCGGCCACACTGACATCGCCCGCCCGCTGCCCTGTGCCTTAGGCTCACGCTGCGGCTGTGTCCCTCAGCGGAGCGGAAGGAAGCCGCCGCCCCCTCTGCCTCCTCTATGTTTACATCCACAGAGGAGGAGGAGGAGCCCGCGCTCGAGAGACACACCGCTGTGTGTATCTGCCGCTCTGTTCTGAGGTCTGAAAGGTAAGGGGGGCATCTTTACTGATGGGGGGAGGGGGTGTCTGTACTGCTGGGGTCTGCACAAGAGGAAGTTTGCACCAGGGGGGGCTGTAACTGAGGGGGGTGTCTGTACTGAGGGGGGTCTGGTACTGAGGGGGGTGTCTGTACTGAGGGGGGTGTCTGGTACTGAGGGGGGTGTCTGTACTGAGGGGGGTGTCTGTACTGAGGGGGGTCTGGTACTGAGGGGGGTGTCTGTACTGAGGGGGGTATCTGTACTGAGGGGGTGTCTGTACTGAGGGGGGTCTGGTACTGAGGGGGGTGTCTGTACTGAGGGGGGGTCTGGTACTGAGGAGGGTGTCTGTACTGAGGGGGGGTCTGGTACTGAGGGGGGGTCTGTACTGAGGGGGGGGTCTGGTACTGAGGGGGGGTCTGGTACTGAGGGGGGGTCTGTAACTGAGGGGGGATCTGTAACTGAGGGGGATCTGTAACTGAGGGGGTGTCTGTTACTGAGGGGGGTCTGTTACTGAGGGAGGTGTCTGTACTGAGGGGGGTGTCTGTACTGAGGGGGGATTGGTACTGAGGGGGGTGTCTGTACTGAGGGGGGGGGTCTGGTACTGAGGGGGGTGTCTGTACTGAGGGGGGTGTCTGTACTGAGGGGGGGTCTGGTACTGAGGGGGGGGTCTGTAACTGAGGGGGGGTCTGTAACTGAGGGGGGATCTGTAACTGAGGGGGTGTCTGTTACTGAGGGGGGTCTGTTACTGAGGGGGGTGTCTGTACTGAGGGGGGTGTCTGTACGAGGGGGGTCTGTAACTGAGGGGGTGTCTGTAACTGAGGGGGTCTGCACTGAGGTGGGGGTGTCTGTACTGATGGCGCGGTCTGCACTGAGGTGGGGGTGTCTGTACTTATGGAGCAGTCTGCACTGAGGTGGGGGTGTCTGTACTGAGGGGGAGGTTCATACTGAGGGAGGCGGGTCTATATTGATGGCGGGGAGTCTGTACTTAGTGGAGCGGGTTTGTACTGAGGGAGGGGATCTATACTGTGGGAGGGGGGTCTGTAGTTAGTGGAGGGGGGTCTGTACTGAGGGGGGACTATAGTTGTTGGGGGGTGACACCATTTTTTTTTGCACCGGGTGACACCAACCCTAGTGACGCCACTGAATTAGATCACTCCTCAAATTTGTATTGCTCTCTGTTTCTCCATTTCTGATCCACCCTCTCTATTTGTCTTGTTAGCTATTATCACCAAGGGTGAAAGAAATGAATACATTTTGAGTTTGCCTTTAGTGTTACTTTATTGTATCACAAATATCCACTAGATGTCACCCTATGGCAAAAATGAAAGTTACTGTTATATATACTAATTTGCTTATAGAGCACATACTGTACAGACATCTCCAGTAGATATACTGTATATTCTATAAATATATAGAAATGAATTACAACACAACCCATAACCACCACACATACGGGACACACCTGTAATTTTTATTCATTCTAAGTTTAAAAAATAATAATCTGAACTTTTTGATCCATAATAGAGGCCTTGTGTGCTTGTTATACATTATGCAATATGAAAAGATTCTTAAAACTTTGAAACACACTGAATAAAGTAAAACCAACATTTTTTGTGAGAACTGTATATGTTGTAAGGGTTAACTTTATTTCAGATTTGTAAGCGTTGCCATCATTTGTTTGCTAAGTGAAAATCTCTGTCTTCATCATTATCACTACTCAATCAGTCTTGTGTTTTAGAAACTACACCCATCTCAACGCAGAACTTAAAAGTACTGTATCTCGCCAAAGATGAGTTTCTGTCGCAAGAGATGTCTGTAATTTGGCTTTAAGCTCACCCTTAAAGCAGTTGTAAACCGTGTGAAGAAAAAAAAAAAACACACATGTAAAACAAAGGCATAATGAGCTAGTATGCACCGCATACTAGCTCATTATGAAATACTTACCTTAGAACGAAGCCCCCGCAGTTTGCCTGGTCACCGCTGAGGGGGCTAACATGTTCCCCGGCGTTACATCCAGGTTCGCGGGCTCCTACGCTGTAAGTGGTCGGAGCCACATGCGCGCGGGAGCCCTCGGTTCCAGCAAGAAGCTCTGAAGTTCCAGCACGATACGCCAGACCTTCAGAGCGCATGCGCCGCTGACATCAAGGCTGCATGCAGGGATGGTGATATTCATTTTACCTACAGGTAAGCCTTATTATAGGCTTACCTGTAGGTAAAAATCACAAAACGGGGTATACAACTGTATACAAGCCATACATTATACTGTACAATTTTCTTATTCATTTACCTTTAACTATGTAGTGGAAGGACCTGCATGATTGCATACAAATTGAAAGTTTTTAGGCTCAAACTCATATTACCGTATATACTCGAGTATAAGCCGACCCGAATATAAGCCGAGGCACCTAATTTTACCACAAAAAACTGGGAAAACTTATTGACTCGAGTATAAGCCTAGGGTGTCCATCTGCATGCCTCACTGTGCCTCACTTTGCCTCACTGTGTCCATGTCCATGCCTCACTGTGCCCATGCCTCACTGTGTCCATGCCTAGACTGACATTTAACATGGGAGTCTGAGGAAGGGGTGCCCGGTTTTGAAAAATCGGTGCTCCCCGGCCATAGGTCCTCCAGACAAAAAACTTTTCACACTTTTAAAGGAGAAATGGGGCTACAGGTGTGCCAGGTTTCGGGTCCAGGGGACCTACGACCGGCCGGTACCGGGTCCGCAAAGTCACTGGAGAGATTACTGTTTAACATGGGAGTCTATAGAAGGGGTGGCCGGTTTTGAAAAATCAGTGCTTTCCGGCCGTAGGTCCCCCGGACAACATACTTTGCACACTTGTAAAGGAAGAGTAAGGCTACATGTGTGCCAGTACCGGGTCCCCAAAGTCCAGGAGATCAGGTGCAAAAAGGTGACTCGAGTTTAAGCCGAGGGGGGCATTTTCAGCACAAGAAAATGTGCTGAAAAACTCGGCTTATACTCGAGTATGTACGGTACATGGTTTGGAAATCTAAAGGATTTCTTTTGTACAAGAAAATTGTATAATGTATGGCCAGCCATAAACCCCAGCACTGGACTGGACTTGGTGTCCTCACGTTCTGTGAAGGACTATGGTCCTTGCTTCGGTCTTCATAATGTCACAGGAACTTAGACCATCGAAATTCAGTAAAGAAGGGGCTGTAGGGACCGGTCTATCGGTATGGAGGAGCCTGTGGAAGCGAAGAATTAGGTAAGTAAAACTGTTTTGCCAAGCCCCCCAGACATAAACGAGCAAGTAATCCTTGCAGTGCAGGTACAACCCTGCAAGGGAGGACTTTTTATTTTTCAAGAGTTCACAGTAAAGTGTAATGCCTTGTACACACGATCGGATTTTCCGAAGAAAAAAGTCCGATGGACTTTTTTCATCGGAAATTCCGATCGTGTGTGGGCCCCATCGGATTTTTTTCCGTCGGTGTTTAGAAATAGAACATGTTTTATTTTTTTCCGATGGAAAAAAAAAAACAATAGGAAATTCCTATCGTCTGTGTGGAAACTCAGACGGAGAAAAAACCCACGCATGCTCAGAATCAAGTCGACGCATGCTCTGAAGCATTGTACTTCCTTTTTCTCGGCTCGTCATAGTGTTGTACATCACCGCGTTTTGGACGGTCAGAATTCGGACTGACAGTGTGTAGGTAAGACTGATGGAAGACAGCTTGAACGGAATTCCGACGGAAAATTCCATTGGATTTTATCCCATCAGAAAATCCGATCGTGTGTACAGGGCATTACTCTAATTTTGCAGATTTTCTTTGTGTCACATAAAAAAAAAAATCATGCAGAATTGAATTCATGAACAGTATAAAATGTATACGTTTTACGTACAGTAACACTACTTTTTTTTTAATTTAAAATAAAAAAACATTTTAAAACTTTTGTTCAACTTTTTTCCATATATTGCAAATAAAAGAAAACATTTTCTTCAAGACAATATTACCAAAAGAAAGCCTTACTTGTACTGAAAAAGGGTATATGTTACTTAGGCCCCTTTCACACTGGGGCGGGCAGGAGCGGTGGCGGTATAGCAGCGCGATTTGCAGCGCTGCTATACCGTCGTTCTTACCGCGGTATGCGGTCTCTAGGGGGGTGAATTTAACCCCCGCTAGCGGCCGAAAAAGGGTTAATACCGCCCGCAAACCGCGGCTATTGCCGCGGTTTGCGGGCGGTATTACCGCGCTGTCCCATTGATTTCAATGGGCACCCGCGGTAAAGGAGCGATGAACACACCGCTCCTTTACCGCTGTAAAGAAGCGGCTAGCAGGACTTTTGGAGCGGTCCTGCTAGCGCACCGCTTCAGTGTGAAAGCCTTCGGGCTTTCACATTGAAGGCTACAGGGCAGGATTTTTTCATGCGGTATAATAGCGCTATTATTAGCGCTAAACCGCATGAAAAACGCCCCAGTGTGAAAGGGGCCTTAAAGCAGTTCTATAGTCACAGCATATACTTTCATTTTATAACATCAACATTTGTAATAACAATACAAACAATAGTTATTATTGACAATCCAATATAAGCTTACTTAAAAAACATCCTTTCATGTTGTGAGTGTTGTCTGTCTGCTGGCCATCTCTTTCCACGACTTCCTGGATTCCCAGCATGCATTGCAGCTTCTCCTCTGCTGATTATTTTTATTTTCTAAGGACTATATATCCCATGGTACCTTGCTGCCTGCATGCTCTTATTCCTGTACTAACCCCGCCTCTTGAAACTCCTCCTCTCAGCACCTCTGTAGTTCAGAAAGCAGGCGCTGTGAAATGTGTGACAGCACTGCATAGTAAATATGTGTCACAGGCCAACATGAGGGGACGGTCCGCTTCTTTGATAACCCAGCGGATGCTGACGACTGGCTGACCAACTTGCGTTGAAGGGATCTTCTCACGGACTCCTTTGATGCACGGATCTTCCACATCCTTGTTCGCTCTATCCTATTACACCTTCTTCAACCACCGAAGTTACTTCAAATGTACTTTTACACGAGACCCCCACGAGGCTCTTGATTGCCCTTGTTTTCGCTTTTGTTTTTGTTTTTTGTTTTTCCTCTTAGAACACGGACTTTATTTTCCGCTGACTTTGAGGATACAGGTTTATGGGATAGATATCCCACGTCCCTCTGCTCCTTGTTCTTACGAGACGGATGAGACACTGCCCGTCGACAGAGTGGATGAACTGCTTCCAGAAGTGTAGGGCCCCCAGTGTAAGGGTTCACTAGCACTCTTTATAAAAGTTTTTCTTTTGGGTAAAAACTGTTCCCAGACCTTCCCCCCCTGTTAGGAGGTAGGCTGGGTATAGTAGGATAGGCACCGTGCCTGGGAAGTTGATTAGGGATTTAGTCATCCCTTGTTCTTATGGTTTTCTATTTCTTATTTGTATACTTTTGTTTTGTGTTACGCTTAAGTACTGTCAGCATTTTCTGCAGTGTGACCGGGATCTTGCTGCCTGTGGGGTGCACCGGTACATGCCCTCTAGAGTATCTCCTTAATTGTTTTTCCCCTTCATCCAATGGCTAGTCAAGTAGCAGACTCCTTCACCGTTCTCTCCTGGAATGTCAGGGGTCTTAACTCCAAATTTAAGCGAGCCCTTTTATTCAAATACTTAAAATCTCACTCCCCCCAGCTTATTCTCCTTCAGGAGACTCACCTCACGGGCAGCGAGATTTTGACTCTCAAGAAACCGTGGATACAGCGAGCGATACATGCCACATATTCTACATACGCCAGAGGTGTATCGGTCCTTGTCCATAAGAATTTCCCCTGTGTAATTGAGGAGATCCGTACTGATCCCCAGGGGAAATTTGTGATAGTGGTGTTCACGTTATGGTCTGTCAGGTATATTGTTCTTAATGTATACATCCCTCCCCCGTTTTCATCCGCATTATTGTATGAGGTTCTAGAAAAAATTTCACCTTTCTGCCCAGGGAAGGTTCTGGTAATGGGCGACTTTAATGCCATTTTATCACCTGAGCTAGATAGACCTGCCCCGACTAAGAAACAGTGTATGGACCTCTCTGCCTGGGCTCAGGCGGTGGGGCTGGTGGAGATCTGGAGGTGGAAGCACCCTACCACAAGGGCCTATTCATGTTTTTCGGCATCCTATAAGACTGCGTCGCGGATAGACCTAGCCTTCTCCAACCCTGCACTGTTAGCGGATGTTCTGGAGACGTCCTATCTGCCTAGCGGTCTGTCCGATCATAGTCCCTTAGTGGTGGTGCTTCGCTCCCCGGCTTCCCGGAGCGCTGCGCTCTGGAGGTTGGGCACACAATGGGTCTCTCATCCTGACCTCGCTGGCCAGCTGCCGCCCCTGCTGTCTGAGTTCTGGGAAAATAATAAAGACTCCTCTTCTCCCGATATTGTATGGGATGCCTTTAAAGCTTTCACGAGGGGACAGTATATTTCTTCTATTGCTAGCATCAAAAAACAACAATCGGCTGCAGCGCTGGCGCTGCAGAAGGCTGTTGACGATCACACTGCTACGTATAGCAATGACCCCACCCCAGTTCACTTTGACCTACTAACGGCGGCTCAGAGGGAACTGCAGTTGCACCTGGCTGAGGTCACGCGACTCGAGTCGTATAGAGGTAAACAGAGGGCCTTTGAACAGGGTGACCGGAATGGCCGCCTGCTAGCCATGATGGCACAACACGACCAACCCCTTACCCTTGTATCCACCCTGCAGACCCCGGGGGGTGGGACGGTGTCCTCCCCCTCTGATATTCTACAGACGTTTAACTCCTTTTATGGCAAGTTATACTCGTCCGGTCTGTCCTCAGAGTTTCAGCCGGAGTCGCTGAACGGTCTGTTAGACCCGTTGGCGCTTGGCTGGCTCTCGGACCACGAAAGAGAGATTTTGGTCCAACCTTTTGCGGTCTCGGAGGTCGTAAAGGCTATCCGATCCTTCCCCCCGGCAAGGCGCCGGGGCCGGATGGGCTTCCAATAGACTTTTATAGGGCTCATGTGGAACTTCTAGCACCCCTGCTGGCACAACTGTATACTGTATGCCTGGCAGACGGTAGTCTGCCTGTTTCAATGTACCACGCATACTTGACACTGATATATAAGGCTCCCAAAGACCCCACTTCCTGTGCTTCATATCGTCCTATTGCATTGCTTAATTCTGACTTTAAAATTCTGACTAAGCTTCTGGCCCTTCGGTTATACCCCATGCTACCCTCAGTGATAGACCCAGACCAGACGGGTTTCATGCCCCGTAGGTCCACGGATGTGAATCTCAGAAGACTATTCACCAACATACACGCTCACCACCTCAATAAGGGATCTCGAACTGTGGCCTCTCTGGACGTGGAAAAGGCCTTTGATATGGTTGAGTGGCCCTTCTTGTGGGAAACTTTACGCAGGATGGGGTTTCCTCTGCTGTTTATCAGGTGGCTCCAGGTGATCTACAAATGCCCCACTTCCTCGGTGCGCTTGGGAGGTGGACTATCGGCCCCCTTCGGGCTTACCAGGGGAACGAGGCAGGGCTGCCCTCTCTCACCGGCTTTGTTTGCCCTCGCTATCGAACCGGTGGCGGAGGCACTTCGCACCTCACCGCACATTAGGGGACTCCGACTCGGGTTGCTGGAGGAGAGGGTGGCCCTGTACGCGGATGACATGCTACTCTTCCTAAATGATGCCGGCCCGTCCTTGCGGGGAGCGCTAAATATTCTGGACACCTTTGCAGAGGTCACCGGTCTTAGGGTAAATTGGTCTAAATCCCTCCTATTCCCAATTGATCCAGCGGCTAGGTCCACATCCCCTCCTGATAGCCCCCTCCTGTGGGTAGACTCCTTTACATACTTGGGGGTACATGTCTCTGGTTCAGCCTCAGACTATATATCCTTAAATCTAGCCCCGGTACTATTGGAGTCCCAGACGAAGCTCAAATCCTGGAGTAACTTGCCCCTGTCTTTATGGGGGCGAGTTAATCTCATAAAAATGAAGATTATTCCCAAACTGACATATCTTTTCCGCCACTCCCCACAATGGGTGCCCAAGTCCTTTTTTTAAAAATTGAACTGCATCTTTTCTTACTTCTTATGGGGCCCCTCTCCTCCCAGATATAGATTGACTACTCTAATGGGGCCACGAACGCAGGGTGGCATGGCATTCCCGGACTGTCATAAGTATTACCTCTCCGCGCAGTTGGTGACTGCGGCATGGTGGCTGCAGCCGGACAGAACGAACTCGTCGACTGTGCTGGAAGCAACAGTGGTCGGTTCGTGGGAAGCTCTTCAATTACTACTTTTTAGGGGCCCTCGTGCCCCGTATCCTCTGACCCCTTCTATGCTTACCACCCTGCGGGCATGGCGGACAGGATTAGCTATTGAGAAATGTAAACAGTCTGAAATCTCCCCCAATGCCCCTATCTGGCTGAACCCTAGTCTATCTCACATTTACAAGATCCCTGACCCTTACGCGTGGACAAAATACGGTATCAAACTTGTGTCCCACATAATATCTCAAAACTCCCTACTTCCCTTCTCGCACCTTTCCTCCCAATACAACTTACCCGACCATTTCCTATTTAGATATCTGCAACTGTCCCACGCATTTGCGGCGCAATTTCCGCAATCTTCGTGCATCGTGGCCCAGTCGGAACTGGAGAGGACACTTAGATTTAGCTGTGAAGACAAACCCACCTCACATCTTTATTCGTACTTGATCTTTGTGTCTCTTCCACCTCTGGATAAACTCTGGAATAAATGGCAGACTGATATCCCCACATTAGATAGGGATGACTGGGACGACGTGTGGGACCTCCCCTTCAACTCCTTAGTCTCCATGCGTGACAGGTTAGTGCAGTACAAAATAGTTCATAGAGCTTATTTCACCCCACACAGACTGCATAGGATGGACCCTGCCCACTCCTCGGGGTGTTGGAGATGCGGCGCCTCACCGGGCGACTTCTCCCATATCTTCTGGCGGTGTTCAGGGGTCCAGCAGTATTAGGAAATGGTGCTGGATCTAATTAACAGAGTTGCCTCAGTCGCTGTGCCTTTGGCAATGGAGGTGTGCCTTTTGGGGCTCATTGAGACCATTGTACCATCCTCTGCCAAACGCACGCTAATTTCCTTGCTGCTCTTCTATGCCCGAAAGAATATTGCTATGCAGTGGAAGAGGCCTGCCCCCCCCTCTTTGGCGCAATGGAAACACCTGGTAAACGGCAGCCTTCCTTTATACAAAGATACCTATGCCAATCGGGGCTGCCCACTGAAATATGACAGGGTCTGGCGCAATTGGTTAGATGAGCCCGAAACAGCCTAGTGAGTTGGGGGTGAACCAGATCATCGTATCAAGGTCTTGCCTTGCTCTTCTACCTCCCTCTTCCTCCGATGACCTCTGATATGTTTTCATTGACTAGTGGGTCTTACCATACTGGGTGCCCTCCTTGATTTATTTGGGCGGTGCTGCTGTACCCTTCCATGACTGTGCATTGTATCGTTGGGTTCACATTGCAATTGTATTCTCATCTGTACATGTTCTTTTTCTATGACTGTAGGTGCTTAAGCTGTATGTTTTGTACGTGTTAGAAAATTCAATAAAAAAACAATTTAAAAAAAAAAAAATATGTGTCACAGGAGAGAATATGTGGGGATCCTCACAAAATAAGATGACAAACTTCAAGGCTATTCAGATTAACAGAAGTATGCTAAAAAATTATTGAAAAATAATTTGGAAATGAATACATTATTTTACATTTTGAACATAGATACACTTTCAATTAGGTCAAAATTATCACCCGTAGCAGAAATGTAAAGATGACAGTTAAAGAATATCCTACCAAAGATGAAACTCCTATTGCAGGGGGTCCCACATGGAAGAGAAATATATTTTGATTATGTTTAGAAAAAAAATCATATACAGTATGTGACATATATTTACAATATACTGCATTTCCCCGAAAATAAGCCCGGGTCTTATATCAATTTCGGCAACAAAAGACACAGTAGGTCTTATTTTCGGGGTAGGTCTTACCATGTAATGTGATGTCTTCTCTCCCCCTCTCTCCCTGCCTATCAGGAATCCCCAGTGTGAACTGAGTTAAAATGCTTGTAAAATCCTATAATTAACTCTATTACAGTAATATATAATGTACAATGTGTGTGTTTCTGTAATATAATTGTGCCAAATACCTTTGTTATATCGCCGCTCTGCGCTTGTGGGACCCGCCGGAGCGCTCTTCCCTTCAATTATATTACAGAAACACACACATTGTACATTATATACTACTGTAATAGAGTGGATTAAAGCATTTTACAAGCATTTTAAACTAGGGCTTATTTTCGGGGTAGGGCCTATATTGCAGTCCTCCTGGAAAATAGCGCTAGGTCTTATTTTCGGGGTAGGTCTTACCATGTAATGTGATGTCTTCTCTTCCCCTCTCTCCCTGCCTGTCAGGAATCCCCAGTGTGAACTGAGTTAAAATGCTTGTAAAATCCTATAATTAACTCTATTACATTAATATATAATGTACAATGTGTGTGTTTCTGTAATATAATTGTGCCAAATACCTTTGTTATATTGCCGCTAGGGATGAGCTCCGCGTTCGAGTCGAACATACGTTCGACTCGAACATCATGTGTTCGATCGTTCGACGAAGATCGAACGTTTTGGGTCGTTCGCGCCAAATTCGAGTGACGCGAACGGCCCAAAATCCTGGCGCTGTGATTGGCCAAGCATGCACTGTGACCCCGCATGCTTGGCCAATCACAGCGCCGGCAGCGAGGAGAGCCATAATTGGCCACAGGCAGGATGCCTGTGGCCAATTATAGCTCAGGGGGGTTTAGTACACGCCCCACACTATAAAAGGCCACCAGCGCAGCGGCCTTGTGTAGTGTGTTGGCGTGCAGGGAAAGACGTACATAGGCAGGGACAGTGTTAGAGAAATTGTGTGTAGGGAGAGAGAAGGATAGGTAGGGACAGTGTCAGTGATATTGTGTGTAGGGAGAGAGAAGGATAGGTAGGGACAGTGTCAGTAATATTGTGTGTATACTAGGGAGAGATAAGGATAGGTAGGGACAGTGTCAGTGACATTCTGCTAAACCTTGTGTGCAGGGAGAGAGAAGGATAGGTAGGGACAGTGTCAGTGATATTTTTGCTAAGCCTCCTGCACAGTATACAACCGAAGCTAGCCCTTAGTGCTGTGATTTCCTGTTGTGTAACACAGGCAGGCATCTGCAGCACTTAAAGCAGGCGTAGTGTGATTCCTGCAAAATATACACCTGAAGCTAGCCCTTATTGCTCGTAGTTTTTTTTCTTTTGTGTTACACTAAGGGCTCTTTCACACAGGACGGATCAGTAATGATCCGCCCCATGAAGCTCCGCTTGCTCAGCGGGGATCGCTCCGTTGATCCCCGCTGAGCCGACGGATGACTGGGCAGTTCCCGCACACTGTGCAGGGACCGCCCTATCAGAGCGCCGCTCTCCCCTATGGGGGGATCGGATGATGACGGACCGTAGAGTCCGTTGTCATCCGATCCGATCCGCAGACGGAAGTAAAAATAGGGTTTTCCTCCGTCACACTTTTGCGGATCGGAGCGGGTCGGATGTCAGCGGACATGTCACCGCTGACATCGGTGGCTCCCTAGGAGGACATGTAGCATCCGTTCAGGTCCGCCTAAAAAACTGACAGGCAGACCTGAACGGACCCTCCGTGTGAAAGAGCCCTAACAGGCATCTGCAGCACTTAAAGCAGGTGTAGTGTAATTCCTGAAAAATATACACCTGAAGCTAGCCCTTATTGCTCGTAGTTTTTTTCTTTTGTGTTACACTAACAGGCATCTGCAGCACTTAAAGCAGGCGTAGTGTGATTCCTGAAAAATATACACCTGAAGCTAGCCCTTATTGCTCGTAGTTTTTTTTCTTTTGTGTTACACTAACAGGCATCTGCAGGGGCATATAAAAAATATATAATGTGGCGCTGTGAGAGAAGTAGTAAAAAACCCTACTTCATGTATAGCACAATGGTGCACATAAAAATATGGTGTCAAACAAAACGTTTGTACACAATAGGTGTACACAAATGAATGTGATAAAAATGTAAGTGAATACTAACAGTGAAATAATTGGTATGGGGTATAGGTGCACAACAAAAACCAGCAATTAAACTGAAATATTGATCATACGTTCTATATATCCTGTCTGATTTTATGTTTGGCTGCTTCATTTAGTATTTAGAGTTGGCGCAGTATTATTATTATTTAATCTGCAGGGGCATGTAATTACAATTATTGATCTAATAATTCACAGCAGGGCCCATTCCTGCACTCACCAAGAGTAACTGTGAGGGCTTAAAGTGTTGTGGCAACACCACCACCACCAAAGGCCCAATTTTTCAGCCCCTGTTCAACAGGGGCATGCAATTACAATTCTTGATCTAATAATTCACAGCAGGGCCCATTCATGCGCCCACCAAGAGTAACTGTGAGGGCTTACAGTGTTGTGGCACCAGCACCACCACCACCAAAGGCCCAATTTTTCCTACCACTGTTCAACAATGGCATGTAAATATAATTCCTGATATAATAGTTCACAGCAGGGCGTTCCAGCGCCCACCAAGAGTAACTGTGAGGGCTCACAGTGTTGTGCCAACACCAACATGTAAGGGGCAAATTTCAGCTGAGTATATACGGCAGGCCCCTACTTTCAAACATCCAACTTACAAACGACTCCTCCTTGCAAACGGAAGGAGACAACAGGAAGTGAGAGGAAATCTACCCCTAGGAAGGGAAATTCTCTCCTGTAAGAGTTAATATGGGAAAAAGGTGTCTCCTCTCTACTGATGCTTTATCACCAATCCTTGTTTCAATAAAAACCCCACTTTTCAAAAACAGTTGTCATTGGGATGGAAAGTGAGGTGAACTGTTCTGAACAGGGGCACAGACAGCAAAACAAATGTTACAGGGGTTATAACCCTTCCCAATGTTTTCCAAAAAGCTTAAAAATAGATTTTTTGGCTGGAGCTACACTTAACCAATGTACCTGTTCAAAATTACAAACAGATTCTACATAAGAACAAACCTACAGTCCCTGTCTTGTATGCACCGCCTGTATACTGCTGTACAGAGTATATAGGGCCTTTTTTATTTTGTGTGCGGGGTTCCCCTTAATATCCATACAAGACCCAAAGGGGCTGGTAATGGGCTGGGGTAGGGGGGGGGGTTGATGGGGTAGCTATGCCATTTTTCTTAAAGATTTTCATCCATATTACCGGGACCAGACATTACATTAAAGCCGCAAGCAGTTTTAAATGGCTTTTTTTCCTTTAGAAATGTAATTTTGTGCAGGGACAGCTCTAAACACGGGAAACACGTGGCACTTCACAGGCATACTTTAGACACCCCCCAGGTACGATATTTAAAGGAATATTTGACTATTTTTTTTTCACTTTATGCATCATTAAAATGACTGCTCCCGAAAAACAGCCGTTTTTAAAACTTCTTTTTGCATTGATACATGTCCCCTGGGGCAGAACCCGGGTTCCCAAACCCTTTTTAGGACAATAACATGCATATTAGTCGTTATAATTAGCACTTTAGATTTCAAACGTTCGCATCCATTGTATTTAATAGGGTTCTAACGTTCGTGCAAACTTTCGGTCCGTTTGCGGGTTCTGGTGCAAACCGAACCCGGGGGTGTTCGGCTCCTCCCTAATTGCCGTTCTGCGCTGCTGGGACCGCTCTTCCCTTCAATTATATTACAGAAACACACACATTGTACATTATATACTACTGTAATAGAGTGGATTAAAGCAATTTACAAGCATTTTAAACTAGGGCTTATGCCGCGTACACACGATCGTTTTTCATGCCATTAAAAATGCCATTTTTAAAAATGCCCATTAAAACGGATCGTGTGTATGCCCCAGAGCATTTTTAACGGCGTGAAAAACGGCCATTAAAATTTTGAACATGCTCTATTTTTTCACGTCGTTTTTCATGTCGTTTTTTTTAACGACGTGAAAAACGATAGTGTGTATGCTTTGACGAGGTGAAAAAAAATGCGCATGCTCAGAATCAAGTATGAGACGGGAGCGCACGTTTTGGTAAAGCTAGCGTTTGAAATGGAGATGGCACATTCGTCACGGTGGAAATAATAGCATAGTTTTAATGCTGCGCATTCCGTTCTTCTTTTGATAATGCTTAAATAATTACCTTATTTTGCTAATGATATTGAGTTATGCCAAACTTGTTTAAGTAATTCCTAATTGATCTAATGATTGTAAAATATTCTTGTTAAGCCAGATCTCCCTCATAAATTCATAAATAAATGTAAAGATCACAAAAAATTTTTTTTGGGTGTTTGTGTTTTTTATTTTGCATTTTTTTATTTAAGTCAGATTTCTTATTTTTTTTTTGGGCTTCTTTGATATATTTAGGCTTATTTTTTTAGTTTAGATTTCGTATTGTATTTTTTTTATATAATTATTTGTGTGTAAAGTTACCACACCAACCTTCTAAATTTGTCTAATTTTGCCTCAAGGAGGTTTGTGTCCCTTGTTAATAACAATAATATTATTAGAAATGTCCCTGCCTACTCCCTAGCAAACTCTCTTTTAAAATAGAAATCACATAGTCAAGTATTTTAAGCAAAACAAAAGAATCCTTTATTTAGGTACGTTACAAATTCAAGGGGAAGACAGAACTGGAGAGCCTGCTTGCATTTGTGCATCCTTTGGACCCCACAACATCCATCCAAGATGTGAAAACCAAACTCTTGAATTCCTAAAAAAAAAAAAAGGAGCCCAATCTTGGCTTGAACTCCCAGAGGTCAGGAACAGCAGCAGATAAGTCATATATGTCCCCAGTCTGTGGTACTACAGCAGGCATTATTTTTTCCTCTTCCTTGTAGCCTTCTCTCCAGCCTTCTCTGCAGCCTTCTCTGCAGCCTTGGTTGGTTTCTTCCTCGGAGGCTGGGGATCAGGAGGAGAGGTTGTGGCAGGAGGAGTAGTAGGAGGAGGAGGAGGAGGTGGAGGAGGAGGGACAACCTCAGTTATCTCTGTGAACTGGGTCAGTTCACCTAGCAACCCCCTGAACTCCAGAAAACGATCTTCAAAGCACGAAGACTGAAAAGCGCGAATCGTCTCTCACCAAACTTTTACTAACACGCGGTAACACGAAATTAGCAAAAGCGTTTCAAAGGGTGGCGTCATTAGAACGGAACTTCCCCTTTATACTGCCGTTGTACGTGTTGTACGTCACTGCGCTTTGCTCAAGCGTTTTTTTTAATGATTGTGTGGATGCAAGACAGGCTTGAGAGGAAACATGAAAAAAAACGACGAGAAAAACGTTGGTTAAAAAAATGGCATTAAAAACGTACGTGTGTACGCGCATAATTTTCGGGGTCGGGCCTATATTGCAGCCCTCCTGGAAAATAGCGCTAGGTCTTATTTTCGGGGTAGGTCTTATTTTCGGGGAAACATGGTATATATTTTTTTAAAATATATTAGAAATATATTTCTCTTCCTTGTGGGGTCCCAGGGTGGACTTATACGAAAAGCATTGAGTAAATCTAGTAAGCAGGGAATAAGATTTCTGGGATCATTCTGATCACCTACAGTGGAACACCTCCCGGTCTGCATTTTCTAAAGCTTCATACACACGACCGGATTTTCCGCAGACAAACCATCAGACTTTTGTCCGAAGGGCGTGTGCCTGGATTTTGTCTTGCAATGTTGGCTGACAAACACGAACGTAGTGACGTACTAGGCGTACTACGTGGTTTTCAGCTCTTGAGCGCCACCCTTCGGGCACCTTCTGCTAATGTCGTGTTTGGTGAGCGTTGCTTCCGAGCATGCGTGTTTGTACTTTGAACTTTTGTCTGACGGACTTGTGTACACACGATGGGAAAATCCGTCAACAGACCGTTGTCCACGGAAAATTTTAAAGACTCCCATCCAACATTTGTCCGTGGAAAATCTGACAATAATTGTCCGATGAAGTGTACAAACGGTCGGATTTTCGGCCAACAGTCTGTCAACACACAATTCCCGTCGGAAAATACGATTGTGTGTATGAGGCTTTAAGGATGCCCAGCGGGTTAAACAAAAAGAAATGACTGGATTCCCCCTATCTATACACTTGATGTGGAGGGGGCAATCCTCCTCGCTGAGCTATTCTTACAGCGGGGAGACTTCGCTGCCATCAGAATATACTGATCAGCACGGCCAGTTATAGCCTGCAGCGCTGATCGAGCAGGGAAAATCCCACAGGGCAGTTGTACAGAAGTTGATCAGTAGATCAACTTCTGTACAACCTCCCTGCCCTTTCATGGATCAAATTTTGGGTGGTCCGTGCTGAACCCAACCGAATTTCAATCTATGTATTGACGGCTTAGCGAAGTGCCATTTGATTTTTATTTGTTAATATCTGCAATAGGAAAAAATCTATTTATAACCCTAAAATTACTAAATGGTTTGTGCAACAATTATATATAAAACAATACATTTTTCTAGCGAAACTAGAGTGTTCATATAAAAGGTGTATTGGTTAGGATTAGGAGTTTGGAAGTATGCAGTGAAACTTTTTTTTTTTTTTCTTTTCCCTGTATCTCAAATCAAAAAGAACAGGAACATATTGGGGGAGATTTACTAAAATTGGGGCATTCAGAAACTGGTTGCCAATCGGCTTCTAACTTCAACTTGATCAGTTAAAGTGGGGTTCCAATCAAATTTTTCATTTTTTAAGATGACTTACTATTTTAAAAACCGCCGCCGATCTGCCGAGTTACTGCCTAAAGAGACTTTAAAAAAATAATTGCTGAAGTTTTCATTTTGCTTGTGGGCATGTGAAGCCCACAAGCATTTACTTCCTGGATTGTATTGATGAGTGATTCTAGCCATAGGGGAAGCGCACTGCATCCTGGGAAATGATGACACACATTTCCCAGGAGCAGTAGGGAGCTGAGGAGCTGATGTCAAAATCCGAGGTGATTCAGAAGGCAGATTTCCTGGGACCGCATAGCAACAGGCACTTCCAGGTGAGTAAAAAAAAAAAAAAAATTCAAATGTTTTTTTTTAGGCTGTTATATGCACAATAATGCTATTTTGTATTTTTGGTGAAAACTCCACTTTAAGCTTTGATGATAAAACCTGGAAGCTGATTGGTTTCTATGCAGAGCTGCACCAGATTTTGCACTCTCCAGTTTTAGTAACTCTCCCCTGATTGGCTGTTCTTACAATGAAATTGAAGTCTTACACTGGTACTTTGGAAAGAATATCTCAGCAATAATTACAACATACTGTTTATTTTAGCAAGACCTTTTGCTTCTGTAAATGTTTGCAGGATAGCACTTAATTTTATTCCTAGGTTTGTAGCTCTGTAAGTTGTGGTTTACTTAAATACTACATGCTTCAGTAGGTGGTGCAGCGGTAAGGGGGTTAGCTGGGGATTCCCTCTGATGACAGATAATGTGAAGCTTTGCGGGAAGGGTTTCCCACGCGTGGGAGAGGTTCTGCTCTACTGGATGATGCTGGGAGTTTGATGTGTCATGTAGCTCATTAAGGTTGGCTGCAAAGGGAAGTGGCCAGAAAGGAGATCTCACATGTGGTGTAAATCCATTTTCAAGTCTTATGCCGCGTACACACGATCGATTTTCTCGACGGTGAAAACACCGTCGAGAAAATTGATGGGAAAAACGAGGGAACGGCTTGGTTCCCTACACCTGGCCGTTTTTCCAGCCATTTTTTTTCTTGGTCGTGTGTGGGCTCCGTGGCAGTGTTTCCCTATGGGAAAACTGCCGCGGAAGAAAATGACGGGAATCACGACGAGAAAAATTAGAGCATGTTCTAATTTTTCTCGTCGTGATTAATGCCGTTTTTCCCGTCGGGAAAAATGACAAAAAGCCCACACACGGTCGTTTTTCTTGTTAAAAAAAAAAATGTAATTTTCCCCGACGGGAAAAATGATCGTGTGTACGCGGCATTATGCCGCGTACACACGACCGTTTTTAATGACGAGAAAAATGCAATTTTTTAAAATGGTCATTCAAAATGATCGTGTGTGGGCTTCAGAGCATTTTTCATGCTCTAATTTTTCTCGTCGTTTTTCACGTCGTCATTTTTCTCGTCATGAAAAACGGCTGTGTGTGGGCTTTAACGATGTGAAAAAAAATGCGCATGCTCAGAATCAAGTATGAGACGGGAGCGCTCGTTCTGGTAAAACTAGCGTTCGTAATGGAGATAGCATATTCGTCACACTGTAACGGACTGAAAAGCACGAGGCTGAAAAGCGCGAATCGTCTCTCAACAAACTTTACTAACATGAAGGGTGGCGTCATCCGAATGGAACTTCCCCTTTATAGTGCCGTCGTACGTGTTGTACGTCACCGCACTTTACTCAAGCTTTTTTTTTCCACGATAGTGTGTAGGCAAGGCGGGCTTGAGAAGAATCACGTCGAGAAAAATGCTGTTTTTTTCAATGACATTAAAAACGGTCGTGTGTACGCGGCATTACTATACAGGAGTAAAAAAGGTGTTCCTATTGGTTGACTGGGGACCCCCATTTCAAAGTGGGCTGCTTGTGCTTGAGTGTTCAAGAAATGAAACTGTGGTGTTCAAATGACATTGTGCAATGTGACTGGATACCTGTACCCAGAGATGTAGCTTGCATAGTTGCAAAAAATGTATAGGCACCGCAGGACTTTTGTTGCCGAAAAGTTTGTCCGTTTGCAGAGCGAACTTTTGTCCGATGAAAACCGAAAAAGTTTGTCCGATGGAGCGTACACATGCTCAGATTTTTTTGAAAACCTGGAAATTTAGAAGTTTGTTGTCAAAAAGTCAGACCGTGTGTATGGGGCTTTAGTATTGCAACCAAATGCACCAGTGCTGTAAAAAATCGAAATATGTGCAAATATGGCGAATAAATAGGAAAACCAAATAAATGTCATATGATACTAAAATACATCAATAAAGTGTCCTTTTTTGTGTTTCACATCCCACATCAATGTGTCCAAGTAAATAAATAAATCAAACAAATCCCAGTGGTGATAGACGTGCTACAAGAAGAATTCCTTACATGATGGTGTGATCACTCCATGTGTGCCAACAGTGCATTTGGTTGCAATACCCAGCAGGGTCATCTCAGTTGCGACCCCTGCAACCCCTGATGCTACTCCCATGCCTGTACCTGAGGGATGCCAGACCTTCCCCACAAGTCAAGACTGTCAATGAAGGCAGGCAACTGTTTCAGTTGCAGCTTATAGGACTGCCACTTGTTGTATTAAAGTGGCAGTAAAGTCTCGATATGAAAATAAATGAAATGGCCCCCCTGCAGGTTTAAGTCTTACCTACAAATTGAGCACTCCAGTGATGTGCTATCAGGGCTCTCCTCTGCCCCTGGTGCTTCTATCTTCCCCTGGTCTTCCTTACAGGTTTTGCATCTTTGGCCGCTTCATTGGCCTGGCTGATGTGATGTTATATCGCTGCGGGACATAGAGCGGGTCGTAAATGTGATCTGAGCTGCACATAAATTAAATAGCCCCCTCTGCAGGTTTAAGTCTTACCCACAAACAGAGCCCTCCAGCGTTGTCCTGTCAGGGCTCTCCTCGGCATCTGGCGCTTCTATCTTCACCTGGTCTACCTTCTGAGTTTTGCATCTTCAGCCGCTTCATTGGCTGGGCCAATGTGACGTCACATGGCTGCGGCAGGCAGAGCGAGCCAAAAATGTGGTCTGAGCTGCGCATGTGTGCCTCAGATCACATTACCCACTGACAGGCAGGGGGGCATTTATGAAAGAAGAGACCTCTA
The DNA here is from genome assembly GCA_029206835.1 of Rana muscosa. Classification (NCBI taxonomy): domain Eukaryota; kingdom Metazoa; phylum Chordata; class Amphibia; order Anura; family Ranidae; genus Rana; species Rana muscosa. The sequence continues at coordinate 239,816,408 of CM055117.1, forward strand.
AGAATACTGACTTTACTACCACTTTTACATGAATGGACTACTCTACTTGAATTAGATACCAGAATAAGACACCAGAATAAGAGTGACATGTGGGTCAGCGGGCGGTGCACGCGTTCGGAGCATGCATGCTCCTTTCTCAGCCTTGCTCAGACATCATCTATGAGTGTCTCTGTGCATTGCCGGGTACCATCAAGCCCTCTGGAAGCCCTGGGAGCCACCAGTGCGGCCGGATCCCTTGATCAGGAATCAGCAGCTGGACTTAGGAGTTAATCTTAGACATGTGCAAAAGGAAAAAATTTGTTTAGTTTTGTTTCGTTTTAATTTGTTAATTAATTAATTTCGTTTAGTTAGATTTGTTAAAGTCGTTAAATTCGTTTTCGGATTTCGTTCCGTTTTCGACCGAATTCGTAAAATCGTTCGCATTCGAAAATATTTCGACCAGATTCGAAAATATTTCTACCGGATTCGAAATTATTTCAACATGATTCGAAATCATTTCAACCGCATTCGAAACTATTTCTACCGAATTCGACAAAATTACAACCGGATTTGATCATTTTTCAACCGAATTCGATAATATTTCAACCGGATTCGAAATTATTCCAACCGAATAGAAAAGACCATGTTCTGACATTCGAATTTCGTATAGAATGAATTCAAATTCCAATTAGAAAAGATTAGAATAGAAATAGAAAATAGACTAGAAATAGACTAGACTAGGGCCATTTTCCTAGTCAAGTCTATTTCTAGTCTATTTTCTATGTCTATTCTAATCTTTTCTAATTGGAATTTCGAAATTTGAAAACATAGAACAGAATAGAATAAAATATAATATATATATTGTATTTTATTCTATTCTGTTCTATTGTTTTTCTATTCGATTCTTTCCAAAATTTTCGATTCTATTCTAATTGTTTTCAAATTCTATTAGACTAGAATTTCTTTCGAATTCAATTCAAATTTTTTTCTAATTCGATTCGAATTTCGTCCGTGGTTTTTCGATTCGAAACGTTCGGATTCGGTTGAATTCGTTAGCATTTTAATTTGTTAATTCGGATGCATCTGAACGTCCGAATAATGAAAATTCGTCCCAATTTCGATCCGGAACGAAACGAAATGCACATGCCTAGTTAATCTGACCAGCGCATGAACTGGTAAACTGGTCTGGGTCATTGCTTATGGTGTCCAAGCGCTGTCTGTTCTCTGAGCTATTGCTGAATAGTCTTTTCTAATGCCGCGTACACACGATCATTTTTCCCGTCGGGAAAAATGAAATTTTTTCCTTTGGACAAGAAAAATGATCGTCTGTGGGCTTTTTGTCATTTTTCCCGACGGGAAAAACGGCATTAATCACGACGAGAAAAATTAGAACATGCTCTAATTTTTCTCGTCATGATTCCCGTCGTTTTTTTCCGCGGCAGTTTTCCCATAGGGAAACACGCCGGGGAGCTTACACACGGTCGTTTTTTTCGACCAAAAAAAAAATGTAATTTAAAACGGCTGTGTGTGGGGGGAACAAGCTGTTCCTCGTTTTTCACGTTGATTTTCTCGACGGCATAAGAAGTAGCTGCAGAGTGAGGAGTGTCCTCTTATTACTGTTTAGCGTTCTGGAGTATCCTACAGCTCCCAGTACCCTATTCCAGCTGTTCAGCAATAAATAAAAAAATTGCAACCCCTAAACTATTTTATTGAGCCAAAAGAGAGAATGTTGCTGTATGCCTGGCTGCCAGACACCAGTAGGATGTAGGCATATTTTTTTTAGCTTTAATACAGTATATGGAAAATCATATTTCACAATAAACCATGCCCAGTAGGTACTGTTGCACTTTCTTTCCAATATACAATAGGAATGTATCCCTACTGTGAAAGGGCCAGTTGGTGGGGTTTGCTTCCCAGGCCATATTTCTCAGTCCTCTTCTGCTTGATTTGGCTGCTTTTACTTTGGTTGCGTGCAGCTTCTGCTTTGAAAACCCATTGATCTGATTCTTTTACCAAGTGTATGATTATACATCATCCTGCAAATGCACTTATGCTACTAATTAACTGTCTTGAACATTTAATTAGCTGCTGTCTTCAGTGGCTCAAGTTTGCTGTGCCTGCACTTACGATATACTGAGTTACAATTCACATGTGGTTCCTATTAGCTGTGCGCTAAGATCTATTGATTTGCCTTCGTCAAGTCTTGGACCTAAATCACACGTCCTTCATTTTCCAAATAAGGTTTGATGGGTTACTATTAGTGCATGTCTTTGCTACCATATATACTGTATTTTTGTAAATATGCCATTTCATCTAATTATTTGTAATGCAATTATTTATTATTAATATTTGCAATTCTTCTATAATATTATTTATAATAGTATATTTAGGTATATACAAATTTAATTATGGTTATCATAATACATAAAATAATTATGAATTATTTATAAGTAGCAGATACTGATAATGATGATATTATTAATTAATTAATATTGGTTAATTTATATTATAATTTGGGACATAATATGCTGGGTTAACATTAACACGTGGTTCTGACTAGCTGTATTCTAAGAATTATTGAGTTGCTTTTCTCTGTTTTCTTTTGAAGATGATTTATACATCCTTAATTTAGCAGATATGGTTTGCCGGATTACACCTTATTACTCAGTTATTGTTAGTTTTCATCTTTGCTACCCTTATTTAGTTAATATGCTCTTTCATCTAGCAATAGCATATATTTATGAATGTAAATAAATACACACACACACACACATATATATATATATATATATATATATATATATATATAATCTCACAAAAGTGAGTACACCCCTCACATTTTTGTAAATATTTCATTATATCTTTTCATGTGATAACACTGAAGAAATTACACTTTGCTACAATGTAAAGTAGTGAGTGTACAGCTTGTATAACAGTGTAAATTTGCTGTCCCCTCAAAATAACTCAACACACAGCCATAAGAGCCCATTCACACAGGGATGACTTTGGATCGGACTTCAAGTCGCCCCAAGTTGCCCCTAGTCGCCTTAAGTCGCGCTGCATGAGAAATTCAATGTAAGTGAATGGAGCCGTCTTAATGCACACTACTGCAGTCGCTCCGACTTCAAAAAAGGTTCCTGTACTACTTCAATCCGACTTCTAGGAGACTTGTAGGCAACGTGTACCCATTGATTTCAATGGAAGTCGCCTCAGAAGTCGGATCACTGTCTTAACAGAAGCACCTTTCCAGGAAGAGAACATACATTTCTCAGGCAAACCCCTCCCACAGAGCTGATTCTTTGTTTGATTGGCCACTGGAAAGCCTCCTGTCCTGGAGGCGACTTCAGTCATGTTGTAAGTCGCCCCAAGTCGCGCTGAAGTCGCCCCAAATCGCGCTGTGATTCTAACTCAAGTCGTGTCCAAGTTGCCTCCCAAAGTCGCGCTGGAAGTCGTGTTGCCCCTGTGTGAATGGGGTCTTAGTGCAAAGTGTAATTTCTTCAGTGTTGTCACATGAAAAGGTATAATAAAATATTTACAAAAATGTGTGTATATATACATTGTTTTGTATTAACTTTAAATGTTACCCTTTTTTTAAGTGATTTATAATTTGAGGAGGTGAATTAACAGTAGAGCAAGGTGCGCTTTAATTGCTAAGTGGTGCCAATTTATTTCTGAACAATTTCGTCAAACCAGGACCCACTTTTTTGTCCAAAGGGGTACACAGATGTAAGTGCAGTGACTTTAGGAATAGATTGCCATTTCATGCGACTAAAGAAACAAAAACAAAATAAATTATAGTGCACTGATTTTCTAAATAAATTGGAAGCTACTGAAACTAAAACAGCAAAGTATTGTGAAAACAGGCCTGTTTTTATTTTAAAAATGCAGGAAATAGTTGGTCATCTTCTGGGACTTCAACAACAATGTATTTTGTATTTTGTCAAAATACCTTCAGTTGTCTGCTCAAAAAAAACAGCTTATAATAATCAGATTTTGGAAATTTGCCTTTAGATTCTGTGACGAACACAGCAAGGAATTTTGTATAAACGGGATTATTCTTCCTCAATGGATGACATACTAATATGTTGTGGTGTCTGCTCAAGCAGCTGGCTAGCAGTAAAATTACTGTTGGCCGGTTGGCAAGTGGTTAAAAGCAAGATATTTGTCAAAATAACATCTTAAAGCGGATCTTCACCCTTTTAAAATACTTACCTCTGAGGGGCGTGGCCTGACCTCGCTGGAAGATGGCAGCATAACTCCAGAGCTTCCGCCGCTGCAGTTTCTCTCAGCCTGAAGGAGAGCCCTTTACCGCTTGTACGGTCGAACGAATATGGGGACAGCTTCACGGCACTCTTCTGCCTCACGTTCCCGGTCTCCGCGCAGATATCCGAACGGTAGTGACCATTACACTACCCGCGCATCTAGGCCTCAGAGGCGCAATATGGCGGCGTCACGACAAGACCCCTCACAGAATTCTACGCTAAACATGGCGGAAACAACCCCTCACATTCCCGCACCTGAACCGGAGGGAAATTCGACACAGAGGCAACAACACCCCAGTCTATATGACCTCCGTTCGGTGGCAGCTGACATTAAAGACACCCTGTCAGCTGCTATTGCTGAGCTACGCATAGACATCCGCGCCATTACTGACAGAGTACAAGATGTGGAGAAAAATGCTGAACGACAGGGAACGGTCCTCCGCCGAGTGACCCGTAAGGTAGATGCCCACACATTACAACTCAGAGACCAACATAGACATTTAGAAGAACTCGATAATAGAGGACGCCACCACAACCTTAGAGTTAGAGGCCTACCTGAATCAGTGGATGTGGACCAGCTTAATGCCACCATTACTGGCATATTCAATGACCTCTTGGATAAACCTCCACAGTCAGTCATAGAAATGGAACGTATACATCGCGCCCTTAGACCTAGGGGGAGAGCCACTGATCCCCCTAGGGATGTAATATGCTGCTTAGTTGATTTTAAACTAAAGGAAGAGATTATTAGGAAAGCCAGAAACAGAATTAACATTTCCCATGGAGGCTCTGATATTCATATTTATCAAGATCTTTCTAACGTAACATTGCAACATAGGAGAGATCTTAAACCTCTGTTGGATGTCTTACGTGATAAAAACATAATTTACAGGTGGAAATTCCCCTTTGGCCTCCTAGCCACTACACAAGGTCATTCAGCATTGCTGAGGGTACCGGAGAAAATTAAACTGTTCTGTGACACTCTAGGCATACCGGTGATTGATGTCCCAAACTAGTACGCAGAGTTCCGCCACAATACTAGAAGAAGAGAACAGGAAAATGAGGAACCTATGGAAGCTCAAACGACCAGCTTTTGCAGACGACGTTCTTCTTCTGAGGACAGATCTCTTACCGCACCCAATGGATCACAGGATGGATCGTACCCATTAGAGACCCATCGCTCTAGAAGATTCCGAAGGGAAAATTAATAGACTAAGGACTTACCATCTGCTCTAAACGTTCCTGGTCATATCTACTAACATGTTTTTACCATTATAATCTTTGTCACTTAGCAACATAAGACTTGATTGCATTGTTTACCTTCCTTCTCTTTTAACAGCCCCCTGATGGACTCTGGTTGTAAGGTACCTTTAGTTTGAACATGTTTGTTTTGTTATTTGATGTATACTGCTGCCTTCTATTGGGAGACACTCAGTTCAATTGGCAGTACAATGTTTCTACACATATACTTAGCAAATTAATACTTTGTCTCTCTTTACATACTCCTATTGTCACTGACTTATTTTACTCATAAGTATTCTTGTAATTTGTTATGCTTAGTTTTTGTTTACGGTCAGGACGCATTGCGTTCTGGTCCAAACAGCTTATGGTTATGTTATGTCAGCTGTTTGACTCCTTACTAAATCTAAAGCCATGAATCTTCCTCCCTCTCTTATTGATGTTGAAATAGTGAATTAGTTTACATTTTCACTCTTGATATGATTCATATATGAATGACCAATTTTGCCCTTCTTCCCCCATTTAAAGGGAAAAAGGGGGAAGAAAGGAAAGAGGAAAAAGAAAGAAGAGGGGTAAAAAAGATATAAAAGAAGGAAAGGGAGAAAAGAAGAAATGAAATAAGGGGAAAAAAAAATGAAATAAAAGGTCAGAGAGAAGAAAACGAAAGGGAATATTAGTACACTCTCCTTTAAATTCCGCTACATCATTTATATTAGTTGATCTGTAGCGGCGGGGTGTTATAACACTCATTTCCTTCTTCCGGTTGTTTTTTTTTCCAACCCCCACATAGTAGTGAGAAATAGTGGTTAGTCTCTTCCAGGTGACTGACCTCTGTTTTTCCTCTATACCTTACCGTCCTTTACATACATTGAAGACAGGGCAGGTCCCAGATTTTCTCGGTTTTTTCTTAGGGAGATTTTATCTCCTTGAAGGTTTTTTTAAGGTCAAAATATACTCTCTGAATATCAAAGGGCTAAACATACCAGAAAAAAGATCTAAATTACTTCTACTTCTGCGTAAAGCCAAAACTGACATCGTTTTTCTTCAAGAAACCCATTTTAAAACAAATAATGTTCCAAAACTAAGCAATAAATTATTCCCTATAACTTACCACGCTACCAACCCTGATTCTAAATCAAAGGGTGTCTCAATACTCATTTCAAAACATTGCCCTATTAAAATACTATCTACCTTGATTGACGATGATGGACGACACATTTTTTTAAAGGGCACTTTATACAATAAACCAGTCACATTAGCTAATATCTACGTTCCAAATACACAACAAATTCCCTTTTTAAGAAACATCACTCAACTTCTTGCTTCCTTTCAATCTGGTTTACTTATCCTAGGTGGGGACTTTAACTTAGCTCTCTCTCCCTTAATTGACACTTCTTCAGGCTCTTCCTCATTACCTTACACTGCACTTCGTGCGGTTAAAAATATGCTTAATGGACTGACCCTACACGACACATGGCGCACTCTATACCCTAACGTTAAAGATTTTACTTTTTTTTCCTCGCCTCATAACAAATACTCAAGGATCGATTATTTCTTTTTAACACAGGCAGACCTTGACTCTCTGGTTACAGCGACTATAGACCCCATGATCCTTTCAGATCACCACCCTATCTCAATCACCCTTACATTTTCCTCCATGCCCACTAAATCCCCAATTTGGAGACTGGATAATTCCCTTCTTACAGACCCAACGAATGTGAAATCAATAAATTCTTGTTTGCAACATTATTTTCAAGAGAATGAGTCCCCAGAAATTCATCCTTTAACCTTATGGTCAGCACATAAATGTGTGATCAGGGGGGAATTTATCTCTATGGCTTCCAAGAGGAAAAAAGCCAGACAAACACGCATAGCAAACCTTTCGGACAAGATTCATTCTCTTGAGAGTAAACATAAACAATCACTGGCTGCTGAAACCTTCACTGAACTCCAAAAAACGAGAGAATCCCTACTTGATGAATTGGGAAAAAGGACCAGACGGTCATTTGCATTATCAAGCAAATTCTTCTATGAATTCGGCAATAAATCAGGAAAATTGCTAGCTAGAGCTCTTCAATCTAAGAAGGCTGAATCAACTATTCATTCCATTTCAGATCCCTTGGGTAATAAACTTTGCACCTCGTCTGATATTGCAAGAGAATTCAAAAACTTCTACTCTAAATTATACAATTTGAATACAACAACCCCTATAGATCACCCCAATCACAGAAAAGAGTTAATAAAAAATTTCTTATCACAATATAGCCCGAATCCCATTTCCCAATCAGACGCCGACAATTTGGAATCTCCGATAGTATTAGAGGAAACACTTAAGGCCCTTAAACAATTAAAAACAGGCAAATGTCCTGGACCTGATGACCTATCTGTGAGCTATTATAAATCCTTCATGGATGCTATCATCCCGTATTTTTTGAAAACTTTCAATGCTATTCCTACACCTTCCCAAAATAATAGAGACCTTCTTGAAGCACATATCTCTATGATCCCGAAGCCAGGTAAAGATACTTCCCTAGTCTCTAATTATAGACCCATTTCACTCCTCAATGTTGATATAAAATTATACGCAAAAATCCTCGCTAACCGATTACTTCCTTTTATCCCCAGCTTAATTTCTTTAGATCAGGTTGGATTTGTCCCCGGGAGAGAGACTAGGGATAATACTTTGAAAGCCATTGACGTTCATCACTGGTTATCTACTGCCTCCACCCCAGGTTTCTTCCTTTCTCTAGATGCGGAGAAGGCGTTCGACAGGGTGGCTTGGGACTATATGTCGGAAGCTTTAAAAGCGATTGGGATTAAGGACCGGATGCTTCACTATATCCTTACACTCTATTCCGCACCAACTGCGAGAATCAAAATAAATTGTTGCCTGTCAGACGCCTTCTCCATCTCGAATGGCACCCGTCAGGGATGCCCCCTCTCCCCTATTATATTTATACTTACTTTAGAACCCATCCTTCGTAGACTGAGAGAAAATCCGGACATTAAATACAATGATATTAAAAATAGACACTATAAATTGGCTGCATACGCAGATGACATTTTACTTTTCCTTACTGATCCTATTGTCACAATTCCCAATCTACTAAAAGATTTTTCCTTTTTTAAACTACTCTCAAAATTACAAATCAACTTCTCAAAATCCAGGGCACTTAATATTTCTCTCACCCCCGAAACTGTTTCTCTATGCAAACATAATTTCCCTTTTGGTTGGGAAGACCAAGCCATGACATACTTGGGTATTCGAATTCCTCTGAAACTTCAAAACATATATTCTGAAAATGTCCTCCCTATTTTTAAAACCATACAAAAGGATCTCCTCCGGTGGGACAAGGGACTCTTCTCCTGGTTCGGGAGGGTGGCTATAATCAAAATGAATGTCCTTCCCAGACTCCTTTACCTAATGCAAACCATCCCAATCAAATTGCCAGCTTCCTTTTTTAACATGTACAAAACAATGTGTTCTAGATTCTTATGGGCTTCTAAACAACCCAGAATAAAATGGGAAAAACTACTTACTCCAAAATTACTCGGGGGCATTGGTCTACCTGATCTGAGGAAATATTATTGGTCCTGTCATCTAACCCGCATAGTTGACTGGCACATACATGCTAAAACAAAAGCCTGGGTTGACTTAGAAGGAACTACCTCAAAGTTTCCATTACAGCACTTGCCATGGATTAATTCTCGTAAAGTACCTCGTAACGTTAGTCAACACCTTCTCACTGGACCTACTTTGCAAATTTTCGAATCACTTTGTGACAAATTTCACGTCTCATCATCCCCTGGTCCCATGGTCCCTATTAATCACAACCCAGATTTTCCTAAAATCGCCTCCACATATAATACCCCTGGCTGCTCTACCTTTCCTTCCATTAGAGCGGAATTTTTTTTCGAAGGTGGGAAATTCATTACTTTTAATGATTTTCTTCTCAAATACCCTAATTTTGATATCTCTTCCTTAGATTTTGTTAAAATTGAATCGATTTTGCTTTCCTCCAACTCACCTTCTTTATGGTACACGAAAAAGACCTCCTTTGAGAACTTATTTGACAAACTAGAACCCCAAAGACATTTAGTCTCTAGTATGTATACTCTTTTATTTGGATCTCTTGATCCGAAAGAAGACGAGACATGTAAAAAATGGGAAAATGAACTTGATATAGATCTCTCTCAAAATGACTGGAAAAATATTTTTTTCAACATGCATAAGGGTTCTTTAAACGTCCTTACACAAGAAAATGGCTTTAAACTATATTCGAGGTGGTATAGAACGCCTATTATTATTCATAAATTTTATCCTAGTGTTCCTCCTGTGTGTTGGCGGTGTGAGATTGAACATGGAACATTACTTCACATTTGGTGGGACTATCCCCGTATACAACCTTTTTGGAAAGAAATTCACCGCCTCATTTCTCTTATCACATCCTACACTCTGGATTATACAGCAGCACAATTTTTATTTCATCATACTTCTTTCTCACAGCCAACATACAAAAAAACTATAATCTTGCATCTCATCAATGCAGCTAAGCTTTGCATTCCGGTCCACTGGAAAGACACCTCACCTCCCAGCATTTCCGAATGGCTTCGGAGGATTAAAACAATTGCAGAGATGGAAGATCTGATCCAGCAATCCAGGGACTCCCCCAAAAAGTTTACTGAACTATGGGCTTGCTGGCTTCATTTCGTGAATTTGGCAGAATTCCATTCTCTTTCTCATTCCACATAAGAAAGTGATATAGATGGTTTAACTTATTTTACTAATGCCCTTACCTTGCAGGGACCTACTCCTAGTCGTCTTTGAAAGGAGTTTTGAAATACCTTTCCCTTGCCCCCTGCTCTTCATTTTCTTCCCTCTTTTGGGTAGACCCATAACTACTACCATTACTTTCTTATAAACTTGTGGGGGGGAGGGTGGAAAGGGAGGGGAGGGACAGGGAAGGAAAGAATGATGAAGAAAAGATGAATCTTATCCCCCCCCCCCTTTTTTTTTTTTTTTTTAGAATATATTGTTATATTTGGTTGAATGTTATACAGCATATTTTGTTGTACTGATGCATGTATATTGCTTGATTTACTTCACACCTTGATACGTACATACTCCTTGACATGCCATTATATGCTTCATTTCATGTATATTGTGTATTATTAATAATAAAAAATGTATTGAGAAAAAATACTTACCTCCTCTCTGTCCCACACCCCTCCGTTACACAGGTATTTTTTTTTTTCATTTGTTTACTAACTTTTTTAAAGAAAGGGTCTCGGCCCACCCCCATCCTTCAATATTGCCTAGGCAAATGACATCAGTGCCCCAGTGCCTCTTGGGATATGTGACATGTTTATCCCAGGATGACACCTGGAGTTCCACACTTAAAGGGGTTGTAAAGCCTCATGTTTTTTCCCCTAATGCATCCTATGCATTAAGGTGAAAAAACTTCTTGTAGTCCCCGGCCTCCCAGCCCCCTGTTTTACTTACCTGAGCCCTGTTTTCTTCTCCTCTGGGACGAGCACACCAGCTATGGCTGGTGTCTCGTGTCCTGATTGGATATATTGATAGCAGCGCAGCCATTGGCTCCCGCTGCTGTCAATCAATTCCAATGACGTGGGCGCCGGGGGGGCGGCCGAGTCATACATTTGGCGGCTATGGACGCCTAATGAATGACTCGGGAGCGCGCCTGCAAGGTAACCCCCTCGGGAGAGCGCTTCATCCAGGGGGATTATCTAATGCAGGAAGGAGCCGCGAGAGCCACCGAGGGACCCCAGAAATCGAGGATCGGGGCCACTCTGTGCAAAACAAGCTGCACAGTGGAGGTAAGTATGACATGTTTGTTATTTTTAAAAAAAATGGATCCTTTACAATCAGTCATTGGGAGTTGGTGGCTGAACCCGGAGCAGCCTCCCGATTACGTCCCAGGAAAAGATGGCGGAGTGGGACTCGAGTGCCATCTACAGATAACAGGATCTCAAGGGACAATGCTGGATCCACTGGGTGGGTAAGTAGCTTTCTTGTACAGAACACTGCATCAGGTAAGCAGGGGGGAAATATAGACTAGGGGGGAGGGTGAAGATCCTTTTTAATTTTACTCCAACCTATTTTACTTTAATCAAACAATGCCGAATCGCTTTTACATCCTATATGTGGAGGCAGGTACATGCAATGGTGTGCAAGTCTCACTTGGGATGAGAGTAAGGTTTTCATCAAAGTAAAGTCTGTGCAGCAAAGCCTGTGCTCTGCCCCATTCAGCACGAATTTCAAAAACTCTGTTGTTGCAGGGTTACCATAATTATATCTACTGTATATGTGAGGTGCAGCTTGACATCACCCATTTAAAACCTACTAGACTTTCAGAATTGTAAAAACAAGCAGTGTTTATAATAATTCCTCTTGGTAACAACTGTGTATTTCCTCTTAGACATCACTTAAATCTTTACTGGATAAGATCTGTACAGGAAGAAGATAAAGTAGTGAAGCTTTGTGGTTATATTGTTTGCTTGGCAGTTGTAACAAGACACTACAGACAGACACCTTAAAGACGAGTTCCCACTGGGCAACTAAAGGGTCACAACAATGAATAATACATATCTGAGGTTTGTGTAGCCACCAAACATCTGAGAACTGCCCAATATTACACATCACAACACATGTTACATCACAAATTGCATTTTTTATGTGTTGGTTGAATTCCAGGCATATGGTGTCAGGTTAGATTAGAGGAGAGTTAGAATTAACGTAAACATCCAGCTTTGAGGAGGAACCTGTAAGTACAGTAATTGCAAAAGAAGCAAACCATTAATTCCCCATACAGTTGTTTATTGTACTCTTTCCCTATTTGTTTATGTATAAAACATAGTGAGGATTCGGAACAGTGGACGCAGTTCACAGCTGGATACAGATAGATGGTGGACCCTTAAAGTCCTACTCTAGGCATTTTATTTTATTATTATTAAATGAGCCCCCCAGGCAAAGGGCAAAATAAAAAAGCAGCTCAGGCTGCAACAGTCACCTTCAATCCGGAATAATGCTTATTTTTCACCACAAGATGTCCTCAGTCTCCCAAGTCAAATAACATCCTGTGTCATTCACACTAAAAGACTGAGGGCATACTACGAACTCAGGGAGTCATGACCTCATCAGCTCTAAGGGTGTCACCATGACTCCCTCATTAGTAGTGTATTGATGTCATCACATCACCATAGCTCCCTTCATTTGTGGTGTATTGGTGTCATCACATCACCACGGATCCCTTTATTCATAGTGTATTGGTGTCATCATGTCACCATGGCTCCCTTCATTTATTGTGTATTTGTAGGCAGGAAGAGTTTTATATTGCCCCAGTCAGGAGGGTTAGTGTTAATTGTGTTTCCAGGTTCTTCGTGGCTGTCTTACTTAGGTCTAACCCACTGGTTCTGTGCATTATAAAAGGGTAACTATTAAGTTACTCAATAAATAAGCGTTGGACTTTCAATGGTGTGGAACTTGGCTTTCTGGGAGTTAAAAGGTAATTCTCAAGGGAAGTTTTGGCTCTGGACAGGGGCACAGGCCCGAAGGTAAATGGTTAAAGCTCACACCTCTACACACAGGAGGATACGAGCTGGTGGTGCGTCACACTCTCCTCCCTGGTCCCCTAGGCGAGAGCCATTGACATTGACAGAGAAGGAGGGAGTGAGAGGTGAGGTCGCTACACGTGGGGGCTCTCGGTCCAGGATTTGTGTTCGTGTTAACGGAGCCAAAGCCTTCAAGAGTTTGAACTTTGCTGCCCAGGGGAGTTCCGAGGAGGTCGGCCATTTTTGGCCAACGCGCCACGAGGCACACCCTCCCTGCACAGTTTGTGGGCGTGCCAAGGAGAAAGCCTGCAAAACTGGTGGGGAAAAGGGGAGGAGTCTGGCCATGTGTGGGGATGCACGTGGGGACTTGGCGCCAGTTATTCAGTGCGCGATGGAGCAGCAAGCGGTCAGCGTGTTCACCAATGCCTCATGGGTTCCAGTTCCTACCACCACGAGGATGACCCCAATTGCTGTTCGGTTACAGATACGGGAATTAGGCTCAAGCCCCGAGGACGATTCGCCCTGTATGTATGCAAGGACATTGAGGCCCTCGGTGTGATTTGTCCCGGCTGTTCGGGACTGGTGGTTCAGCTGAAGCCGTTCAGGCGCTGCGAGACCTGCGGAGAGTTCATTTTCGAGGTGGAGCAATCCATAGAAAGGCCTCGGGCCTTCCACCTCAACTGCCTAACAGGCGCCACCACTCGTGAAGGAGAAGTCAAAGCTTGGACAGCCATTCCCACGCGCACTGTAGAGACTTCCAGGGAAGTCGCGATCAAAAGGTTGGAGGATGAAAAATCTGAGGATGCTGCTTCGGTCACCACAGCTTCCCTACTCCCACCGCCAAAGAGGAAGGTCGGTCTCGTGAGAGCTTCCAGCGGCCGTGATGGAGGAACATCCCTGCGCTTGCCCGGCCTGGATGGATCCAAAAGGGAAAGCCCTGGACATCCCAGCTCAAGTAAAGGCTGAGGTAAGCCGGGGACCGGGACTTGGTGTTTTGTCAGAGGTGTCGGGGATCCACAGCCACGGGAGCCCGAGGGAGGGGATGATTCCAAGTCCACAAGGAATTACCTGCCCACGGAGGATTGTGACACCTCCGACCTGGAGTCGATCTCCGATGCTGGAGATGATGGCATTATAGACAAACTTTTTGAGCGGAAGGGCTGGGACAAGATGCCCCTGTCCTCGTCCCGTGTGCAAAGGGACTCACCCATGTCTACTGGGGATAGCACACCCCGGACGGAGGCCCCAGCGCCTGAGGAGGAATCTGGTCCCCTGCCTGCCCTTCTGCTCCCGGAGTCACCTGCGCCCGAGGCTAGGGCAAAGCGGGTGTCGCTGTGGGTTCCTATGCCCAGTATGGAGGTGGTCAAGGCACCTCGGCACCCGGAGTCAATTGTCATGCCCGGTGAGGGAGACCGTGCCACAATGCCACCCTTGTCCAGACTGCAGAGACTGTTTTGCCAGAATGTTTCCAGCGAGTACGGGTGGGAGTACCCGTACTTACCAAGAGAGTTGTTGTATGAAGTGGAGGCACACAGGCAGCGATGGTATGATGACTTCATTTGGACACAGCTCAAGGTGCCCCACGCTCGCAGGTACTTCTCATGTTCCCCTGTGGCCTCCAAAAGGTTTAAAGACTGCAAGGCTGAGTGGATGTTGGGTCGGCACAATTATGCTGACAGAGGGATTATTTGTCGAAAGGATGGAGATGATGTGGAATATCATATGGAGACTTTTGACAGATACTTGAAACCCCTTATATTGCGGCACCCAAGATTTTACTTATAGGAGAATAGACTCCTGTGTTTTTTTTGTTGTTGCTGGACATTCCGGAGTGCCTTTGCCGGAACTCAGGGACTCTTTAACTTGCAGGGGGTGGCTACTCCTTGGGAGAATTGGGAGCAGTTGATTTTGTTCTCCCTGTTCTCCACCGCAAAGATAACGAGAACTTTGGGGTTTAGTTAAGTCAGGGCCAAGACACAAATGAAGAGATTGCTGAACAAGAGAAGTGTTCTGACCGTGACACCACCACCAGGTGGCGGTGTTGCGCAACAGTTTATTTTTTCTCACACTCACCACACATGACTTTTTGGAAGGAAGGGGTTTCTTTCTCCTCTCTGCAGGAGAACGTCATTCAAGTCTGCTGAGAATGGGGCAGATCTTAGTCAGTGATGTGGGAGGGGGAAAATATAATTTTTGGAGAAAAATTATGCTGTTATGCCTCTGAATGTTTACACCTGTGTATGTTTTATTTGTTGTTACTTCCCTTTCCCTTTGGTTCAGGCACAAGCGAAACACTTTTTAAATTGTCATTTTTTTTTGTTTCTTAGTTAGGTTTGTCTCTAGATCGAATTTATGCGGACTCTGATTTAGAGGGCATAAATTGGTTTCAGACACTGGGGCCCAGTGTCAAATAACTGGGGGGGGGGGGATGTGTAGCGGGTGGTTACATTTAGGGGAGGCATCTGAGTGGTAACAGGCTCAGATGCAGCAATTGTTAGGGTTCATGGACCAATTTATGCCAGTGGAGGATATCAGTGGTGTCTAGTTCCCTGCGGCCAATAGGTGGCGCTGTCGCCATAGGCCGGAGTTGAACCACCATTGGAGGTCCGTGCCTTTTTTTGTCCTCTCGCGGCTGTGGTACAGCGGGGCGGGGAACCTGCTGTGCCTGATGGGAGGGGGGATAAAAAGGGCGGACATCTTCCGCTCGGGGTCCACGCCCAGGCACCTTCAGCCTGGGGGTGAGTGCTGGTGGTCTCCGGGCGCCCTCGACCCAGAGACGGAGCTGCGATTCCACCCCAGACACCTTTGGTCTGGGGTGAGGTACTCTCCGGAGGCCTGGGGCCCAGTACCTTCGACTGGGTCCCGCATGGGATGGAGGTTTCCTAGGGTGTCCTCCGGTGTTGGACACCCGAATCTAGGGCGAGGAGGATCAGGGAGGTGACCTTCCCGAAGACCCAGCGCAGCATTGGCTGGTGACGGTGGAGGCCTCTGGTGACCGTCCGGATGGATGTCTCTCCCTGACAGGGGCCGCATCTCAAGAAGGTAGTCCACGTTCTCATGGACGGTGGCAGCGACCCAACTGAAACCCAGGTCGGTGGCAGAGACCTCAAATCTAATTCACCCGGTCGGTGGCAGCGACCACCCTCACGGTCGGTGGCAGCGACCGTGCGCCAGGCCTGTTTGCGCACACCGAAACAGGAGAGTAATAAGTTCATGTTTGCACCTGGACCTTCGTCTTCACCTTGTCTGTTCGTTGTCTAACCAGTCTGCTCTAAAAGGACTATTTATTGCTCTGAAGAATAAATAAGCGTTGGACTTTCAATGGTGTGGAACTTGGCTTTCTGGGAGTTAAAAGGTCATTCTCAAGGGAAGTTTTTGCTCTGGACAGGGGCACAGGCCTGAAGGTAAATGATTATAGCTCACACCTCTACACACAGGAGGATACGTGCTGGTGGTGCGTCACACTCTCCTCCCTGGTCCCCTAGACGAGAGCCATTGACATTGACAGAGAAGGAGGGAGTGAGAGGTGAGGTCGCTACATTAGTTTTGAACTTTGCTCCTGCTTGTTAGATTTCATGTATCCGTGTTTTTGATCTTGGCCTCATAATAAAAATACTACCCTCTTGAACCTTATTGACCCCCTTAAAGTGTTCAAAGATTTCAATCATATTTCTCCTTTCCCTTCTTTATTCTAGACCAGGGGTGCCCAACCGTTGGAAGATGTGGCCCGTGACCTCCTGCTCTGGGATGGCAGGCTGGCAAGCAGATCACAGGTAGCCAACCCGCCACTCCAGAGCATTAGCATTGCGAAGGGAGCTGGCGGTAGAGGAAGCAAGTGGCTGCGGAGCAGAGCGGCATAAGCAGATGCTTCCTGTATAGCGCCACCTCCTGTCACAGGCAGAGTGATACCAAATGCACTCTGCCTGGGACAGCAACAGCAGGCAATACCTGAATGGATGACTGTTATTATAGGTCAGTTGATTACTAAAATCACAGTGTATATATGGACATATCTGTTCGGCAGTAGTTACTGGGCTACTTTCAAACCGATCCGCATGTGCAGCGCAGTTCACCTGCAGGTTACCTGCACTGAGCCAAAGACTTCTGTTATTTCCTGTGGGTTTGGAGTGCTTTCTGAAATTTTGGTGCACTTTCAGAAATTGCACCACACCTGCATAATAAAATAGATGTCTATGGCAAAGTGCAGCTAAGGTCTGTCTCTCATTGGACCCTCAATTTACCTCTATGGAACGGCAGATGTAAATGGACTTGTGTCTGTTTACACCGGTCTATGTCCAATTCAATCCGCTAAAAAAAAACAGAAGGGGATCCATCCCCTTCCGCCTGACGGATCAGATTGGAGTGTCATAGAGTAGGGTGAGCTGTGTGCGTGTCCATTTTGCATATGCCGAGCGGACACAGACTTGTCATTTGCCACGCTCTGCTCATTGTGGCCTGCAAAAGGTTGGACATCCCTACTCTAAACTGTATATATCAAGTTCCTGAAGTCTCTTCTGTTTTATCCCTCAGACCTGTAACCATTTTTGTTGCCTGTCCCTGGACTCATTCTGTTTTATCAATATCTTTTTTTGTAAATAAGGTCTCCAGAACTGGTATTCTAAATGAGGTCTCACTAAAGGGGAATCAGGACCTCCTTCCTCCTACTGGTGATCCCTCTAGTGATGCATCCTAGAATTCTATTCACTTTTCCCATTGCCTGGTCACATTGTTTGCTCATGTTGCAATCATCTGAAATAAGTACCCCCAAATCGTTTTCCTCTATAGGTCTGGCCAGCACTGTGCCCCCAATGTTGTACTCTGTCAAGGGATTATTTTTCCCTAGGTGCATTTTTTTACATTTAGAAACATTGACCTGCAGTTTCCACGTCTTTGATCAATCTTCCAGAAATGACAAATAATCTTCCATGTTACAGACACCTCTAGGAATATTAACCCTATTACACACCTTTGTATCATCAGTTAAAAGATCTGACACAAAGGTGTGCAATAGGTTTGATATCCCTGGAGGTGTCTGTAACATGAAACATGATTTGGCATTGCTGGAAGATTGGACAAAGCAGTGGAAACTGCAGTTAAGTGTTTCTAAACGTAAAATAAAGTAGCGTATGTGAAGGTGTGCTGAGGACACTGTATTCTCAGAACAGCTGAGTTCACTGTCCACTGCTGCAGCTGTCTCACAAACAGCATGGTAGCAGAGGAGTTTTGCAGATGGGTGTGTAAAGACTGATGGACTTTCAAAAAGCACTAGTTTCCCATCAGGTCAGCTTGATTAACAGCAGGCAGTGGATGGATCCATAGCCAATAAACAGCCTGCTATTGGCTCTCCACATTGCCTGCTGTCAATCTCAAGGAGAGAGTGGACCTAATAGGGAGCTAGACCCTCTGTTTTCTCATCAGGCTGCACCTACTGTCAGCTAGGGTGACCACATTTCCAAACTGCCATTCAGGGACACCCCCCCCCCCCCAAAAAAAATGATGATTTTTGACCAAAAAAAATCAGATTTTTGGGGCAGGGGCGTATCATGAAATCAGCGGGCCCGTGTGCAAGATCAAAAGTGCTCCCTAGGCATCAAGAAGAACAAAAATATGGCGCGGAAAGCGCATCGTGGTGAACAGTGGACATGTCTTAAATTGCGCTAAATATTGGCTTAAAGGGGGTGTTGTTAAAGAGTCTGAGATGACTTATATAGTGCAAAATGTGATAATGTTAAATAGGGAATGCAGAGTGTATGGTGGTGAGTAGTATGTACAGGAGAGGAGTGCGGAGTGTATGGGGGGGGGGGGGTAATATGTACAGGAGAGGAGTGCGGAGTGTATGGCGGGGGTAATATGTACAGGAGAGGAGTGCAAAGTGTATGGCGGGGGGTAATATGTACAGGAGAGGAGTGCAAAGTGTATGGCGGGGGGTAATATGTACAGGAGAGGAGTGTGGAGTGTATGGCGGGGGGTAATATGTACAGGAGAGGAGTGTATGGCGGGGGGGTAATATGTACAGGAGAGGAGTGCGGAGTGTATGGAGGGGGGTAATATGTACAGGAGAGGAGTGCAAAGTGTATGGCGGGGGGTAATATGTACAGGAGAGGAGTGCAAAGTGTATGGCGGGGGTAATATGTACAGGAGAGGAGTGTGGAGTGTATGGCGGGGGGTAATATGTACAGGAGAGGAGTGCGGAGTGTATGGCGGGGGGTAATATGTACAGGTGAAGAGTGCGGAGTGTATGGCGGGGGGTAATATGTACAGGTGAAGAGTGCGGAGTGTATGGCGGGGGGGGGTAATATGTACAGGAGAGGAGTGTGGAGTGTATGGCGGGGGGTAATATGTACAGGTGAAGAGTGTGGAGTGTATGGCGGGGGGTAATATGTACAGGAGAGGAGTGCGGAGTGTATGGCGGGGGTAATATGTACAGGAGAGGAGTGCGGAGTGTATGGCGGGGGTAATATGTACAGGAGAGGAGTGCGGAGTGTATGGCGGGGGGTAGTATGTACAGGAGAGGAGTGCGGAGTGTATGGCGGGGGGGTAACATGTACAGGAGAGGAGTGCGGAGTGTATGGCGGGGGGTAACATGTACAGGAGAGGAGTGCGGAGTGTATGGCGGGGGGGGTAATATGTACAGGAGAGGAGTTTGGAGTGTATGGTGGTGAGTAACATGTACAGGAGAGGAGTGCAGTGTATGGCAGTGAGTAGTATGTATATGAGAGGAGTGCTGAGTGTATGGGGGGGGGGGTAGTTAGTGGAGAGAGGAGGAAGAGGAGTGAAATACCACCTCCTGATAGTCTGTCAGCCACTGCTATACCACCTTGGTGATGGGGCACTCCGAAGGATGTAAGGGGGCACTCTGGAGGCACTAAGGGGGCACCCTGGAGGTTGTAAGGGGGGGATGTAAGGGGGCACTCTGGCGGTACTTAGTCAGAGCCCCCTTACATCCTCCGGGGGGCCCCCTTAGTGCCCCCTTACATTCTCCTCCAGAGTGCCCCCTTACATTCTCCTCCAGAGTGCCCCCTTACATTTTCCTCCAGAGTGCCCCCTTACATTCTCCTCCAGAGTGCCCCCTTACATTCTCCTCCAGAGTGCCCCCTTACATTCTCCTCCAGAGTGCCCCCTTACATTCTCCTCCAGAGGGCCCCCTTACATTCTACTCCAGAGTGTCCCCTTAGTACTACTGTACTAAGGGGCACTCTGGAGGAAGTAAGGGGGCACTCTGGAGAAAGTAAAGGGGAGGTAGGGAGCACTCTGGAGTGTGACAAGGGGGGGTCATAGAAACATTGGGGGGGGAGACAGTGTGACAAGGGGGGTCAGTGTGACAATGGGGGGGGTCATAGAAACATTAGGGGGGAGACAGTGTGACAAGGGGGGTCAGTGTGACAAGAGGGGGTCATGGAAACATTGGGGGGGAGACAGTGTGACAAGGGGGTTCATAGAAACATTGGGGGGAGACAGTGTGACAAGGGGGTTCATAGAAACTTTGGGGGAGACGGTGTGACTAGGGGGGTCAGTGTGACAAGGGGGGGTCGTAGAAACATTGGGGGGAGACAGTGTGACAAGGGGGGATCATAGAAACATCGGAGGGGGGCAATGTGACAAGGGGGGGTGATAGAAACATTGGGTGGGGGGGAGACAGTGTGACAGGTGGAGGACATGTGGAGTGGACACTATTCTCCCTCATGTGCAGGGCACTCTGTCTTATGCTGGCACCAGCCCTGACTGACAAAATCATCTCACACCACAACACAGATCAGAGAATCCTCAGAACTCCCCCCCCTCCCTCCCCCCCCCCTTCTCCTCCTCAGGTCGGCGTTTCTCTTACTGTGGCTGGTCTCCTGAGTCCTGTAGCATCTGTTCCTGGTCGGCTGTGTGGACAAAAGACATGCTGCTCAGCCAATCATCCCCGATCCAGCACTGAGGTCCCTTCATTTTGCAGTTCCGCGCTAACACTATGCAGACTGCCATGTGACACACGGGGCCTCTGAATGGGGAGGGGGCGGGCTGGAAGGAGAGGACAGCCAGACAGGCTTCAGCTGACGTCACTGGTTGCTAGACGTGGAGCGGCCCCTAGCCTAGCAACCAGACTGTATCATCAAGTGAGAGATGCCTTAAACTTTCTAAGGTGGTGGCGGCAGGTGGGCAGAGTTGGCGGAGCGGACTGGTGTGGACTGGTCACTGTGGTTTTTGTTCATTCCGGGACTTCTGTATTGTCCCGGAATGAACTAGCCGGGACACGGGACAAAAATCACCAATCAGGGACTGTCCCGGGCAATCCGGGATACGCGGGCACCCTACTGTCAGCATAACTGTTTACTAGGAGCCTGTTGACTGTGAACCCGAGAGCATCCTTGAGAACCAGTGACAGGTAAGGATGGGGGGTAGCAGGGATAAACATGCCACTCTGCTACACAGTGTACAGAGACAGGAACTCGCCTGTCTCTGTGCTTCAAGTTAGAGTTGACACTTATTGGCTGACACGCAGAGGCGGGCGGATGATGTCACACTCTCTGACTCAGCACATCATAGGAATCTTTGCATTTATTCATAGAACACCAAGCCTCCTGAAAATGGCTAAGCAGCACTCAGACTGATTCGATTTTGTTCCAGGAGCGGAATGGAAAGTTCCTGTCCTGCTGGCAGAACACAGCACTGCATAATGTATGTAAGTGTAGCGATACCCCCAGTTAAGAGGGCTGCCTGTATTATTTTGGGCCCTGTAGTGCACCACTGTCAACCCCTGGCAATCAGCTCTAACCTCCCTTGGCACAGTTAGGGGATGATAGGATTGTGAGGCCTGTAACTCACAGCGGCACAATCCTATGACAAGAACACACAGTGATATTTTAAAACTTCCTTTACCTATCTCTTCTGTAAAGTAAAGAACACAGACACCAATATACTTAACCCTTGTATGTTTACTTAGATTAGTGGGTAAGCAATAAAACAAGAGGGTACATGTCATGTGCAGAGCCCTGCAACAAACAATGTTTAAACGAGCAGACAAGTATACAATGCTATGCAACTCTAATAGTCCCCATTGCAGCTATTTCCCCTCGTGGACAATATGGCGCCCAGGAATGTCTACGCTACACAGTCAGGCCTGACTGAACTAAGTGGACGTTCTGTAGGGAAATCTTCGCTAGCAATGGTGGTGCACTTGAAGAATAGAATTTGTAATCCACCAATGTAACAGAGATACTGTGTCTGTCTATGAGCAGGTGCTCTCTCACCCAACCGGACCAGTCCATGTCCGTTTCTTCCGCTGCAGTGTCTAAGTACACCGATCCCTCGACATCCGGGTCTTCGGTCCTCCTGGCAAAGGTGCAGTATCAAAGGAGAGACGTCCCTCAGGTTCCTCGGTGCACGCGGAAGGCTCTTTGGAGAAAAGGCCCAGGCTTCTGGCCTAAAGTCACAGGAGCTCAAGCAGCAGTTCAACTTGCTGGGCGGGCGGTGTCCAAGAGAAAGAACTGGGCTCCGCCTCTCCCTTATAAAGTCCACCCCAGCAGTCCTTGCACGGGGCAATGCACCCTGGGTGCCTTAAAGTGTCCTGGGTAATGTAGTCTCTGAGGGATTAAAGGGCAATAACCCGCTACACACTCCCCCCACTTAAAATCTTTGGTCCCCAAAGATAACGTAAGCATTATCTAACAGTAATGCAATTAACCATGGCAAAAGAACTTGGCAGGGGAACCTCCCACCAAACTTGGTATGGGAGGTTGCTCTGACCACAGGCCACATTAGCAGAAGTGACCTGCCTAACTGTGCCAGAAAGTGAGCTGGGGTTGCCCTCCACCAAATGCACAGTGGAGGGGCCAGGCTTTTGAATTGTCCTCCTTGCGGTAGTCACTGTGTCCTCAGAACTTTCTCCCATCTGTGTGTATGTCAACTTCCGAAGAGGGCAGATAATTATTTTCACCCTTTGCTCCCTGGGAGTTGTAGGTTCTGGCTCTAAGGGTGTCTCCACTAAGACCGGTACAATGGGACCTTCTTCTTCAAAGACATCAGATTCAGGTACAGGAAGGTATAGAGAGTTTCTTGGATCCTCATCCTGGACTGATTCTAGTGCATCTTCCCATTCATCACTCTGTGCGTTAGAAGGAATAAACTCTGCAGCTTCTGCATTCAAATTGTCATTTGTGGGCGATTCAGGTAACAAAGGATCCACTGTTAGGGGTTCAGGCGCCTGAGACGGCCACAGCCAACTGAGTTCTATTTCCTCTTCTTCACTTTGGTCTGAAGTTTCTTCCTCCCTTAATATAGTTGTCTGAGACCTGGTGTTGGGTCTAGGAGTACAAGGAGTAAAAGGTAACTCAGAGGAATCCGGAGTAGGGGGCATCCTGACTGCTTCAGAAAGGGGCAGCAGATGGTTTCTGTGCCAGGTCTTCAGTGGCCCCGCTCTTCCTTCAGGCTTCAATTGGTACACGGGCAACCCAGGCAGCTTCTTACAAATTACATAAGGTTCTGACTTCCATCTGTCTGCCAGCTTGTGCTTCCCTGGGACTCCTAAATTCCTCAGCAACACTTTGTCTCCAGGCTGTAAATCTTGAATACGGACCCTAAGGTCAAAGTTCCGTTTGTTCCGGGCTCCTCTCTGGTCAGAAGTTGATTGGGCCTTCTCATAGGCCAGCCTTAAGCTCTTCCGCAGTCTGTCCACGTATCCTTTGTGTGAGGCGACAAATGTATGGTCCATGGAGGTGCCAAAGGCCAAGTCCACTGGTAGTCTGGCCTCTCTTCCAAACATAAGTCTGTAAGGGGAATACCCTGTGACATCGCTGGCTGGACATGCACTCCTCACTGTTCAGAGTCCCCAACATATTTAACAGAGTCCTGTTGAATCTTTCTGGTTGAGCATCACCTTGAGGGTGATGAGGGGTAGTACAAGTTTTGTTTTATGCCTAAAGACTCCAGCAACTTCCGAATCAGTCGGCTCTCAAAGTCTCTCCCTTGGTCCGAGTGAAGGCGTTGAGGCAACCCGTAATGCACAAAGTACTTCTCCACCAAGATTTTGGCTACAGTGGAGGCCTTCTGGTCTTTAGTTGGAAAGGCCTGGGCATAACGGGTGAAATGATCGGTTATCACCAGAACATTTCCGTGTCCACTCAAGTCAGGTTCCAGACAGAGAAAGTCGATGCATACCAAGTCCAAGGGCCCTTGACTCTGCAGATGGCCTATTGGGGCAGCTTGATGTGGCACTGTCTTCCTCTGTATGCAGCGAGCACATGAGTGACAGTACTCCTCCACTTCAGCTCGCATACAAGGCCAGTAAAATCTATTCCTTACAAGCTGGAAGGTTCGTTCGGCCCCTAAGTGGCCATGGTTGTCATGTAGGGCAGCTAAGACAGTCTGTGTTTTTGGTGTTTTTCTGGCAGAAACAGTTGCCACTTCTCTTCTAGGTCATCAGAGGGGCCCCTTCGGTAGACCACCCCTTGATGCACCTGCAACTTGTCCCATTCTTTGTGGATTAATCAAGCCTCCTTTGAGGGATCTTGCAAGAGCCTGTCCGGATCCTGGTCTTCCAGAGCTTCCAAAGCCAATCTTCCCCAGGGGTCTTCCAACTGATCTCTTCTTATGTCCTTCTTGGATAATTTTGGCAAGTCGTCTTCACCAATCTGGGTTACGTCACAATAGCATTTGGGCACCCCCACTACCGAAACTCCAATTTCTTCTGCTCTGGATCCGCCACTAGCTTGAAGTTGTGCTCCTTGACACAAAGCCCGCACCCCATCTGGGGTTACCTAGGTCCAGTCTTCTGTATGGTAAATGGGAGACCTTCTGGATAATGCATCCACATCTCTGTTTCCAGTTCCCGGCCTATACTTGAGGCTAAAGTTGAATCCAGAGAGGGCTGCCAACCAACGGTGGCTGGTAGCATCCAGCTTGGCTGTGGTGAAAAGGTAGGTGAGTGGGTTATTGTCTGTCTTTACTGTAAAGTCAGCTCCATAGGTAGTCTTTGAGTTTATCCACAACTGCCCACTTCAGGGCCAGGAACTCCAATTTGTGGGTGGGGTAATTCTTTTCTGCTCGTGTTAGACTCCTACTTACATAGGCGACTGGCCTTAATTGTCCTTCATACTCCTGGTACAGTACACCTCCCAGACCATCATGGCTGGCATCCACATGTAGTTTATATGGTCTCTTGGTGTCAGCATAGGCCAAGACCGGGGCAGTGGTCAAACTTTTCTTCAGCATTTCGAAGGCCTCTTCACACTTCTCTGTCCACTGGTCTTCCACTGACTCTCCGGGCTTCCTGGGGCCAATATCATCCTCCTCTCCCTCTGTCTTCAGTAACTTATTCAGAGGTTTGGCAATTTTTGCAAACCCTTCCACAAACCTGCGGTAGTAGGAGCAGAACCCTAGGAAGGATCTGAGCTCAGTCACTGTAGTTGGTCGGGGCCAGGAGGTAACTGCTTCCAGTTTGTCAGGGTCTGTAGACACTCCCTCTTCAGACACTATGTGTCCCAGATAGTGGACTGAGGACCGATAAAACTGACACTTCTCCCTGGAGAGTTTAAGTCCCTCTTCACTGAGTCTCTTCAGGACTTTCTCCAGCCTTTCTTCGTGCTCCTCCAGAGTCCTCCCGAAGACAATGATGTCATCAAAGTACACCAGGACTTTGATAAGATTCATATCGCCCACAGTCTTCTCCATCAACCTTTGGAAAGTGGCAGGGGCCCCTGACAGGCCCTGAGGCATCCTGTTGAACTCATAGAATCCCACTGGGGTGATAAATGCTGTCTTCTCCCTGTCATCAAGGTGCATTGGGATTTGATAATACCCACTCTTCAGGTCCATGACGCTGAACCACTTGGCTCCAGACAGACTCTGTAAGGCATCTTCTATCCTGGGGGTGGTATACTGGTCGGGTATGGTCCTCCTATTGAGAGTCCTGTAGTCTATGCAAAGTCTCAGCGACCCATTATTTTTCCTGACTACCACGATAGAGGAGGCATATGGGCTTCTGGACTCCCGAATGACCCCAGTTCTCTTAAGCTCCGTCAACTGTTCACGTAAGTCTTCTAAGTCAGCCAGGGGAACTCGCCGGACCCTCTCCCGGAAAGGTTTGTCTTCCTGCAGACGGATCTTATGGGTGGCACTCCTTGCACACCCTACGTCGAACTCGTCCTTTGAGAATATTTTTCTCCATCTGGCCAGCTGGGCCTTGGCTCTCTCCTTCCACACTGGTGGTAGGGTGGTGGTCTCTAGAGATTCTCTAGAGTGTGTTCTCCTCCTTCAGCCTTCTCCAAGTCGGACAGGGCCACTGGGGTGGCAGGGTTTACTTTTCCCAGCAACATCCAGGCCGGAATCTTCATGGGAGAACTAGTGACATTCCTGATGCTCACTGGGATCTGGCCCTTCGCCTTCTTCAATGCCCTCAACGGGACCACTTCGGGGATCACTTCCAACCCTGGGTGGGTGTCTTGGGGGTCTGGTTCCAGGACCACAAAGGGGCCAGGCTGCTCCCATGAGAGTTTCACAGTAGCCTGCAGACAGGTCATCTCACCAGGCTGCAACATCTTTTCCTTCCTTGACAGTCTCCAGACTTTCCCCACCCCCTCTTCTGGGGCCTTCTATTCCAGTACCAACTTCCGGTAGACCTGCTGCAGCATGGGGTGGATCCTGTCTCCTGAAGTACCCCGCTCCTGTGCTAGGGGAGTCAGCAGTCTCCTGACCAGATCAGTGTTGGTTCCTTTGATCAGGGAACTCGTGTTGGCTCCTGGTGGGCGAGGGCAAACTACTGCCAGGGCGTCAAAGACTTCTGCCTTTCCTGTCACAGAGGGATCGAAGGCCAGCCTGATTGAAACATAACCGTCGTAGGGAAACCTATGAGTACCAATATCTCTAGGTCTTCCAGCTTTTGTAGGGGCACGTTTCTGGTAAAAGTCTTTATACAAAAGGGTCACTTGGGCTCCTGTGTCTAGGATGGCCTTGGTGTAGACTCCCTCCACTTGAATAGGGACTAGGGGGGAGGGCCCTATTAACTTGGCTGGAAAACTCTTCTGGGGGGTCTCCTTCTTTGGACTCTTGGACTTTCCTTTTGGAGGTTTTCTTTTTTTTCCATTTCTTTCTGGGTCTCAACACTTGTTGGGCCTGGTATGCATTGATTTCCCTTAGATTGTTAGATTTCAACTCCTGACAGGTGGCATCGGGGATATTTTATGAGGGGCATTTTTTCTCTTTTCCTTTGCCTCTTCTGGCTTTTGGATCTTTTTGGAGCTTTCTGTAAATAGTGGGCGCTCGGCTGACTCCCTCACCGGGGCCCTCTGAAGTTTTCCGCCTGCTGGTGGTAAGTGTCTCGGTTCTTCCTTGGACTGGGGCACACTCTTCCGAAATGGCCGACTCCTCCACAGTTGAAACAGACAGTTTCTCTTCTTCCCTGCGGAGATGTTGGAGTGGAAACACTCTGGCGTGGTTCCTTCCTGATCTCCTCTTGCTCTTTGGCTCCAGAGTTCTTAGCCAGTAGAGAGGTCAATAGATCCAGCACTTGAGTCATCTGGGACTTTAAGGTCTCCACTTCTAAGTCCCGTTCAGTGGTTACTGCTGCTCTGACTCCCACTAAGGGGAGGGGAGTGATTTTCTCAACCGCCTGTTGGTCCTTCAACAGGGCTTCTTCGTCCCTTATGATCTGCACAAGGTCTAGGTAATTCAAAGCCATGACTCCTTCACAGGTCTTCAAGTGGAGCCAAACTGGATCCGAACGTAAAGCTCCCCTCAGGATCTGCTTCATCCTAGTTGCATCTATGACTTGGGGCAGCATTCCTTTTTTGAGTACAATTTGGCACAGCATTCTGTTTAACCTCCGACATATTCGGATAATTTCTCTCCCGGCTGTTGGAGGGTATGCTCAAACTGGTACATTAGTTCAGTCACCTTCTCCAGCTGGCGAAATTCCTCCTGCAACATAGCTTCCGGAACTTCTCCTCTCCATTCCACTAGTGCGTATGTGCACGAGATATCTGGCTTTATATCCATCACCACAAGCTTTCTGACTCGGAGACAACGACATTATGAGTTGCTTTATCTCGTTTTCTTGACAGATCCCCCCTGGGAGTTCAATAACTACCGCCTCGGTTGAATCTGCGCCAACCGCTGCGCACCACTTCTGACCGGCTTGATTGCAGCGTGCAGTATACAGGAATCCCGGACCCGAGCCCCCACGTGTAGCGATACCCCCAGTTAAGAGGGCTGCCTGTATTATTTTGGGCCCTGTAGTGCACCGCTGTCAACCCCTGGCAATCGACTCTAACCTCCCTTGGCACAGTTAGTAGGGGATGATAGGATTGTGAGGCCTGTAACTCACAGCGGCACAATCCTATGACAAGAACACACAGTGATATTTTAAAACTTCCTTTACCTATCTCTTCTAAAGTAAAGAACAGAGACACCAATATACTTAACCCTTGTATGTTTACTTAGATTAGTGGGTAAGCAATAAAACAAGAGGGTACATGTCATGTGCAGAGCCCTGCAACAAACAATGTTTAAACGAGCAGACAAGTATACAATGCTATGCAACTCTAATAGTCCCCTTTTCAGCTATTTCCCCTCGTGGACAATATGGCGCCCAGGAATGTCTACGCTACACAGTCAGGCCTGACTGAACTAAGTGGACGTTCTGTAGGGAAATCTTCGCTAGCAACGGTGGCGCACTTGAAGAATAGAATTTGTAATCCACCAATGTAACAGAGATACTGTGTCTGTCTATGAGCAGGTGCTCTCTCACCCAACCGGACCAGTCCATGTCCGTTTCTTCCGCTGCGGTGTCTAAGTACACCAATCCCTAGACATCCGGGTCTTCGGTCCTCCTGGCAAAGGTGCAGTATCAAAGGAGAGACGTCCCTCAGGTTCCTCGGTGCACGCGGAAGGCTCTTTGGAGAAAAGGCCCAGGCTTCTGGCCTAAAGTCACAGGAGCTCAAGCAGCAGTTCAATTTGCTGGGCGGGCGGTGTCCAAGAGAAAGAACTGGGCTCCGCCTCTCCCTTATAAAGTCCACCTCAGCAGTCCTTGCGCGGGGCAATGCACCCTGGGTGCCTTAAAGTGTCCTGGGTAATGTAGTCTCTGAGGGATTAAAGGGCAATACCCCGCTAAATAAGTATTAACTTAGAAATAAATAAAAAAAAACTGACTTTTGGCTCCATGTACACAGAAGCTCAAAAACGAGCAGCAGAAAAAGCTAGCTTTTATCAGCGTTTTTTTACTAGCTTTTATTAGCGTTTTCAGTGTAGCTTTTTTTATCTTTTAAAAAAAATATATATTTTTTTCCAATGGACCAAAAAACACAAAAAAAACGCTCACGGCCAGCGTTTATGAGCGTTTTTCGGCGTTTTGCATTTTTTCTGCCAAAAAACGGCACTTTGAACGCGAATTTCTTGCGTTCAGAAAAAAGCCCATTAACTCCACTGCTCATTAGGCCCCATGCCCACGGAGGTTTTTACAGCTGCGTTTTTAAGCGTTTTTTGCAGCTTAAAAACGCCTGTCCATGTTAGTCTATAGCTTCATGCCCACCTAGACGTTTTTGAGCTGCAAATAGCATAGACGTTTTTAAGCTGTAAAAAAAAAAACAGGACCAGTGCGTTCCTCAGCGTCAGAATTAGGCAGAAAAAACCGCGAGCGTCAAAAAACGCTCAAAAACGCGCACTAACGCGCGGTCGCGTTTTTTAGCTCTGACGTTTTTTTTTTCTCAAAAAATAAATAAAAAATTATACAATAACATGGACAGGCGTTTTTAAGCTGTAAAAAACGCCGTTTTTACAGCTGCGTTTTTTACAGCTTAAAAACGCCTGTCCATGTAATTGTAAATTTTTATTTTTTTTTGAGAAAAAAAACAAAAAACTTCGGAGCTAAAAAACGCGACCGCGCGTTAGTGCGCGTTTTTGAGTGTTTTTTTTTGCGTTTTTTGACGTCTAGGTGGGCATGAAGCTATAGACTAACATGGACAGGCGTTTTTAAGCTGTAAAAAACGCTCAAAAACGCGGCTGTAAAAACGTCCGTGGGCATGAGGCCTATAAAGCATGTTTTTATAAAAATAAACATTTATTGCAATTATCCAATAAACATTAAGGCTTCATGCCCACTGACGTTTTTACAGCTGCGTTTTTTACAGCTTAAAAACGTCTGTCCATGTTATTGTAATTTTTTTTTTTAAAACATCGGAGCTAAAAAACGCGGCCGCGCGTTAGTGCGCGTTTGTGCGCGTTTTTGAGCGTTTTTTGACGCTCGCGTTTTTTTCTGCCTAACTCCGACGCTGAGGAGCGCACTGGTCCTGGGTTTTTTTTACAGCTTAAAAACGTCTATGCTATTTGCAGCTCAAAAACGTCTAGGTGGGCATGAAGCTATAGACTAACGTGGACAGGCGTTTTTAAGCTGTAAAAAACGCTCAAAAATGCGGCTGTAAAAACGTCCGTGGGCATGAGGCCTAAGGCTCCATGTACACAGAAGCTGATAAACTGCAGTTTATTGGTGTTTTTTTAAAAAGCCCATTAACTGCACTCTATGTTAGCCTATGTGTTCATGTACACATATTTTTTTTTAGCTTTAATGAGCAGTGGAGTTAATGGGCTTTTTTCTGAACGCAAGAAATTTGCGTTCAAAGTGCCGTTTTTCGGCAGAAAAAAAAACGCAAAACGCCGAAAAAACGCTCATAAACTCTCATAAACGCTCATAAACGCTGGCCGCAAGCGTTTTTTGGTCCATTGAAATTTTTTTATTTTTTATTTTTTTAAAAGCTAAAAAAAGCTACACTGAAAAACGCTAATAAAAGCTAGTAAAAAAACGCTGATAAAAGCTAGATTTTTCTGCTGCTTTAAAAACGACCGTTTTTGAGCTTCTGTGTACATGGAGCTTAAAAGACTAAATGCTTATCCACGGAGCACAGCATTATATTCAACCTACATATTAATACATTTCATCACAATACTATTTTCCAATTGGTTTACAGTTTTTTCAGCACAGAGACCACACTCCATTTGAAGGTAGCATTTGTTTCCAGCAAGGCAGTCACTCTAATGCCCTGTACACACGATCGTTTTTTCCGATGAAAAAAGTCCGATGGACTTTATCGGAAAAAACGATCGTGTGTGGGCCCCATTTGACTTTTTTCCATCGGTGTAAAAAAAAAAATTCCGATGGAAAAAAAAAAACGATAGGAAATTCCGATCGTCTGTGTGGAACTCCAACGGAGAAAAAACCCACGCATGCTTAGGATCAAGTCGACGCATGCTCAGAAGCATTGAACTTAATTTTTCTCGGCTCGTCGGAGTGTTTTACGTCACCGCGTTTTGGACGGTCGGAATTTTGTCTGATGGTGTTTATACAAGACTGATGGAAGTCAGCTTCGGATAGAAAAAAATCCTGGACTGCCGCACTCCATAAAACGACGTCTCTATTGGGTAGGTAAAATCCAAAAACAACCAAAATGATACAGTCAAAATAAAGTGAACAACAGGAAAAAAATAGCTGACATGTTTCACATCGTGTGATGCTTAGCCCATGAGTAAGCTATGATGTGAAACATGTCAGCTATTTTTTTCCTGTTGTTCACTTTATTTTGACTGTATCATTTTGGTTGTTTTTGGATTTTACCTACCCAATAAAGACGTCGTTTTATGGAGTGCGGCAGTCCAGGATTTTTTTCTATCCAATGCACCTGTGCATAGCCAGCACCTTGTGGTTTAGTGGGAGGGAAGCCAAGCCAAGGGATTTGTAGTTTTTGGAGCAGTATCATCTCTCACTTCATTTACCTGGAAGTCAGCTTCATCGGAATTCCGACGGAAAATTCCATTGGATTTTATTCCATCGGAAATCCGATCGTGTGTACAGGGCATAATAGAGAAAGAAGAGGCAATTTCAGCAATAAAGTGTACCTTAAATACCGTACATTGATACCATGTATCCTATCAGACAAATAGAGAAGAAATTGGTTAATATAGCCCTTCACTTCAGTGAAGAACGTACTTCTGGGTATGGAAGAACATTTTTCTAAAGCTGGCTATACACTAGTAGAACTAAGTTCAACATTTTTCTAGTGGGGTAAAATTGACGTTTGTTTTTGACTGTAGTTACAAGAAAATTTTAAGGAGCACAATGGAAAATTTCTCTTGAACAGGCAAATTTCTAATAGTGTATCTGGTTTCATTTGGGAATGTCTAGGTTTTCCAAAACTGACCGTAAAAAGCAAAGAAAAATGTCAAAGTACTTTAGAACGACATGCCTCAAGTCAACAAATGTACTAGGGAATTTTTGTACAAATGTTTGTTTGGAAATCTACTAGTGTTTGACCAGTTTAGCTCCCTTTCCCAGGACTGGGCATGTTTTTTGTGGAGACTGTGCCCTATGTTAGTTAGGTGACCATTTATACTAGTGTCATATAGACTTCTGTCTAGCTGTCAGTTGATACAGAGTGAATGTTTTTAGGTGACCAGTATTTAAATAAGTGAAAGGGGTAAAAATTGATCTCACACAGGGGCCCTTTTGGTGACTTTACTGACACTGCTCCTTCTGCTCATTTGACAGTACTGGTGCATGGTAATTGGCCTATTGCCATCACCCTGGGGAGGGGAGAGAGTCCTCATCCTTGTGATCTGAAGCTTACATAGTGCTTCCTTTTCTCACTTCCATGAGCAAACACAGGAAAGATGAGTATGCTACTGGTGGGGAGGGAGACGTTAAAGCATATCTGTTGCTTTGTTCTACATTAATAATACACTGGGTTGCAACTGTGTTTTTATTTTATTTTTTATTAGCATATAGGACTCCTTTGTCATTCTCATTAGCTTTTGTTTCTACTGGGGGCTTCCAGTGTTTTTTTACTGGTGTAGCGCCCTCCTCACTCCCCTCTTCGTCTTCAGCTCGTCTTTTCTCTTGTCTAGGGGTACCTTAGAGGGGAAGGGAGCGGGGACACCACGCCTGGCCTTCACCACAGGTGTCAGTGTGGTATAAGCAAAGTTCTTTTACCTTCGGGTCAGTGCTGTGCACCTGGAGCCTCCACCAAGAGTTACCTTGAACAATGTCTGTCAGGAAATGAGCCCCACACCATTAAAGTCCAACACTCCTTTATTCTTCTCGAATGAACACAATCAGTTGAACTCCCTTGTAGAAACAGAACAGAAAAGGAGGTGTGGATGTGAGTAGGCCCAGACACAATGTGTTCTCCACTTTCCTCCCTAAAAGTGGGTTGCGGTCTCCGAGTGAGGGGGGATTTCCTTCCAGGCGGTCTCCGATGAGAGGCTCACCCGTCACTGGCAATATGCTGCACCAGGTCTTCAAGTGAGGAGCTCCCCCCGGTCCATTACGCCTTCCGGATTCGGGTTCCCAACCCCTGGGTCCCCTAGGATCTCCTTCCCTCGCGGAACTCAGTGTTGGGCACTGAGCTCCAGACCTCCATCCGAGTACCTCACCCCAGGCTAAAGGTGCCTGGGATGGAACACGTCCTCCGGCTGTCCTCTAGGCCTAGGCCGCCTAGAGGACCGACATGAACCACCGCCCACAGGCTGAAGGTGCCTGGGACTCGACCCCGTGACAAAGATGGCTGGCCCCTTTATACCCTCTCCCGGCAAGCACGGCGGGTTCCCCGCCCCACCATACCGCTGCCGAGGGAGGACAAAAAGGAGGCACGGCACACAGCAATGATTCAAGCCCAGCCCAGGGCGACAGCGCCACCTGCAGGGCTGCAGGAAATTACACATCACTGATGTCTCTGCCAAGTTCAAATTACACCCGGGAATGTACATACCCGCTACACTGCTAAATCTACAGTTTGTGGTATAAAGTTTGGTGCACGTTTTTTTTTTTTTTTTATAAAATACGAAAAAGGAATCATGAAGGAAGAACAGTAATGCGCTGCCTGACACATCACATGTTACGTGAAAAATAAAAAACAATTTCCTCAGATGTGAGCAGGTGCCAGGAAGTTCCGTTTTGTGCAACGTTGTTTTCAACATCATTCTAAGTGATGTGGTAACAATTTATAGTTACCGACAGATGCTTCATGTACATAACAAGTTCCCAGTTTTGGAAATTGCTTGTCATTGGCTGTAGATTATTCACTACTAATATAAAATAGTAAACTGCATTAAAAAATGTACAGTGTATATGTATATATATATATATATATATATATATATATATATATATATATATATAATGTATCCAAAACTGGTTTAGAGGCATTCATGGGTCTTGCAAAGGAGGAAGATCAAAAAGAGCAGTGTTTTTATTATCAACATTTTGATGACACTCAGTTCATCTTTCTCAAGACAGATGGAATGAGCTTCATCGAAACATTAGCAATAAAAAACGCTGCCATTTTTGATCTTCTCACGTGAGTGCAAGACCCGTGAGTGTCTCTAAACCAGTTTTGGATTTATATGGATTTCTTTGTGGATGAGCACCTCAGCATTTACTTACGTGTCTACCCTTGGAACTATATATATATATATATTGTGACAGCAGGAAGGTAAAGTCACCTGGTTGCATCCAGGGGGGTAGATATATTTCTCCCAGATTCAGGCTTTATGCCGACTTATACAACTAGGGAGTTGATGAAGCCCAGCTGAGGCTAGTGGGCTCATGAATGACTCATACCTCTAGGGAGAGGGCTGGGCGTCGTGCAGACAGGGAGTTGATGAGGCCAGCTGAAGCTTGTCAGCTCATTTAGGCCTCTATAAAAAACTCCCAGATTCATTAGATGTTAGCTCATGCCTGGAAGCAGACCTGTGTGGACTGTCTAGGGAGAGTGAACCCCTGTGCGGTGAGAGAAAGCCTGTGTGGCTATATTTTGCTTGGACATTTAAAACCAGGGACTTAGGGACTAGGACAGCACTAGGCTGATCCCAGTTGTTAGTTAGGAAACCTGTATGTTTAGTCAGAGGTCAAACTGACCAGGATTTATTTTGTTTGTTTCTTTTTGGCTTTGCTGTGTTTTTGTCACTGTACATAGAGAAATAAACCGCACCTTTTGATTTTGAAAACCACAACCTCCGTCTGCTGGCCCTGTTTTTGTGTGGGGAGCCCAACCAGGGGGTCACACACACCCGCTACCGAGTTAACCCCCTCACAGTTGGTGGAGAACCAGTGGCAGTTTTTTTTAAGCCAGCATGGAGGAGATACTGAAACAGCTGGCTCTAGCAAATGCCAATCAACAGCAGACAAATGCAGGTTTGCAAAGGAGCCTTGCAGCCCAGCAGCAAGCTCATCAACAAGCCCAGCAGCAATCTGAGGCCCGCTTCATAGACCTGTTACAGAAGCAAGAGCAGAGACTACAACAAATGGAAGCAGTAATGCAGCAACGTCCGCAGACCAGTGAGGAAAGCCGTCCCACTAATACCGCGTCCTTTGGGGTGAGTCGTTTATTGACAAAAATGACTGGAGAGGATGATCCAGAGGTATTTTTGACCACATTTGAAAGGACTGCTGAAAGAGAAAAGTGGCCTGAGGAGCAGTGGGCTGGACTGGTGGCTCCTCTGTTAACTGGTGAATCGCAGAAGGCTTACTATGACCTAGAGCCTGACCAAGCAAAAGACTATGTGATGCTAAAAGCTGAAATATTGGCAAGGCTGGGTGTCACCCTGGCTGTCCGGGCTCAGCGTGTACATAACTGGACTTTCCAGCTTGGAAAACCCCCCAGGTCTCAAATGTATGATCTCATTCACCTGAGCAGGAAGTGGCTACAGCCAGAGACTTTGTCCGCACCGGAGATTGTGGAACGTGTTGTGATGGATCGTTTCTTGAGAGCTCTTCCTACCGCCATTCAAAAGTGGGTAAGCCATGGAGACCCAGAAACGGCCGGTAAACTTGTGGATCGTGTAGAGAGATACTTGGCTACAGAGAACCTGACGGCCTCTTCCAGAGACTCTCGGACTTTCCACCCTAAGACCAGACCATCCCCAGGGGCGGATAAGAGGATTCCAAGGGGTGAGGGTGGAGAGAGTGAGAGGGTGGGAGCTCTACCCCAAGTTTGGCGAGAACAGCCTGGGAAATCAGCGGCTCAAGAGGCCGCAAGAAGGATCGTTTGCTACCGCTGCCGGCAAGCAGGACATATTGCAGCAAATTGCCCGGTTGTGGAGGAACCCATGCAATGTGACTTTCTGATGGACAGACGTCAGTCGCTGTGTGCGACAGTCGCATGCACTGCCATTCGGGGAACTGAGAAACATTTATGCAAAATGTGTATTAATGGTAGAAATGTTGTGGTATTACTGGATTCAGGTAGCCTTGTGACCCTGATAAAGGCTGAATTAGTTAAAACAGAGGTCTCTGGGAATAGCAAGGTAGCTGTTATTTGTGTGCATGGGGACACCCGAGAGTATCCAGTGACTACAGTGTGTTTCGAGACCCCCAAAGGTACCCTCTCTCATCCAGTGGGGTTAGTATCTCAATTACCGCATGATGCCATTGTGGGAAGGGATTTTCCGAAGTTCTGGGAACTGTGGGATGATCCTGAGCCCCCCACTGGTGCCCCTATGTACCAGGAATGTGATAGCCAGAACTCCTCTGAGAGTGGTGAGGACTCTCCAGAATTTCCCTTGTCAGTATTGGCAGGGGAGACTCAAGAAACTGGAGAGGAGCCCACCTCCTCAGACGAAAACCTACCGTCTGTGGAGTTTTCTGATCTGGAGGTTCACAGGGAAAATTTTGCCACAGAACAGTTAAAAGACCCCGCCCTAATAAAGGCACGGGAAAACGTAGTGGAAATAGATGGCGAGTTAGTGAACCCAGATAATACCTGCACTTACCCATACTTCAGCGTAGAGAAGGACCTACTGTATCGGGTGGCAAAAAGGGCAGAAGAAACCGTTGAGCAGCTGGTGGTGCCCAAACCTTACAGGAAGTTGGTGTTGGAGTTGGCCCATGGGCACATTCTTGGAGGTCATCTGGGGACAGAGAAAACCCGAGAGAGGGTATTACAGAGATTCTATTGGCCGGGGGTGATGAAGGACGTAGAAAATTATTGTTCCTCCTGCCCTGTGTGTCAGAGGTCGGCCCCGATGCCACATTTCCGTAGCCCGCTGGTCCCTCTACCCATCATTGAGGTCCCGTTTGAGAGAATCGCAATGGATTTGGTAGGTCCTATAATCAAGTCCGCTAGGGGGCACCAGTACATATTGGTTATAATGGACTATGCCACCCGTTATCCAGAAGCGATCCCTCTCAGAAATACCTCGGCCAAAACCATAGCCAAAGAGCTATCTCTTGTTTTTAGCCGGGTGGGTATTTGTAAAGAACTGCTTACGGACCAAGGTACACCCTTTATGTCCCGGGTTATGAAAGAGCTGTGTAAATTGTTCAAAGTGACGCAATTGCGTACATCTGTGTATCACCCCCAAACCGATGGGCTGGTTGAAAGATTCAACAAAACCCTAAAACAAATGTTGAAGAAAGTGGTGGATAGAGATGGAAAGGATTGGGACTGTCTACTTCCTTATTTGATGTTTGCTATTAGGGAGGTGCCCCAATCCTCTACGGGATTCTCCCCCTTTGAGTTACTGTATGGGAGACACCCAAGAGGGCTGTTGGATATTGCCAAGGAAACTTGGGAAAGTGAGAGTTCTCCCCACAGGAGTGTGATTGAGCATGTCGCCCTGATGCAAGATCGAATTGCACAGGTAATGCCCATCGTGAAGGAACATTTGGCCCAAGCGCAGTTGGCACAGCAGAGAGTGTACAACCGTGGAGCAAAGACCCGTACCTTTTCCCCGGGGGATAGGATATTGGTACTTGTCCCTACGGTTGAAAGTAAATTCCTTGCCAAATGGCAAGGCCCCTACGAGATAATGGAAAAAGTGAGCGAAGTGAATTACAAGGTCAGACAACCAGGAAGGCGAAAGCCCGAACAGATATATCACGTTAATCTGTTGAAAGCCTGGAGGGATAGAGAGTCCCTAGTCGCAGAAACTTGGTCACCAGCTCAAACTGGTTGCGTGATTCCGGAGGTTGGAATAGCAGCCACCTTGTCACAACCCCAACAACAGGAGGTTAAGGAGTTTGTGCTTCGCAACAAGGAGGTGTTCTCTGAGCTGCCGGGACAAACATCTGGGGTAGAGCATGATATTATTACCCCGCCCGGTGAAAGGGTGAAGTTAAAACCCTATCGGATCCCAGAGGCCCGACGGGAGGCAATACGGGAGGAAGTACAGAAAATGCTGAACTTAGGGGTGATAGAGGAGTCCCAAAGTGATTGGTCTAGTCCCATTGTGTTGGTGCCTAAACCGGATGGGAGCTGGCGATTTTGTAACGATTTTCGTCAGTTGAACAAAGTTACAAAATTTGACACCTACCCCATGCCACGTATAGATGAGTTGATCGACCGGCTGGGAACAGCCCGATACATGACGACTCTTGACCTCACAAAAGGGTATTGGCAAATTCCCCTGGCCAAGTCGGCCAAAGAGAAAACCGCATTTGTAACCCCAGACGGGGCGTTCCAATATAAGAGAATGCCGTTCGGGTTACAGAATGCGCCGGCCACATTCCAGCGGAAAATGGACCAGATGCTGAGGCCCCATCGGAAGTATGCTGCGGCTTACCTGGATGACGTAATTGTCCATAGCACAGATTGGGCCTCACATCTGCCAAAAGTGCAAGCAGTCCTGGACTCTGTTCGGGAAGCGGGGTTTACGGCTAACCCCAAGAAGTGTACCATTGGGCAGGAGGAGGCCAAATATCTTGGGTACACCATTGGCAGGGGAGTAATAAAACCCCAACTCAACAAAGTCGAGGCCATCCAGAGTTGGCCACGTCCCAACAGCAAGAAGCAGGTACGAGCCTTTCTGGGAATCGCGGGTTATTATCGGCGCTTCATTCCCCACTTTGCTTCTAAGGCTGTGCCCCTAACCAACCTGACGAAAGGGAAAGGGTCGGTCATGATTAAATGGACCCCCGAGGCTGAGGCAGCATTCCAATTCTTGAAACAAGCCTTATGTAGCCAGCCAGTGTTGTACTCACCCGACTTCTCTAAAGACTTTGTCGTACAAAGTGATGCGTCAGATGTGGGGTTAGGAGCAGTATTGTCCCAGGTCTGGAACGGGGAAGAGCACCCAGTCATTTACCTCAGCAGGAAGTTGAAGTCCCATGAGGTAAATTACGCCACGGTTGAAAAGGAGTGTTTAGCGGTGAAGTGGGCTCTAGATTCCCTTCGGTACTATCTGCTAGGTAGGCACTTTGACATGGTTACGGATCACGCTCCGTTAAAGTGGATGGCTCAAAACAAGGAGACAAATAGAAGAGTGAATAGGTGGTTCCTGGCCCTACAGGAATTCAACTTCACAGTAAAGCATCGCCCTGGCGTTCAAATGGGGAATGTGGATGCTTTGTCTCGAGTACATGAATGCCTGATTGCTGGTGTTCCAACCCCAAGGTTAAAACAAGAGGGGGGGGTATGTGACAGCAGGAAGGTAAAGTCACCTGGTTGCATCCAGGGGGGTAGATATATTTCTCCCAGATTCAGGCTTTATGCCGACTTATACAACTAGGGAGTTGATGAAGCCCAGCTGAGGCTAGTGGGCTCATGAATGACTCATACCTCTAGGGAGAGGGCTGGGCGTCGTGCAGACAGGGAGTTGATGAGGCCAGCTGAAGCTTGTCAGCTCATTTAGGCCTCTATAAAAAACTCCCAGATTCATTAGATGTTAGCTCATGCCTGGAAGCAGACCTGTGTGGACTGTCTAGGGAGAGTGAACCCCTGTGCAGTGAGAGAAAGCCTGTGTGGCTATATTTTGCTTGGACATTTAAAACCAGGGACTTAGGGACTAGGACAGCACTAGGCTGATCCCAGTTGTTAGTTAGGAAACCTGTATGTTTAGTCAGAGGTCAAACTGACCAGGATTTATTTTGTTTGTTTCTTTTTGGCTTTGCTGTGTTTTTGTCACTGTACATAGAGAAATAAACCGCACCTTTTGATTTTGAAAACCACAACCTCCGTCTGCTGGCCCTGTTTTTGTGTGGGGAGCCCAACCAGGGGGTCACACACACCCGCTACCGAGTTAACCCCCTCACAATATATATATATATATTAGAAAGTAAAAAAGAAACTGCGCTACAGGTGTGAAACTAGGCAGATATATCAAATACCTAGAAACAAACAAGGGGAAAAAGCAGCAACTATTCTGAAAACTAACAGTGCATACAAATAAGAAAAAATATATAGTCGCGCTAACTTATGAGTATAAACATAAGCCCACCACTGAATGATTGAAAAAAATTTCAAAAACTTAATTAAGTTTGTATTATTTCATATGTTTTGTTTACACTGTTTAGTTATTGTTCTTCACTGAGCACTTACATAATTTATCACTGTGGTGATTTTGAAATTTTTTTCAATCATTCAGTGGTGGGCTTATGTTTATACTCATAAGTTAGCGCGACTATATATTTTTTCTTATATATATATATATATATATATATTGTGACAGCAGGAAGGTAAAGTCACCTGGTTGCATCCAGGGGGGTAGATATATTTCGCCCAGATTCAGGCTTTACGCCGACTTATACAACTAGGTGGAGAGTTGTATAAGGCTAGTGGGCTCATGGATGACTCATACCTCTAGGGAGAGGGCTGGGCGTCGTGCAGACAGGGAGTTGATGAGACCAGCTGAAGCTTGTCAGCTCATTTAGGCCTCTATAAGAACTCCCAGATTCATTAGGTGTTAGCTCATGCCTGGAACCAGACCTGTGTGGACTGTCTAGGGAGAGTGAACCCCTGTGCGGTGAGACAAAGCCTGTGTGGCTATTTGCTTGGACATTTAAAACCAGGGACTTAGGGACTAGGACAGCACTAGGCTGATCCCAGTTGTTAGTTAGGAAACCTGTATGTTTAGTCAGAGGTCAACTTGACCAGGATTTATTTTGGTTATGTTTCTTTTGCTTTGCTGTGTTTTGTCACTGTAAATAGAAAATAAACCGCACCTTTTTTTGATTTTGAAAACCACAACCTCCGTTTGCTGGGCCTGTTTTGTGTGGGGAGCCCATCCCGGGGGTCACACACACCCGCTGCCGAGCTAACCCCCTCACAGTTGGTGGAGAACCAGTGGCAGTTTTTTTTAAGCCAGCATGGAGGAGATACTGAAGCAGCTGGCTCTAGCAAATGCCAATCAACAGCAGACAAATGCAGGTTTGCAAAGGAGCCTTGCAGCCCAGCAGCAGACAAACGCAACTTTGCAACAGAGTCTGGAGGCTCAGCAACGAGCCCAGCAGCAATCTGAGGCCCGCTTCATAGACCTGTTGCAGAAGCAAGAGCAGAGACTACAACAACAGATGGAAGCAGTAATGCAGCAACGTCCGCAGACCAGTGAGGAAAGCCGTCCCACTAATACCGCGTCCTTTGGGGTGAGTCGTTTATTGACAAAAATGACTGGAGAGGATGATCCAGAGGTATTTTTGACCACATTTGAAAGGACCGCTGAAAGAGAAAAGTGGCCTGAGGAGCAGTGGGCTGGACTGGTGGCTCCTCTGTTAACTGGTGAATCGCAGAAAGCTTACTATGACCTAGAGCCTAACCAAGCAAAAGACTATGTGATGCTAAAAGCTGAAATATTGGCAAGGCTGGGTGTCACCCAGGCTGTCCGGGCTCAGCGTGTGCATAACTGGACTTTCCAGCTTGGAAAACCCCCCAGGTCTCAAATGTATGATCTCATTCACCTGAGCAGAAAGTGGCTACAGCCAGAGACTTTGTCCGCACCAAAGATTGTGGAACGTGTTGTAATGGATCGGTTTTTGAGAGCTCTTCCTACTGCCATCCAAAAGTGGGTAAGCCATGGAGACCCAGAGACGGCCGATGGTCTTGTGGATCGTGTGGAGAAATACTTGGCTACAGAGAACCTGACGGCCTCTTCCAGAGACACTCGGACTTTCCACCCTAAGACCAGACCATCCCCAGGGGCGGATAAGAGGATTCCAAGGGGTGAGGGTGGAGAGAGTGAGAGGGTGGGAGCTCTACCCCAAGTTTGGCGAGAACAGCCTGGGAAATCAGCGGCTCAAGAGGCGGCAAGAAGGATCGTTTGCTACCGCTGCCGGCAAGCGGGACATATTGCAGCCAATTGCCCGGTTGTGGAGGAACCCATGCAGTGTGACTTTCTGACGGGCAGACGTCAGTCGCTGTGTGTGACAGTCGCATGCACTGCCATTCGAGGAACTGAGAAACATTTATGCAAAATGTGTGTTAATGGTAGAAATGTTGTGGTATTGCTGGATTCAGGTAGCCTTGTGACCCTGATAAAGGCT
Organism: Rana muscosa; assembly: GCA_029206835.1. Taxonomy (NCBI): domain Eukaryota; kingdom Metazoa; phylum Chordata; class Amphibia; order Anura; family Ranidae; genus Rana; species Rana muscosa. The sequence continues at coordinate 239,858,672 of CM055117.1, forward strand.
GAGTTAGTTAAAACAGAGGTCTCTGGGAATAGCAAGGTAGCTGTTATTTGTGTGCATGGGGACACCCGAGAGTATCCAGTGACTACAGTGTGTTTCGAGACCCCCAAAGGTACCCTCTCTCATCCAGTGGGCTTAGTATCTCAGTTACCGCATGACGCCATTGTGGGAAGGGATTTTCTGAAGTTCTGGGAACTGTGGGATGATCCTGAGCCCCTCACTGGTGCCCCTATGTACCAGGAATGTGATAGCCAGAACTCCCCTGAGAGTGGTGAGGACTCTCCGGAATTTCCCTTATCAGTATTGGCAGGGGAGACTCAAGAAACTGGAGAGGAGCCCACCTCCTCAGACGAAAACCTACCGTCTGTGGAGTTTTCTGATCTTGAGGTTCACAGGGAAAACTTTGCCACAGAACAGTTGAAAGACCCCGCCCTAATAAAGGCACGGGAAAACGTAGTGAAAATAGATGGCGAGTTAGTGAACCCAGATAATACCTGCACTTACCCATACTTCAGCGTAGAGAAGGACCTACTGTATCGGGTGGCAAAAAGGGCAGAAGAAACCGTTGAGCAGCTTGTGGTGCCCAAACCTTACAGGAAGTTGGTGTTGGAGTTGGCCCATGGGCACATTCTTGGAGGTCATCTGGGGACAGAGAAAACCAGAGAGAGGGTATTACAGAGATTCTATTGGCCGGGGGTGATGAAGGACGTAGAAAATTATTGTTCCTCCTGCCCTGTGTGTCAGAGGTTGGCCCCGATGCCACATTTCCGTAGCCCGCTGGTCCCTCTACCCATCATTGAGGTCCCGTTTGAGAGGATCGCCATGGATTTGGTAGGTCCTATAATCAAGTCCGCTAGGGGGCACCAGTACATATTAGTTATAATGGACTATGCCACCCGTTATCCAGAAGCGATCCCTCTCCGAAATACCTCGGCCAAAACCATAGCCAAAGAGCTATCTCTTGTTTTTAGCCGGGTGGGTATTTGTAAAGAACTGCTTACGGACCAAGGTACACCCTTTATGTCCCGGGTTATGAAAGAGCTGTGTAAATTGTTCAAAGTGACGCAATTGCGTACGTCTGTGTATCACCCCCAAACCGATGGGCTGGTTGAAAGATTCAACAAAACCCTAAAACAAATGTTGAAGAAAGTGGTGGATAGAGATGGAAAGGATTGGGACTGTTTACTTCCTTATTTGATGTTTGCTATTAGGGAGGTGCCCCAATCCTCTACGGGATTCTCCCCCTTTGAGTTACTGTATGGGAGACACCCAAGAGGGCTGTTGGATATTGCCAAGGAAACTTGGGAAAGTGAGAGTTCTCCCCACAGGAGTGTGATTGAGCATGTCACCCTGATGCAAGATCGAATTGCACAGGTAATGCCCATCGTGAAGGAACATTTGGCCCAAGCGCAGTTGGCACAGCAGAGAGTGTACAACCGTGGAGCAAAGACCCGTACCTTTTCCCCGGGGGATAGGATATTGGTACTTGTCCCTACGGTTGAAAGTAAATTCCTTGCCAAATGGCAAGGCCCCTACGAGATAATGGAAAAAGTGAGCGAAGTGAATTACAAGGTCAGACAACCAGGAAGGCGAAAGCCCGAACAGATCTATCACGTTAATCTGTTGAAAGCCTGGAGGGATAGAGAGTCCCTAGTCGCAGACACTTGGTCACCAGCTCAAACTGGTTGCGTGATTCCTGAGGTTGGAATAGCAGCCACCTTGTCACAACCCCAACAACAGGAGGTTAAGGAGTTTGTGCTTCGCAACAAGGAGGTATTCTCTGAGCTGCCGGGACAAACATCTGGGGTAGAGCATGACATCATTACCCCGCCCGGTGAAAGGGTGAAGTTAAAACCCTATCGGATCCCAGAGGCTCGACGGGAGGCAATACGGGAGGAAGTACAGAAAATGCTGAACTTAGGGGTGATAGAGGAGTCCCAAAGTGATTGGTCTAGTCCCATCGTGTTGGTGCCTAAACCGGATGGGAGCTGGCGATTTTGTAACGATTTTCGTCAGTTGAACAAAGTTACAAAATTTGACACCTACCCCATGCCACGTATAGATGAGTTGATCGACCGGCTGGGAACAGCCCGATACATGACGACTCTTGACCTCACAAAAGGGTATTGGCAAATCCCCCTGGCCAAGTCGGCCAAAGAGAAAACCGCATTTGTAACCCCAGACGGGGCGTTCCAATATAAAAGAATGCCGTTCGGGTTACAGAATGCGCCGGCCACATTCCAGCGGAAAATGGACCAGATGCTGAGGCCCCATCGGAAGTATGCTGCGGCTTACCTGGATGACGTAATTGTCCATAGCACAGATTGGGCCTCACATCTGCCAAAAGTGCAAGCAGTCCTGGACTCTGTTCGGGAAGCGGGGTTTACGGCTAACCCCAAGAAGTGTACCATTGGGCAGGAGGAGGCCAAATATCTTGGGTACACCATTGGGAGGGGAGTAATAAAACCCCAACTCAACAAAGTCGAGGCCATCCAGAGTTGGCCACGTCCCAACAGCAAGAAGCAGGTACGAGCCTTTCTGGGAATCGCTGGGTATTATCGGCGATTCATTCCCCACTTTGCTTCTAAGGCTGTGCCCCTAACCAACCTGACGAAGGGGAAAGGGTCGGTCATGATTAAATGGACCCCCGAGGCTGAGGCAGCATTCCAATTCTTGAAACAAGCCTTATGTAGCCAGCCAGTGTTGTACTCACCCGACTTCTCTAAAGACTTTGTCGTACAAAGTGATGCGTCAGATGTGGGGTTAGGAGCAGTATTGTCCCAGGTCTGGAACGGGGAAGAGCACCCAGTCATTTACCTCAGCAGGAAGTTGAAGTCCCATGAGGTAAATTACGCCACCGTTGAAAAGGAGTGTTTAGCGGTGAAGTGGGCTCTAGATTCCCTTCGGTACTACCTGCTAGGTAGGCACTTTGACATGGTTACGGATCACGCTCCGTTAAAGTGGATGGCTCAAAACAAGGAAACAAATAGAAGAGTGAATAGGTGGTTCCTGGCCCTCCAGGAATTCAACTTCACAGTAAAGCATCGCCCTGGCGTTCAAATGGGGAATGTGGATGCTTTGTCTCGAGTACATGAATGCCTGATTGCTGGTGTTCCAACCCCGAGGTTAAAACAAGAGGGGGGGTATGTGACAGCAGGAAGGTAAAGTCACCTGGTTGCATCCAGGGGGGTAGATATATTTCGCCCAGATTCAGGCTTTACGCCGACTTATACAACTAGGTGGAGAGTTGTATAAGGCTAGTGGGCTCATGGATGACTCATACCTCTAGGGAGAGGGCTGGGCGTCGTGCAGACAGGGAGTTGATGAGACCAGCTGAAGCTTGTCAGCTCATTTAGGCCTCTATAAGAACTCCCAGATTCATTAGGTGTTAGCTCATGCCTGGAACCAGACCTGTGTGGACTGTCTAGGGAGAGTGAACCCCTGTGCGGTGAGACAAAGCCTGTGTGGCTATTTGCTTGGACATTTAAAACCAGGGACTTAGGGACTAGGACAGCACTAGGCTGATCCCAGTTGTTAGTTAGGAAACCTGTATGTTTAGTCAGAGGTCAACTTGACCAGGATTTATTTTGGTTATGTTTCTTTTGCTTTGCTGTGTTTTGTCACTGTAAATAGAAAATAAACCGCACCTTTTTTTGATTTTGAAAACCACAACCTCCGTTTGCTGGGCCTGTTTTGTGTGGGGAGCCCATCCCGGGGGTCACACACACCCGCTGCCGAGCTAACCCCCTCACAATATATATATATATATATATATATATACACACACATACATATAGAGTATACACAGAGACATTCATGCATGTTAAAAAAACAATTCTGTAGCACTTTATCGATAATTAAATGGGGCCAGCATCTTGCAGTATATTTATACAAAGTGCTTCAAAATATGGAATCTCTATGTACTAAGACAAAAAATACACTGAATGATTTTATTACTAATAAATAAAATATCAATTTCACCTTCCACCCTGGCTAGTAGTTTTCCTAAACTTTTTTTAATCAGTGGTGTCCAACCTAATCCTTTCATTGCCAAAACCTGTATTTTTTTTTCCTTAATTTTTTGCATTTTGCACAGGCAAGAACCTGGAAAGTGCTAAATTAATAAAGTAATAATGCACTAAAATCAACCATCCAATATTACATAAATTTACACACATTCCAATGCCATAAAAACAATAGGTGTAAAATATAAAATTGCAGCTGTGAAAGTCCAATATGTGAACAATTAGTCACCACCACCAGTTAGCGGGTAATCTGCTCACCTAACGGTTAATTAGTTGTTGCCAAGAGAAAGGAAAAATCACACAGATCTATCTTGATTGAGGGAAAGATCCCTGGAGTATTATCCATATATAGAAGCTCACATCAGAGACTGATAATCTTCATATATAGTAGATAATAATATCATGACTTCTCCGAATGCAGTGATTCTCAAAGAAAAATTAAGACATCATCATTGCGCAAGTTTGCTATGGGATAGTAGAACAAGAGCTTTACATTTAATATGATAGTGTAACGCTTAAAGAGCGGTCAGTGCAGATAGCAGAATCCTTCTCCCTCCACATCCAGCACATTCAAGCACCGTGGGTAGTGTCACTGGCTCCTCCCAAGCGGTTTCATCAGCTGTCACGTGATTTTTTCAAGGGTAGCCATGTGACGAGCGTACTTAGCATTTATACCATAGCTAGCGTGCCGGTTAACTTTCAAGTTAAATGTGAGTGTAGCTATCCAAAGCTCTTGTTCTACTATCCCATAGCAAACTTGCGTAATGATGATGTCTTAATTTTTCTTTTCCGTTAGGTGAGCAGATTACCCACTAACTGGTAATGGTGACTAATTGTTTACATATTGGACTTTCACAGCTGCAATTTTATATTTTACACCTATTGTTTTTATGGCATTGTAATGTGTATAAATTTATGTAATATTGGAAGGTTGATTTTAGCGCATTATTACTTTATTAATTTAGCACTACATGGTGATATCAGTACACTTTTAAAATAGCTGCAGCTTTAATAATTTATTTATCTTTTTAATATTTTTGGTTCACATCAGCGCTTAACCACTTGCTTACTGGGCACATATACCCCCCTTCCTGCCCAAGCAAAATTTCAGCTCTCGGAACTGTCACGCTTTGAATGACAATTGCGCGGTCGTGCAACGTGGCTCCCAAACAAAACTGACGTCCTTTTTTTCCCACAAATAGAGCTTTCTTTTGGTGGTATTTGATCATCTCTGTGGTTTTTATTTTTTGCGCTATAAACAAAAAATAGCGACAATTTAGAAAAAAACACAATATTTTTAACTTTTTGCTATAATAAATATCCCAATTTGCGAGCCCCCCAGTGGCCGGAGGAGCCGAGGCCGTCAATAGGCGGCCTCCCGGCCCTGAGGAGCCACCTTGTGGCCGTCATTTGACAATGGCCCGGGCTCCATGTGGTTAAGTACACAATTTTTTACATAGCTTTTTTTTAAGTGCCTGTAGTAGCATATACTCTCACACAAAAGCCTGGTAAAAATCACATGATCTATGAATGGAGGGAGCAGACCTATCAATCATCCGCCCATGCTCCATTTATAGATGGTGTTTCATTCATAATAGTTGTTGTACATGTAGCGGGTGGTTATATTTAGGGGAGGCATCTGAGTGGTATCAGGCTCAGATGCAACAATTGTTAGGATTCCTGGACCAATTTATGTCAGTGGAGGATATCAATGGTGTCTAGTTCCCCGCGGCCTATAGGTGGCACTGTTGCCATAGGTTGGGGTTGAACTACCATTGGAGGGTTGTGCCCTTTGTGTCTTCTCGCGGCAGTGGTACAGCGGGACGGGGAACCCGCTGTGCATGCTGGGGGAGGGTATAAAGGGGGCAGACATCTTCCGCACGAGGTCCGCGCCAAGGCACCATCAGCCTGGGTGCATGTGCGTGTGGTCTCCGGGTGCCCTAGACCCGGGGACGGAGTTGCGGTTCCACCCCAGACACCCTTAGTCTGGGGGAGGTACTCTCTGGAGGCCTGGGGCCCAGTACCTTCGACTGGGTCCCGCAAGGGATCGAGGGCTCCTAGGGTGTCCTCCAGTGTTGGACACCCGAATCTGGGACGAGGAGGCCAGGGAGTTGACCCTTCTGAAGATCCAGTGCAGCATTTGCTAGTGACGGTGGGGCCTCTGGTAACTGTCCGGATGGATGTCCTCTCTCTGACAGGGGCCGGTTTTTAAAGAAGGTAGTCTACGTTCTCATGGTCTGTGGCAGGGACCCATCGTGAATACGGTCGGTGGCAGAGACCCAACAACCAGGTCTGTGGCAGAGGCCTTGTTCATCTGGTCTGTGGCAGAGACCCCACACGCCAAGCCTGTTCGCGCTATAACGAAACAGGAGAAAACCCTAAGTTTAAGTTTGTGCCTGGAACTCCTCTCCACTGTGTTCTGTTCTATGTCTAACCAGTCGCTCTTAAAGGACTATTTATTGCTCTGAAGAATAAATAAGTGTTGGACTTTCAGTGGTGTGGAACTTGACTTTCTGGGAGTTAAAGGGTCATTCTCAAGGGAAGTTTTTGGCTCTGGACAGGGGCACAGGCCCAAAGGTAAAAGGTTATAGCTCACACCTCTGCACACAAAAGGATACGAGCTGGTGGTGGGCCACACTCTCCTCCCTGGTCCCCTAGACGAGAGCCATTGACCGAGAAGACAAGGAGGGAGTGAGAGGTGAGGTCGCTACATACAGTTTCTATGAATAGATCAGCTAGGCAGAAAGGGTGGGCATTGTCAGGTTTACGGGTTAAGAGCCTATCACAGCCCACATTGGTAAATTTTAGTGGCAGGGGAGAGAACGGAAGATGTTTTTCACTAACAGAAGAGAATCGGCACAAGAGACACATCTTAAAGTGTTACTAAACCCAGGACCCTGCATTCACTATATCTGGTCTCACACAGTACACAGAACACGGAAATGCAATTATTTTAGTAAATATAAACTGCTAAATACCTTTTCTCATCAGCAGTATATAGCAATCTTGTGACTTCTACCTTTTCTGGAAAAGCTTGTAGGAGGAGTTTTTATACTGCACTGAGCTGTCCTATCAGGATACAGGACCCCTGACCCTCTGTCTGGACAGTGCTGATTGGCCCTGTGCTGATCACATGCACTCTCCCAAGAAAAAAAAAAACTATGTAGCAATACACACCAAACTAAACATGTGCAGCCTGACTCCAGTAATTCTCTCATCCGGACATGTTTTGGGTTCAGTGGAAGAAGTCTGTGCATACAGGATCAAACAGCCTTTTTACACATTGCAGAGGATTAACCCCCTAGGTTCCACAGTGAGTACATCAAGCATGCTTTACTGCATATACAGACTGATTTTACTGTTGTGGGTTTAGTAACACTTTAAGGACTGTAAGTTGTGTCCCTTGTTCTGATTTTTCTGTCTTGATTTTGGCTGTACTTAGGCTTTAAAGCGGTATTAAATCCAAAAGCAAATATTTTATTTTATTATCATTTATTTTAGTATTGCAGCTTTCAAATTCTAAGACATGCAGAGTAGAATTCAGTGCTAGAGTGAATAATGCTGGCAGCTAGCAGTGCAGGTCAATATACATAAACCTCTCAAATGGTATACTTATATGGGGAGCAGCTCCAAATTACAATATAAAACAAATCAACAAGTGAAAAGAAAAAGAATCACAAAAAAAGGAATCACAAAACAAATGTTCACCAAAAATACCACTGAATATATACAGTGGGGCAAAAAAGTATTTAGTCAGCCACCAATTGTGCAAGTTCTCCCACTTAAAAAGATGAGAGAGGCCTGTAATTGTCATCATAGGTATACCTCAACTATGAGAGACAAAATGTGGAAACAAATCCAGACAATCACATTGTCTGATTTGGAAAGAATTTATTTGCAAATGATGGTGGAAATTATATGGAAAGTATTTGGTCACCTACAAACAAGCAAGATTTCTGGCTCTCACAGACCTGCATCTTCTTCTTTAAGATGCTCCTCTGTCCTCCACTCATTACCTGTATTAATGGCACCTGTTTGAACTTGTTATCAGTATAAAATACACCTGTCCACAACCTCAAACAGTCACACTCCAAACTCCACTATGGTGAAGACCAAAGAGCTGTCGAAGGATACTAGAAATAAAATTGTAGACCTGCACCAGGCTGGGAAGACTGAATCTGCAATAGGCAAGCAGCTTGGTGTGAAGAAATCAACTGTGGGAGCAATAATTAGAAAATGGAAGACATACAAGACCACTGATAATCTCCCTCGATCTGGGGCTCCATTTAAGATCTCACCCCGTGGGGTCAAAATTATCACAAGAACGGTGAGCAAAAATCCCAGAACCACACTGGGGGAACTTGTGAATGACCTGCAGATAGCTGGGACCAATGTAACAAAGGCTACCATCAGTAACACACTACGCCACCAGGGACTCAGATCCTGCAGTGCCAGATGTGTCCCCCTGCTTAAGCCAGTACATGTCCGGGCCCGTCTGAGGTTTGCTAGAGAGCAATTGGATGATCTAGAAGAGGATTGGGAGAATGTCATATGGTCAGATGAAACCAAAGTAGAACTGTTTGGTAGAAACACAACTCGTCGTGTTTGGAGGAGAGAGAATGCTGAGTTGCAACCAAAGAACACCATACCTACTGTGAAGCATGGGGGTGGCAGCATCATGCTTTGGGGCTGTTTCTCTGCAAAGGGAACAGGACAACTGATCCATGTACATGAACGAATGGGGCCATGTATCGTGAGATTTTGAGTGCAAACCTCCTCCCATCAGCGAGGGCATTGAAGATGAAACGTGGTTGGGTCTTTCAGCATGACAATGATCCCAAACACACCGCCCGGACAACGAAGGAGTGACTTCGTAAGAAGCATTTCAAGGTCCTGGAGTGGCCTAGCCAGTAACGCCATAGAAAACGCCATAGAAAACCTTTGGAGGGAGTTGAAAGTCCGTGTTGCCCAGCGACAGCCCCAAAACATCACTGCTCTAGAGGAGATCTGCATGGAGGAATGGGCCAACATACCAGCAACAGTGTGTGACAACCTTGTGAAGACTTACAGTAAACGTTTGACCTCTGCCATTGCCAACAAAGGATATATAACAAAGTATTGAGATGAACTTTTGATATTGACCAAATACTTATTTTCCACCATAATTTGCAAAAAAAAGTTCTTTCCAAATCCGACAATGTGATTGTCTGTCTGGATTTGTTTCCACATTTTGTCTCTCATAGTTGAGGTATACCTATGATGACAATTACAGGCCTCTCTCATCTTTTTAAGTGGGAGAACTTGCACAATTGGTGGCTGACTAAATACTTTTTTACCCTACTGTAAGAGCCTGTCCCTTTAAGAACAAATATCATATAATGTAATGTAATAAAGTCAACTGATTATATCCACGTGTCTGTGTATTTTTTACACCAAATAGGAGGCAACAATATTTCGGGTAAAAGTCAGGGTCAGTGATGTGATTAACGCTGGCAGCCAGCAACACAGGTGAATATATTGTACATCAACCTATCAAATGGTATATTTATGTAGGGTGCAGTGCCAAATTATATTATATATAAGAAACCAACAAGTGAAAAGAAAAGGAATCCCAAATAAAAAAATCACCAAAAAAAATAATAATAATTTCACCATAAATACAAGTGAATATATAAGAAACTGTCCCTTTAAGAACAAATATCATATAAGGTAATATAATAAAGTCCACTGATTAAATCCACATGCCTGTGCATTTCTTCCGCCAAATAGAGGACAATGACACCACTGTGTTATCTAGCCACCATCAATGCCCACTCACCAGCCCCCAAGCTGCATATACTGTATGTAAGCATCAAACTACGCATGTAAAGCTTAAAACCAGCGACCTCTGTAAAACCTCCCCAGTCATCGACGCAGAGCGAACCTCCTCTTCAGAAAGCCATCCACACTTGAGAAAAGCTGGGTGGAAAAAAGCTCACCAAGCAGAGCCAAAAAATACATAAATCTTTAAAAATGAAAAACCGCAATATCCAGCAACACAGCAATGAATATAAACCCATGAAGAGCAGTGGGTCAGTAACTGAATCAGAGGAGGAAAGTGTGCCTAGAAAAAGAATGAGGCACTCTGAAGAGCAGCAGACAACCAGCAGCGCTATAGTAACCAAAAATGTTGCGCCCATTCATTTTTTTATTTTTTACCAATAATTTATTGAATTTAATTGTGGACCAGTATAATCTTTTTGCCAACCAATACATTGCCAACAATCCAATTTATCTTACACCCATCCATTTCAATGGAAACCTCTCAGAATGGAAAAACTTTCAATTTTTCTTGGACTTACACTAAATATGGGACTCACAAAAAAAACAAGGTCCACTCCAACCGATCCATAAACCCCTTTAACCATATGCCACTCTATTCTTCTTGTATGCCCAGAACACACTATGCAATGAGAAATTCGGTTTCTACAATTCATTGATCATTCCCTGTACCTTCCTCAAAATCTTCCTGCTTATGACAATATGTTTTCTGAAATGTACAGTGCCTTGAAAAAGTATTCACACCCCCTTGAAATTTTCCACATTTTGTCATGTTACAACCAAAAATGTAAATGTATTTTATGGGGATTTTATGTGATAGACCAACACAAAGTGGCACATAATTGTGATGTGGAAGGAAAACGATAAATGGTTTTCCAAATTTTTTACAAAAAATTATCTGAAAAGTGTGGCGTGTATTTGTATTCAGCCCCCTGAGTCAATACTTTGTAGAACCGCCTTTCGCTGCAATTACAGCTGCAAGTCTTTTGGGGTATGTCTCTTCCAGCTTTGCACATCTAGAGAGTGAAATTTTTGCCCATTCCTATGTGCAAAACAGCTCAAGCTCTGTCGGATTGGATGGACATAATTTGTGAACAGCAATTTTCAAGTCTTGCCACAGATTCTCAATTGGATTTAGGTCTGGACTTTGACTGGGCCATTCTAACACATGAATATGCTTTTATCTAAACCATTCCATTGAAGCTCTGGCTGTATGGTTAGGGTCATTGTCCTGCTGGAGGGTGAACCCATGCCCCAGTCTCAAGTCTTTTGCAGACTCTAATGCCCTGTACACACGATCGGAATTCCGATGGGCTAAAATCCGATGGAATTTTTTGTCGGAATTCCGTTCAAAGCTGTCTTGCAAACACACCATCAGACAAAATTCCGACTGTCCAAAACGCGGTGACGTACAACACGTACAACGTCACTATAAAGGGGAAGTTCAAATCCAACTGCGCCACCCTTTGGGCTGCTTTTGCTGATTACTTGTTACCGCGTGTTAGTAAAAGTTTGGTGTTAGCCGATTCGCGCTTTTCAGTCTCCGTGCTTTTCAGTCCGTTACAGCATGACGAATGTGCTATCTCCATTACGAATGCTAGTTTTACCAGAACGAGCGCTCCCGTCTCCTAATTTAGTCTGAGCATGCGTGTTTTTTTTTTCCGATGGAGTTCCACACAGACGATCGGAATTTCCTATCGTTTTTTTTTCTATCGGAAAAATTTAAAACATGTTATATTTTTTTACACCGATGGAAGAAAGTCCGATGGGGCCCACACACGATCGGAATTTCCGATGAAACAAGTCGGAAATTCCGATCGTGTGTACAGGGCATAACAGTTTTTTTTCAAGATTGCAGTGTATTTGGCTCCATGCATCTTCCCATCAACTCTAACCAGCTTCCAGGTCCCTGCTGAAGAAGAGCATCCCCACAACATGATGCTGCCACCACCATGTTTCACGGTGGGGGATGGTGTGTTCAGGGTGATGTACAGGGTTAGTTTTCCGCCACACATAGCGTTTTGCTTTTAGGTCAAAAAGTTTAATTTTGGTCACATCTGACCAGAGCACCTTCTTCCACATGTATGCTGCATCCCCCACATGGCTTCTCGCTAACTGCAAACTGGACTTCATTCAACAATGGCTTTCTTCTTGCCACTCTTCCATAAAGGCCAGATTTGTGAAGTGCACAACTAATAGTTGTCCTATGGGCAGATTCTCCCACCTGAGCTGTGAATCTCTGCAGCTTCTCCAGAGTTACCATGGGCCTCTTGGCTGCTTCTCTGATTAATGCTCTCCTTGCCAGGCCTTTCAGTTTAGGTGGATGGCCATGTCTTGGTAAGTTTGCAGTTGTGCCATACTCTTTCCATTTTCGGATGATGTATTTAACAATGTTCTGTAAGATGTTCAAAGCTTGGGATATTTTATTATAACCTATCCCTCCTTTAAACTTCTCCACACTCTTATACCTGACCTGTTCCTTGGCCTTCATGATGCTGTTTGTTCACTAAGGTTCTCTATCAAACCTCTGAGGGCTTCACAGAACAGCTGTATTTATACTGAGATTTAATTACACACAGGAGGACTCTATTCATTAATTAGGTGACTTCTGAAGACAATGGGTTCCACTAGATTTTAGTTAGGGGTATCAGAATAAAAGGGGTTAGAATACAAATGCACGCCACATTTTTCAGATATTTATTTGTAAAAAAACTTGAAAACCATTTATCATTTTCCTTCCACTTCACAATTATGTGCCACTTTGTTTTGTTCTATCACATAATACTAATAAAATACATTTATGTTTTTGGTTGTAACATGGCAAAATGTGGAAAATTTTAAGGGGTATGAATACTTTTTCAAGGCACTGTATACTCCCGACAAACATTTTTGGTTAATGAGTCGATCATCTATTTTGTCAGCAGGCTGGGCATCAAACATTATATCCCCAGTAAACGGGCAATATACAGGGTTAAGTTATACAAACTTTGTGAGAAAGCCACAGGGTACACGTATAACTTCTGGGTTTATGAGGGAGAGGACAGCCAGCTGGAGCCCCATTAATACCCAACCTATATGAGGAGCAGTGGAAAAATTGTGTGGGACCTTGTATCATCCCTATTCCATTAGGGGTACCACCTCTACGTAGATACTTTTTACACCAACCTGCCCATTTTTCCACCACCTTTACCTCCAGCATACTTTTTTCTGTGGTACAGTGTGGCCAAACAACAAGGGCTTCCCACAAAGATTAGTCACCACAAAGCTGAACAAGCGGAAGTCCACCAGTTTGTGGAAAAAAAATATTTTGGCCCTTGAATGGAGGGATAAGTAGGATGTGTATGTTCTTTCCTCCAACCACAATAATACCTTAGTGGAAAACAAAGGAAGGCACGGACCAGTCTAAAAACATGATTACAATCAGTTCGTGGGAGATGTGGATTATAATGACCAAATGTTACAGCCCTACTTAGCTACCAGAAGATCCATTCACATTGGTATGAAAAATAATCCATGTACCTTTTCCAATTGGCCCTGTACAACTCTTCCATCAAGTGCACAGAAAGACTTGGATTTTACCTAATGTTTCGAGAATAGATTGTAACACCCCTATTTTTAAATAGGACAATGCACCTGAACACCATTTCTCTGATGTAGTGAGCATGTTGCACAAAAGACACTTCCCAGGTATTATTTCTCCTACCGAAACAGGTCAAAGACCACAGAAAAAATGTGTATGTAGCAGAGAGTAAGGCATGACACCCAATACTACTGCCCCTAATATCCCTCAGAAACTGGCCTCTGTATAAGAGACTGCTTCAGGCACTACCATACCTCAATATGCTATTAGTAAAGATATGGTGAAGATATTTCTCCTGTGACTGCCTGCCATTTCCCTGTACCTGATATCATGTGTACCGACCATTTGCCTGTTTATTGATCATGCTTCTGCAATACGCCTGAACGGACCTAATCCTGTTAATCGGCCATTTTTTTTGCCTGCCACCTGAACTGATCTTTTGCCTGCCACTGTAGTAGTGGGATTGAAGACAATGCATGGGGTCTCACGTAAGCCCAGTGAGGAGCTCAAGAGTAGTATTTCTTAGTGGAAAGAAAAAAGGTTTTGGTTTTCTCAGGGTTTTAGTAATTCCAAAAAATTCGAAGGAGACTTTGAAGAGCTTTGGATGGGAAGAAGCCTTTAACCCATTTCCAGCTCTTACCTGACCGAGGCCCTAAGCCTGGTGTTTCTGCCTGCTGCCTGGACCAATCCTTTGGCTATTTGCTGACCACACCTCTGCCTGCTGCCTGCACTGACCCATGCCTGTTTATGTACCATGTTCCTGCCTGCTGCCTGGACCAAACCTTTGGCTATTTGCTGACCACATCCCTGCCTGCTGCCTGTAGTGACCCTGGCCAGTTTATGGACCATATTGCTGCCTTCTGCCTGGACCACTCCTTTGCCTGTTTGCTGATCATGTCTCTGCCTGGCACCAGTAATGCCCCATCTGCACGTCTCACTGACTATGTTCCTGCGAGACACCAGTCCCACCAATCCTCTTCAGACAACTGCTCTACTAGAACCACAGGTACTGTTTTGTTTACAAATTTTTCAGCCTCCTGTACTGCCTAGCCAGAGAACATGTACCAGTTCGTTAGGCCTGTTTGGCTTTTAGGAACAGGCACTGCTGTAGCTGAAGCTATACAATGCTATATTCACTGAACACTCATGCAGAGGCGATCAGAGGCTGACCATCAATCTGACCTGAAGAAGGGGTAATCCCTGAAACATATAGTCCTTGGTCCCAGTCAATTGGGCGCATTAATCCCCATTTGTCTTCCTTCCGTGGTTTCCAGCAGCTTTGGAGCAGCAATCTATTGCATCAGTTTCCATCGGTGCCTTCAACAGCGGAGCTTCTTTCTGGCCCTTCTGCCAGTACTTGGTGTTACCTCCAGTTCCAGAGTGTGTCACTTCTGGTCCATGGCCACATAATTTTCGGGATCCCATTGGCTGCTGGAATTCCAGCTCTACTTATCTCCCTGGGTGTCACCCGGCCGTTCCAGCCACTATCCACGGGGTCCAGGACCTGAATCTTCCATGCTTGCCTAGGCCCCCCCAATGGGGTAGGTGATTCATTGACAGGGGGATAATTCCAAGTATTTGGTAACCCTAATTCACAGTATTTAGGGGTTTTCTGTGGTGATTATTTATTTATTCTTTAACTAGCCCCCCCCCCCAATGGCCTCACCAACTGAGCTGAGCGATTCACATTATCTGCCACTGCACTCTGCTGATCTGGAGTCCATTGCTTACACGTGAGGTGTTTTAAATTTACAATGTATAATAAACTGTGACATATTTTATATATTTTTTTCTCTACCTTTTGGTCTGAGTTACATTCATTACCCTTTTTCGACTAGCACTCATACTTTGATGTATAGTCAAAACATCAGGACTGATCAATTTTCAAATATATATATATATATATTTGTTTATAAGGCAAAAAAATAAAAAACTGTGGTAATTAAATAACATCACAAGAAAGCAAGCATATTTCCAAAAAATTATAAAAATTTCATTTGGGTACAGTGTTGCATGCCTAAGTAATTGTCATTGAAAGTGTGACAGCTCTGAAAACTGGCCTGGACAGGGAAGTGTGAAAGTGTGCAGTCTTGCGGTGGTTAAAGTGTAATTACAGTCAAATAATAACTAAGTGTAAATCTACTGTTATCCCCAATTTAAGCCTATTTTGTCTACCCTGTGAAAGAAAAGATTTGTATACTTACCTATTCTGAGGCCGCTCCAGTCTGGTCACATGATCGGGTCCCAATGCCAGCTTCAGTGTAGAGGAAGGACAGCCAACAATGAATTCCCCATAGAAAGCCTATGGGAGACATCATCGTCAAGGCTCTGCAGCCATTGTCGGTGATCTCTCCTCTACAATGAAGCTAGCTGCTGGAGAGATCATGTGACTGGACCGAATTGCCCCCCGTCATAGGTAAGTATAAACTTCTTTCTTCTACAGGCTAGTTAGAATAGGCTTAAAATGGGGACGAGATTAAGGTTAAGCTTAGTTAGTATTTGACTATACTTCCAATATAATTTACATTTTCAGAACACTTCAGAACATTCACTTTAAGACCACCCACTGCACATATACCGCGTACCTGTACGTCATTTTGTGTAATAGATACAAGGGGTGTGCACGCACGCACGTGGCACAGGAGCCAATGCACATGCCCGGCGGCCGCGATCTCCTCCTGCCACCTGTGATTGCTCCTCACAGAGGTAGAATGAGGATCTTCCTATGTAAACAAGGCAGATCCCCGTTCTGACATGGGATGAGAGAGAAATCAGCTGTTCCTAGTGATCAGGAACAGCAATCTCTCTCCTCCTCTAGTCAGTCCGTCCCCCTGACAGTTAGAAAGCACGTTCTTAGGGAACACTTAACCCTTTGATCACCCCTAGTGTTAACCCTTCCCTGCCAGTGACATTTATACAGTGATCAGTGCATTTTTATAGCACTGATCACTGTATTAGTGTCATTGGTCACCAAAAAGTGTCACTTAGGGTCAGATTTGTCTACCGCAATGTCGCAGTTCCGCTAAAAATCGCTGATCCCCGCCATTACTAGTAAAAACAATAAAAAAAATAAAAAGTCCCTAATTTTTTCCCCTATTTTGTAGACGCTATAACTTTTGCGCAAACCAATCAATATACGCTTATTGTGATTTTTTTTTACCAAAAATATGTAAAAGAATACATATTGGCCTAAACTGATGAATTTTTTTTTTATTGGATATTTATTATAGCAAAAAGTAAAAAATATAGTTTTTTTTTTTTTTTTAAATTGTCGCTCTTTTTTTGTTTATAGCGCAAAAAATAAAAACCGCAGAGGTGATCAAATACCACCAAAAGAAATCTCTATTTGTGCGGGAAAAAAAAGACATTAATTTTTTTTGGATACAGCGTCGCACATCCGCGCAGTTGTAGGTTAAAGTAATGCAGTGCAGTATCGCAAAAAATGGCTTTCTTATGGAAAAATACGTGTAAATTAGTATGCAAGTGCATACAGTATCTGCATCATGTCTTCATATGTGAAAAACTATTGCATGTTTAAAAATACGCATTGGTACTTGATTGAATAGGGCTCTCGGATGTTCCTTTATTCTTGTTTCTATGTATCTGCTACAACATCTGGAAGAACAGTTTCATAACAAGCTGTAATTAATCTTTGTCGCTTGGTTCGGATTGGGAGCTTGACACCTTAGGAAGTCTCTAGCATCACCAATACTTCCTGAGACACACACCATCTGTGATTGAGGCTGGAAAAAAAGGACAGATTCAACATATGACAAACAAGATATCAGTTCTGAAAGAGTTCTGCAAATTATGTAATTCATTTCACATGTGACAATTTACTTCTGCTCTTATGTTTTGTAATTAGCGTAGCACTTGCCAAAGTATGAGTCTCATTACTCAATATATGAAATTTCTATTTTTTTCAACTGAAGCAGAACTGATTGCATTTTCTCTGGCAGAGCTGGAATACTATTAAATCTCTTAAATTGTATTTAAAGGAAGCCTGTACTGAGTGAACTATAGAGGCCATCATTGCATTTCCTTCTAAAAATGCTGGTCTGGCTGTATTTGGCCTCTATACTTTCTGAGACTCTAGCATGCAGCTAGCCGGTTTAGAAAACAGCAAAAACTTTAAAATTGCATGCTTGTTTTGAGGCTGGGTTCATACTGATACTACACAACAGTCATTTGACTGTCATCCTACTTTGCTCTGCTACATCGGTCCTACATCGGTCCTACATCCATCCGACTTGAATGAACAGTATACTACTTTATTTAGACTTTGTAATAGTACGACTTGTCCTTCAACCAATCAAAACAATCCCAGTGTGACATAAATTCCTTTTACTGCTGCTGTAATCACCATGTTGGATGTCACAAGTCGGATGGTTAGGACGAGGATCCTACTTTGATCCGACTTCAGTGATATTCAATGGGCTGAAGTAGGACAAAAGTCTGACCAAAGTAGTACAGGAACCTTTTTCAAAGTCGGATACGACATGTGTCGGACCAGTTAAGACGGCTCTCATAGGGAACCATTCATTTTCACACGTCATCCGACATGAGCTCCCAATGTCGGAGCGTTTGTCGTACCAGTGTGAACCCGGCCTGAAACAGTGGCTCAGGCCGGGTTCACACTGGTATGAGACGACAGTTGTACTACTTTGGATCCGACTTTGGCCTGCGACTTGAAGTCCAAAATGCATCCGACTTCGAAGAACAGGGATCCGACTTTTATCCCCGACAATAACAGGTACTGTGTCTGGTATGAATCTTTAGGGGGAACTCCATGCCAAAATGTAAAAAAAAACAAAACGGCATGGGTTCCCCTACAAGGGTTCCCCTACTAGGTTCCCCTTGCATACCAAGCCCTTTGGTCCGAAAAACAGACCATTATCCGAGCACACAGCCCGGCAGGTCAGGAAAGGCACTGGGGACGAGCGAACGCCCCCCCCCACCTAAACCGTACCAGGCCACATGCCCTCAACTTGGGGAGGTGGGTGCTTTGAGGCGGGGGGGCCCTGTGCTCCCCACCTCAAAGCAACTTGTCCCCATGTTGATGAGGACAAGGGCCTCTTCCCGACAACCCTGGCCGTTAGTTGTCGGGGTCTGCGAGCAGGGGGCTTATCGGAATCTGGGAGCCCCCTTTAACAAGGGGGCCCCAGATCCCGGCCCCCCACCCTATGTAAATGAATATGGAGTACATTGTAACCATACCCATTCACCTAAAAAAAAAATGTCAAAAATAAAACACACTACACAGGTTTTTAAAGTAATTTATTAAGCAGCTCGGGCGTCTCTTCCGACTTCTTCTCCCCTCCCCGACTCTTCTCCACTCTCTCTCCGGTTCTTCTCCCTATGTCCGCTGGCTTCTTCTGGGTCTCCGTCGCTCTTTTGCTCGCTCTTTTGCCTGGTCTTCTCTGCTGTCTTCTCCCTCTGTTCTTCTTCGGATGTTGACTTGACGCTCTCCTCCGCTCTAATCCCGGGTGCGCGGTGTGCCACTACTTATATTGTCATGGGGTGGGGTCACCGGGTGACTTCACCCGGAGGCCCCGCCCCTTATGACGTCACTGCCCGGGGCATGATGGGGAGTGATGTCATAGGGGTTCCCCTTAAAATCAATACCAGACCAAAGGGTCTGGTATGCTCTTAGAGGAGGAACCCATGCTGGTTTTTTTAAAAATCTGCCATGGAGTTCCCCTTCAAGATCATAAGAGCAAAAGTCGCATGCCAAAGACGGATCAGTCAAGATGACGTCAGTGATTCTGTCACGTACCTAGTGGATGAGCCCGGATTGCAGGGGATGGCTTCTCTTGCGGCTCCGACTCGTGGCCCCTGGTAGGGTGAACAGGAAGCACAGGAGTCAGGAGTGGCATGAGTGCCTGGCAGGATCAACAGAGGAATCGCAGGTGCGACTGAGCAGAGGCAGGAACCAGGAACAAGCTGAACGGTAGGCAGATGCAGCAGACTGGAACTGGACAGCTGACTGGAAGGACCGTAGACAGGAACCCGGAACAGGCTGGATCGGCAGGCAGATGCAGCAGACTGTAACTGGATGGGTCAAATGAGCCGGGTCGGATATCAGGCGGGCAGCAGCAGGACCAGAGGAGCAGGCAGAAGGATGGTCAGGCAGGCAGGAGTCAGAATCAGGCAGATAGCTGGGTTAGTCAGAAGCAAGCCGGGTCAGATACTGGAGTGAACTGGAACAGGTTTCAGAGGTCAGGACACACGTAATGTCAGTCTGGTTTAAATAGCCCGCCTGGTGCCAATGGGGGCACGCGCGCATTCCCGTGCGCACGCACATGCGCAATGGTGCGCACGCGCATGCGCAATGGCACCCGCGGTCGCGCACCAGGAAGTTCAGAGTGCCTGTTACTGGCAGGATCTTCCTGACATTGCCCCCCCCCCCAAGGGGCAGCCTCCGAATGCCCAACCGGGCCCATTTCTCCGGGTGAGATCTCTTAAAGGATTGAATTAAACTCTTAGCGTGGATGTTTTCCTCGGGCTCCCAAGAGTTCTCCTCAGGCCCATACCCCTTCCATTTGATCAAAAATTGGACTTGATTACTCCTCTTCCTGCAATCCAAGACAGCTTCTACCTCAAATTCTTCCTCTCCATCCACTATTATAGGGTCAGGAGGATCCAAATTCCGGTCAGGAAAAGGATTTGGAACAGAAGGTTTTAACAGGGAGACATGAAAGACAGGATGAATCCTGAGCGACTCCGGAAGTTCCAGCTCATAAGCTACCTCGTTGATTTTCCTCTTAACGGGGAAAGGCCCCATGAACTTAGGACCCAACTTCCTGGAGGGACAGGCTAATTTCAGGTTTGCTGTGGACAGCCATACGAGATTAACAGGTTCAAGCACCAGTTCTCCTCGCTTCTTCTTGTCAAAGGCCTCCTTGTTATGTTCCTGAGTTCTTGTCATGGTCTCTTGTAAGAGTTGATTATTGGAGAAAAAAAAATTCATTGTTTCATGGACCGCAGGTACAGAGCATTCAGGGATAGAATTGGGCAAAAAAGATGGGTGAAAGCCGTAATTGGCAAAAAATGGGCTTTATTTCGTGGCAGAGTGGACAGAATTATTATAAGCAAATTCGGCCAATGGGAGCAGGGAAATCCAGTCATCCTGAGAAAAAGACGAAAAGCAGCGTAGATACTGCTCGAGGGTCTGTGTCAGGAAGGGCAAACCAGAAATGTCATTGACGATATCGGCGCCTCTTCGCGCATGCGCGGTAGTGGCGCATCGGCGCACGCTGATGTGCGCATGCGCGATAGCGGTGCGCGCGCGGGCACGCGCGATATCGGTGCGCGCGCGGGCGCGCGCGGGAGCGCGCAGCGGCGGCTCATGGCGCCAGATGAGGTTATTTGAAGGGGCTGATGGCTGGGCTCTGTGCTGTTCGGTCTACAGCATTACCTGAGACCTCTGACCCCTGCTTACCTGAATCCTGCTCCAGCTGACCCTTCCTGGCTTGTTTGACCATCCTTGCTGATCTGCCTGTACCTGACCCCCGGCCTGTGTTGACTACGTTCCTGCCTGTTCCTTCTGCTACCTCGTTACCTGCCCGTTGCCGAACCTGCCTGTACCTGAGACCTGCCAGCTGCCTAAACCCGCTCATACCTGATCCTGCTCCAGTACTTACCTGTACCTGAGACCTGCCAGCTGCCTGAACCTGCTCATACCTGATCCTGCTCCAGTACTTACCTGTACCTGAGACCTGCCAGCTGCCTGAACCTGCTCATACCTGATCCTGCTCCAGTACTTACCTGAACCTGAGACCTGCCAGCTGCCTGAACCTGCTCATACCTGATCCCGCTCCAGTACCTACCTGCTTGGGACTGGTGTACCCACGCTTCCAGCCCATCTGACCGCACCCGCCTGAGCTCCAGTTGTTAGGCCGTCAGTTGTTTCCGGATCTATTCCAGTCTCCGTCCCAGTTCCGGTCCAGCGCACCACCAGCGACTTTTACCAGGCTCTCGTGCGACTCTACACTCCTGCGCCCCCTGTCTTCACTACCAGGGGCCGCGAGTGAGAGGTGTAAGGGAGGCCTCCCTCTGCATAATCAGACTCTTCCATCAGGTACGTGACAGTACCGAACAGCCAAGTCAGAGTCTGTGCAGGGAGCCTCTCCCATGGAGGGTTTCCGCTTACACCTCAAAGACCTCACCCAGACTGTTTAAATCGCACAAGATGCGTATATCCGACTGGAAGGAAGCATCCAGGCTCTTTCCTCACCTACCTCGGCCCCGCAAAGAGCTACTTCAGCAATAGCAATGTTACCTCCAGAAACCGGGGTTCCTACGCCTGAAAGATTCACCGGTGATCACCGATTACGAGGACAGAAGTCAGAGAGACCTGTGAGGTCGTCCTGTCCAGCCTGGAAATTAGCCCGAGCCTCTAACATCAGCAGCCTGACATCTTCTACCGCTGCTGCACCCACATCTGATGTCCCTGAACCCAGACAACTCGGAGTGCCCCGTCCCTCACTTTCCCCTGAGGAATGTCAACGCCGACAACACGAAAACCTCTGCCTGTATTGTGGGAGACCCGGGCATTACGTGAGGTCATGTCCAGCAAAGACCCGCAAGGGTCAAATTATCTTCTCCGCCAGCACGCCCATCCTGCCAACCCACCTGGCTCTCCCCATTGTATTACAGCTTCCGGGAAGAAGTATTCCTGTCTCCGCTATAATAGACTCCGGTGCCTGTAGCTGCTTTATGGACTTGTCTTTTATTGCTAAACATCAAATCCCTTTGCAACCTAGGGCCCAGGGACTTTCAGTACATCTGGCCGACGGGTCTGCTATCAAATCCGGACTGGTGACTCAACAGACTATACCCTTGCCTGTGATTATTGCCGATAGTCACAAGGAATTATTACGCCTGGATGCCATTGCATCCCCGCTGTTTCCCATAATCCTTGGCATGCCATGGCTCCAAGCACATAACCCTCTTATCAACTGGGTCGGAGGGGAGGTTAAGTTTCACTCTTCCTACTGCCTCCAACACTGCTTGCGGAAATTCTCTTCTGATCCGCCATCCTTGTTATGCTTGGACTCTGATGTTGAAACTCGCTTATCTGTACCAGTTGCATACCATGACTTTTTAGATGTCTTTAGCAAGAAAGGAGCTGAAACTCTCCCTCCACATCGGCCATATGACTGCCCGATTGATCTCATCCCGGGTGTTGAGGTCCCTTTTGGAAGGATTTTTCCTCTGTCAGAATTGGAGCTTGTCGCCCTGAAAGATTATATAGACGATAATCTAAAGAAGGGCTTCATCCGCCCCTCCACTTCTCCAGCAGGAGCGGGTATCTTCTTTGTGGAGAAGAAGGATCGTTCCCTTCGCCCATGTATAGATTATCGTGAACTCAATAAGGTTACGGTCAAGAACCGTTATCCCCTGCCCTTGGTACCCGAATTGTTCCAGAGGTTGGGAGCAGCAACCATATTTACAAAACTGGATCTCCGAGGGCATATAATCTGGTACGGATACGGGAGGGAGATGAGTGGAAGACGGCTTTTCGCTCCCGATTCGGACATTTTGAATATCTGGTGATGCCGTTCGGCCTATGCAATGCCCCAGCAACATTCCAGCACTTTATCAACGATATCTTCCGCGATTTCCTAGACCTGTTCATTGTAGCATATCTGGACGACATCTTAATTTTCTCTGCTTCCCTTGATGACCACCGCAGACATGTTAAAAGTGTATTGAGCAGACTGCGACAGCACGGGCTATACGCCAAGCCGGAGAAGTGCGAGTTCGAGCGACAAAGCATTACTTTTTTGGGACTAATCCTCTCCACCGATGGTGTCAAGATGGACCCACAAAAGGTCACTGCCATCTTAGACTGGCCAGCCCCAGTGGACAAAAAGGGCATCCAACGCTTTGTCGGGTTCTCAAACTTTTACCGAAAATTCATCAGGGGATTTTCAGCCATCATATCACCAATCACAGAACTGACCAAACAAGGCATCCGTTTCCAGTGGTCTCCTGAAGCTCAAAATGCTTTCGAGTCTCTAAAGAAACTATTTACTTCCGCACCGGTTCTGAAGCACCCTGACCCAACATTGCCCTATGTACTGGAAGTAGACGCGTCAGAAACGGCAGTCGGAGCAGTACTATCCCAAAGGCGGGGACCCAAGGCTTTGTTACATCCAGTCGCCTTTTTCTCCCGCAAACTGTCTAACTCTGAAAGGAATTATGATGTCGGAGATAGAGAACTTCTGGCCATTAAAAATGCATTGGAAGAGTGGAGGTACCTTTTAGAAGGAGCAGCGCACCCGATCCTAATCTATACGGATCATAAGAACCTGGAGTATCTGAGGACTGCCAAGAGACTCAAACCACGTCAGGCTAGATGGGCACTCTTCTTTTCCAGGTTCTCTTTTCATCTCACGTACAGGCCAGGATCTAAAAACACCAAACCTGATGCACTCTCTCGGATGTTCTTTGTTACCAGGGACTCCGCACCGCCCGACACTATCCTGTCCTCTGAGAACTTCCTGCTACTTCAGGGAGACCTGCTCTCTCAAATTAAACGGGCTTCTGTAAATGCCCCTTCATCTCTGGGAATAACGTTGCAGGCCAGAGATGATCTACTTTGGCACAAGGACAAAATATTCATACCAGAAAACCTACGTGTCTCTGTTTTGGGATTATGTCACGACCACAAATTAGCCGGACACTTCGGTATCCGTAAAACTGCTGAACTTGTGCAACGCACATTCTGGTGGCCTCAAGTGGAAAAAGACTGCAAGGGCTATGTAGAGTCCTGTACCACTTGCACACGAAATAAGAACAGCAAAACCAAGGCATGGGGCTTGTTGAAGCCGCTATCAGTCCCGAAGAGACCCTGGAAGAATATCTCGATCGATTTTATCGTGGAACTTCCTCCATCTGACGGGTTCTCCACCATCTTTGTGGTGGTAGATCGATTATCCAAAATGGCCCACTTCCTACCCATGAAAGGCACACCATCGGCCCCGGAAACAGCCCAAATCTTTGTGAAAGAAGTTGTTAGGCTTCACGGAGTTCCAGCAAACATCGTGTCAGACCGGGGGGTACAATTCACCTCAAGGTTTTGGAGGTCGTTATGTGAAACCTTGGGAATCGAGTTATCATTTTCTTCCACATACCACCCCCAAACGAATGGGCAAACGGAAAGAACCAATCAAACTCTGGAACAATACTTGCGGTGCTTCTCCTCATACTCACAAGATGATTGGGCCGCACTACTTCCGTTAGCGGAATTCGCTTATAACAATTCCATCCACTCTGCCACAAAACAGTCTCCATTCTTTGCCAATTACGGGTTCAACCCATCATTTCTGACCAGTACCTTCCCGGAGAGTTCTGTACCTGCCGTTCTTGAAACCATAAATTTCTTTGACACCAACAACAAACTTCTACAGACAACTATGACTAAAGCTCAGGAATATAACAAACAGGTCTTTGATAAGAAGAGGCGGGGAGAATTAATACTGGAACCTGGTGATCGGGTTTGGCTATCCACTACAAATCTAAAACTAATGTGCCCCTCTAAGAAGTTGGGCCCTAAATTTATGGGACCCTTCCCGATAAAAAGAAGGATCAACGACGTGTCTTACGAGCTGGAACTGCCAGACTCCTTCAAAATACATCCTGTCTTTCATGTGGCTTTACTAAAACCTGTAACCCCTGATCCATTCCCTGACCGGGATACAGGCCCACCCGAACCAATATTAGTTAACGGAACAGAGGAATTCGAAGTCGAAGCAATCCTGGACTGTAGGAAAAAGAGAAATCAGATCCAGTATCTCGTCAAATGGAAAGGTTATGGCCCAGAGGAGAATTCGTGGGAACCCGAGGACGATGTCCATGCTGAAAGACTTATCCAGGCATTCAAGAGATCCCATCCTTTGAAGCTCGCCCGGTTGGGCATCCGGAGGCTGCCCATTGGGAGGGGGCAATGTCAGGAAGGGCAAACCAGAAATGTCATTGACGATATCAGCGCCTCTTCGCGCATGCGCGGTAGTGGCGCATCGGCGCACGCTGATGTGCGCATGCGCGATAGCGGTGCGCGCGCGGGCACGCGCGATAGCGGTGCGCGCGCGGGCACGCGCGGGAGCGCGCAGCGGCGGCTCATGGCGCCAGATGAGGTTATTTGAAGGGGCTGATGGCTGGGCTCTGTGCTGTTCGGTCTACAGCGTTACCTGAGACCTCTGACCCCTGCTTACCTGAATCCTGCTCCAGCTGACCCTTCCTGGCTTGTTTGACCATCCTTGCTGATCTGCCTGTACCTGACCCCCGGCCTGTGTTGACTACGTTCCTGCCTGTTCCTTCTGCTACCTCGTTACCTGCCCGTTGCCGAACCTGCCTGTACCTGAGACCTGCCAGCTGCCTAAACCCGCTCATACCTGATCCTGCTCCAGTACTTACCTGTACCTGAGACCTGCCAGCTGCCTGAACCTGCTCATACCTGATCCTGCTCCAGTACTTACCTGTACCTGAGACCTGCCAGCTGCCTGAACCTGCTCATACCTGATCCTGCTCCAGTACTTACCTGAACCTGAGACCTGCCAGCTGCCTGAACCTGCTCATACCTGATCCCGCTCCAGTACCTACCTGCTTGGGACTGGTGTACCCACGCTTCCAGCCCATCTGACCGCACCCGCCTGAGCTCCAGTTGTTAGGCCGTCAGTTGTTTCCGGATCTATTCCAGTCTCCGTCCCAGTTCCGGTCCAGCGCACCACCAGCGACTTTTACCAGGCTCTCGTGCGACTCTACACTCCTGCGCCCCCTGTCTTCACTACCAGGGGCCGCGAGTGAGAGGTGTAAGGGAGGCCTCCCTCTGCATAATCAGACTCTTCCATCAGGTACGTGACAGTCTGATTAGTCCTCTCAGTTTGTCCATTTGTTTGAGGGTGATAAGCAGTGGAGAATGACAGCTCAATACCCAAGGCTTTACACAGAGCTCTCCAGAATCGGGAAGTAAATTGTACTCCCCGATCGGAAACAATATTGGCAGGAATCCCATGAAGCTTGATTACCTCTCTGATGAACGTCTTCGCTGTCTCAGGAGCGGAGGGAGTACCTTTCATTGGTATGAAATGAGCCATCTTGGATAGCCGGTCTACCACTACAAAGATGGCGGTGTGACCCTCTGCTGGAGGTAGCTCAACAATGAAGTCTATAGATAACATCTTCCACGGCCTGTCTGGGACGGGTAAAGGCCTCAACAAACCCCAGGCCCTAGTTCTACTAGTCTTATTCCGCGTACAGGTGGTGCAGGACTCCACATATCTCTTGCAGTCTCCAAGTACTTGAGGCCACCAAAAGGTACGTTGAACAAGATCAGCGGTCTTGGTGACACCAAAATGACCTGCCAGTGCATGGTCGTGGCAAAGTTCTAGAACCGTGACCCGTAGACCTTCGGGTACGAAAATTTTATTCTTGTACCAGAACAAACCATCCTTTACTAGTAGTTCTGTTCCCACTGCAGGTGCTGACTAGGGATGAGCTCGGTGTTCGAGTCGAACATACGTTCGACTCGAACATCGGCTGTTCGATCGTTCGACGAAGATCGAACGATTTGGGCCGTTCGCGCCTAATTCGAGTGACGCAAACGGCCCACAATGCAGTACGCCATCGCAGTGTCATCCAGGCGCTGTGATTGGCCAAGCATGCACTGTGACCCCGCATGCTTGGCCAATCACAGCGCCGGCAGCGAGGAGAGCAATGATTGGCCACAGGCAGGATGCCTGTGGCCAATTATTGCTGAGGGTGTTTAGTACACGCCCCACACTATAAAAGGCCGCCAGCACGGCGGCCTAGTGTAGTGTGTTCCGGAGCAGGGAAAGAGAAGCATAGGCAGGGACAGTGACATTTATTTTTTCTTGCTTAACCTGGATTCCTTTAGTTTAGGGAAAGAGAAGGATAGGTAGGGAGAGTGTCAGTGTGTTTTACTGTGCGAATCCTTGTTTCTAGGGACAGGGAAGGACAGTGAGGGAAATTCTCCTTGTGCTATAGTGTGCTTTAAAAAAACTTTTTTTCTAGGGACAGAAAACTATAGGTAGAGAGAGTGTCAGTGTGTTTTACTGTGTGAATCCTTGTTTCTAGGGACAGGGAAGGACAGTGAGGGAAATTCTCCTTGTGCTATAGTGTGCTTTAAAAAAACATTTTTTCTAGGGACAGAAAACTATAGGTAGGAAGAGTGTCAGTTTCTTTCACTGTGATAATCCTTGTTTCTAGGGACAGGGAAGGACAGTGAGGGAAATTCTCCTTGTGCTATAGTGTGCTTTAAAAAAACATTTTTTCTAGGGACAGAAAACTATAGGTAGGAAGAGTGTCAGTTTATTTCACTGTGATAATCCTTGTTTCTAGGGACAGGGAAGGACAGTGAGGGAAATTCTCCTTGTGCTATAGTGTGCTTTAAAAAAACATTTTTTCTAGGGACAGAAAACTATAGGTAGGAAGAGTGTCAGTTTCTTTCACTGTGATAATCCTTGTTTCTAGGGACAGGGAAGGACAGTGAGGGAAATTCTCCTTGTGCTATAGTGTGCTTTAAAAAAACATTTTTTCTAGGGACAGAAAACTATAGGTAGGAAGAGTGTCAGTTTCTTTCACTGTGATAATCCTTGTTTCTAGGGACAGGGAAGGACAGTGAGGGAAATTCTCCTTGTGCTATAGTGTGCTTTAAAAAAAACATTTTTTCTAGGGACAGAAAACTATAGGTAGGAAGAGTGTCAGTTTCTTTCACTGTGATAATCCTTGTTTCTAGGGACAGGGAAGGACAGTGAGGGAAATTCTCCTTGTGCTATAGTGTGCTTTAAAAAAACATTTTTTCTAGGGACAGAAAACTATAGGTAGGAAGAGTGTCAGTTTCTTTCACTGTGATAATCCTTGTTTCTAGGGACAGGGAAGGACAGTGAGGGAAATTCTCCTTGTGCTATAGTGTGCTTTAAAAAAACATTTTTTCTAGGGACAGAAAACTATAGGTAGGAAGAGTGTCAGTTTCTTTCACTGTGATAATCCTTGTTTCTAGGGACAGGGAAGGACAGTGAGGGAAATTCTCCTTGTGCTATAGTGTGCTTTAAAAAAACATTTTTTCTAGGGACAGAAAACTATAGGTAGGGAGAGTGTCAGTGTGTTTTACTGTGCGAATCCTTGTTTCTAGGGACAGGGAAGGACAGTGAGGGAAATTCTCCTTGTGCTATAGTGTGCTTTAAAAAAACTTTTTTTCTAGGGACAGAAAACTATAGGTAGGGAGAGTGTCAGTGTGTTTTACTGTGCGAATCCTTGTTTCTAGGGACAGGGAAGGACAGTGAGGGAAATTCTCCTTGTGCTATAGTGTGCTTTAAAAAAACATTTTTTCTAGGGACAGAAAACTATAGGTAGGAAGAGTGTCAGTTTCTTTCACTGTGATAATCCTTGTTTCTAGGGACAGGGAAGGACAGTGAGGGAAATTCTCCTTGTGCTATAGTGTGCTTTAAAAAAACATTTTTTCTAGGGACAGAAAACTATAGGTAGGAAGAGTGTCAGTTTCTCTCACTGTGATAATCCTTGTTTCTAGGGACAGGGAAGGACAGTGAGGGAAATTCTCCTTGTGCTATAGTGTGCTTTAAAAAAACATTTTTTCTAGGGACAGAAAACTATAGGTAGGAAGAGTGTCAGTTTCTTTCACTGTGATAATCCTTGTTTCTAGGGACAGGGAAGGACAGTGAGGGAAATTCTCCTTGTGCTATAGTGTGCTTTAAAAAAACATTTTTTCTAGGGACAGAAAACTATAGGTAGGAAGAGTGTCAGTTTCTCTCACTGTGATAATCCTTGTTTCTAGGGACAGGGAAGGACAGTGAGGGAAATTCTCCTTGTGCTATAGTGTGCTTTAAAAAAACATTTTTTCTAGGGACAGAAAACTATAGGTAGGAAGAGTGTCAGTTTCTTTCACTGTGATAATCCTTGTTTCTAGGGACAGGGAAGGACAGTGAGGGAAATTCTCCTTGTGCTATAGTGTGCTTTAAAAAAACATTTTTTCTAGGGACAGAAAACTATAGGTAGGAAGAGTGTCAGTTTCTTTCACTGTGATAATCCTTGTTTCTAGGGACAGGGAAGGACAGTGAGGGAAATTCTCCTTGTGCTATAGTGTGCTTTAAAAAAACATTTTTTTCTAGGGACAGAAAACTATAGGTAGGAAGAGTGTCAGTTTCTTTCACTGTGATAATCCTTGTTTCTAGGGACAGGGAAGGACAGTGAGGGAAATTATCCTTGTGCTATAGTGTGCTTTAAAAAAACATTTTTTCTAGGGACAGAAAACTATAGGTAGGAAGAGTGTCAGTTTCTTTCACTGTGATAATCCTTGTTTCTAGGGACAGGGAAGGACAGTGAGGGAAATTCTCCTTGTGCTATAGTGTGCTTTAAAAAAACATTTTTTCTAGGGACAGAAAACTATAGGTAGGAAGAGTGTCAGTTTCTTTCACTGTGATAATCCTTGTTTCTAGGGACAGGGAAGGACAGTGAGGGAAATTCTCCATGCGCTATAGTGTGCTTTAAAAAAACATTTTTTCTAGGGACAGAAAATTATAGGTAGGAAGAGTGTCAGTTTCTTTCACTGTGATAATCCTTGTTTCTAGGGACAGGGAAGGACAGTGAGGGAAATTCTCCTTGTGCTATAGTGTGCTTTAAAAAAACATTTTTTCTAGGGACAGAAAACTATAGGTAGGAAGAGTGTCAGTTTCTTTCACTGTGATAATCCTTGTTTCTAGGGACAAGGAAGGACAGTGAGGGAAATTCTCCTTGTGCTATAGTGTGCTTTAAAAAAACATTTTTTCTAGGGACAGAAAACTATAGGTAGGAAGAGTGTCAGTTTCTTTCACTGTGATAATCCTTGTTTCTAGGGACAGGGAAGGACAGTGAGGGAAATTCTCCTTGTGCTATAGTGTGCTTTAAAAAAACATTTTTTCTAGGGACAGAAAACTATAGGTAGGAAGAGTGTCAGTTTCTTTCACTGTGATAATCCTTGTTTCTAGGGACAGGGAAGGACAGTGAGGGAAATTCTCCTTGTGCTATAGTGTGCTTTAAAAAAACATTTTTTCTAGGGACAGAAAACTATAGGTAGGAAGAGTGTCAGTTTCTTTCACTGTGATAATCCTTGTTTCTAGGGACAGGGAAGGACAGTGAGGGAAATTCTCCTTGCGCTATAGTGTGCTTTAAAAAAACATTTTTTCTAGGGACAGAAAACTATAGGTAGGAAGAGTGTCAGTTTCTTTCACTGTGATAATCCTTGTTTCTAGGGACAGGGAAGGACAGTGAGGGAAATTCTCCTTGTGCTATAGTGTGCTTTAAAAAAACATTTTTTCTAGGGACAGAAAACTATAGGTAGGAAGAGTGTCAGTTTCTTTCACTGTGATAATCCTTGTTTCTAGGGACAGGGAAGGACAGTGAGGGAAATTCTCCTTGTGCTATAGTGTGCTAAAGCATTCCTCATCAACCATCTTTGAAATCCTTGTTTTTTGGACAGTCAGGGAAATTGTCGTTGTGCTATTCTGTGCAAAAGCAATCATCCTCAACCATATTTAGAAATCCTTAAGTAAAGGGACAGAGAAGGACACCTGAAGGTAGCCCTTATTGCCTTTTTCCCATCTCCCTGCAGGCCATCTATTAGAATGTCTGGAAGGCAAACAAGGAGAGGCAGACAGTCAGGAGGCAATAAAAGAGGGCAAGCAGGCTCTGTGTCTGGGGGCAACAGTGCTGGTCGTGGACGCGGTGCATTGTCATCAGCACATGGCCATGGGACACGCTTGTCCTTCTTTTCGGCAGCTGGACATGTTGAGCCACATCATGCCGAAGACTTGGTAGAGTGGATGACCAAGCCCTCCTCCTCCTCCTCATCCTCTCTCACCCAGGCTCAGGGTACTGGCAAAGCAGCTGCCAAAGCGTCCTCTTCCCTGGTATCAATGTCAGACTCATCATCAGTCACTCCTTCCCTAGACCCACCATGTCCTCCTCCTGAGGAGTCCCCCGAACTGTTTGAGCACAGTGTTGGGTACATGCTCCAGGAGGATGCCCAGCGTTTCGAAGGGTCTGATGATGAAACCCAGCTACAGGAAGGCAGTAGCGTGAGAGCAGACAGAGGGGATGCTCAAGAAGGACACCAATCTGGCAGTCATGTTCCAGCAGCTGCAGCATACTGCCAGATTGGCTCCAGTGATGAGGAGGGAGGGGATGATGAGGTCACTGACTCCACGTGGGTGCCTAATAGGAGAGAGGAGGAGGAGGAGGATGAGGAGGAGGCACATCTCCAACGAGGCAGGATGCCCTTTGGTGGCCAGCGTAAGGGCAGTACACCGACGGAATCACACCGCAGAGCTCCGCCTGTGCAGGGCGCTGCCTCTGCCCGTCATTCAAAAAGTTCTTTGGTGTGGGCCTTTTTTGAGGCTAGTGCATCAGATCGCACAGCTGCTGTTTGCAACATATGTCTCAAGCGTATATCGCGTGGCCAAAACATCAGCCGCTTGGGTACCACATGCCTGACCAGGCATATGTTGACCTGCCATGCAGCTCGTTGGCAAGCCTACCTCAAAGACCCACACCAAAGAACAAAGCGGACCTCTCCTTGCACCGCATCAGCTGGGATCTCCAACCCCACTATAACTTCAGTCCTCTCTGAAACATGCACTGAGAGGAATGAAGGTGTAGAATTAGGTGTGTCACAGCCAAGTACTTGCGGCCACTCTGCTAGCAGTACACCGACGTCCGATTCTAGCAGGCAAATTTCCCTGCCCCAGCTGCTGGACCATCGAAAGAATTTCACTCCCAGCCATCCACATGCCCAGCGGTTGAATGCTAGCTTGGCTAAATTGCTAGCGCTTCAACTGCTGCCTTTTCAGTTGGTAGACTCGGCCCCCTTCCGTGAGTTTGCGCAATGTGCGGTTCCTCAGTGGCAGGTTCCCAAACGCCACTTTTTCTCACGGAAGGCTATTCCGGCTCTCTACCGGCATGTGGAAGGCAATGTCTTGGCCTCGCTGGACAGGGCGGTCAGCGGTAAGGTGCATATTACCGCTGACTCATGGTCCAGCAGGCATGGACAGGGACGTTACCTTTCTTTCACGGCCCATTGGGTCACTCTTTTGGCAGCTGGGAAGGATGCAGGACAAGGTGCAGTAGTGTTGGAGGTTGTTCCACCGCCACGCCTCCAAAATGCTACTACTGGTTGTGACACACCTCTCTCCTCCACCCCCTCCTCTTCTTCTTCCTCCATGGCCTCTTCCTGTGGTTTGTCCTCGGAACCAGCGGTGCTCCGTAGGCGTTCAAGGGGCTACGCAAGTACGCAGGCAAAAAGATGCCATGCCGTGCTTGCGCTGGTGTGTTTGGGGGACAGAAGCCACACTGGGGCAGAGGTCCTGTCTGCTCTGCAGGGCCAGGCCGAGAGGTGGTTGACGCCACGCCAGCTTAAGCCAGGAATGGTGGTTTGCGACAATGGCACCAACCTCCTCTCTGCCCTCCGACAGGGACAACTGACCCATGTGCCCTGTGTGGCTCACGTCCTTAACCTGGTGGTGCAGCGGTTCTTGGGCAGGTACCCGGGCTTACAGGATGTCCTGAGGCAGGCCAGGAAAGTCTGTGTGCATTTCCGCAGATCTTATAATGCCAGTGCTCGCCTGGCTGAGCTGCAAAAGGAGTTGAACCTGCCCAAGAACCGCCTTATATGTGACATGCCCACCAGGTGGAACTCAACGTTGGCCATGCTGCAGCGGCTGCACACGCAGCAGAGGGCCATCAATGAGTACCTGTGCGACTACGGCACCAGGACAGGGTCAGGGGAGCTTGGTTTTTTTTCTCCACGCCAGTGGGGCATGATCAGGGATGCATGCACTGTCCTGGCACCATTTGAGGAGGCCACGAGGATGGTGAGCAGTGACAGTGCATGCATCAGTGACACTGTACCTCTTGTCCACCTGTTGGAGCACACGCTGCGTGGAATAATGGACAGGGCACTTGAGGCAGAACAGAGGCAGGAAGAGGAGGACTTCCTTGCCTCTCAAGGCCCCCTTTACCCAGACAGTGTTCCTTCTGTCCCACCCATCGCACAGGAAGAGGAGGAGGAGGAGGAGGAGGATTGTGTCAGCATGGAGGTGGAGGCTGGCACTCAGCATCATCAGCAGCAGTCTTTTAGGGATGATTTACAGTCCCAAGAAACCAGTGGACTTGTACGTGGCTGGGAGGAGGTGGCTGCGGATCATGTCGTCCTTAGTGACCCAGAGGACTCCGGAGCGAATGCCTCAGCAAACCTACGCTGCATGGCCTCCCTGATCCTGCAAAGTCTGCGGAAGGATCCTCGTATTCTTCGGATCAAGGAGAGGGACCATTACTGGCTGGCCACTCTCCTTGATCCACGGTACAAGGGTAAGGTTGCGGACCTTATGTTACCGTCGCAGAGGGAGCAGAGGATGAGACAACTCCGGGAGGCCTTGCAGAAAGGTCTGTGCAACGCGTTCCCAGAGACTGGGAGGTTACAAACTCCTGGTCCTGGACAACGAGTTGCTGAGGCTTCGGCCAGTCAAAGAAGGAGCGGTGGGGAAGGTGGCCGTCTGACCGATGCGTTCAGACAATTCTTTAGTCCGCAGCCCCAAAGTATGATCGGTTCCAGCAACCATCGCCAGCGTCTGATAAACATGGTGCAGGAATATCTAGGGGCAAGGTCACACTTGGACACCTTCCCCACCGAAAATCCTCTGGCTTACTGGGTCTTGAGGATGGATCACTGGCCAGAGCTTGCACAGTATGCAATTGAGCTACTGGCCTGTCCTGCATCCAGCGTTCTTTCGGAACGCACATTCAGTGCTGCTGGAGGATTTGTCACGGATCACAGGGTGCGCCTGTCCACCGACTCGGTTGATCGACTGACTTTCATCAAGATGAACCAGTCTTGGATCACCACCAGCTACCACACACCTGATGCTGATATAACAGACTAATTGATTTTAACATGTCACATCCCTTCAAGACTGATGCTGATGCTGAGTGCCTGTGCTGTTATGTTGACTGGCTATCCTCCTCCTCCGAGTCCTCAATGATACGATTGATGATGATAGCTTGGAAGATCATTTTTGTTTATGGGTGCCGCCACCAGTGGCTAAGGCCCAATTTTTCAGCCCCTGTTTTACAGGGGCGTGTAATTACAATTTTTTTAGCAATAATTTGCCATTGGGCTCATTGCTGTGCTCCAAGTACAGTATCTGT
Organism: Rana muscosa; assembly: GCA_029206835.1. Lineage (NCBI taxonomy): Eukaryota > Metazoa > Chordata > Amphibia > Anura > Ranidae > Rana > Rana muscosa. The sequence goes on from CM055117.1 coordinate 239,893,316, forward strand.
GAGGGGTTGGAGTGTTGTGGCACCAGTGCCTAAGGCCCAATTTTTCAGCCCCTGTTTAACAGGGGCGTGTCATTACAATTTTTGAAGCAATACTTTGCAACAGGGCTCATTGCTGTGCTCCAAGTACAGTATCTGTGAGGGGTTGTAGTGTTGTGCCACCAGTGCCTAAGGCCCAATTTTTCAGCCCCTGTTCAACAGGGGCATGTAATTACAATTCTTGATCTAATAATTCACAGCAGGGCCCATTGCTGCACCCACCAAGAGTAACTCTGAGGGCTTACAGTGTTGTGGCAACGCCACCGCCACCACCACCACGAAAGGCCCAATTTTTCAGCCCCTGTTCAAAAGGGGCATGTAATTACAATTCTTGATCTAATAATTCACAGCAGGGCCCATTCCTGCACCCACCAAGAGTAACTCTGAGGGCTTACAGTGTTGTGGCAACGCCACCACCACCACGAAAGGCCCAATTTTTCAGCCCCTGTTCAAAAGGGGCATGTAATTACAATTCTTGATCTAATAATTCACAGCAGGGCCCATTCCTGCACCCACCAAGAGTAACTCTAAAGGCTTACAGTGTTGTGGCAACGCCACCACCACCACCACCACGAAAGGCCCAATTTTTCAGCCCCTGTTCAAAAGGGGCATGTAATTACAATTCTTGATCTAATAATTCACAGCAGGGCCCATTGCTGCACCCACCAAGAGTAACTCTGAGGGCTTACAGTGTTGTGGCAACGCCACCACCACCACCACCACGAAAGGCCCAATTTTTCAGCCCCTGTTCAAAAGGGGCATGTAATTACAATTCTTGATCTAATAATTCACAGCAGGGCCCATTCCTGCACCCACCAAGAGTAACTCTGAGGGCTTACAGTGTTGTGGCAACGCCACCACCACCACCACCACGAAAGGCCCAATTTTTCAGCCCCTGTTCAAAAGGGGCATGTAATTACAATTCTTGATCTAATAATTCACAGCAGGGCCCATTCCTGCACCCACCAAGAGTAACTCTGAGGGCTTACAGTGTTGTGGCAACGCCACCACCACCACCACCACCACGAAAGGCCCAATTTTTCAGCCCCTGTTCAAAAGGGGCATGTAATTACAATTCTTGATCTAATAATTCACAGCAGGGCCCATTCCTGCACCCACCAAGAGTAACTCTGAGGGCTTACAGTGTTGTGGCAACACCACCACCACCACCACCACGAAAGGCCCAATTTTTCAGCCCCTGTTCAAAAGGGGCATGTAATTACAATTCTTGATCTAATAATTCACAGCAGGGCCCATTCCTGCACCCACCAAGAGTAACTCTGAGGGCTTACAGTGTTGTGGCAACACCACCATCACCACCACCACCACGAAAGGCCCAATTTTTCAGCCCCTGTTCAACAGGGGCATGCAATTACAATTCTTGATCTAATAATTCACAGCAGGGCCCATTGCTGCACCCACCAAGAGTAACTCTGAGGGCTTACAGTGTTGTGGCAACGCCACCACCACCACCACCACGAAAGGCCCAATTTTTCAGCCCCTGTTCAACAGGGGCATGTAATTACAATTCTTGATCTAATAATTCACAGCAGGGCCCATTGCTGCACCCACCAAGAGTAACTCTGAGGGCTTACAGTGTTGTGGCAACGCCACCACCACCACCACCACGAAAGGCCCAATTTTTCAGCCCCTGTTCAAAAGGGGCATGTAATTACAATTCTTGATCTAATAATTCACAGCAGGGCCCATTCCTGCACCCACCAAGAGTAACTCTGAGGGCTTACAGTGTTGTGGCAACGCCACCACCACCACCACCACGAAAGGCCCAATTTTTCAGCCCCTGTTCAAAAGGGGCATGTAATTACAATTCTTGATCTAATAATTCACAGCAGGGCCCATTCCTGCACCCACCAAGAGTAACTCTGAGGGCTTACAGTGTTGTGGCAACGCCACCACCACCACCACCACGAAAGGCCCAATTTTTCAGCCCCTGTTCAAAAGGGGCATGTAATTACAATTCTTGATCTAATAATTCACAGCAGGGCCCATTGCTGCACCCACCAAGAGTAACTCTGAGGGCTTACAGTGTTGTGGCAACGCCACTACCACCACCACCACGAAAGGCCCAATTTTTCAGCCCCTGTTCAAAAGGGGCATGTAATTACAATTCTTGATCTAATAATTCACAGCAGGGCCCATTCCTGCACCCACCAAGAGTAACTCTGAGGGCTTACAGTGTTGTGGCAACGCCACCACCACCACCACCACGAAAGGCCCAATTTTTCAGCCCCTGTTCAAAAGGGGCATGTAATTACAATTCTTGATCTAATAATTCACAGCAGGGCCCATTCCTGCACCCACCAAGAGTAACTCTGAGGGCTTACAGTGTTGTGGCAACGCCACCACCACCACCACCACGAAAGGCCCAATTTTTCAGCCCCTGTTCAAAAGGGGCATGTAATTACAATTCTTGATCTAATAATTCACAGCAGGGCCCATTCCTGCACCCACCAAGAGTAACTCTGAGGGCTTACAGTGTTGTGGCAACACCACCACCACCACCACCACCACGAAAGGCCCAATTTTTCAGCCCCTGTTCAACAGGGGCATGCAATTACAATTCTTGATCTAATAATTCACAGCAGGGCCCATTGCTGCACCCACCAAGAGTAACTCTGAGGGCTTACAGTGTTGTGGCAACGCCACCACCACCACCACCACGAAAGGCCCAATTTTTCAGCCCCTGTTCAAAAGGGGCATGTAATTACAATTCTTGATCTAATAATTCACAGCAGGGCCCATTCCTGCACCCACCAAGAGTAACTCTGAGGGCTTACAGTGTTGTGGCAACGCCACCACCACCACCACCACGAAAGGCCCAATTTTTCAGCCCCTGTTCAAAAGGGGCATGTAATTACAATTCTTGATCTAATAATTCACAGCAGGGCCCATTCCTGCACCCACCAAGAGTAACTCTGAGGGCTTACAGTGTTGTGGCAACGCCACCACCACCACCACCACGAAAGGCCCAATTTTTCAGCCCCTGTTCAAAAGGGGCATGTAATTACAATTCTTGATCTAATAATTCACAGCAGGGCCCATTGCTGCACCCACCAAGAGTAACTGTCAGGGCTTACAGTGTTGTGGCACCAGCACCACCATCAAAGGCCCAATTTTTACTACCACTGTTCAACAATTATATGTAATTAAAATTCCTGATATAATAGTTGACAGCAGGGCGTTCCAGCACCAACCAAGAGTAACTGTGAGTGCTTACAGTGTTGTGCCAACACCAACAACTAAGGGGCCTATTTCTGCAGAGTATATACGGCAGGTCCCTACTTTCAAACATCCAACTTACAAACGACTCCTACTTGCAAACGCAAGAAGACAACAGGAAGTGAGAGGAAATCTACCCCTTGGAAGGAAAATTCTCTCCTGTAAGAATTAATATGGGAGAAAGGTGTCTCCTCTGTACTGATGCTTTATCAGCAATCCTTGTTTCAAGAAAAACACCACATTTCAAAAACAGTTGTCATTGGGACGGAAAGTGAGGTGAAATGTTCTGAACAGGGGCACAGACAGCAAAACAAATGTTACAGGGGTGATAACCCTTACCTATGTTTTCCAAAAAGTTTAAAAATAGATTTTTGGGCTGGAGCTACACTTAAACAATGTACCTGTTCAAAATTACAAACAGATTCTACATAAGAACAAACCTACAGTCCCTGTCTTGTATGCACCGCCTGTATACGGCTGTTCAGAGTATATAGGGCCTTTTTTATTTTATGTGCGGGGTTCCCCTTAATATCCATACAAGACCCAAAGGGGCTGGTAATGGGCTGGGGTAGGGGGGGGGGGGGGTCATGGGGTAGCTATGCCATTTTTCTTAAAGATTTTCATCCATATTACCGGGACCAGACATTACATTAAAGCCGCAAGCAGTTTTAAATGGCTTTTTTTTCCTTTAGAAGTGTCATTTTGTGCAGGGACAGTTCTAAACACGGGAAACACGTGGCACTTCACAGGCATACTTTAGACACCCCCCAGGTACGATATTTAAAGGAATATTTGACTTTTTTTTTTCACTTTATGCATCATTAAAATGACTGCTCCCGAAAAACGACCGTTTTTAAAACTTATTTTTGCATTGATACATGTCCCCTGGTGCACAACCCGGGTTCCCAAACCCTTTTTAGGACAATAACATGCATAATAGTTGTTATAATTAGCACTTTAGAATTCGAACGTTCGCATCCATTGTATTTAATAGGGTTCTAATGTTCGTACGAACTTTCGGTCCGTTCGCGGGTTCTGGTGCGAACCGAACCCGGGGGTGTTCGGCTCATCACTAGTGCTGACCCTACTGAGGCTTGCTTTATCCGTGAAAGGAGGTCTTCTTGTATCAGAAGGAAATTTCCTGGGGGAAGAATTGTGTCAGGAAGAGAGGTTTCTTTAGGCTCGGGAAACATCCTAGACAGAGCATCGGGTTTTACATTCTTAGAGCCTGGCCGGTAGGTAACATGAAAAGAGAACCTGGAGAAAAATAGAGCCCATCTGGCTTGCCGTGGTTTCAGCCTTTTTGCAGACTTCAAGTATTCCAGGTTCTTGTGGTCTGTGTAGACCAGGATTGGAGGAGCGGCTCCCTCCAATAAGTATCGCCACTCTTCCAGGGCAGATTATATGGCCAATAGTTCCCGGTCTCCCACGTCATAATTCCTTTCTGCTGCTGACAGTTTACGAGAAAAGAAGGCTACAGGGTGTAACAGGGCTTTAGTCCCTTGTTGCTGGGAAAGGACTGCTCCGACAGCAATTTCAGAGGCGTCTACTTCCAGAACAAACGGTAGGGAGGAGTCAGGATGCTTTAGAACAGAGGAGGAGGTAAACAGTCTCTTGAGGGAATCAAAGGTGGTTTGGGCCTCCGGGGGCCAGTGGAAACGGACCCCTTGTCTGGTTAACTGAGTGATAGGACTGATGATGGCTGAGAACCCCTTAATAAATTTCCTATAGAAGTTAGCGAATCCTACGAAGCGTTGGATTCCTTTCTTGTCGGTGGGCGCTGGCCAGTCTAAGATTGCTGCAACTTTCTGAGGGTCCATTTTAATGCCCTCTACCGAGATGATTAGACCCAGGAAGGGAATACTTTTCTGCTCGAACTCACACTTTTCGGCCTTGGCGTATAGGCCATGCTGTTGAAGCCGAGCTAACACACATCTGACGTGCTTGCGATGGGAATCCAGGGAAGAAGAGAAGATAAGGATGTCGTCTAAATAGACGATAACGAACAAATCCAAGTAGTCCCGGAAAACGTCATTGATGAAGTACTGGAAGGTTGCAGGGGCATTGCATAGCCCAAAGGGCATCACCAGGTACTCAAAGTGTCCAAAACGAGTGCGAAAGGCTGTTTTCCACTCATCCCCTTTCCTGATGCGAACCAAGTTGTAGGCCCCTCGGAGATCTAACTTAGTGAAAATGGTGGCAGCTCCCAGCCTCTGGAATAATTCGGGTACCAAGGGGAGAGGGTAGCAATTTTTGACTGTGATTTTGTTAAGCTCACGATAGTCCACGCAGGGCCGTAGGGTATGATCCTTCTTTTCTACAAAAAAGATACCTGCTCCTGCTGAAGACGTGGATGGCCGGATAAACCCTTTTTCTAAGTTCTCGTCGATGTATGTTTTAAGTGTTCCTTGCTCCAGCTCAGTCAGCGGGAAGATCCTGCCAAAGGGGATTTCAGCTCCCGGAAAGAGCTCGATGGGGCAGTCATAGGCCCGATGGGGTGGAAGCGTCTCAGCCCCTTTCTTACTGAAGACGTCCAGAAAGTCGAAGTAGGGCTCAGGAACAGACTGGCGTAACTCAGATTCGGAGTCCAAACACAACAAGGCAGGTGGTTTACTGGGGCCCATGGGAGTACAGAACTGTTGACAATAAGTGGAAGGAAATGTGACTTCTCCCGTGACCCAGTTGATGTAGGGGTTATGGGCTTGTAACCACGGCATACCAAAAATAACAGGGAATAATGGTGAAGAAATTATGTCCATGCGAAGCAGCTCTCGGTGTAGATTGGCGATCGTGACTGGAAGGGGGGAAGTCTCCTGTGTAACTGGACCAGATTTAATCGCAGAGCCATCGGCCAGATGAATGGAGAGTCTTGGGCCTTATATAATAAAGGAACCTGGTGTTGGGTTGCAAAAGATGAGTCCATAAAGCAACTGCAGGCCCCGGAGTCGATAATGGGAGAAACTTGTAGTATCCTTCCTGGCAGTTGCAACAGAATAGGGAGAGCCAGGTGGGAAGAAGAAGCCTTGAGCCAAGAAGTCGCATGATTGGAAGAGAGGGACAGGCACTTGCGAAGCTTAGCAGGGCAGTTAATAACATAATGCCCGGGTCCCCCGCAGTACAGGCACAAGTTGTTCACCTGGCGACGTTGACGTTCTTCCATAGTAAGGGAAGGGCGGAGGACTCCTGACTGCCTGGGTACGGAGGTACCAGGCGTAAAGACTGACCCAACAGTGGGTGCCGGATGAGCATAGTTGGGAACTCTGGGTAACATCCAGACAGGATGACAAGGCCCAGCCTCCCTCTCCGCTTTTCGCTCCCTTAGCCGCCGATCAATTTGTATGGTCAAGTTGATTAATGCATCCAAGGTCTGGGGTATTCCTACTCGAGTCAGTTCATCCTTTAAGGGGTCAGAGAGTCCCAAACGAAACTGGCAAAGGAGAGCTGCGTCATTCCAGTTAGTGTCCACACTCCACCGCCTGAATTCGGTGACATAGTCCTCTACTGCCCTGTGCCCTTGTTGATGGGTACACAGGGCTATTTCCGCGGTTGCTGAAGGCTGCGGGTCCTCGTAAAGTTCAGCCATGGTATCGAGGAAGGTGGTCAAATTGGCTAAGGACTCGGCTTCCTGTTCCAGGAGGCGGTGGGCCCAAGATTGGGGTTCTCCCAGGAGCAAGGAAATCACGAAGCCCACCTTGGTGGCTTCTTGAGAGAAAGTGCGTGGTTGTAATGAGAAGTAAAGTTCACAAGAGTTTCGGAATGTCCTAAACTTGCTTCGTTCTCTGGAAAACTTTTCAAGCGTGGGAACCTTTGGTTCAGGTAGCAGGGTAACAACTGTGGGAGAACCCCTGCTGGCTGAAGAAGCAGACAGGGAGCAGACTCCTTTATGCCAGAGGGTGCGAGTACTCAAATCCGTTCTTCCAGGTGTGAGTATCCTTCCTGAAGGCCTTTGATGGCCTGGGTGAACCCTGCCAGGTGCACACAGAGTTCCTCCATGGGAGAGGCTCCCCGCTCGGGCTCAGACATGGCTGTCTGATACTGTCACGTACCTAGTGGATGAGCCCGGATTGCAGGGGATGGCCTCTCTTGCACCTCCGACTCGTGGCCCCTGGTAGGGTGAACAGGAAGCACAGGAGTCAGGAGTGGCACGAGTGCCTGGCAGGATCAACAGCAGGAGGTTGGTCTGAAGTCCAGGTGGAGCTGTACAGAGGAATCGCAGGTGCGACTGAGCAGAGGCAGGAACCAGGAACAAGCTGAACGGCAGGCAGATGCAGCAGACTGGAACTGGACAGCTGACTGGAAGGACCGTAGACAGGAACCCGGAACAGGCTGGATCGGCAGGCAGATGCAGCAGACTGTAACTGGATGGGTCAAACGAGCCGGGTCGGATATCAGGCGGGCAGCAGCAGGACCAGAGGAGCAGGCAGAAGGATGGTCAGGCAGGCAGGAGTCAGATGCAGGCAGATAGCTGGGTTAGTCAGAAGCAAGCCGGGTCAGATACTGGAGTGAACTGGAACAGGTTTCAGAGGTCAGGACACACGTAACGCTGTAGATCAGACAGCAAGATCCCAGTCTGTCAGTCTGGTTTAAATAGCCCGCCTGGTGCCAATGGGGGCGCGCGCGTGCGCATTCCCGTGCGCACGCACATGCGCAATGGTGCTCATGCGCAATGGCACCCGCGGTCGCGCACCAGGAAGTTCAGAGTGCCTGTTACTGGCAGGATCTTCCTGACAGATTCTCTAAGGGCTGAAGTAGGATCAAAGTCGGACCAAAGTAGTGCAGGGAGCATTTTAAAAGTCGGACCGACTTGTGTCAGACCAGTTAATACGGCTCTCATAGGGAAACATGCTTTTCACACGTCATGCGACATGAGCTCCCAATGTCGGAGCGTTTGTCGTAGCAGTGTGAACCCGGCCTTAGAGCTGAAGCCATTGGAACACCTTGCCAGTCAGGCAACTGTTTTCAAAAGGAGAACAATGCAGCCTATATGTTTTATTAGTACAGGTTTTCTTTAACCACTTCAGCCCCGGAAGGATTTACCCACTTCCAGGCCATTTTTTGTGATACGGCCATGTGTCGCTTTAACTGACAATTGCGCTGTTGTGCTACGCTGTACCCAAACAAAATTTATGTTCTGTTTTTCCCCACAAATAGAGCTTTCTTTATGTAAAATTTGACCACCTCAGCAGTTTTTATTTTTTTCAATTAAAACAAAAAAAATAAACACATTTTTTAACCACTTGCTTACTGGGCACTAAAACCCCCTTCGTACCCGCACAAATTTTCAGATTTCGGTGCTCTCACACTTTGACTGACAATTACTCAGTCATGTAATACTGTACCCAAATTATTTTTTTGTCCTTTTTTTTCATACAAACAGAGCTTTCTTTTGGTGGTATTTGATCACCTCTGGATTTTTTATTTTTTGCGCAATAAATGAAAAAAGACGGAAAATTTGAAAAAAAAATGAATTTTTCTTAGTTTATGCGATAAAATTTAGCAAATTATAAATTTTTCTTCATAAATTTTGGCCACAATATATACTGCTACATATCTTTGGTAAAAATAACCCAAATTAGTGGAAATTATTTGGTCTTTGTGAAAGTTAGAGAGTCTACAAGCTGTGGTGCAAATCATAAAAAAAAATCACACCTGATGTACTGGTGGCCTATCTCATTTCTTGCGACTCGGACAAGCCAGGAAAGTACAAATACCCCCCAAATGACCCCTTTTTGAAAGTAGACATTCCAAGGTATTTAGTAAGATGCATGGTGAGGTTTTTGATGTTGTCATTTTTTCCCACAATTCTTTGCAAAATGAAGATTTTTTTTCTCCCCCCACAAAATTGTTATTGTAATAGGTTATTTCTCTCACATGGCATGTGTATACCACAAATAACGCCCGAAAATACATTCCGCTACTTCTCCTGAGTATGGCGATACCACATGTGTGGGACTTTTTCACAGCCTAGCCACATAGAGAGGCCCAATATGCAGGGAGCACCATCAGGTGTTCTAGGAGCATAAATTACACATCTAACTTGTTGACTACCTATTACACTTTTGAAGGCCCTGGAGCACCAGGACAATGGAAACGCCCACAAAGTGACCCCATTTTGGAAAGCTAACACCCCAACGTATATTCTATGAGGCATAATGAGTCTTTTGAATGGTTAATTTTTTTCCAGAAGTTTTTGGAAAATGTGTGAAAAAAAATGAAAACGCAATTTTTTTATGCAAAGTTGTCCATTTATAAGATATTGTCAACACATAGCATGTACATAGCAAAAATGACACCCCAAAATACATTCTGCAACTCCTCCTGAGTATGGCGATACCAAATGTGTGAGACTTTTACACAGCCTGGCCACATACAGAGGCCCAATATTGAAATAGCACCTTCAGGCATTCTAGAAGCATAAATTACACATCTAATTTCTCAACCACCTGTTTCACTTTTGAAGGCCCTGGAGCACCAAAACAATGGAAACACCCACAAAGTGACCCCATTTTGGAAAGCTAACACCCCAACGTATAATCTATGAGGCATAATGAGTCTTTTGAACGGTTCATTGTTTTCCAGACGTTTTTGGAAAATTTGGAAAAAAATGAAAACGCAATTATTTTACGCAAAGTTGTCCATTTATAAGATATTGTCAACACATAGCATGTACATAGCAAAAATGACACCCCAAAATACATTCTGCTACTCCTCCTGAGTATGACGATACCACATGTGTGAGACTTTTACACAGCCTGGCCACATACAGAGGCCCAACATGCAAGGAACACCTTCAGATGTTTTCGGGACACAAAGCATGCACATACCAAGAATTACACCCCAAAATACATTATGCAGAGCAAAGGGTAAACAAAAGATTACCTGTGGTTTTAGTAGCGCAGATGTCCACAGGAGGATAGCAATGGTCCAGGCAGCAGCCAGGGACTTGGTCAGCAACGGCATACACAATTGTCCAGGCAGCAGGCAGGGATACTGTCCATATACAGTCCAGGGTCAGTGCAGGCAGAGATTGTCAGCAGTGCCAAAATATTGGTCCTGGTAGTAGGAAGGTCCATGTGGTGTGGTCAGTTCATGCGACAGGCAGAGGCATGATGGCATAGGTCCTACAGGCAGCAGGCAGAAGTAGGGCCTCGTTCAGGACAGAATGGGGACAGGGGTAGAGTCTTCTCCTACCCAAATCTCTTTGAAGCCTCCGAGTCTCCAGACCCTAATCTAGGAATGTGAAAACAAAAAATTGTTTTCTTCATCCAGAAAAACAATGTTGGCAGGTGGCACTGGCGGCAGGTGGCACTGGCACTGGCAGGTGGCACTGGCGGCAGATGGCACTGGCAGGTGGCACTGATGAGATGGCACTGACAGGTTGCACTGATGGCAGGTGGCACTGACAGGTGGTACTGATGGCAGATGGCACTGACAGGTGGTACAGATGGCACTGAGGGGTGGCACTGACGGCAGATAGCACTGACGGGTGGCACTGGTGGCAGATGGGACTGGTGGCAGATGGGATTGGCATCAGATGGCACTGGTGGCAGATGGCACTGACGGGTGGCACTGGCGGCAGATGGGACTGGCGGCAGATGGCACTGGCACTGGCAGGTGGCACTGGCACTGGCAGGTGGCACTGGCACTGGCGGCAGATGGCACTGGCAGGGACTGTGGGCACTGTGTTTTTGACTGTAAGGTGTGTGTGTTTTTTTTTTTACACTCACTTTTAGCACAGATCTCTCTCCCTCCTCACACGCGGTCTCTGTGTGAGGAGGGAGAGCCAGCAATGGGAGATGATCTCATATGTTTACATTTGAGATCATCTCTCATTGGACAGTGAGATTGAGTGCTGAATGGCCTCTGTGATTGGCCATTCAGCACGATCTGTGATTGGCTGTGTCCAAGGGACACGGCCAACACAGATTTTCCCCGATACGCGCTCGCGGGGGCGCGCGGGGAGGGAGAAATACAGTGGACGTCCAGGGACGTCCACCCGGCACTTCAGGTCCGCGCTGCAGCCATCTTTCGGCAATAGCGCGGATCTGAAGTGGTTAAAAAAAATTACTAATGCGCTATCAGAAAGTATCGATGTGGAGTAAAGTGCTTGGTAGTAAAGTGCTGTGTAGCAATGTAATAAGCTGCCCAAACTTCTGTAGTGTTGCCAGCACCAATGTAAGTGATCAAGTCATGAAGTGGCACTAATTACTGAACACAAAAAATAATAAAGTGCTAATGACTGGTAAGTAACAAACTTGTTTAGGGTAACCTGACTTGATGTTTTGAACGTGTTCTCTTAAATGTTTCCAAAGAGGTCTTTTTGTTCTAACCACGTACTGAAGCTTACAGGAACATTCCAGTACGTAGACTGCACCCTCAGTTTTACACGAAATTGCATATTCATGGTCCATCATTGATTGACATGCAGTTCTCTTGATTACCATTACTATTTAAGCCCATTCCTGTCACTCAGCTCACATACCCTTGATAAAGTCACGTGTGGTGTGACGCAATGCGTCGGGTGGGCGGAGCTTAGTGACGTCACTTCCAGTTACGGCCGTTACCGGAAGTCCTTGCATACCCTGTGTGTTTTTTTGCCGTTTGTTGCCGTTTTAATATTATTATGCTGTTTTTTTTGAATAATCAAAATTTTTTTCCTTTTTTATTTTAAACTTCAGCATTTTACATTTCCATTCAATATTGTACATTTACATAAGAACAAATGAGCCTTACAAGACAGAACTAAGTACAAAATTGTCTTATCGAAATAATATCCCTGCCCAAGAGATAGCCAAAAAATAAAATATATAATTCCCTCTCCTCCCCTCCCTCAGCGCCATCCCTGGCTGCGGTGGAGTAAGTCTGCTCTGTCCCCACTCACTCCTTTCCTTCTATTTATGTCGTGTGTTATCCTACTATGTCCTTATTTGTCCCTTGAACAGTGCCCCCTCTTACTTCCAAAGAGGTCAATAATGGCCATGGTGTCTATTCTTTTTATGACAAACTTTAGAGAGAAAAAAAAAAAAAAAAAAAAGTTTTATTTATTGATTCCCCTCAACCAGGGCCTCTTAAGAGGCCACTAATGGCCATGGTGTTTAAATATAAATGATGTTACCTTGTGGTATCTTCGCCCGTGTTTACGTTCAGGCGATCCTCCCGACCTACTCTTCCCCCAATTTTAAGTGACAGACCGGTATTCCCCAGGGGAATAAAATGAAAAATTGTGATGTCCTCGCAGTGATCATGTACAATCTCTATCCTAATATTACTTCCAGTCCCTCTTCTCCTGTGTGTGCCCTACTCCTTGTCCTCCACCCCTCCTCCCATCCCTCCCCTCTCCACCCCAACACGACTCAACTCCCTCTCTCTCTCTCCCAGTCAGGGGCAGACATCTCACTCCACACCATCAACACAGTCAGAATTTATTAGGGAGGTCGATGAGAGAGAGAGAGAGGAAGGGGAGAAGGAAAAAAACAAAAACAAAAAAAAAAACACACATATATCAGTCATGGTCAAGGTTCATGATTCGGTTCTTTATACTTCTATAGTTTAACCCATAAGCAACTATACTGGGGGTCCTTATGTATCCACTATGCCCCCTGCTTTCCCCCTCCATATCTCCTATCCTCAGCCCATTTCAGGTGCACACTGTATCCAGCCTGCCCAAGTCCTCTCAAATTCCCCTTTTTTGTCCTTCACTACTTCCAGTCCTCTAGTGTTGGACAGGCAGCCTGTTTCCAAAATCTAGGGATCAATAATTTGGCTGCGTTCAATAAGTGTGGTGTGATACTCTTCCTGTAAGCTTTAATGGAGCCGGGTGTTCCATGGAATAGGAAGCATAGAGGAGTAAACTCCATAGGTCTAGGGGTCAACCTCTCAATCCATGGTGCGATTGATACCCAAAATGTTTTAATCATGGGGCATTCCCACCACAGGTGGAGAAATGTACCCCTCTGCTCACATCCTCTCCAACACCGGGCATCTGCCTCTGGGTACATCTGAGTTAATCTTACTGGTGTCCTGTACCACCTTGTCATAAATTTATAGGCCATCTCTTGAACGTACGAACTTATAGATGTAGAGTAAGTTGATTTAATCATTTTTTTAATTTGTTCCTCTGACAGTTCTTTATTTAATTCTCTTTCCCACTCTCTGATAAAATATGGGACTGTACTCTTTTGGGCGCCTAATATCAGTCTATACATCTGAGACAGCAGATGCCTGGCATCCCTCAAACGCACACACTGGCCCTCAAACACTGTAATTGAGTTTAATGATCTCAATAGAGGTTTCATCTTGTTAAAGAAACCTGTCATTTGATAGTACCTCCAACCTGATGTGGGTATATTCCCTAGGGCTGTAACCAGCTCCAAATAGGTTGCTAGGGTTCCCCGCGGGGCGAATTTACCACACGCGGTATCTCCATCCCGACCCCATGCCCCCAGGAATCCCTCCCCTCCCCCAGGGGGAACCATGGGAATCCCTCCAATGGGGCTAGGGGGGACACCTGGGGGGAATACTCTCCTGTTTTATTCAACTTATCCCACATTAACAAGGAGTTCCAAGTCAGGGGAGATGTCCATTTCGAAAGTCCTCTTAACGTACTTGGGATCCAAGGGGCTCCTGCAAGATTCCTCCCTGCTATTGTTTTTTCTAGTGGGACCCACATTTTATTAGAGGAGTCATGGCACCAGTTCAAAATTCGAACCAGCGACATTGCCTTATAGTACACTGATATATCTGGCAGCCCCATTCCTCCCTCTGCCTTACTTCTACGCAGGATGTCATATGCCAACCTTGGTCGTTTATCATTCCACATGAATGCTACAAAAGCCTTCTGTATCTGTTTAAAAAAGTTTTCTGGTAATTTAATCGGGACTGTGTGTAGTATATAGATAATTCTAGGTAATATACACATTTTAATGGCACTTACTCTTCCGAACCATGTTAGGTATTGTCCTGTCCATTTCTTTAGGTCCCCCACTATCCTGGCCATTAGGGATGCATATTTAAGGTCATATAATATTTTTTGATCTGCGGTAATATGTACCCCCAAATAGAACAAGGAATCCTTCTTCCATACAAAGGGGTACGCCCTCCTCAGCATCTTTGCCATCTCTTGAGGTACATAGCTGGGTAAAAGTATTGATTTTTCAAAATTAATTTTAAAGTTAGATAGGTGCCCATATCTTTCCACTTCCTGCATAAGAGCTGTTAAAGATGTCTGTGGTGTTGAAAGATAGAATAATAGGTCGTCAGCATAAGCCGATACTTTGTGTTCCACATCCCCAATACATGTCCCTAATATCTCCCCATTACTTCTGATCTTACAAAGAAATGGTTCTAATATTATAGCAAATATTAATGGTGAAAGTGGGCACCCCTGTCTTGTCCCGTTTCGTATGTTAAGATAATCTGATACTGTACCATTTACTTTGACCCTTGCTCTTGGGTTTGCATAAAGGGCCATTATCCATCCCATCATGCGGTCACCCAGGCCCACCCCTCTCAAAACTTCACTCATAAAGCCCCAGTTCACCCTATCAAAAGATTTTTCAGCATCCATTGATAGTAGGATCTTTGGGGCTTTCTCTGGGCCATATTTCATCCAATGAAGAAGGTGAAGTGCCCTGATAGTGTTATCCCTTGCCTCCCGTCCTTTCATAAAACCTGTCTGGTCTGGATGCACTAGCTCCCCAATATGTTCTTGCATTCGCAACGCTAGGATTTTGGCTAGCAGTTTAGTATCCGAGTTGAGCAGAGAAATAGGCCTGTAATTGGCACAGAACTGCGGATCTTTCCCTTCCTTTGGTAGTACAGTAATGTATGCCAACAGGGCTTCTGAAGGCAACAGATTAGCCGCATTAATTGTATTAAAGTAATTGCATAACGGTCTTATCAACTCAGAGGAGAATTTTTTATAGTAATTATTTGTCAAGCCATCTGGGCCAGGGCTTTTCCCTATCGGCAAGGCTGCTATTGCACTGCTCAACTCTTCAACTGTAATAGGATGTTCCATTTCTGCTGTCACTGTCTCCGATAGGGTGGGCATTGATGATTCCCTAATATAATCTCGTATATCCTCCCTTCTTTGGTCCTCCCTATCTTCTTTTTGTGAAGTCTCAAATGTCTGAATATTATATAGTGTTTCATAGAATCTGTGAAATTCTTTTGCTATGGCCTGGGTTTCCACTATCTTTTTATTTCGAATTAATAGGTTATGGACATGTCTAGATTCTTGTTTCTTTTTAAGTTGTTTAGCCAGTAGCCGACCGCATTTGTTCCCTTGTTCATAGAACCTATGAGCAAAGTATCTACACTTATTATTAATTTTACAATCTAGACATTGTGCGAGTTCTGCTCGAAGATTCCCTAGTTGTTGGATCTCTAAGGGGTCAAGATTTTTTTTATGTTTAATCTCCAGTACGTTGATTTTCTCTAGCAAATCTGTCCCTTCCTTCTTTCCTTCTTAATGTGGGCCCCATAAGCTATTAGTTCTCCTCTTATTACCGTTTTATGAGCCTCCCACACTGCCTGATCTGACACCTCACCTGGTATATTCCTCTCAAAATAGTCCCTTATTTTACCTGACAGTTCCTCGGTTATCTTTTTATTATCTAATATTGATTCATTCAGTCTCCAAGTCCGTTCTATATAGCCTGCCTGGGTCGGAGAGAGCGTCAAAGTTATTGGTGCATGATCCGAAAGGGTTATGGACTCAATAGTGCAATTTATGACCTTTTCTAAGTAGAATTGATCTACCATAAATACATCAATACGCGAGTACATATTATGTGTTTTGGAGTAGTAACTATAGTCCTTTACTCTGTTGTGCATTACCCGCCAACTATCAATCAGATGTTGAGTGCGTAAAAGTTGTTTTAAATGCTTTAAAGCTCTAAAGGATAGAGATGTTTTCCCTGATGTTGTGTCCAAACTTGGATCCAGCACAATATTGAAGTCTCCGCCCAACATCAAACAGCCTACCCTGAATTTCTCCAGCATCTTCAACATTTTAACAAGAAAATTAATTGTCCCTAAATTTGGTGCATAGATCGCAGCAAATGTATATCGCTGGCTATGTAATGTACCTTTAACAAATAAAAAGCGACCTTCTCTGTCAGCTTGTACAGACTCCAGTACCCATGGGCAAGTTTTCTTGAAAGCAATTGTAACCCCCCTTGCTCTGGCAATAGGCGATGTTGCATGGTACCAGTGATTGAACATGTGTCCAGGCATAACAGGTATAGACCCCTCCCTGAAATGCGTTTCTTGCAAAAACGCTATGTCTGCTGCATAATGATGTAATTTGTGCCATAAGCGGCCCCTTTTATGCTGTGAACACAGTCCCCTCACGTTATATGATACAATTTTTAATGGTATAGTCATCTCTCAGAATACCAGCCATATCTTGTACTCCTTGCCCTTGACCAGAATGAGAAAAAAAAAAAAAAGAGAAAAAAAAACAAAAAAAACAAAACAAAACAAAAACAAATACGAGAAAAACTCTATTACCTCCCCTCCCTCCCCTCCCCCCCTCCCCAGAGATACTCTGAGTATATCTCCCCCTCGGAGCTTCCCAACTAACTGGTAGATGTGTCCGCGCACACGCCCTGTACCCGGGCCCCTCCACCCCCTCACTGATACCAGTTCAACCAATCCCATTATATCGGGACCGTCCTAAAGGGTCAAGATATCCCTAAGTTCCCCACTCCAATTCCCTAAGCCCCCGACGCTCTTCTCTTCTATTTACCCAATATCTAAGTCTTCTAACTATACCATCCAGAAACCTTTTTTTTTTTTAGATTAAAGTACCCCCAATATCCTCCCCCATACTATAACTTATTATCTCAGCTTACATACCCTTGATAAAGTCACGTGTTGTGTGACGCAATGTGTCGGCTGGGCGGAGCTTAGTGACGTCACTTCCAGTTACGGACGTTAGCGGAAGTCCTTGGATACCCTGTGTTTTTTTGGCGTTTGTTGCCGTTTTAATATTATTATGCTGTTTTTTTTGAATAAACAATTTAAATAATAATAAAAAGAATAAAAGATTTTTACATACTTCACCATGGAGATACTTTCTGTTTGCTCATGAACTCTATGGATTTGGAGATACAATCCCTAAGGAAATAAGGCTGGAAAGACTGGATGAAGAGCTGCAGTGATCCCCTGGACGGACATCGGTAGGAGGATACAGCAACCGTGCCTGGTGACCAGCTTTCCTTGACGTATCATTAGACCCATTGGGGTCTTTTCACAAGGTCAGAGGCTAGTACCACTGGGGGAGGATTCTAGAAGGACATCTGTGTACCTAAAATTCCATTTGTAACCTGGACTCCCGTACCTCTCCCTTTCCCCCTCACCTCCATTTGCATATCCAGGAGTTGACCCCTTTAAGAACTGATTGTTTCTGTGAAATATCAGACCATTTTGGATGCACTTTACAAATATACTTTATATATTTATTAACCCCTTGCTTACTGGGCACATAAACCCCCTTCCTGCCCAGGCGAAATTTCAGCTTTCGGCACTGCGTCACTTTAAATGACAATTGCGCGGTCGTGCGGCGTGGCTCGCAAACAAAATTGACGTCCTTTTTTCCCCACAAATAGAGATTTCTTTTGGTGGTATTTGATCACCTCTGCGGTTTTTATTTTTTGCGTTATAAACCAAAAATAGTGAATTTTTTTTAAAAAACACAATATTTTTGGATTTTTGCTATAATAAATATCCCAATTTTTTTTTTTTAAAAACTATTTTTTCCTCAGTTTAGGCCGATACGTATTCTTCTACATATTTTTGGTTAAAAAAAATCCCAATAAGCGTATAGTGATTGGTTTGCGCAAAAGTTATATCGTCTACAAAATAGGGGATAGAACTCTGACATTTATTTTTTATTTTTTACTAGTAATGGCGGCGATCTGCGATTTTTGTCAGGACTGCGATATTGCGGCGGACACATCGGACACTTTTGACACATTTTTGGGACCATTCACATTTATACAGCGATTAGTGCTATAAAACTGCACTGATTACTGTATAAATGTGACTGGCAGGGAAGGGTTTAACACTAGGGGGCGAGGAAGGGGTTAATATGTTCCCTAATATGTGATTGCTACTGTGGGGGGAGGGGACTGACTGGGGGAGGAGACCAATCTGTGTCCCTATGTACAAGGGACACAGCATCGGTCTCCTCTCTCCCTGACAGGACATGGATCTGTGTGTTTACACACACAGATCCATGTCCTTGTCTCTGTACCGGCCAATCGCGTGTACCTGGTGGACATCGCGGCCGCCAGGCACGCGCATCGGCATCTCAGTGGCCGGAGGAGCGGAGGCCGTATAATGACGGCCTCCCGGCATTATAGAACCACTTTGCGGCCGTCATTAGTCGTATGACGGGCGCAAAGTGGTTAAAGCACTATTGAGATATTTATATTTTATTTCAATTGTTTTATTGTGATGCATTTCACTGGATTTTTGGTTTAATGTGATGCACTTTATTCTATATTGCTTCATGTTTTATCTCATTTGAAGATTGGTTTGTTACTTACTTGTCATTAGCACTTTATTATTTCTTGTGTTCAGTAATTAGCACCACTTCATCACTTGATCAAACACATTTTTTTACTTTCTGCCATAAAAATCTTTCTCAAAAAATGAAAAAAAAAAAAAAATTGTATTCATCAGTTTAGGCCAATATGTATTCTGCTGAATATGAAAAAATGTAGCGCTTATTTTTGTAAAAGAGTCAGTTACCAACACATATCAAATGTTGCAAACATGCATATATATTAATTTCAGTGGCACCAAGTGACTGAGTGTGATCCGTGAAAAAAAAAAATATATGTAACAAATAAATCAGAACCAAGCAGTCCTCTATTGTGGCCACACACAAATGACAGTCCAAAAGTGTAGAAAAAACTGCAAGGTTGAAATAAATAGTCCCACATGGATATGACCCTCTCTGTGAAAGGATAGAGACACCACCACCGATATAAGGAGGAGGCTTACCAGATGGTGTTGACTTGGTGAGGTGTATACCACCCAAGTCAAAACAGGCTTATATAATCAGTCAGCAAGATGTATCCAGCTGGTCCTGAATCCGCATATCAGTTGGCACCGCAAATTCCCGTAAACACCAGGAAGTGTAAATACATGTAGTCTTGTTGAAGCCAGAGATACGGTAACCACATAACATGCGTAATGGGAAAAAAACTCACATAGTGTGATACCGTACAAGGAAGTATTTATTAAAAAAGATTAAAAAATGAACGCTCACATTTGGAAGAACATCATAGGCATATCACAGAATGCAAAAGCGATGTGTGTGAATGGGTCCACCCGACGCGTTTCAACTAAAAAGTCATCATCTGGGGTGTGGACCCCCACAACAACACCGCTATTTATAGATGGAATGACCCCAGCTGGAGTGACCCCGGAAATTACATCACTTCCTGTTGGTGGACAGGAAGTGGCAGCTGCTATTTAAAACGTCAAATTGGACTTCCTAATTATTCACTTATTTATTAATATAAGAAGTTTCACACTAGTGTTATTTTTTCATTTGAGATTGACTTGTGTATTCATGTAGGTTTACTTATATAGTGTAGGAGGATTTGGACAATTTTTTCTTATATGTTTTCACTCCATACATTATACACCTTGATGGTGGTTATTTTCTTTATCATTATTGTTCTTTTTTTGATTTATTTGTATATATATCAGTGTATATTACACTGTGTAGGAGAATTGGATTAGTTTTCTTTTACATGCTTTTTCATTTTTTATGTATGCACGTTTAAGGTGGTTACTCATTTCATTATTCACCAAGTTTCATTAATTTATTAGAACTCTTTAATTGAGTTCTATTCTTTATCCATTTTGTGCGCGACATATTTCCCTAATTAGTGCATATTTAAAACGTCCCATTTGATCTCAAAAAATCTTCCCATAATATAGGATAATACTGCCAACGAATATTTATTAGATTGTGCTAGATCAATAGATAAATAAGCAGTATAGACATGGCCAGAACTTCTATATCAGCCATATCTCTATGAAGATGAGGCTGGATGACATCACTTCCGCTCTGCACAGGAACATTGGAAAAGATTCCCAAGCCTCACTATGTCTGATATGGCCCTGTTTTTTATGAGCCCTAACAAACACCTCCAGTGGTGGTGCAATGGGTAAAGCCAAGTCAACACCATCTGGTAAGCCTCCTCCTTATATCGGTGGTGTCTCTATCCTTTCACAGAGAGGGTCATATCCATGTGGGACTCTTTATTTCAACCTTGCAGGTTTTTCTACATTTTTGGACTGTCATTTGTGTGTGGTCACAATAGAGGACTGCTTCGTTCTGATTTATTTGTTACATATATATTTTTTGTTTTTCACGGATCACACCCAGTCACTTGGTGTCACTGAAATTAATATATATGCATGTTTGCAACATTTGATATGTGTTGATAACTGACTCTTTTACAAAAATAAGCGCTACACTTTTTCATATTCACCAGTTTTTGCTTTGTCTCAGCTGTGTTGGCAGCTAATTTTTGTGTTCACTTATTGCACAGCGCAGTATATCCCATATATAATTTTTTTCACAATATGTATTCTGCTACATATTTTTGGTAAAAAAAATCACAATAAGTGTATATTGATTGGTTTACGTAAAAGTTATAGTGTCTACAAAGTAGCGTATAGATTTATGGCATTTTTATTATTTATTTATTTTTTACTAGTAATGGCGGCGATCAGTGATTTTTAGCTGGACTGTGACATTGCGGCAGACAGATCAGACACCTAACTGACATTTTTGATACCTTTTTGGGAACAAGTGACATTATTACAGTAATCAGTGCTAAATATGCACTGTTATTGTACTAATGACACTGGCAGGGAAGGGGTTAACATCAGGGGCGATCAAGGGGTTAAATGTGTTCCCTCACTGTGTGTTCTAACTGTATAGGGGACTGTGTAACTGGGGAAAAGCACAGATACGTCTTCCTACATAGCAGATCTCCCCTGTCAGAACGGATCCCTGTTCTGTCACTGCGGGGAACATTCATGGGTCGCCGGCGGACATCGAGTCCGCCTGACCCGCTGATTGGCTCCCCCGCGCCCACAAATTGCGGTGTACGAGCCATCGTACACCTACGGCGAATTGCGCGATCGAGCCTCATTGCCGCAGTATACCAGTATATACAGTATAACAGTATAACGGCGGCTGGTCCTTAGGTGGTTAATAAAGTATCGTTATGTAACACCCCCCTTGGTCTACACGCCCATGCCATTATAAGTGGGCGCGCTCCGCGGCCAGAGCATTGTAATGGCGGACAGCGACGAGGCAACATCGGGCGAAGAGAAGAGGGAAGAAGGCGACGATGAAGACCGGCCCCCGCTAGCAAAAGAGCTGGCAAAAGGTAGCGGGGCGCCCGGCAGAAGGCAGAAAGAACCGGAGATCGTGGAGAAGGCACCGGAGAGCGGGAGAAGAACCGGAGAGCGCGGAGACGACACCGGAGAACAGAACAAGAGACCCCCGAAGTCGGAAGAAGGCGACAACGAAGCCCGGGACCCCGCTAGCAAAAGAGCTGGAAGAAGATAGCGGGGCGCCCGGCAGAAAAACCCCTGAAGACGACGAGGAAGCCCGGGACCCCGCTAGCAAAAGAGCTGGAAGAAGATAGCGGGGCGCCTGGCAGGAAGACCCCCGGAGCTGCCTAATAAATTACTTTAAAAACCTGTGTTCTGTTTTTTTATTAACTTTTTTTGCCACCAGGTGAATGGGTAGGGGTGCGATGTACCCCATACTCATTCACATAGGGTGGGGGGCCGGGATCTGGGGGCCCCCTTATTAAAGGGGGCTCCCGTATTCCGATAAGCCCCCCGCCCGCAGACCCCGACAACCAACGGCCAGGGTTGTCGGGAAGAGGCCCTTGTCCCCATCAACATGGGAACATCCTCCCCATGTTGAGGGCATGTGGCCTGGTATGGTTTAGGAGGGAGGGGGGGCCGCTCTCTTGTCCCCACCTCTTCCCCTGTGGCCTGCCAGGTTGCGTGCTCGGATAAAGGGTCTGGTGTGGATTTTTAGGGGGACCCCCATGCTATTTTTTTTAAATTAGCGGGGTTCCCCTTAAAATCCATACCAGACCTGAAGGACCTGGTATGGATTTATAGAGGGATCCCCACGCAATTTTTTTTTACGTTTGGAGGGGGTCCCCTTAAAATCCATACCAGACCTGAAGGGCCTGGTATGGATCTATAGGGGGACCCCCACGCTATTTTTTTTTAAGTTTGGCGGGGGTTCTCCTTAAAATCCATACCAGACCTGAAGGGCCTGGTATGGATTTTGGGGGACCCCCACGCCATTTTTTTTTTCATTTTGGTGGGGGGGGGTCCCCTTTGAATCCATACTAGACCCAAGGGCCTGGTATGGACCTGGGAGGAACCCCTCGCTGTTTTGTTTTTGTTTATTTCTTTTACATTTCCTTTAACCACCTCGCGCCCACCGTACGAGTATATACGGCCGCAAGGTGGTTGTCAATTGCCGGGAGGCCGTTATTATACGGCCTCCTCTAATTTGGCCACTGGGGGCGCGCGCACGTGCCCGGCGCGTCACTGCAATGCCGATGCGCGTGCCTGGCGGCCACGATGTCTGCCATGCACCCGCGATCGGCTGTTACAGAGGCAGGACGTGGATCTCTGTGTGTAAACACAGAGATCCATGTCCTGTCAGGGAGAGGGGACCGATGCTGTGTCCCTTGTACATAGGGACACAGATCGATATCCTCCCCCAGTCACTCCCCTCCCCCCACAGTAGCAATCACTCCAGGGAACACATTTAACCCCTTCCTCGCCCCCTAGTGTTAACCCCTTCCCTGCCAGTCACATTTATACAGTAATCAGTGCATATTTATAGCACTGTTCGCTGTATAAATGTGAATGGTCCCAAAATAGTGTCAAAAGTGTCCGATGTGTCCGCCATAATGTCGCAGTCACAAAAAAAAACACTGATCGCCGCCATTACTAATAAAAAAAAAAATTATAAAAATGCCATAAAACGACCCCCTATTTTGTAAACGCTATAACTTTTGGCAAACCAATCAATAAACGCCGATTGCAATTTTTTTTTACCAAAAATATGTAGAAGAATACGTATCGGCCTAAACTGAGAAAAATTATTTTTTTTTTTTTTTTTAAATTGGGATATTTATTATAGCAAAAATCAAAAAAGTAGGATTTTTAAAACAGCTTACCTGTAAAATCCTTTTCTTGGAGTACATCACGGGACACAGAGCAGCATAGTCATTACTATGTGGGTTATATAGATTACCTTCAGGTGCTGGCACTGGCAACTTCCAAAACAGGAAGTACCCTCCCCTATATAAGCCCCTCCCATCCGGGAGTACCTCAGTTTTGTAGCAAAGCAATACGTGTCCCCAAAAGAGGGGTGGGAGCTCTGTGTCCCGTGATGTACTCCAAGAAAAGGATTTTACAGGTAAGCTGTTTTAAAAATCCTACTTTCTTGTTCATACATCACGGGACACAGAGCAGCATAGTCATTACTATGTGGGACGTCCCAAAGCAATGCCACATGAGGGGGGGGGGATACACCATACATAAGCTGGGCGCCATCAGGCATGAGGATCTTTTGCGGCCTGCAACACACTGCGCCCAAAGGCGACATCCTCCTGACT
This sequence comes from Rana muscosa, assembly GCA_029206835.1. Lineage (NCBI taxonomy): Eukaryota > Metazoa > Chordata > Amphibia > Anura > Ranidae > Rana > Rana muscosa. The sequence continues at coordinate 239,917,294 of CM055117.1, forward strand.
TCTAACGTCCACCTGGTAGAACCTAGTAAACGTGTGTACTGAAGACCATGTTGCGGCCTTACAAATTTGCGCCAGGGAGGCCTGGTGATGCACTGCCCATGAAGTTCCAACTGCTCTCGTGGAGTGCGCCCCAACTTTGAACGGAGGCGGTCTACTTCTCAAGCCATAGGCTTGTATTATGACCTGTCGAATCCACTTGGCTAAAGTAGATTTTGATGCTGCCTGACCCTTTCTGGGGCCTTCCGGCAGAACAAACAAAGAATCCGTTCTACGAATCTGAGCAGTGGCTTCTAGATAAGCTTTAACTGCTCTTACTACATCCAAAGAATGCAATAACTTTTCCTCTACCGAGCTTGGTTTGGGGAAAAAAGAAGGAAGAACCACATCCTGGTTCAAGTGAAACCTCGATACCACCTTAGGAAGAAAGGCTGGGTGAGGACGTAATACTACTCTGTCCTTATGGATAACCAGATATGGCTCTTTACAGGACATGGCGGCTAATTCCGACACTCTTCTAGCCGAGCATATGGCTACTAAAAATATCAATTTCCTGGTGAGTAGAACCAAGGAAATGTGCCGCAAAGGTTCAAATGGCTGCTTCTGCAGAACCGACAGAACCAAATTTAGATCCCATGGGCATATGGGAGCCTTAATCGGTGGAATAATACGAGTCACACCTTGCATAAAGGATTTGACAAGTGAATGCATAGCCAGGGGCCTTTGAAATAGTATTGACAAGGCCGAAACCTGGCCCTTAATAGTACTTAAGGCAAACTTCCTGTCTACAGCCCACTGCAGGAAGTCCAGAATTCTGCCTATAACGTACTTACGTGGATGCCATTTTCTGGCCTCGCACCAAGTGATGTACGCCTTCCAAACTCTATAGTAGATCTGCCTGGATACAGGCTTCCTGGCATTGATTATAGTTGATACCACAGAGTTAGAGAGACCTCTCTTCTTTAGGATGTGGGATTCAATAGCCAGGCCGTTAAACTTAGAGTTAGTAAGGAAGGGTGGTATATCGGTCCTTGCGAAAGCAGGTCCGGACGACGTGGAAGGGTCCAAGGATTCCCCACAGACATTTTGATGATCTCCGCGTACCAGGCCCTTCGGGGCCACGCTGGAGCCACCAGGATCACCGGCTTCTTCTCCAACCTGACTCTGCGAAGGAGTCGAGGCAACAATTGTAGCGGAGGGAATGCATATATCAGTCTGAACTGATCCCAAGGGAACACCAGAGCATCCGAGCCGCAAGCGAGGGGATCCCTTGTCCGGGAGACAAATCTGTCCACCTTTGCGTTGAATCTGGATGCTAGCAGATCTACATCCGGTGTTCCCCACCGCTGACATATTGCTCGGAAGACCTCGGGATGAAGGGACCATTCCCCTGGGCATAACTGTTGGCGACTCAGAAAGTCCGCCTTCCAATTCTCCACCCCTGGAATGAAGACAGCTGATATACATGGGATATGCTTTTCTGCCCATTCCAGGATGTGACTTACTTCCCTCTGGGCTGCACGACTCCTGGTGCCTCCCTGATGATTGATATATGCCACTGCTGTGGCATTGTCTGATTGAATTCTGACAGGGGACCCTTGGAGTCTGGATGTCCAGGCTACTAGGGCGTACCGGGCTGCTCGTATCTCTAAGAGATTGATGGGCAGGGTTTTTACTACATTTGACCATCTGCCCTGGAGAGACCATTGCTCCAGTACTGCCCCCCAGCCTATAAGGCTGGCATCTGTAGTGACCACCTTCCAAGATATCGGGCTGAAGGGTTTTCCCTTCTGGAGATTCTGGGGGATCAACCACCAGCAGAGACTCTTCCGAACGGAAGGGGACAAAGCCATCGGGAAGTCTAGAGCCTGAACTTTTCCGTTCCAGGCTGACAATATGGCCCTTTGTAAATTCCTTGAGTGGAATTGGGCGTATGGTACAGCTTCGAATGATGCTACCATCTTTCCTAGCAGCCTCATGCACAGGCGTATGAACGGCTGTCTTTTTGCACAAAGCAGACGGACCAAGGCCCTCAAAGAGGATACCTTGTCTAGAGGTAAGAAAATCTTCCTCTGGTCTGAATCCAGCCGTAGCCCTAGATATACCAGGTTTTTCACTGGCTGTAGGGCTGACTTGTCCAGGTTGATGACCCAACCATGAGACTCTAGATACTTGATTGTATCGACAATTACCACTTCTAGCTTGGCAACTGAGTGGTCCATCAACAACAGGTCGTCTAGGTATGCCATTATCGTTACACCCCGTGTTCTTAGATCGGCCAACAGTGGGGCCAGAATTTTTGTGAACACTCGTGGTGCTGTGGCCAGACCGAATGGTAAGGCTCTGAACTGAAAATGGCGCCCTTCTACTGCAAAGCGTAGGAATTTTTGATGACCTGGAAAGATGGGAACATGCAAGTAAGCATCTTTGATGTCGATCGAGGCTAACCATTCCTCCCCTTGTAGGGCAGCGGTGACCGATCGGATCGACTCCATCCGGAAAGACCGGACGTTTAGAAATTTGTTTAGACTCTTTAGGTCCAATATGGGTCTTATGTCCCCGTTTGGCTTCGGGACTGTGAAAAGGTTTGAGTAGAAACCCAACCCCCACTCTTCCATAGGAACCTCCATAATTACTCCTTGGAGCAATAGTTGTTCTAACGCCAATAGGAGAGACCCTCTTTTTAGAGGGTCTCTTGGCATGCCTGACCACATAAAATGGGACGGGGGAGACTCTTTTAACTCCAACTTGTATCCCAGAGTAACTGCGGAGAGCACCCATCTGTCTTTGATCGTCTCCCGCCAGGTCTCTGCGAACAACTGAAGTCTTCCCCCCACCCGTTTGAGTGGGGGCAGCCCTTCATAGGCTTGACTTGGAGGCTGGTTTAGTACCTCTTCGGATCCAGGGCTTTTTATTACCCTGTGGCTGTCCCTGATTTTTACCTCCTGAGTTTGACCGAGGAGGCCGTCGGAACTGCTTAGTAGCAGACGTCGCAGGGATAGGAGAGGTAGTCCTCTTAAAAGATGGACCCCTAGACCTCTTTTTACTCGGTAAGAGAGTACTTTTACCACTGGAAATCTTCTGGATATACTTATCCAGGTCTTCGCCAAAAAGGCGTTCCCCATGAAATGGGAAGCTAACTAAGAGCTTCTTACAGGGAGCTTCAGCAGACCAGTTTTTGAGCCACAGAAGCCTACGCATATGTACCAAAGACAGCGTGAGGCGGGAGGCCTGATGGATAGAATCCTTGATGGCGTCAACCGCAAAGCATAATGCTCTAGGCAGATCAGCCAGAGCCTGGGCCTGCTGGTCTGGCAAATCCCTCAGGACCATTTTCATTTGATCCTTTAAAGCTTGGCAGACCCCAATAGCTGCCACTGCTGGCTGTGTAACAGCCCCTGCTGTGGAAAAAGCAGATTTTAATAAAGATTCCAATTTTTTATCCACTGGATCTTTGAACATTTGAACATTATCTACTGGACATGTCAGTGATTTGTTCACAGAAGAGATGGCTGCATCCACCGTAGGAACATTCCATCTCTGGGTGAACTTTTCCTCCATGGGATAGATCACCGGAAACCTTTTAGGCGGAACAAATAGTTTATCAGGATGTTCCCAGTCCTGGTATATAAGTCCTTCCAATAATGGATGTATTGGAAAGGAGCAATTAACCTGGGGAGCTTTTAGCGACCCCAATGAGGAGACAGCAGTAGTTGATGGTTCAACAAGAGGCATTTTAAATGCAGATCGAACCATGTCAGTTAGGGTCTGGACCCACAATCTTTCAGTCTGCGATGCTGAAAATGGTTCATCTACTGTCGATTCCTCAAAAACAGAGCTAACCTCCTCCTGATCCCCTTCAGGTAGGTCGGTCCCTTCCTGGGACTGTTGCTCTGCCAACAGGCACTCTAATGGAGGTGATGGAGATCTGGCGCGCTTTCTTTCCTGTAGAGAAGAAGCGATCAATGCTGCCAATCTCTGCTCCAATCCCTCCAGAGTTGAGGAAAAAACCTCCTCTGTTATATATGCAGGAGCAGGTGGACTGAGGACAGCCGCAGTACCTGGCACTCCCGGGGGTTCCTTATGGGTATTAACCTCTGATTTCTCAGGGGAGGAGGGTGCAGATGACTGCTCCAGATCCTCAGAGCCCGATGGAGACCCCCTATACTTCCTGAGAGGTATATCTCGGAGTTTTTTAGGCGGCATATTCCTTAGTTCAAAGCTGAGGTATTCCAGCCGCAATACACCCCTTACTGAAATAGTCTAATGCAATTTGCTGCTATGTACATCAGTGGGTGTCTACTAATGCGTCTTTCTGGGGATGCCTGTATCAACCGCCCGCTGTAAGCCCCTATACCATGCTACCAGCTCCTTTTCATGCTCTGTGTCCATAGCAAGCAGCGTGGACTGAGTCCTTTTATCTTGCTGGGACGCCCGCACATGCGCAGAAGCGCTGGGCGCACAGAGCGCGTCATCCGCCAGGCTCCGCCCCCTTTTTTTAAGCTAAACCTTATAAAAGGAAAGCATGTGCGCGCGCGCGCGCGTGCACGTGTGCGCTCTTGGCGCCATGTAGGGAGAGGAGCCAGGGTCCCTGTTTCACCAGGACTCGGGGATGGAAGGAAACTACTTGGCAGCATGACAGAGGAATGCAGCTTCCCTGATAGAGAGCTCACTCATCTGCCTGGACTTTCACCATGGAAGGAATAGTCCCAAGAAAAAAGACGTTCCACAGCGGCCTCTAGTGGACAAACACAGGTACCGCACCTTTGTCTTTTTTTTTTTTTAAAACCTCCTTTATGAAAAAACATTTCCAGGTTTACAGTTTTTTTAAAACTTCCCTTATGAAAAAACATTTCTAGGATTTCTTAGGCATATACAGCTATTAGCGGGAATACCCTTTAGGTAACAGGCAGAAAGACATATTAGGCTTGGGGGTCCCCTCAATAGAACCAAGTTCCTGAGGGGCCCCCACTTACCTTTTACCCGCAGGACTTTGTTTGGTCCACAGAAGCCCAAACTTCACCTCTCACGGCAGGCATTGTACTAGACCTTCAGGGACCGGGTTCCCAAGGATTCCACTCCCCTGGACCTGTATAGCACCCTGCACAGATAGCCTCTTGGTTTTGGGTATGACCAGAGCTCTGGATCCCAGGGTCCAGCCCTCCTAAGAGAGGCATTACAGGCAAAACCCTGCTCTTCTCTGCAAGGCCCGGGTACCGACCGTTTAGCTATGAAGCTTTTTTGGTCGGATCCGGAATAGCTTGCTAAGGCCCAGAGAACCTGTACACAAGCCCAGATGAATACATGTTAACCTTGGCCAACACCTTAGACACTGGCAAAAAACTGAGGTACTCCCGGATGGGAGGGGCTTATATAGGGGAGGGTACTTCCTGTTTTGGAAGTTGCCAGTGCCAGCACCTGAAGGTAATCTATATAACCCACATAGTAATGACTATGCTGCTCTGTGTCCCGTGATGTATGAACAAGAAATATTGCTTTTTTTTCAAAATTGTCGCTCTATTTTTGTTTATAGCGCAAAAAATAAAAACCGCCGAGGTGATCAAATACCACCAAAAGAAAGCTCTATTTGTGCAAAAAAAAGGACGTCAATTTTGTTTGGGAGCCACGTTGCACGACCGCGCAATTGTCATTCAAAGCGTGACAGTGCTGAAAGCTGAAATTTTGCCTGGGCAGGAAGGGGGTATATGTGCCCAGTAAGGAAGGGGTTAACAACCAGCTATAAGCAGGTTAAAAAAAAATTGCCGCAAATTCGCGGTACTTGCGTTTTGGATGCGGGTCCATTGAATTCTATTACATCCAAAACACTGTTTTTGGCCTTGAAAAAAAAATCTGCAGTTGCGTTTAAACTCGTTTTTCACAAAGCCTAAGATTTCCACGTTTCAGACGCGGTACCAGGGTTTAGACGCATTTTAGTTTAGAAGCGTTTTTAAAGGTGACCTATTTTTTTGCATTGATAAACTCAAAAATTAGGACAAATGAGGAAAAACCATTAAAAATATATATATATACCGGTATATCAAAACAATAATGCAATTGCTTCCATTGCATTGTGGACAATCCACAACTTGGGGCAGGTGACGTGGCAAGTGAACAATCCACAACTTGGGGCAGCTGACGTGGCAAGTGGACAATCCACAACTTGGGGCAGCTGACGTGGCAAGTGGACACGCTAAATACAACTACACTGCTGCTCTCTCAGCTGCTGATAATCACTCTGGTTTCAAAAAATAGCTGAAATCGTTAATAATACTGTTTTTGGAGCTAATGCCGCGTACACACGATCGTGATTCACGGCGGTGAAAACACCGCCGTGAATCACGACATGAAATTAAATGAAAAACGAGGAGGGAACGGCATTTTCCCCCACACACGACCGTTTTTCCCATCATTTTTTTCTTTGTCGAGAAAAACGACCGTCTGTGGGCTCCGCGGCAGTGTCTCCCTATGGGAAAACTGCAGCGGAAAAAAATGATGGAAAAAACGATGAGAAAATTTAGAACATGTTCTAATTTTTCTTGTGGTTTTTACTGCCGTTTTTCTCAACGAGAAAAACGGCATAAAGCCCACAGACGATCGTTTTTCTCGGCGAAAAAAAAAATTTCATTTTTCCCGACGGGAAAAATGATCGTGTGTACGCGGCATTAGGGCGGCTCCTTATCATGTTTCCTAACTAAACGCGTATAGACGCAAATCTGGTAAAACGCGGCATGCAAACGCCACAAAGCGCGCCTTTCTAAACGCAGCTTTCAAACTTAGTTCTGAACACTTTGCACCAGCGTCCCGTGTACATGGGGCCTAAAAACACCTATGCCATTTACAGCTCAAAAAAGCCATGGTGGCCATGAGGCCATAGGCTAACATGGAGAGACGTTTTTAAGCTGCAAAAAACGCTCAAACAAGCGGCTTGAAAAACGTCCGTGTGCATGTAGCCTTATATTAACCACTTGCGCACTGGCCACTTAAACCCCCTTCCTGCCCAGACCAATTTTCACATTTCAGCGCTGATGCACTTTGAATGACAATTGCGCGCTCATACAACACTGTAACCCAATGAAAATGTATTATTTTTTGGCACACAAATAGAGCTTTCTTTTGGTGCTATTTGATCACCTCTGTGTTTTTTTTTTTGTTTATATAAATACAAAAGACTGAGTTAAAAAATAAAAAAAATTATATTTTAACCACTTCAGCACTGGGCCTATTCTGTCACTTCCCTCCTTCATGTAAAAATCATACATTTATGGCTATAAAATTACTTCAAAACCCCAAACATTATATATGTTTTTTTAGCAGACACCCTAGGGAATAAGATTTTATCTCGCTCGGTATTTGCGCAATAAATTTTCAAACGCCTTTTTTTTGGGAAATAAATGGTTTCATGAATGTAAAAAAAATTACAAAACAGTAAAGTTAGCCCAATTTTTTGGGATAATGTGAAAGATGTTGTTATGCTGAGTAAATAGATACCTAACATGTCACGCTTTAAAATTGCGCACACTCATGGAATAACACCAAACTTCAGTACTTAAAAATCTCCCTAGGCGATGCTTTAAAAAAATTTACACGTTACCATTTTGGCATTACAGAGGAGGTCTAGTGCTAGAATTGTTGCACTCGTTCTAACGCACGCAGCAATACCTCACATGTGTGGTTTGAACGGCGTTTACATATGTGGGCGGGACTTACGTGTGTGTTCGCTTATAAGCGCGAGCTACCGGGGACATGGGTGTTTTTTCTTTTTTTTGATTATTTTTCTTTTTGTTTTTTCCTTTTTTGTATTTCTTACTCTTTTTTTTACCTTTTTTGTTTTTTGGATCACTTTTTTTCCTATTACAAGGAATGTAAACATCCCTTGTAATAGGAATCTATTGTGACAGGTCCTCTTTATGGAGAGATGCAGGGTAAGACCCCACATCTCTCCTCCAGGCTGGAAAGCATGAGATCGGTCAAAAAAATTCACCAATCTCATGCTGACAGCCGAGATCACGGCTTGGATTACATACGGGAACCTGGCGTGATGTCATAAAGTCGCGCCCTGGCCTCCAACGGTCATAGAGATCCCCATTCATCGCTATGCTTCCCATCCGGCGCCGGCCAATTCGTTCTCAGAGCCCCAGATGGCACGGGAGAGCCCGGAGAAGCACCGGATGGCGGCGGGAGGGGGGGACGTCCCCTCCCGCCGCCTATAAGAACGATCAAGCGGCGGAACTGCCGCTATGATCGTTTTTATCGTGCACAGAATCGCCGGCTGAAAAGAATGATATCTGAATGATGCCTGCAACTGCAGGCATCATTCAGATGTCACCGCACAAAGCCAAGGACGTAATTTGACGGTGGGCGGTAGGAAAGTGGTTAATATTTCGAAAATTTAGACAAAAGGTAATTTTACTCCTTCATTGATGTACACTGATGGGCTGCACTGATGGGCACCGATAAGTTGGCAAGGGTGGGCACTGAGAGGTGGCATTGCTAGTTGGCACTGGTGGGCATTGAGAAGTGGCACTGCTAGGTGGCAATGATAGTTGGCAGTGATGGGCACTGATAGGCAGCACTGCTAGGTGGCATTGATAGGTGGCACTGGCAGGGGCTACTGATTGTCACAGATGACGCAGAATTGCCTCTTCCTCTTCGGGCCCGATGTCCCTTGCACATAAGCCGGTGATTGCCTTTTTTTATGCTCACGCTGTCAGCACAAGGAGAAAACAAAAACCATTACCCAGCTTTTGTTTACATCACGTGATCAGCTGTCATTGGCTGACAGCTGATCACATGGTAAAGGGCAGGGATCGGCCCCTTACTTGGATCTGTCATCACCCGAGTCTCAGTGACTCGGTGACCACAGCACGCGCGAAGGGGACGACGTTTATTGACGGACTCTCAGCAATTGAGGACCGTGCTGTGGCTGGCGATCAGTTATAGGGCTGATCTCAAGTGATTAAACAGGGTCTAAATGGGCCATTGACATGCATCACAATTCAACTTAGGAATGTGTCTTTGCAAAGTTAAACTAAATGAAATCCTTTCTTATTTTTGCTTGGGGATAGAGTGCAGAGGGATTACAAGTCTAGACAGTTTTTGGGGATGTCTGCACCCCTGATGTCTGCACCCCAAGAAAAGACATTGGTAGAGTTTTACCTTCACTTCCTGTTTAGCTGTGTGACAGGAAGTGAAGCCAATTTTACTACAAGGGGACACAAAGCCCAACCTTTAAAAAAAAAAAAAAAATACACAAGCAGGGGTTCTAACACTTACTTTGTTTCCCTCAAAATGCCCACAATTAGAATTGTATTGCCTTGAGCTATTTTTAAGTGCAGTGCTCTAAATCAGTGCTTCTCAAGTACCCCCAACAGGCCATGTTTGCAGGTTTTCCTTCATCTTGCACATGTGCTTTAAATCACAGTCAATGGTTTGGTATTTTGGACAGCAATTCTCCATGAGATAAATTCACAAAACATGTCCTGTTGGGGGTACTTGAGGACTGAGGCTGAGAACCACTGCAGTAAAAAAGGAAAATTGAATACTTTCCGCTCTGTATTTTTCATTTCCTGGTGACTCTCCATGGCAGCACACAATACATGCATATGCTAGCATGAAGGCACCAGATTAGACAAATCACACCTGTTGTTTTGACATGCCAATCAGCTGTCACATTTGTTGCAAAGAAAACGCAAAACAAACCTCAAAACTTTGCATCAAATTTTATTGGTCAACAAAACAAAGAATAATAAAAAATAAGAAATAAAAAATAAAAAAACAGGGTCAATTTGAAACAGTTACAGACTCACAACATCTTGATAAAGCTTTGGCTAAATAGTGCGGCACAGACAATTAAATCAAAGTGAACAAACGACAAACATTAACAACATCAAAATTATTTCAGGGGAACATATCTCCACCACACAAAAAAATACAATCCATAAAATAAACCAAACACCTGTTTTGCAAAGACATAACAAATAAAATGCATGTGTTACAAACTCGATAAGGACAACAAAATGTACATTTTGCCCCCCCCCCCCCACACACACACACACTTGCCTCTTTTCAGGGCAAGAGAGGGAATCTTAACTGTGAGCTTTATATAACCTATGTTTGTGAGCTAATGAGGCAATTGAAAACACATGCACAGTCCATGAAACACCCAAAATGCGAGTTCACCCAATGTAGAGACTGAACTTCAAAGTGGCTACACCTGTTAAGGATGTCCTTCAATTACTAACCCATAAAAACAATCTCTGAACATGCCCTGAAATATCCAGGTGCTGTTCACACACAAAAAGCAACAAAAAAATCTAACAGGCTGGGCATGCTCAGAAGAACTCAAATGCAGTTAGCAGAAAATAACCCCCCCCCCCCCGTCCAAAATTAAGCACATCATCCAGCATGCTACAAAATTAGGGATGGGACAATCAGCCCCCCCCCCACTTACCAACAAATACCATTGCAATGGGAACTGACTTGTTAATTTTGCTAGTCCCCACTTGGCTGGCTTTTCTTCTAGTTATTGGCCTTAAAATGGGGGCCCAGGTCCCACCCTAAGGAACATATATCAATGTCACCAATTTGGACAACACCAAAAACAAAACAAAGAGAAGTGCCTTTAAATATGCCAAATGGCTTAAGGGCCATTTCACACCACATGCAGTCCATTGTGTTTTTTATGCATCCAAAATGCATGGAAAGTTGGTTATATGGTTCTAAATGGCAGTGTTTGTTCCAGTGCGTTCCAGTTCCCCAAAAAAAGTAGAACATGCTGCATTTTACCTGCACTGGACTGTACTGGAACGCAGCAAAACGCATCATAAACGCACTGAAACGCACAGGAACACACCTAAATGCACCAAAAACGCACTGGAACACACTTGTCCTTCTCTTTGGTTAATAAAAAAGAGGGGTGAAAAAAAAGCACTGGACTGCATCAAAAACGTAACAAAAATGCACTGGAACGCATCAAAAACGTGCATGCAGAGAAGCACCTGGAACACATCCGGATTGTGTTTCTATGGTGTGAACTGGCCCTAGTTCTCACAGGAAGTGAGAAATTCAGACAAAGAAAAAAAACATTTAGAAGGGAAATCAATAGACATGTGCGTGTTTTTGCTTTTTTCGGAAATTCGAAAAATTCGTTGTTTTCTTTTTTTTGCTTTTTTCGGAAATGCGGAAATTCGGGAAATTCAAAAAAAAAAAATTTTGTTTTTTTCAGCTTTTTTCGGAAATTCTGGAAATTCGGAATTCGGAAATTCTGAATTTTCGAATTCCGAATTTTCGAATTTCCATATTTCCAAAAAAACGAATAAAACGAACACGAAAAAAAATTTTTTTTTGAATTTCCGAAATAGGAAAAAATGAAAAAAAACAAATTTTACGATTTTCGGAAATTTGGAATTTCTAAAAATTTGGAATTCGGAAATTCAACTTTCCAAATTTCCCATTTTCGAATTTTCGAAAATTTCCAATTTTCGAAATTCCGAATTTCGGAAATTCGAAAATCCGAATTTCCAAAATTCCGAAACTCCGAAATACGAAAATCCTAAAATCAGAATTTCCGAAATTCCGAAACTCCGAATTTCCGAAATTCCGAAACTCCGAAATACGGAAATTCGAACATTCGAAAATTCGAAAATCCGAAATTCGGAAATCCGAAAATTCGGAAATCCGAAAATTCTGAAAATGAAAAATTCGGAAATCCGAAAATCCGAAAATTCTGAAATTGAAAAATTCGGAAATTTGGAAATTTCCAAATTAACGAATTTCTCTAAATTCGTGAAAAACAAATCGCACATGTCTAGAAATCAAAGGAAAAGGTAAGTTAACCAACAATGCACTAGCTTAAGAGCCGGTTCACACACAGGCGGCACGACTCTGGGCGCGACTTTGCGAGGCGACCTGGATGCGACCTGAGCGCGCACCACAGCGCGACTTGGGGCAACTTCAAGTCGCCTCCAGGACAGGAGGCTTTCCGGTGGCCAATCAAACAAGAATCAGCACTGTAGGAGGGAGGGGTTTGCCTGAGAAAACATGAGAAAATTATTTTCTCTTCCTGTATTGTTGCTTCAGTTAAGACACGATCCGACTTTGGAGGCGACTTCCATTGAAATCAATGGATACAAGTCGCCTAGAAGTCGGATTGAAGTCGCACAGGAACCTTTTCTGAAGTCGTAGCGACTTCAGTAGTGTACATTAAGACGGCTCTATTCACTTACATTGCTTTTCTCAACATCGCGACTTGGGGCGACTTAGGACGACTTCAAGTCGGATCACAGGTCGTCCCTGTGTGAACCGGCTCTTAAGGAACCTATTTAGAAAAAACAAACCTTTACAACCCCTTTAAGCCTGATAATGAGTAGCCCAGGAAGTTCCAACACTTTTAGTAGTATGGGCTTTCACCAGAAGAGTGGAATCTCACCCTTTGAGACATAAGCCTGAGAAATACCTTGCCAGATCATCGAGAAATGGAAGAACTAGAAGTTGCGTACCCTTCCTTGGGCCCTGTTGGGATATTTATTTTATATTATATTAAGAAAGCTCCAAAAAATGCTGCTTAAAACTGATCCATTTTTTTTTGTTTGACACAGGTCCAGAAAGTGCACATCTGACATGACTTTAGAAAAATGGCAAAATTGCTAAACAAAATAAAATTGTTTTCCACTGCAGTTGCTTTGTCAGACTTCTGCTGAGATAAAGTAGGATAATTCCTATGGAAAGGAAGTTGTGCATATAGACTGACTTAAAGCGGACCTTCAGTCATTTTTTTCAACTTTCCATCTAATAAATCTTCTGCCTTTGTTGTTTTAGCTGTGGATAGTAAAAAAAATAAAAAATAACTCTGCCAGTAAATACCTTATACAGTCCACTTCCTGTTTCTTGTCTGGTCATTAGCCTAGGCTTATGACATCATGCACAGCTCTCTCTCTCACTCTCATGAGAATTTGCCAGGAAGGGAGGGTGGATGAGTCATAAGAGGGCCATTGAGAGCTGCAGAGCTGGAGGTGTGCCTCTGTGTAAATCCAGGAAGTGAACAGGCAGCAGCTTCATCTGCCCACATTTAAAATGGATGCAGTCAGACTCAGTGGAGGGAGATTTCTGCAGCATATTTTGGCAACCAGAGAATCACAGTATGTACAAAATAATATGCAAAGTGGTTGCAAATGGCACGAATTTAAAATACCTCTTGTCATTAGACCATCTATCCTCTCTGGGATTACATTGTAATGACCTGACCTGCCAACTAGTTGACCAGCTGATTTAGTTTGGGTTTCCTGCCTCAGCTCCGGGTCGGGCATGGGATGTGGACCCCCTTTCCCACTCTCTTCATCCTCACATGAGCCAGTTCAGTTTTTGGGCTGATCTGTAAGTATCAGTTTATCTAAGTACTCCTTAAGGGAACTTTTTTGGATCCTTGAGAAAGTTTTCCCTCCCTCATTTTTATGAAGGATTTATTATATTTATATATCTGATTTTCTGTACTTACAGTAAATAAATTTTTGCATCCATACTCCTGATGAGTGAACGTGATTCACGAAACGCGTAAAGGTTTTTCCATTCATGTGATGCCAAGACAGATCGGCTTTTATACAGCATGTACTCAGTTGTATTTATATGTATAATTATGTATCATCATTGTATACAGTGTATATGTTCAAGGTATACTTTTACCAATATTGTCAGCCTTTGTATATGGTTATATTTATGTCTTAAAAACTTTATCATGCATTTCTAGGCCACAGAATTGTGTTTGATACAATAAAGATTATATCATATATATATACACCATACACGTATTTTTGCAGCAATAAGCCCCCTTTGAAAGTCCCATTCTTTTTTTTTGTTTATTCTATATAGCCAGGGATGGAGGCCTTTTACTGTGGACTGGGCAGGTCACACTTTTCTCTCTTGTATTCAAATTCTTACTTGAAGGCTAACTGGAATCACTTACCGTATTTATCGGCGTATAACACGCACCGGCGTATAACACGCACCCCAAGTTTAGGAGGGAATTTTAAGGAAAAAAACTTTTAGGAGGGAAATTCAAGGAAAAAAAACTTACATTTAAATGCAGCATGCAGCCTTGCCCAGTGTCCATCTGCAGCCTTGCCCAGTGTCCATCTGTCCATCTGCAGCCGTGCCCAGTGTCCATCTGTCCATCTGCAGCCTTGCCCAGTGTCCATCTGTCCATCTGCAGCCGTGCCCAGTGTCCATCTGTCCATCTGCAGCCGTGCCCAGTGTCCATCTGTCCATCTGCAGCCGTGCCCAGTGTCCATCTGTCCATCTGCAGCCGTGCCCAGTGTCCATCTGTCCATCTGCAGCTGTGCCCAGTGTTCATCTGTCCATCTGCAGCCTTGCCCAGTGCCTTTGCGATCGTGTCAGTCCCGGCGGTTTTTAAAATTTGGCGCCGATTTCTGTGGAGAGGAGCGAGCGGGACCGAGTGTACTTCGGCTAGACTCGGCTCCTCTCACAGTCCCGCCCATCTCCACTGACTGCGCCGCTGACGGAGAAAGCCGAGTGTACTTCGGCTAGACTCGGCTCTGCTCACAGTCACAGGCAGGACTGCGAGAGGAGCCGAGACTAGCCGAAGTACACTCGGCTTTCTCTATGTCAGCGGCGCAGTCAGAGATGGGCGGGACAGCGAGAGGAGCCGAGTAAAGCCGATTGTACTTCGGCTTCGGCTCCGCTCGCTCCTCTCACTCGTTTTCAGCAGGGGAATTCGACGGAGTATCGGCGTATAACACGCACCCACGATTTTCCCCTGATTTTAAGGGGAAAAAAGTGCGTGTTATACGCCGATAAATACGGTATGTAAATTCGTTTTTACTTTTTACATGATTTGGTATATGATTTGTAAAATTATAACACCAGATTTAGATCTAGTTTATAGATTGCATACACATACTGTATGTATTAAAGTTGTTGTTGCGCTTCATGATTTTTATTTTATTAATTTAATTAATTATTCTTTTAATTAGATTTAAATTTAATTTAAATTTACATATGTAATTATTGTTTAAAGTCAGTTATCTTCCTCCTAACCTTCACTGGATTCTGCTGTAGCCAATGATAGGTTGACTTGGCCTTGTGTTTTTGGATCATTGTCATGTTAGAATGTCCAAGTACGTCCCATGTGCAGCTTCCTAGCTGATGAATGCAAATGTTCCTCCAGTATGTTTTTTCATAACATACTGCATTCATCTTGCCATAAATTTTGACCAAATTTCCTCTGCCTTTTGTAGCTCACACATCCCCAAAACATCAGCAATCCACCTCCGTGTTTTCTAGTAGGAATGGTGTACCTTTCATCATAGGCCTTGTTGACTCCTCTCCAAATGTAGTGTTTATGGTTGTTGCCAAAAAGCTCAATTATGGTCACATCACTTCAAATGACTTTGTACCAGAAGGTTTGAGGCTTGTCTCTGTGCTGTTTGGTATATTATAAGCGGGATACTTTGTGGCATTTGCGTAGTAATGGCTTTCTTCTGGTGACTCGACCATGCAGCCCATCTTTCTTCAAGTGCCTCCTTATTGTGCATCTTGAAACAGCCACACCACATGTTTTCAGAGAGTCCTGTATTTCACCTGAAGTTATTTGTGGGGTTTTCTTTGCATCCCGAAGTTGGTCTACCTGACCGTGGTTTGGTTTTAACAGAACCCCTAATTTTCCACTTCTTGATTAGAGTTTGAACACTGCTGATTGGCATTCTCAATTCCTTGGATATCTTTTTATATCCCTTTCCTGTTTTATACAGTTCAACTACCTTTTCCCGCAGATCCTTTGACAATTATTTTGTTTTCCCCATGACTCAGAATGCAGAAACGTCAGTGCAGCACTGGATGAAAGATTCAAAGGTCTATAAGGAGTCCAGAATCTCGTTGACCTTTTATATACACACACACTAATTACAAGCAAACAGATCACAGGTGAGGATGGTTACCTGTAATAGCCATTCAAACCCCTTTGTGTCAACTCGTGTGCATGTTATCAGGCCACAATCACCAGGGTATATAAACTTTATATCAGGGTCATTTGGGGAGTTTCTGTTGTGATTATGATTTAAAAAGAGTAAACACGGTTGATTGATAATAAATGGCTTCAGCCAAACACTGACTATGAGTGAAATAAGTTTTTGTGTTATCATTCATATTCTCTGAAAAATTGGCAAGAAATCATAAATTCTGCCAGGGTATGTAAACTTATGAGCACAACTGTATAAGTGAACAAGATAAATAAAAAGCAACTAATTTGTTTTGGGTTTTCTAACTGCGCTGCTTAGAAAAATGGTGATTTCTTGCTGCTGATAAAGAAATATAATTTATCTTTGAAGTATATTATAAAAATGAGGCTCTGAGGAAGAAGGTTGATCCTTCGAAGCACGTCAGCCAGCATTGTCTCATATAGGACCCCCTACCTTGGTCTGGTAGTCCAAGCGATTTGCCACTTATGTGGCTCGATGAGCGAGTTTAAAAGTCTATGTTTGTGAGTGGACATCTTTTTGGTTTTATCAGATATTTTTATTAAATTTGTTGGATAGTGCACTAGGCCAGTTTCCCCCTTTTTTTTTCTTTATATTCCTCCAGCATGATCAGGATGACCCCAATCCTAGAGGGCAGCAAAGCATCCAAGGAATTATCAATTTTTTGACATAGTCTTAGAGCACTATTGAGTCAGTTCACTGATGCGCAGGAGTATGTTGTTTTTTATGAAATAAGCCCCTGGTTTTGCCAAAGTAGAGGTATGACATATTAAAGTGGTTGTTACCACAAAAACCTATTTCACTGGCAGCCCCTCTATTATAATGAGGCATAACACAGGGTAAATGTTTCATTAAAACAAAACTTGTAAATACCGTTTTACAGTCCAGTCACAGACTCCCAGCCAGTCTCCTGCAGGGCTACTGCGGGAGGGGCCGAGATCTCCCTCTGACGTCAACTTGGGAGGTCATGTGGCCGCTCAGCCCCTCCCACTGTAGCCCTGGATCAGTGTAGGAGAGCTATACTATAAAAAGTATTTACAAGCTTTGTTTTAATAAAACACCCTGTGTGTTATGCCTCGTTATAATAGAGGGGCTGGCAGTGACAATTTGTAATCTTTTATATTTAATAATAGCGGCAGGGGGGCGGAGACAGAGCCACAGAACCATCAGGCAGGGAGGGAGGTGGTTACAGGGACAGGGGAAAGCTTCGGATAAAGGAGGCACGCAAGCTGACCATGGTAGTCAGGGCTCAGCAGCCATGATTATCGTGGTCAGTTTACAGAGTGCAACACAGGAAGTGGCAGGATCAGCCAGGTTTTTTACAGTTTAGAGAGGGGCAGATTAGACAGCACAAGCACTGTGTTGTTTAATCTGCTATTAGGGTACAGGATCTCTTTTTTTTATTTATTTTTTTAGGGTTACAAACACTTTAACTGATTTGAGGTTTACATCTCTTGCAAATCTATTGGACTGTTTCCAATAGAATATTTATTAATTTAAACTCCGAATGAGTCATTGATATAAGGCAAAAAAAAAGAAGAAGTCTGACTGTCTTGTAGTTGACCTATTTCTGTAGCCATAAGATGTTTAACAATTAGCTGCTGAAAAACTGTAATCAAAAGAGCCTATTTATCAGGAAATCCATAATAGAATAATAAAGTTATTTTTAAATGTGCTTCTTCTGGCTGTGTTCTCTTCATGCATAAGTGGTTGTTCATTATTTATTGTAATAAATTGATAAGAGTCCCAAATCAAAAGTAAACTTTTTCCAATGTGATATGGTGTGCGTGTGATGGTAAGATTTCCAGAGTATCTACAAAGACTGCTATTATTCTCTTCTACGGTGCATGATGTATACTTAAAGTGGACCTTCACCCTCTTCAGTGACTTTTTATAATTTTTCTCCTCTTACATCAAAATACAATCAGATATTTAACAGGACTCAACCCCGGCATTTCCAGTTTTCTCATCTATGTGCGAATAAAGCTTCCCCCCCCTGCCGGAAGCCTCCTGGGATACAAACGTTTTGCATGCCAGGAGGCATTGTGCTATCTCCACAACACTGGACATATGCCAAACAATCTCTACCATATTGCACATGCATTGCGATACATCATCAGAGGGCTGGCTGCAATAACCAAGAAGAGACAGCCAGCCCCCTGATAAAGTAAGACGAAAAGATGGAAGTGAGGGATCCAAATTGTGGTGAGGGTGTGGCTAATTATACCACACAATTCTGGATTTACTATGCATGTGAGTATGTTTTTTTGAGGACAACCCAGCAAAAATGCCTATACCTGCCCTTTCTGCCCCCTCCTTCATTATTATAAGCTATACTATAACTTCCATCAATGAAAGGTTTACTATGAATGAAGGAAGGGTGGATGAATGAAAGGTCCACTTCCTACATTCATGGGTCCCTTTTTATTGATGGAATCTATAGTACAACTTCTGTGAATGGAGGAGGAGAACAGAAAGGTGGGCATAATTGGCACTCTTGATGATTGCCTGTCACAGGTCCAGCTGATTTCAATAACCCCTGAAGCACCAGAAGATTGCGGCTGTGGTAGTATGGGATGAAGGTGCAGAGGACTTCGGATTCAAAAGAAGAGACCAGCCAGCAGCACAAGGGAATCTTTGCATTGAATTTGGGTATCGTCCCTTGTGATGATTACAAAAAAAAAAAACGAAACTGAGGCATTAAATAAACATTCTTAAGCTGAACGTATAGAGAGTATGTCCCTTTTTTGAGCCATATTGCTGCCCTTTAAACCACCTATGGGCTGGGAGCATGGGCGTCCGCTCCATAGGGCAAGGGGGGTCAATTGCCCCCCCTGGAATCCTAAGAGTGTAATGGGCAGGGGCGGTGGAGGAGTGGTGTATACAGCGCTGCTCCACTGCCCCAAAGAAGCATGGATGACCTTAAAATGATGCCCGCCCTGAAAAAAGTTCAGCAGACGCCCATGGCTGGGAGTGAAGGTTTGGTCCAGCTGTTCAGACGGCCTTGCAGACAGAATGACCGGATCGGTGATTGGAACAAACCGTGAGGAAAAGACCCTGGCTGGGTGTTAGCCACAGGCTTGACTGGCCTGTGCAGCTGGTAAGCGCACATCTCTTTCGGTAGTGGATTCACAGTGTTTGGCAAGCGAGGGTCACATGAACTTTTGAATGATTCACTATTGATTCAATTTCTGTATTTCAGTCACCCTTCGCAAAGAACTGTATTCTGGATATATATGATTTATATTCACAGAACTATTCACATTATTTCACTTTCGTTGTTTGATAATCTGAGTTTTCAGGAACATATTCACA
Organism: Rana muscosa; assembly: GCA_029206835.1. Taxonomy (NCBI): domain Eukaryota; kingdom Metazoa; phylum Chordata; class Amphibia; order Anura; family Ranidae; genus Rana; species Rana muscosa. Next base: position 239,936,592 of record CM055117.1, read on the forward strand.
TATTGTTTTTATCAATTAGGTTCACCTGCACGTTAATTAATTTATGTGTATATTTATTTGAAGCGCAACAATTTTTTATTTTCATTAAATAAACATTAGCTAGAATAATACCTATCGATGAAATACATAAGTCTGAATTTTTCAAACCTTTTTATCATGAGTTCATTGGTTCCAGGATTGTTATGTTATATTATTCCAGTCCAACCTTTCATTATAACTTATGAGAGTTATTCTTCTGGAACCCTTTAGCCGTGTACACATGATCGGTTTTACCGATGAAAACAGTCCGATGGACTTTTTTCATCGGACAAACCGATCGTGTATGGGCCCCATCGGTCTTTTTTCCATCGGTGTTAAAAAATAGAACATGTTTTAAATTTATCCGATGGAAGGAAAAAACGATAGCAAATTACTATCGTCTGTGGGGAACTCCATCGGATAAAAAACCCACGCATGCTCAGAATCAAGTCGACGCATGCTCAGAAGCATAGAACTTAATTTTTTTGGGATTGTCGGAGTGTTTTACGTCACAGCGTTTGGGACGATCGGTTTTTTGACTGATGGTGTGTAGGCAAGACTGATGGAAGTCAGCGTCATCGGATTTCCGATGGAAAAAATCCATCGGTTTAAAATCCATAGAAAATCCGATCGTGTGTACAGGGCTTAAGTCTATCTGCATTTCACTTTTACTGAGTTTTTGGAGTGGAAGGAGGCCCATCCAAATGAATGGTGCCACTCCAAAAACAAGCTAAAATACATGCAAAATAATGCACAAAAAACGCAACGCTTAATTTTTCAGAAGACGATCATCAGTGGCAGCTTTTGACTTGGCCTTAATAAATGTTTCCTTTAGCTCACATTCACATTGGGCCAAATCAGCAGCTATTACCGGAAATGGCACCATCCGAATCGACTTTGCGGCTCCGCACCGATTCCCAAAAATAGTTTTTGTAATACTTTTGGCGACTCTGGGGGGGGGGGGGGGGGGCGATTTGAATAGACATCTGTGCATGAACCCGCACAATGTTGTGGCACATATTGCACATATTTTAAAATGTTTGATCCTTTCTTTTGTTGTGTTGAACTACAAGCAGTATGCTAACGCAAAACGTGCTGGCAAGTTCGTTTGTAGCCATCACAGTAAAACTATGATGTTCAGCTGCTGCAGAAGGGTGTACGCCCACAGAAAATAATGAACAAAATCTACAGAATGTGCACAGTGCAGGCAAAGAAAACATAAACAAGACACGTATTCGTGAAATGGTATTTCCTGAAAATAATGCAATTTCATTTTACTTGTAGTGCTCTAAAAACATAACATTTTCTCCCCATAGTCACTTACCCTCTTCCCTAGAGTCACCCAGGGCCTCAATGCACAGAGCCCCCCCAGCTACCAGCTCCCCTCCTCTCCTTCATCCCACTAACATAAATGCCAAGGCAGTCCTCCTTGGACTGGCATCAACGACATTGACATTCTTTACTCCAACTTACACCGATGCAGTGGTATTTTTCCTTGCAGTGATTCCACTGAAGTAGGGGTACTTTTTCCTTTTAGTGAAACGCTATTTATTCCTTACACCAATGCCAGAGCATTTATTTTTCTCTTCTGTTAGCCCCATATTTACTACAATACAGTATGTACACCGCCACTAAACCAAATTCACCTCATTATGCCACAACCATTGCCACTATTTCGGCATGTGTCACAACCATTACATGCATTTTTACACTGCTCCACTCCGATTCTCAAAAAACAAGTAATACAGGCGCAATGTACCAGTACCTCAGTAAATGGATAGAAATAGAGTACCGAATAGTCCAAGGCCAGTAGAAAGAGAGGTGGTACTCTCAAATATTAATGGGGGTGGGCAGTCAGGGCAGCCACCAACAGGACCAGAAGCTGGTTTTCCACTCCGATTCTCAGACCCACTGATTTACAAAAACTCCTAGGTACGACAAATAATGTACTACTAAACTTATTTTTACAATATTGGTTATTTTGCCATGCAACTATGTACCTCTACAAATTTTAAGGAGAATGTTTAGTGCTTTTATTCTTTCTTTCCCTTTTGCAAAAACTGTTGTTTACAGAACTCAATAGTGCAAGCTCAAGTATATGACAAAACAAAACAAATTTCAAGAGTCTGAAAACTAAAGCCGTGTACACACGATAGGACAAACCGATCGTGTATGGGCCCCATCGGCCTTTTTTCCATCGGTGTTTAAAAATAGAACATGTTTTAAATTTATCCTATGGTTAAAAAACCGATAGCAAATTACTATCTTCTGTGGGGAACTCCATCGGATAAAAAACCCACGCATGCTCAGAATCAAGTCGACGCATGCTCAGAAGCATTGAACTTAATTTTTCTCGGCTCATCGGAGTGTTTTGGAACGGTCGGTTTTTTGACTGATGGTGTGTAGGCAAGACTGATGGAAGTCAGCTTCATCGGTTTTCCAATGGAAAAATACATTGGTTTAAAAACCATAGGAAATCCGATCGTGTGTACAGGGCTTTACAGTGTTATGTGCTTCCTCTTTAGAAAACTCATAATGCTCTTTAAAGCACTATCAGTTTTCTACAAGATGAGTCCTTTATTAAATGTTTATATGTAAAACAAAGAGTTAGTATCAAAATATACACTGACCAGCAACTTTATTAGGTACACCTGTTCAATTTCTTGATAACACAAACTGCTAATCAGCCAATCGCAAGGGCAGCAACACCATGTATTTAGACGGGCTGAAGACGACTTGCTGAAGCTCAAACCAAGCATCAGAATGGGGAAGAAAGGGAATTTAAGTGACTTTGAATGTGGCATGGTTGTTGGTGCCAGACGGGCTGGTCTGAGCATTTCAAAAACTGCTGGTCTGCTGAGATTTTCATGCACAACCATCTCTAGGGTTACAGAGAATGGTCCAAAAAAAATAAAATATCCAGTGTCTAGAAGTTATGTGGACGAAAATGCCCTGTTGATGTCAGAGGTCAGAGAAGAATGGGCATACTGGTTTGAGATGATAGAAAGGCAATAGTAACTCAAATAACCACTCGTTACAACCAAAGTATGCAGAATACCATCTTTGAAAGCACAACACATCGAAGCAGATGGGCTACAGCAGCATAAGACCACACTTGGTGCCACTCCTGTCAGCTAAGAACAGGAAACTAAGGCTACAATTCGCATAGGCTCACCAAAATTGGACAGTAGAAGATTGGAAAAACGTTGCCTGGTCTGATGTGTCGCGATTTCAGCTGCGACACTCAGATGGTAGGGTCAGAATTTGGCTTAAACAACATTAAAGCCTGGATCCATCCTGCCTTGTATCAATGGTTTAGTCTGGTAATGGTAGTGTAATGGTGTGGGGGATATTTTTTTGGGCCCCTTAGTACCAACTGAGCATCGTTTAAACCCCACGGCCTACCTAGTATTGTTGCTGACCAGGTCAAGTGTACAGTGTACCCATCTTCTGATGGCTACTTCCAGTAGGAGAATGCACCATGTCACAAAGCTCAAATCATCTCAAACTGGTTTCTTGAACATGACAATGAGTTGACTGTACTCCAAATGGCCTCCACAGTCACCAGATCTCAATCCAATAGAGCACCTTTGGGATGTGGTGGAACAGCAGATTCGCATCATGGAATGCGCAGACAACAAATCTGCAGCAACTGCGTGATGCTATCATGTCAATATGGACCAAAATCTCTAAGGAATGTTTCCAACACCTGCTGGAAGTAGCCATCAGAAGATGGGTACACTGTACACTTGAACTGAAAAATAAGAAAGGAGGGCGCACCGACCTAGTGCATTACCAGATAAAAACTTTATTAAGCTTTCCGCCATACTGCAGACCCGGCACCATGGTGCGTATGAACATGCTTGCCGATGCTCTTAAAAGCATCAACAATGCAGAGAAACGTGGTAAGCGCCAGGTTCTCATCAGGCCGTGCTCAAAAGTGATTGTGCGATTCCTTACAGTGATGATGAAGCACGGCTACATTGGTGAGTTTGAAATAATTGATGATCACAGGGCCGGAAAAATTGTTGTCAATCTTACTGGGAGACTTAATAAGTGTGGAGTCATCAGCCCCAGATTTGATGTGCAGCTAAAGGATCTGGAAAAGTGGCAGAACAATCTCCTGCCTTCACGTCAGTTTGGGTATATTGTGCTTACAACTTCCGCTGGCATCATGGACCACGAAGAAGCAAGGGGAAAACACACGGGAGGCAAAATCCTGGGATTCTTTTTCTAAATGTTAAAGCAGGCAGAACAATAAACTGTTATCAAAAACTGAAAAAAAAAAAGAAACTTTATTAAAACTTATAAAAGACAAAAATGGTCCTACTCACAAACAAGCTTTTCATATAGGCATTTCTGGCAATCCCTCAGAGAATAGCCATTCAGCTATTTTCGGGTACTGTCTGACCCTCTGGTCACCGTATACTGGTTGAAGCTGTCACGAGACTCTGAGTGATTGCCAGAAATGCCTATATGAAAAGCTTGTTTGTGAGTAGGACCATTTTTGTCTTTTATACGTTTTAATAAAGTTTTTATCTGGTAATGCACTAGGTCGGTGCGTCCTCCTTTCTTATTTTTCAGTTCAAGTGTACAGTGTACCCATCTTCTGATGGCTACTTCCAGCAGGAGAATGCACCATGTCACAAAGCTCAAATCATCTCAAACTGGTTTCTTGAACATGACAATGAGTTGACTGTACTCCAAATGGCCTCCACAGTCACCAGATCTCAATCCAATAGAGCACCTTTGGGATGTGGTGGAACAGCAGATTCGCATCATGGAATGCGCAGACAACAAATCTGCAGCAACTGCGTGATGCTATCATGTCAATATGGACCAAAATCTCTAAGGAATGTTTCCAACACCTTGTTGAATCTATGCCACAAAGAATTAAGGCAGTTCTGAAGGCAGAATGGGGGTCCAACCTGGTACTAGCAAGGTGTACCTAATAAAGTGGCAGGTGAGTGTATATAGTTAAAAATATTGCCTGGTCTGATGTGTCGGGATTTCAGCTGCGACATTCAGATGGTGGGGGCCGGAATTTGGCATAAACAACATGAAAGCATGAATCCATCGTGCCTTGTATCAATGGTTTAGTCTGGTAATGGTGGTGTAATGGTGTAGGGCAGTGTTTCTCAACTCCAGTCCTCGAGGCGCCCCAACAGGTCATGTTTTCAGGCTTTCCATTATTTTGCACAGGTGATTTGATCAGTTTCACTGCCTTGGTAATTACCACAGCTGTTTCATCTGAGGGAAATCCTGAAAACATGACCTGTTGGGGCGCCTTGAGGACTGGAGTTGAGAAACACTGGTGTAGGGGATATTTTCTTGGTACACTTTGGGCCCCTTAGTATCAACTGAGCATCGTTTAAACACCATGGCCTACCTGAGTATTGTTGCTCACCATGTCAAGTGTACAGTGTAACAAAAACAAATCTCCTGCGCTCCGGTGTTTCACTGCATGCGGATAGTGTGGACCATTCTTTTTTTGTGTAAAAGGCACAAACTAGAATCCTGCAGCCCTCCTCAGAACAATGGGAGTTCATAGAACTGAAAAATAAGAAAGGAGGACGCACCGACCTAGTGCATTTCCAGATAAAAACTTTATTAAAACTTATAAAAGACAAAAATGGTCCTACTCACAAACAAGCTTTTTATATAGGCATTTCTGGCAATCCCTCAGAGAATAGCCTTCTGATGGCTACTTCCAGCAGGAGAATGCACCATGTCACAAAGCTCAAATCATCTCAAACTGGTTTCTTGAACATGGCAATGAGTTGACTGTACTCCAAATGGCCTCCACAGTCACCAGATCTCAATCCAATAGAGCACCTTTGGGATGTGGTGGAACAGCAGATTCGCATCATGGAATGCGCAGACAACAAATCTGCAGCAACTGTGTGATGCTATCATGTCAATATGGACCAAAATCTCTAATGCCCCGTACACACGATCGTTTTTAATGTTATTTTTTAAACCAACGTTTTTCTCCTCGTTTTTTTTCATGTTTCCTCTCAAGCCTGCCTGGCGTACACACCATCATTAAAAAAAACGATCAAGCAAAGCGCAGTGACGTTCAACACGTACGACGGCACTATAAAGGGGAAGTTCCGTTCGAATGACGCCACCCTTTGGGACGCTTTTGCTAATTCCGTGTTTCCGCGTGTTAGTAAAAGTTTGGTGAGAGACGATTCGCGCTTTTCAGTCTTCGTGCTTTGAAGATCGTTTTCGGGAGTTCAGTTTGCGCCTGTGGGTTTGTATCTGTTTAGCACTGCTTGTAGTCAGTTCGTATCTGTTTATTCAGTGCGGCCTGCTCTGCACGTTCGTGTTTTTCAGCTTGTTCTTCATAGGCCTTGCTGTTCTTCCGTGCGTTCTTCTAGTTCGTTCTGTTCAGCCGACCGTTATCTAGCCATGTTGCGGCTACGTACTCGTCGTAGAGTTTGTGCTGTAGTTGGTGCAGGGGTTCATGCTGTATCCCGACTCCATGCCATGAGCAGGGTCAGGAGGAGTTCATGGACCAAGAATTGGTTGCTCCAGCGGCACCAATTCTGTCACATGCCTTTGTTGCGGGAGATCAGGGAGAATAATCCTGATGATTTCAGGAATTTCCTCAGGATGTCTGACCCCGTATTTCAGCAGCTGTTGGCTTTGGTGTCCCCCTATATTACCAGGCAGGACACCGTTATGCGGGAAGCCATCAGTGCTGAGCAGAGGCTCATCGCCACGTTGCGATACCTGGCTACTGGGAGAAGCCTGCAGGACCTTAAGTTCTCCACAGGCATATCCCCCCAGGCTCTGGGGATCATTATACCAGAGACTTGTTCTGCCATCCTTCAAGTTTTGCAGGAGGACTATATTAAGGTAAGTGTTCTTCTTCAAAAATTCACATTGTATGGTTTTTATTTTTGGATATTTTTAATTTGCTTTATTTGCAGTCCCTAATTCACATGATTCTTAGCTGCAGGGAATGTCCCCTTTCTCCCCATGTTTTATTATTTAAAGTTTGGGGTTTGAGGCCTACCTGTAAATTTGGCTTACCTAACCTCTCCAGCATGCTATCCTGGGGCCATACCTACCTTGCCTAGTCATTTCCATGTTTTTTATTATATGTTCCATCGTAGTGCTTTACCCAAAACGCACCCTAAATTTTGCCTAGGAATGTTTCATTTTTGTTAACTTCAATACAGAGTGCTACAGCCTTCATGTGTGATATTCCCAACTCATCTTCAACCCTTACCCCCCCCCCCATATTTTTTTTTTTCTTGCTTTTCTTGCTTTTTTATGTTTTGAACAGTTTCTACCAATGTTGGCCATGAATGTGTGTATGAAATCAGCTTTCAATGTTTCTGGCTCCAAGTATTAATTTGTTATTTCTTTAATTCCACAGTTCCCTTCTTCGCCACATGAATGGCAGAATGTGGCTTCCGAGTTTGCCCAGCGATGGAACTTTCCGAACTGTGGAGGAGCCATCGACGGCAAACATGTTCGGGTCGTCCCACCACCCCATTCGGGATCCTTTTATTATAATTATAAGGGGTTCCACAGCGTCGTGATGATGGCAGTGGTGTCGGCCACCTACGAGTTCCTCTATGTGGACGTTGGCAAGAATGGCAGGATGTCTGATGGAGGAGTTTTTGCCCAGACGGAGTTTGGAGAACGGCTCCTTTTGGATCTGCTGGCCTTGCCACCAGCGGAGCAGAATGTGGAGGGACTACCTTTTGTGTTTGTGGCGGATGAGGCGTTTGGCCTGGGACCCCATTTGATGAGGCCATTCCCGCAACGCACCCTCACCCCTGAGAGGAGGGTTTTCAATTATCGGCTGGCCAGAGCCAGAAGGGTGGTGGAAAATGCGTTTGGGATCATGGCCAGCCGATTTCGCCTCTTCCTTACCTCCATCCACCTTGTCCCATACAAATGGAACCATGTGGTTATGACGTGCTGTGTGCTGCATAATTTCCTAAGGGTGCATTCAACGAGTTATATATCTTTGAGTGGGCCCTGAGGCCTCTTTAATCAATGCAGAAAATTTGGTGGCCCTGGAACCTGGCCGTCCTGGCTTGGCCCCCCCAACCGGACGTGAGGTCCGTAACCAATATGTGGACTATTTTATGGGTAGGGGGGCCATTGAAATGCCAGACAATCTATAATAATTTTAGACCAAAAAAATAAAACTTTTTCTTGAGTAAAGATTGGTTTGTATTTTTTATTGTATAATGTTTGATGTTTCTGGTAGGTTTACCTAGTGCACTTGTTTTGCCATGTGGATTAAACAATCTTTTAATTAGCCTTCATTGTCAGTGTAAACACCAAACATTGATTAGTTCACTCAGCACCACATTTACATAATGAAGCCACAATGATTTGTTATGTATAAATACCTTTATTTTTTTGTTTAGGTGTGCAACTTCCTTAGAAATGTGGATGTTCCCTTAATTTCGGGTGTATTAAAACGCATGACCAGCCATGCATAAACAAACTATATTTGTCAAAATTTTGAAAAAGCTAAACATGTGCTAGTCATTAAAGGGTAAAATAAAAAAAAAACATAGAAAACTCTGCAAGTAAAACGTTATTTGGTGTAAAAACATTAGACACGCCCAAGCACAGCCATGATATTTTGGAGCCTTTCCTCCACCCGCTTTGTATTTGCCCTGATCTCTAGCAAGTCTCCCTTAATTTTTTCGAGGTCACGACAGCAGACCATCAGGTATTGGATCAGGATCTGGGCACTGTGATGTGTCAACTTATTGGGGTCTTCGGCCAGAACTGCACCTAAATGTAAAAAGAAATATGTAGGATAGAATATGTAGGCCTACATCTATTTAACATGCATGTGTCTGGTTTCTCTCTGACCTGTGGTGGTGCCACTTTCCACTTCCACAACATCACATTCCTCTCCATCCTGGGGTTCTGGGGGTATTGTTGTAGGTATTGCAATTCTCGTCTCATCTGAGGTAGCTTTTCGAATCCCTAGGGAGATTGAAATAAAAGGAATAGTTTCATTAGTAGCGACTCAATTTTGCTAAAATAAGAAACATGAAAAAAAACTTTGTAATCATTCTTTTGAAGCATGCTCCATTTTAAATTTTACCCCCTGTGCCAACCGGGACAAATGATTGGATACATAGCCCAAAACAGAGCATATACATTTTGTACACAAATTTGAAACATTGTAACACCCCAAAGTATCTACACTGGATCACCTGTGTGTGACTCCCTCAAGCTTTTGGGCTTTAGGCCCACACTTGTACTACTGCGTTCAGATGTTTCATCAGCTGCTGAGCATTTACTCCCTTTAACATTACCATGCATATCGTTTTTTAAAATGAACAAATGTCCTTTGGATTAGCACACCAAAAATAAGTGTGGCCCAAATTTACTCCCCCAAATAAACCAAAATACATGGGTGTTCACACTGGATGATCCTAAAACATCGTTTGAGGAACTGTACGGAGAAAGAGGTTTAATACGTCCGTTTACTGTGCGGACGAACCTGAAAGATGGTATCTTTCAGTGTACTATATGAAAGTTAAAAATACACGACAGAATACAAGAAAATAATATGTACCATGGAAACTCAAAAAAAAAACTTACTTTTTAATATAACTTTCTTGATTCTTTTATATTGGTCGGCCTCCCGCAACTTCAGATCTGACCATCGTTTTCTGAGCTGTTCCTTCGTTCTGCACACCCCGAATTTTTTGTGGAGACTTTTGACCACTTTGCCCATAATTCTGGACTTGACCAGATTAGGCCTTTTATACGGACCATGCTTGGCATCATAATCCTCCTTCTTTAAAATGGCGACCATCTCCACCATTTCCTCGAATGACATGTTGGATGCCTTATATCTCCTGGGTCTTGATTTGGGCTCCTCTGTAATTTCATCCTCTGTAGAGGTAATCTCAGCCACCTGTGTCTCCGCCATGTTTTGTTCAGCACTACGAGCGAGAAGGGGCGGGGAAAGTACAATATCGAACGTCAGGGGCGGGGAAAGCGTGCGGAGTTTCACGCATGCGCTGTGTATATCAAGTGAAGATCCATGTCTGGGAAATACGTTCATTTGTCGGGAGAGGGAGTTAGCAACGAACGTCGTGACCAAGGTACCTAACAATTTTACTTTTTGAGGTTCATCAGACGAGGAGATTTGTGTGCTCAAAATATGTAGACAATGCACAGTTGAGGAATGTTGCCTGAAATATATATTTTTTTTGGTTTCTCGCTTTTACAGATATCATGAATTCTTTTAAAAACCCAGACTTCATGGGGGAGTTCATCGACAAATGGCAAGAGCTCCCTATATTATGGCAAACAAAAAGTGGCGGTAATAAAAATAAAGACGCCAGGAAAGCAGCACTGGAGAGCCTGCTTGCATTTGTGCAAACAAAGATACCCACAACAACTCTCCAAGATGTCAAAAACAAAATTGCGACCATCAGAGGGACATACAGGACCCAGAGGACTATGGTCCTGAGGTCCCAGAGGTCAGGTGCACCAGCAGATAAGGTTTATAAACCCAGTCTGTGGTACTACAGTAAGCTTGCTTTTCTGGATGACCAGCTGGAAGTGCGGGAATCTCTCTCCACCCTTCCCCCCAGAGGTCAATCCAGCCTTCCTTGTACCCAACCCTCCAGCCTTCCCTGCAGCCAGTCCTCCAGCCTTCCTGTCAACCCTGCTCTGGCTTCCTCTGAGGATCAAGATCAGGGCCTTGAGGAGGCAGATTTGGAGATATGGAGCCAGGTAAAGTATTGATATCTATATTTATATCGTACAAAATTGTAGAATTTAAATAGATGTTAGTATTGTTAAAGGTATGTACACTTCTACCAATAAAGTTTGTGAAGAGCAAGATACAGTAGTGGCCTAATTTTATGTGCACAAGACAACAAAACCAGGATGCGGAATCAATGAAAATGACATAACTTTTGGCATTGATTTCAACAATGTCTAGAGGTGAACAATGTCTGTGAATGATGATGTGGCAAAATAAATAATGTCCCTTTCTTTTTTTACAGCCAGAGCAGAGCCAGGAAGAGGGTGATGTTGGGGATCAGGAGGAGGCAGGGCCCAGTGGCACCCAGGAGGAGGCAGGGCCCAGTGGCACCCAGGAGGAGGCTGGGCCCAGTGGCACCCAGGAGGAGGCTTGGCCCAGCACAAGAGCCCAGATGCCTCCCCTGGTAGTTAAACCACGAGGGCCAAGTAGAGGTAGGCAGGTGGAGGAGGAAACCAGGGCCTTCCTCAGAGAGGCAACAGCGGCCCTCAGAGAGGCACCCTCTGTTGATGAGGGATTTGCCGCAGTCCTCGCCCACAAACTAGGGCAAATGGAGTTGCAGCAAAAATTTTTCAGTGAGACCCTGCTATTGAAAGTCATCAATAAGGGCGTGCTGGGTGAACTCACTAGGTACACGGACATAACGGAGGTTGTCCCTACTCCTCCACCTCCTCCTCCTCCTCCTACTACTCCTCCTGCCACAACCTCTCCTCCTGATCCCCAGCCTCCAAGGAAGAAACCAACCAAGGCTGAAGAGAAGGCTGGAGAGAAGGCTACAAGGAAGAGGAGAAAATAATGCCTGCTGTAGTACCACAGACTGGGGACATATAGGACTTATCTGCTGTGGCTCCTGACCTCTGGGAGCTCAAGACAAGATTGGGCTCATTTTTTGGGGGGATCTAATCTCTATTTTGGTTTGGACATCTTGTATGGTTGTTGTGGGGTGAAAGGGATGCACAAATGCAAGCAGGCTCTCCAGTGCTGCCTTCCACTTTAATTTGTTAATGTTCTGAAATAAAAAAAAATTGAGTGCCCTTTAAATACTTGACTATGTGGTTTGTATTTCAAAAGAGAGCTTGCTAGGGAGCAGGCAGGGACATCTCAAATTATATTATTGTTATTATCAGGGGACACAAACCTCCCTGAGGCCAAATGAGACACATTTGGAAGGTTGTTGTGGTAACTTTACACAAGAATAATTTAAGCCAAAATACTAAAAAAAAGGCCAAAATAAATAAATAAATAAATATAAAATTTAAAGAAAAAAGGAGAATTACATTATTTTATTATTATTAGTATTATTTAGGAGGGAGGTGCGGCTTATAAATAATATTTTATAATCATTAGAGCAATTTGGAATTACTTTAGAAACAAGTTTGGCATAACTCTCAATGTCATTATCAAAAGAGGGTAATTTTAAAGCATTATCAAAAGAAGAACGGAATGTGCAGCATTAAAACAATGCTATTAATTCCACCGTGACGAATGTGCCATCTCCATTTCCAACATTAGCTTTACCAAAACGAGCGCTCCCGTCTCATAGTTGCTTCGGAGCATGCGCGGTTTTTTTCACGTCGTGAAAGCATACACACTATCGTTTTTAACGTCGTTAAAAAAAACGACATGAAAAACGACGCGAAAAAAGAGAGCATGTCCGGAATTTTTAATGGCCGTTTTTCACGTCATTAAAAATGCTCTGGAGCATACACACGATCATTTTTAATGGCCATTTTTTAAAATGGCATTTTTAACGGCATGAAAAACGATCGTGTGTACGGGGCATAAGGTATGTTTCCAACACCTTGTTGAATCTATGCCACAAAGAATTAAGGCAGTTCTGAAGGCAGAAGGGGGTCCAACCCGGTACTAGCAAGGTGTACCTAATAAAGTGGCAGGTGAGTGTATATAATTAAAAATATAATATAGAAAAAAAAATTATTAGAATAAAAATTTTAATAAAGTTATAAATAAAAATAATAGTTTCCCCTTAAAATTTCAGTGCAAAAAACCCCCAAAAAACACAGAATTCTCATCAACTTCCAGTGTCCTTCCAGTAACCTAAAACACCACAGGAAACAAGGGCATCCCGTCACAAAGAGAACAGACAGTAACAAAAACATAGTTCTAAACCCTTACCGCTCTGCTAAAAAAAGTGTTTTTATTGCCGTCTGTGTGATTTTGTTTCTTGTTAGAGAGATTCTCCTCACTTTCTAACCCAATAAGATAAATAACTAGGATCAAATTTTACTAACTTCACTTTGATGGGATATATGATTTTTCCTTTATCTATTTATTTGCTCACCTCTTGCTGTTTTTTAATGCTGTAAATTTGTGTCGCGCCCAGTTCCTTCCTGTACTACTTTCTGTACACTACAGTTCCTTCCAAAAATAGTGCACACTTCTCTATGCTGATAGTTTATGGAAAACTTGTTGACATCAGACAAGGAAACTAGAAGACAGGGATTTAGAGCATGTTTATTTTTTACCATTTAACTATTGAGGTCCAGTTTTTAAATTGCAAAGTTAGAAAATGTTAATAGGTCTAAAACCCTCTTTATTTTCCTTAGCCTTAATTATTTAGTAAGTAGAGCCACAGAAAACAATAGCAATTTAAAGACTTTTATGTTTTAGTTTATACAAATTCAGTTGAAAAAGTTTACTTCAGAAAGGTTTTAGCTTCTGTGTAGAAAGAAAATATATTAATGTAATCAGCATGTCTTTTTTATTTATATATTCTTAATTTATACACCTAAATTAAGAAGTAATGTAGTATTATTCTTACTGAGTTCTAGCAAAGGAAAACGGTAGGTGAAGTGGTAGCTAAAGTAATGTGAGCTATTACATTTATATCTATATGATTATTATATGTCACAGCCAGAGCTCTCCAATCAGTGAACAGCATGAATTTTGCTGATTGGTAAGTTAAAGCAAAGGGTATGCCAGACCTCTTTAAGGAGACCACTGCTTGCATATTAGAAGACAAGGGTCCTTCTTTACAGCATGCTCATGGCAGACCTGTTCTTTAACAGCCATGACGGATTTCAAAAGAGAAAAAAACTGTAGGATTTTGCAAATCTTTTGGTTTGATGCACCTAGAATGTATTTAGCTGATTTAAACTAAAAGGTCAATTGAGCGTTTTGCAATGTTAGGATTAACCTATTATATTCCAAGGAAAATAATGACTACGGTCCTCATAGTACTAAAAGAGGCAGGAAAAATCATACAGTGTTGAAAAAATTCAGCTTTTTTTTTATTTTTATTTTTTTATCAAAGACAAAGTTTATTAACCAGCACAGAAAAGAGTTCCAAGAAAATCTGGGCCACAGTATACAGAAAAATATCTAACACTTGAATATACAAGCAGGCATAGAAATCAGCAGTAGTTTACATTACAGTACATAAATATAAAACCTCAGCTCGGTTATCAAAAATTGACAAATATACAAGTTAGGTAATAAACAGCAATGCAAGTAAACATAGAATATGGGGGTAAAAGCAAACCTCGGGTAACATGGTGACTAGGCAATAAGCCTGAGAACTTAACCTCATAACTGATCTAAAACCAGCTCCACGAGTGCTAACCCCGGTATAGACAGCCATCCATCCCATACCCTGCCAAATTTGGTGGGACAGCCTCTATGTTGGTATATAATTTTTTCATAATGAAGGGTGGTACTCATATTAGTAATCCAATCCTATGGGGACAGGGGTGAGGAACTTTTCCAATGCATCAAAAGCACTTTATGAGCCTGAAATAAGGCCCTGGAGACAGCCTATTGAACGTAAGAAATCACTGAATCCAAAATACCAAGGATACAAGATCAGGGATCCAGAGATAAATTCAATTGCCTGATTGATTGTATGAAGGGCAGTGTCCCAGTATCTATGGAGCTTGAGGCAGTGCCATAGCATATAAAGCAGATCCCCATGATCCTGCCAACACTTGGGACAAAGGGGTCCATCAGTAGGCCCATTTTATGTAGTTTGAAAGGTGTATAATGCACTCTAAGCAGCATATATCACTGCGAGAGGCGTTACAACACATTTAAGGAGCTATAACACACTGCCTCCATAGCTTCCTCCCATTGATCTCCTGTCAATTTGCCAAAATCTGTCTCCCACTGTACTCTAGCCCTTCAGGGGTATTTGTCCAGGTATGTCCCAAGCAGCTATGAATAACAGTTAGAAATAAAATCCTTAATGGAAGTAACTTGTTGCATCATAGAAAACACTGGGGTTGGGGTAAGACAAAAATCAGGAGGAAATAAATGCTGAGCTGACACTGCGTGCCTTAATTACAAGTAATAGAAATACACCTGCTGGGGGAGACCAGATTTTTTTTTGCAGAGCAGAGAAAGGCATCAACCGACCACCAGTAAAAATCTGTTTACCGTACATATATGTGATACCATACTCTTGCCACTCCAGATAAGCAGGGTTGTTCTATGAAGTGCTAAAGCTTGTGTACCCCGTGACCTCCTGCATTTACTTAGCTATATGCTATACCTTTTGCATCAGCCAATAGATGGGATAAGATCTGTTGGGATTAGCAAAAAATTGCAAAAAAGTGGGATTCTAGTCCTGCAGGCAGAGACAAAGAAAATAACTACCTTTAAAGTAGCATCCCAAGGCATCAGAGTGCTGCTATCACGAGGGGACATGCCCACTACCATATGCTGCAACTGTGCGGTAAAGGGTGCGGTAAAGCAATGCCTCCCATAGTCTTCAGGTGTTGAAGTTGCTCCAGCCCTATCCTGCTTCTATAAAAGGGAATGGTAAAGGAAGTTTACTGTACGGAATGTTTTAAGAGGAATAACTACAGGAGAGCTGTGCAGCAGGCATAATAGTTAGGGCATAAGTATAATTTTAACCAAATTGGCTCGACCAATCAGGGAAAGCCATAATTTCTTCCATAGCTTGATTTTATCACGAAAGTGATTTAAGTAAAGGGTTAACATTTAGCCCCACAAGTTTCGTGACCTCCCTAGAGATCACTATATCAAGGTATTTACAATTAGAAACAATGGGTACTGGGCAGGATGAGGGCAGAGTAGGGGCTGATATGTTAATGACAGATTTTTTATTGAACACTAGGTAACCAATACAATTGTTCTCAGAAATAAAGAAGCTTCATGTAGCTCTATCATCAAATTATTTGCATGCATTAATAGAAAACTCTTAGCCCTCATGCCCACGGACGTTTTTACAGCCACGTTTTTGAGAATTTTTTACAGCTTAAAAACGCCTGTCCATGTTAGAGTATAAATTTTTTCGACCGTATTTTTTTTTCAAAAAAAAAAAAAGATAAAAACGCCGCTGCGGCGTTTTTGCGCATTTTTTTAACGGTTCACATTTTTTTATGCCTAACGCCAACGCCGCGGAACACACTGGTCCTGTTTTTTTTTTACAGCTTAAAAACGCCTATGCCATTTTCAGCTCAAAAACGTCTAGGTGGGCATGAAGCTATAGACTAACATGGACAGGCGTTTTTAAGCTGTAAAAAATGCTCACGTCTAGGTGGGCATGAGGCCTTAAGACTGAGTGACTTGAGTACAAGCTTGTAATAGCCCTTCATTACCAGGTAATTTTTCGGTGTTGTGATAGTTTATCTGACAATTACCAATTAATGCAACACAGTACCCAAATAATTGTTATAATATTTTTATAATATCTAGACAGATAGAGTTTTATCTTGGTGATTTTAATAACGCCTGAGCCTTTTTTACTATAAAAAGTAAAAAAAGACCAAGCATTTTAAAAAACTGTTTCCCATACATTCTGTTTATAAAACATATCCAAACAAATTTCAGGACGGTATGAAAATCCCCCAAATGACCCTTTTTTGGAAAGTAGACACCCCAAGGGGATCCCATTTTTGCCACATTTTGTTTGCAAAAGAACATTCTGGTATTGAGATGGTTAGGACATAGAGCTTGGTAATGGTGCACTAGGTACTTTAATGTATAGGTCATACACAGAATGTGAAGGGGTATATGTGCAGGTCACATACAGTGGGAGGATGGAAATAAAGGGGTTATTGTGCAGGATAAGGGCAGTGAAGGGTGAACAATCAGATGTACATGAGAGGAATGGGGGTGGGGGGTAAAAGGGTAAAAAAAAATCCCACAGCCAGGTAAAATCTCTAACTATTAATCTGCTGCTGCTGTTACTGTTTCCTGTTACAAGAGAAAGCGGACTGATCTCCAGTGTATAATTTACAGCAGTGTGTTTACACTTGTCATCACTCTGATTGGTCATCCAATTGCTCAGATCAGCTCATTACAGTAAGTCTGTTATGTGATGTCTAATGATGGTTCAGGTACATATTCACCAGCACACCAGCTATCTGACGAAGGGGTCCTGCGTGGCTCCGAAACGTTGCACTTGTCTTTGTGATGTGATCTTTCTGCAATAAAAACCTTTGGACGATAACTGAAGATTCCTGGTGTGCTGGCAAATATGTACATGGACTTGGTGTTTCTGGTATCCAGCTGGTAATTTCTGCAGCACCCATTACTGATGAGCCTTGTTTCCAGAAATGTGTGCAATAGGAATATAGACAAGACAAGTGCAACACACCACAAAGACAAGTGCAATGTTTTAGAGCTATGCAGGATCCCTTCGTCAGATTCCTGGTGTGCTGGTGAATATGTACCTGAACCATCATTGGTTGAGTTCACATCCATTAACAAGCACCACAGACGCCTGTGTGTGTTTTCTGCCATTTATGAATGACACTGGGGAAGTAACGGTCAACCGAAAATGTAGAAAAGTTATAAAAATAAAATAAAAAATGACAGACATAGCAAAGACGATAGAAGACAAAATCAGAGGTCTTGGTTGCATATGCATGTTAACATACAAAGCAGCCAAATACCACCAAGTCCTCCAAACTCTGTTTCCTACACAAATCTATACAAGTATCAACAATTAAATATATAACACAATTTTAAATTAATTGCTCCCCGTACATTGACTTCTCTATGGCAGTTAAAAACCAGTTATCTGCGAGCCATTTTCTTGCAATTTTGTGGCTTATCACCTTAAACAAAAGCTGTTTCAGTTGAAGTAAATATTCTCACCTCTTGTTTGATTTCTCGTTTTTCTCAGTGCACACATATTTTGTTATGGTGAGAACTACCGATAAAAAGGTTTCTTACCTCACCTTTGCTATATATATATACGTATATATATTGTAATGTTTGGGGGTTGTTAGCTCAAGTGTAACATCCGCTAGCGAGAAAAGTCCCACACAAATGTTTCCTTTTGAGGGCTTGTTGGCCCACTTTTATTAAAGAAAATCAAACAAAGTTCCAGAAATGAAAACAAAAGTGGATTCACTCACAGGGGGTTTTCACCATAAACATTAAATGGTAGTATGTTCAGCCTCCTGGCTCTCACATGCAAAAGTGCAAATGAAAATACTGAGCCGCCTGGCTCTCTTCAGCAGCAGCACCACTGCTCAGGCTCCCGCATGGAGCCCTCCTGAATCCTGTCAGCAACCTCAGACTCAGGTCTCTGGGTTTCACAGTGCAGCCTTCACTCTCTAGCTACTCCAGCTTCTCTAGCTGCTCCAGTGCACACCTGCACACTCTGGGTTCTCCCTTGCAAGCCTGAACTCCTCGGGAAGGTGGAGCCCAGAATCCTGATCCTGACTCTTCTATCAGGTCCCCACACACCTGAACCATTAGTGTGCCGTTGAATCTTAAAACCCAGACCCAGGACTGGGGATTTCACCCCACTCGGATCTCTAAGAAATCCCCGGGCTCCAGGTCCCAAAGTGGACTTTATTAAATAATGAGGAAACTGAAACGTCAGTTTCCTCTGTACATTATAAGCTCCCTGGAGCCCCTCAACCCGTCCAGTTGAGAATTCTGGGTCACTACACTGGTGGGGTACCACACTACCACAATATATACAAAAATACTTTCCGCACTACATACATTTTTAGAAAATTCTTATTGAAATATTAGTGTCCATTACAAAATGTGAATAGTTTTTAAGTTTTCAATCACCAGTCATGTATAAAGACGTTTCGTTTTTTAAATCCTCATCCTTGGCAGTTCAAAATGAAAATAGCCATACTCAACATAAATAAAAGACATACTTCTTTAATAACTCACCCTCTTTTGCATTTAGAAAAAGAAGACCTAAATGTTTTACTGGGGTAAATAAGAAGGCTGTAATAGCATTAAAAAATTAAACAATTTGCCAAGAAATTATGATTTTCATAGGGAATCGAATTTGCATTAATTCCCTTCTTTATTCTGTTCAAAACATAATATAGCCTTATGCGCCTTGTAATTTTGTGTTCAATTTTTTTTTGTTAGATAAAAAAGAAATGCATACAGATATTTTACACTTACTTTGACATGTTTATGAGTTAACTGATATGGTAAAAAGTAGGGTTGTCCCGATACCACTTTTTTGAGACCGAGTACAAGTACCGATACTTTTTTCCAAGTACTCGCCGATACCGATTACCGATACTTTTTTTTCAATGTCATGTGACAGTTTGAAAGATGGGGACTGATAGGTGGCACTGACAGGTGGCACTTATGGGCACTGACTGGTGACTGGCGCTGATGGGCACTAATAGGTGGCTGGCAATGATAGATGGCACTGGTTGCACTGATAGGTGGCACTTATGGGCACTGATGGCACTGATAGGTGGCACTTGTGGGCACTGATAGGTGGCACTTGTGGGCACTGATAGCACTGATAGATGGCACTTGTGGGCACTGATAGATGACACTGATAGATGGCACTGATTGCACTATCTGTGCAATCAGTGCCATCTATCAGTGCCCACAAGTGTCACCAATCAGTGCCCATAAGTGACACCTATCAGTGCAGTCAGTGCCATCTACCAGTGCCACCTGATAGGTGGCACTGGTAGATGGCACTGATTGCACTGATAGGTAGCACTTGTGGGTACTGATAGGTGGCTGGCACTGAAATGCTGTGGGGAAAAAAAATGACACAGGATTTAAAAAAAAAAAAACTGCTGCAACGCCCATCTTGGTACACCCTGCACTCGGCTGAAGTAAGCAGCAGCAGACATCTTGTTACACCCAGCCCATATAGCTAAGGCTGGGTGTAACAAGATGTCTGCTGCTGCTTACTGCAGCCAAGTGCAGGGTGTACCAAGATGGGCGTGGGGACGTTCAGCCGCTGACGGCGACCGAATGTGACAGCACCGGTCACCAATCCTGATGCGGCTGCGCCCTGCACCCCTGCCAGCTTACCAAGTTCAACTGCAGGTGAGGGTCTCGCTCTCCGCCCGCGGACTCCGTCCATCGACTGTGCCCGCCCTCTCCAGCCAGACTCCGCCCGCACTTTCCTTCAGAGACTCAGCCCGCCCCCTCTCCAGCCAAACTCCGCCTGCACTAGCTCTGTCGACAGACTCTGTCCGCCCTCTCCAGCCAGACTCCGCCCGCACTCCCCTGCCCTCCCCAGCCACTGACTCCTCCCGCCCTCTCCGGCCACAAAAAAAAAGTATCGGGTGAAGCATCGGGAGCATTTGCGCGAGTACAAGTACTCGCGCAAATGCTTGGTATCGGTGCCGATACCGATACTAGTATCGGTATCGGGACAACCCTAGTAAAAAGTGTTGTTTACAAATTCAGTAGCTTAAGCTGAAAATTACTCACAGCCTGACTGAAGCAGTAATGCATTCTAATCTCTCCCACTGCCTACCTGCACTGTACAAAGGAGATTTGAAGGTTCAGTAAGAAAGAAAGTATAAAGTCTCTCTGTTTAGAAAACCAATAATGCTATGTGAATACATTGTTATTGATATATTCTGTATTTTTTTGTAAAAATAAGAATATAACAGTAAAACAAAAAAAAAAAAAACTACACAGAAGTTTAAACATTTAAAAACCTTAATTGATTCAAACCCATTATATTTTCCTTTTTTACTACTTGAATCTCCCATGAAGTAGAACTACAGTGCCTTGAAAAAGTATTTATACCCCTTGACATTTTCCACATTTTGTAATGTTACAACCAAAAACATAGATGTCTTTTATTGGGATTTTATGTGATAGACTAACACAAAGTGGGACATAATTGTGAAGTGGAAGGAAAATGATAAATGGTTTTCAAGTTTTTTTTACAAATAAATATCTGAAAAGTGTGGCGTGCATTTGTATTCAGCCCCCCTGAGTCAATACTTTGTAGAACCACCTTTCGCTGTCTTTTCGGGTATGTCACTACCAGCTTTGCACATCTAGAGTGTGACATTTTTGCCCATCCTTCTTTGCAAAAAAAGCTCAAGCTCTGTCAGATTGGATGAATAGCGTCTGTGAACAGCAATTTTCAAGTCGTGCCACAGATTCTCAATTAGATTTAGGTCTGGACTTTGACTGGGCCATTCTAACACATGTGCTTTGATCTAAACCATTCTATTGTAGTCCTGGCTATATGTTTAGGGGGGTTATTCCGCTGGAAGGTGAACCTCCGCCCCAGTCCTAAGACTTGCCGACTCTAACAGGTTTTCTTCTAATGTTGCCCTGTATTTGGCTCCATCCATCTTCCCATCATCTCTGACTAGCTTTCCTGTCACTGCTGAAGAAAAGCATCCCCACTACATGATGCTGCCACCACCATGTTTCACGGTGGGGATGGTGGGGATGGTGTGTTCAGGGTGATGTGCAGTATCAGTTTTCCACCACACTTGGCATTTTGCTTTTAGGCCAAAAAGTAAAATTTTGGTCCTATCTGACCAGAGAACCTTCTACCACATTTGCTGTGTCCCCCACATGGCTTCTCGCAAACCACAAACGGGACTTCTTATGGCTTTCTTTCAACAATGGCTTTCTTCTTGCCACTCTTCCATAAAGGCCAGATTTGTGGAGTGTACAACTAATAGGTGAGCTGTGGACAGATTCTTCCATCTGAGCTGTGGATCTCTGCAGCACCTCCAGAGTTACCATGGGCCTCTTGGCTGCTTCTCTGATTAATGCTCTCCTGGCCCGGCCTGTCAGTTTAGGTCGATGGCCATGTCTTGGTAGGTTTGCAGTTGTGCCGTACTCTTTCCATTTTCGGATGATGAATGTGATGTTCAAAGCTTGGGATATTTATTTATAACCTAACCCTGCTTTAAACTTCTCTACAACTTTATCCCTGACCTATCTGGTGTGTTCATTGGCCTTCATGATGCTGTTTGTTCACAAAGGTTTTCTAACAAACCTTTGAGGGATTCACAGAAAATCTGTATTTAAACTGAGATTAAATTACACACAGGTTGACTTTATTTACCAATTAGCTAACCTCTGAAGACAATTGGTTCCAGTAGATTTTAGTTAGGGGTGTCAGAGTAAAGGTGACTGAATACAAATGCACACCACACTTTTCAGATATTTATTTGTAAAAAAAATTGAAAACCATTTATCATTTTCCTTCCACTTCACAATTATGTGCCACTTTGTGTTGGTCTATCACATAAAATCCCAATAAAATACATTTACTTTTTTTGGTTGTAACATGACAAAATGTGTAAAAATTTCAAGGAGTATTAATACTTTTTAAGGCACTGTATCTGACTAACTTGCTTCTCATTAAAAAAATATGTGCTGCAACACTTAAAGTGGTTGTAAACCCTAAAAAATAAATAAATTAAAAAAAACAGAAAAAACCCTGCAAGACAAAGGCATAATGAGCTAGTATGCATAGCATACTAGCTCATTATTAGGGATGAGCTTCGAGTTCAAATCGAACTCATGTTCGACTCGAACATTGCCTGTTCGCCCGTTCGCCGAACAGCGAACAATTTGGGGTGTTCGCGGCAAATTCGATAAGTCTATGGGAGAAATCTAAAGTGCTAATTATAAAGGCTTATATGCAAGTTATTGTCCTAAAAAGTGTTTGGGGACCCGGGTCCTGCCCCAGGGGACATGTATCAATGCAAAAAAAAGTTTTAAAAAAAGGCCGTTTTTTTAGGAGCAGTGATTTTAATAATGCTTAAAGTGAAACAATAAAAGTGAAATATTCCTTTAAATTTCGTACCTGGGGGGTGTGTATGATATGCATGTAAAGTGGCGCATGTTTCCCGTGCTTAGAACTGTCCCTGCACAAAGTGTCATTTCTGAAGGAAAAAAAGTCATTTAAAACTCACTCGCGGCTATTAATGAATTGTCGACTTTTATCATTACATAGAAAAGTCATTGATATAAAAAAAAAAAAAAAAGTGGGGGTTCCCCCGAATTCAATTACCAGGCCCTTCAGGTCAGGAATGGATATTAAGGGGAACCCCGCCGCAAATTAAAAAAAAATTGGCGTGCGGTTCCCCCTAAATATCCATACCAGACCCTTCAGATCTGGCATGGATTTTAAGGGGAACTCCACCCCAAATTTAAAAAAAAATGGCGTGGTGTCCCCCCAAAAATCCATACCAGACCCTTATCCGAGCACGCAACCTGGCCGGCCGCAGGGGAAGAGGGGGGGACGAGAGAGCGCCTGCCCCTCCCTCCTGAACCGTACCAGGCCATGTGCCCTCAACATGGGGAGGATGTTCCCATGTTGATGGGGACAAGGGCCTCATCCCCACAACCCTTGCCCGGTGGTTGTGGGGGTCTGCGGACAGGGGGCTTATCGGAATCTGGAAGACCCCTTTAACAAAGAGGACCCGGAGATCCCGGCCCCCCCCTATGTGAATTGGTAAGGGGTACATTGTACCCCTACCATTTCACGAAGAAAGTGTAAAAAAATGTAAATAAAAACACACAAACACCTTGAAAAAGTCCTTTATTTAAAAAAAAAAACATTCCAGCGATGAAATCCAGTGTCCCGCGGCGATCCCGATGTCCAGCGCTGTCCGTCATTGGTTGTGCCTGAGCGGACCTGATGGGGAACTTCCTCCGCAGTGTTTTAAATGTATAGACCCGCCCCTTCTAAAGTTCCCCATCAGGTCTGCTCAGCGGACCAGATGCGGAACGCGAGAAGGGGCGGGTCTATTCATGTATTACACAGTGAAGGAAGTTCCCCATCAGGTCTGCTCTACGAGGGGGCGGACCTGATGGGAACTTCCTTCACTGTGTAATACATGAATAGACCCCCCCCCCTTCACATGTTCCGCATCTGGTCCGCTTAGCGGACCTGATTTTAGGACAATAAATTGCATATTAGCCTTTATAATTAGCACTTTAGATTTCGAACGTTTGTGTCCATTGTATTTAATAGGGTTCTAAAGTTCACGCGAACATTCTGTCTGTTCGCAGGTTCTGGTGCGAACCGAACAGGTGGGTGTTCGGCTCATCCCTGCTCATTATGTATTACCGTATTTATCGGGCGTATAACACGCACAGACGTATAACACACACCCTAAATTTCCACAGCCCCTTGCGTATAACACGCAGGCACAGTTTACCCTCTATTTTCAGGGTAAAAAAGTGAGTGTTATACGCCAATAAATACAGTACTTACCTCAGATCGAAGCCCCCGCAGCAGTCCTCGTAGTCACCCCCAGCGGCCGACATCTCTCCCGGGACTGACTTCCGGGTATCGCGGCTCCATGCCATTGTTTCAGTGCGCATGTGCCGATGACTTCGGCACATGCAGACACAGGGGTATATCTCCTAAACCGTGCAGGTTTAGGAGATATCCAGGGTAGCTACAGGTAAGCCTTAATATAGGCTTACCTGTAGCATAAAGTGTGTTGTAAGGGCTTACAACCACTTTAATTGTAATTACATCTAGATAAATAGGCACTGTTTAACCGCTTGCCGACTGCCTCACGCACTTATACGTCAGCAAAATG
Source organism: Rana muscosa (assembly GCA_029206835.1). NCBI lineage: Eukaryota > Metazoa > Chordata > Amphibia > Anura > Ranidae > Rana > Rana muscosa. Next base: position 239,961,147 of record CM055117.1, read on the forward strand.
GCACGGGCAGGCAAAGCAACGTATATATACGTGACCGTGCACGCTGGACACGCGGACTCGATGTCCGCCAGTGTCCCGCAATCGGGTCACGGAACGGCAGAACGGGGGGATGCCTTTTGTAAACAACCCTGTTTTGCCTAGTGACAGAACACTGATTGTCTGCTCCCTCTCATCGGGAGCAGCGATCAGTGTCGTGTCACAGTAAGCCCCGCCCCATACAGTTAGAACACATCCCAAGGACACACTAAACCCCTTCCTAGCCCTCATAGTGGTTAACCCCTTCACTGCCACTCACATGTACACAGTAATCAGTGCATTTTTATAGCACTGATCGCTGTATAACATGTATCGGCCTAAACTGAGGAAAAAAGTAGTTTTTTTTTATATATTTTTGGGGGATATTTATTATAGCAAAAAGTAAAAGATTTTGCTTTTTTTTCAAAATTGTTGTTCTATTTTTGTTTATAGCGCAAAAAACTAAAACCGCAGAGGTGATCAAATACCACCAAAAGAAAGCTCTATTTGTGGGAAAAAAAGGACGTCAATTTTGTTTGGGAGCCACGTCGCACGGCCACGCAATTGTCAGTTAAAGCAACGCAGTGCCAAATCGCAAAAAGTGGCCCGGTCATTTGGCAGCCAAATTGTCCGAGGCTGAAGTGGTTAAATACTGAAAGGGAAAAACTGGCTCCTGTTTACAACTCATATGAGATTCCTCACTGAACTAAATTTGTGATTTTCAATGTTAACAGGTACAGTAAAAAACTTGATGGCTTATGTTGCATAGTTAAAACTTTTTTGCAACCACATTATTTTCCATTGCGTGTTATGAACTGTCTGCAGTATGACATCTAATGTTATAGATCTCCATATATCATCTTATGGGAAATACAGTTATATTACAGGATAAGTTCACCTTAAAAAAAAAAAAAATGAAATTTTTTTTCAGGTAAAAAGGGTGCATTTACTATTTTTTTTTTTTTCAGCCTGGAAAGTATTGCAGTGCACTGAGGGCTCCTTCAGATTGTCAGTGTATGCTGTCTGCTCGCACCTCATACAGGCAGGCAGTTACACACTGACAGGAAGAATCAATGAACTACCTAGAGTGCTCAACAGTGCCTTGGTAGTTCATTGACATCTACAAGCCATCAGCTCCATAGGCTGTCAGTACTTGTAGTTCATTCATTCACAGAGTTCTGACGCAGCCATACTGGCGGAGCCCCGTATGGCCAAGCTCTTTTCAAATAGTGCCAGCGGTCCGCTGTCACGGGGAGGGAGGGATTGAGGAGCAGCTGCAGGAGCAGTAACATGTTACATGTTCACCCTAAGGCTGCATTCACACTTCAGCATTTTGAATCGCGGGCAGATTGGTGATGCCATTCATTTGAATGACACCTAAAATCGCAGTGCAGGTCTGCCATGATTGATGCACAATAAATCACGCTGCAATTGCAGCAGCCCGCATCGTGTGAAGCTTCTCGCCAAATAGTAGTTCCTGAACTTTTTGCAGCACGGTTTATCGTGCAACAATCTCAGCAGACCCGCACTGCGATTTTAGGTGTCATTCAGATGAATGCCATTTTAAATGTGAGTACCGCAATTTGTCATTCACATATTATGGATTTTAAATCGCGGTCAAAATTGCGGGAAATCTGCTCGCGATTCAAACCGCTGAAGTGTGAATGCAGTCTGAAAACGGGTGGAACATATCTTTTAAATCCTGTCATATCTACTGCTGTTTTGGCGTACTCTTGTTTTTGTTCTGAACATACTTCAACTTTGCTAAGTCATAAAACTGTTATTATTCTTCAGCATTCCTTATCAATTAGACCATCTACTTATATCAACTTCCCATTAAACCTGTTGATACTGTCTGTGCTAAGTCTCCTAATTAGATGCTCCACAATAATAGATGTATATCTAAGGTCAAAATATTTTTTCTTTTGGATAGTGTAAGAAATTGTTAAACCCCCTCCCAGATATTTTTTTTTACTTCTGTGTGCCATAGGGGAGATTTCCCATCACTTCATGTGGGTTGATTTCCCACAATAGGAAAAAATCCCTCTAAACTGAGAGTACAAGTGTCACTGGAACAAGTGTCCCTGTTTGAAGATCCACCCTATTTTGGTGACAACTCGAAGCTTTGGAATTTTTTTAACATTTTGTCCCAGTGACAGTAGCCTTCATTGTCAAATTCCCCAATACTTTTGTTCAGATTCTTTTCTTTTCACTATCTCCTTACATGCCCACACTTCAACACTTCAAAAAAAGGTTATTACCCCAGGTACATCAGCCTCCATAAAATTTTCACATGAACACCCTTCTAGATATGATCAGGTAAAATAAAAAATTGGGGATTTTCTGAAGAACCTCACAATATTTTTTTTTTTACATTTTAAAAAAGCAGTGGAAAATGTTTCAAGTGTTTGTGCCGTGAAACACATAAAGGTAAGCATATCAGACAAATCATCAGCACAGCGGAAATGAACTAGTTCATTAATCTCAAGTTGATGTTTATTTGATTGAGCCATAGGTGAACTATTTAAGTTCTCATGAATGTAACAGGAAACAGAAAATAACCTTTACTGAAATCTTAGGATCCGTTCACACCACCAGTTGCACAGCACAGTGCACAGTAATTAGTGCGTTGCAGTAACATGCACTTTTTACCATGTGTAAACAGGTCCTTATAGGTATTGTAAATTATTCAACGAGTTCAAATTTTTATGATTTCAAATTATTTTGATGTTGTTTTCTAAAGTTAACCTGTCAAAAAAATGTTTTTGCAAAATAACCTTACAAAATATTTTTCTCTCGTGTGTATTTGAGCACAACATTACAGGCACGCACTTTGAAGTTGACTCACTTAAGGAGTAGATACTATTCAATGAGCAAAGTAAATGTTCACCTAGCCTTGTGTATAAAGTATGGGCAAGGCAAAACCTGAAACCTAAATTTCCCCTGTACATGATAGGTTATCTAAAGTGAACATAGCTTTACTTTCTAAGTGAACATTTCCCACTAAAGGCCACTAATTTAGAGCTCTAGTCAAGATTTTCTTAAGGTGCGCACCAGCAATGTAAAGTAGATATTTAAATTTACCAATATTTATAATGTCTCTATTCCTTATAAACAGAGTACCTATCAAGCCTGACAGTCACTTGCCCCTCCTTGTCATTGGCGGCAGTGATCTGAGATCTCATTGGGCCTCTGCAGCATTAACATCACAGTGCACATGTTCTGCTTCTTCTACTAAGTAAGCCATGTCTACTCCTGGCTTACTGAAGTGATGTTGCCACACCATGTGACCCACTGTAGCTTAAGGTGACCATAGATCGATTGAAATTCGACCAGTTCAGCAGGGACTGGCCAATCTTTGGTCCATGTGACGCCACTGCAGTTGAACAGAAATCGATCTACCAATCGATCTACCTTATGTTTAACCGTCTAGTCAGATAAAGCCACCAGACTAGCTGATCTGTATAATTTGACAGTGGGGGAGCATCCTCCCTGTCAGAATGCAATAGCGCAGCAGGGAGGATTCCTCTATCCACCTTAAATGCATGTGGCTAGCTTTAGCCCCAACCTAGACTGTGCTGAGGTAAATAAAGAAATGAAGTCAGGTGACCTATAAACAGAAACTTAAAGCAGTTGTAACGGCAGAAGTTTTTTTTACCTTTTATGTATTCTATGTGCAGTGCAGCTTTTCTTCCCCCCCAGCCCCCACCCTTATACTCACCTGAGTCTGATCTCGACCCAGCTATGTGCACAAGCGCCAAAGCTCTCTTGGCTCCCTCACTTCTCATTTGCTTAGAGACAGCAGCATCGGCTCCTGCTGCAGTCAACTAAAGCCAGCGAGGAGGGAATGGGGGTGGGGCCGAACCTCTCTGTGTGTGTCTTATGGAGCACTTTTCTCCTGCCAGTAAATGCCAGTGAGGCCCTGTACACACGACCGGTTTTCCCGTCTGTTCTAAACCCGTCGGTTTTCCCGACGGGATTCCTGGCAAGTTTCCCTTCTCAATGGCATGTATACACACGGTCACTCTAAAGACCGGGGACCTTTTGAATGGGAAGAACGTTGTGATGTCAAAGACTACCACAAGCCATCTAAATGACGTTCTATGCTTCCGCGCATGCGTCGAATTGTTAATGAGCATGCACGGTTTATTTCCCTTCAGGTAAGCATACAGACGACCGGTTTTCTCGTCAGGAAACACTCTGCCGGGAATCCTGACGGGAAAATAGAGAGCAGGTTCTCTATTTTTTCCGGGCAGTCTTCCTGTCAGGAAAACTGCTAGGGAGCATACACACGGCCTGAATTCCCGGCCAAAAGCTCTCCTGGCAGTTTTCCGTGTGTACAGGGCTTCACAGAAAAAAGTTGAGAGTAAAAAATATGGCTATGATGCTGGGCTCGGAACAGCGCATGCCTGAGACCATCTGAGTGCTTTCTACAGTATGTTCAGGTGGCACCAGCATGGGGCGGGTCTGGCGGAGGTGGTGCTTGAGCTAGTAATGTCATGGTGCAAGGAAGCTGAGCGAAGCAGCTGGAACCTCATGTTTGGGTCTGTGGGATCAGAGCAAGGCAAGTCGGAAGTGAGACCGTCACTTCCTAATAAAATAAGAAACATGTTTTTTGCCTTAATATCTACCTTAAATCACATTGCTAAATGCATATTGTAACTTTTGAAAATGGCAGTAAAAACGTATCTGTGCCAGTAAATTGTGGGTGTTGTGTCAGTAAATTTCAATCTGGTAGGTTGGCAACACTGCTCAACACTGCTCAGGAGCGAACCGGCACACATGCCCCCATAGCAAGCAGTTTGCTAGGTGGGCACTTGTTGGGAGGGAGGTGCTAGGAGGGCCAGCGGGGCATCCAAGAAGAGGAGGATCAGGGTCACTCTGTGCAAAACCATTGCACAGAGCAGGAAAGTATAACATGATTGTTAACGTTTAGACTTACTTTAATTAAATGTATTCATTCATTTATTTTCACAGCATTTCTGGGGGTGACCCTTATTCTTTGGTTGTGGGAAAATTCCATGGGTTCGCAACCACTGTATGGGTTAAAGTAGCCTTTTTGTGAATTATTGTCCTGGTTTTATATAACAGTTAAGTATTAATTGTAACAGGCAAATATTTTTGAGATCAAAACTGCTAACCACACTTTAAAAAAAATATTGATAAAAACACATTGCGATGCAGTTTAGAAGGGCAAAACAAAAACAATTACAAGCACACTAGATTTTTTGCAGTTTTTTTTATTTTATTAAAAAGCAACTTTTTCTGCTGTTTAGAGTATTAAACCTGAAAGAGTCATGAATTATAGGAAAGCAACAGGCATGCTGTCACTTAAATTTTGGTGGGTTGGTAAATGTATATAAGGTGTGAGTAAAAAGCATTTTGATCCACACAGAATAGTGCATTTAATTTCGCTCCAGTCAATGAAGTATCTTTCGGTCACCATTTCGACGTTATTAAACAGATTTAAGCAGATTTATAAAAAAATAAAAATACTGGAGGAAAAGAAAAGCAGAGGTGCTTTTGTTGTAATATTACCGAGTCATTTTGAGCTGTCATATTTCTTTTGCAGATCAGAAAAAAAAAATTCAGGCTGGTAAATATGGGCAGCATCTCTGGTTTGACTTTCTCCAATTTTTTAAAAATTGGCACCAACTTGTTATGTACACTTTATTGTTCAAGTCCTTCTTATTAAACATGTTTCATACAGTGATTCTTTTCGTGTCCGCTGTTTTATTGATCAAACAAACCCGAAGACTTGGTTGTTTAAATTCCCACTGATCTGCTTTAAATGCTGATAGACTGAAATCCCATTTTTCCTTTGAGGAAGTCCAACAAAAATTTTGCTACATATCACTTTCACGATTTTTACATTCATGTTTGTGATTGTTTCCATTTTCTAAGATATCAATCTGTCCACTGGAAAATGTAAGTGCAGAGAACAAGCTACCGCGCCTGGTCTCCGAGCGTTCCTTTCTTCTGAACCTCCGATGCCATAAATCTAATGCTTTCTTTCGAAAGTCTTTACAAGCGAAATAATAAAGGAAAGGGTCCACGCAGCTGCTTAAGCAGCTGAGAGTAAGTGAGAGTTTGTAAGCATGGTAGTAGCTTTTGTTAAAAAACAGGCGCACAATTGTATGTACAAGAAGAATGAAATTGTTGGGAGCAAAGCAGGTAATAAATATTATGAGCACAAATGCGGCAAGCTTGATGGATCTCCTCTCCTGCCCAGTTCCATGTCTGTTGGATGTCTGAATAAGCTTGCGAATAATGCAAACATAACAAGCAATAGTAACTATGGAGGGTACTAAGAATAAAATGAAAAAAAGTACAATAATGAAGGCTGCCCAGGAAAATATGTTTGGTAGCATGTTCCACTTGAGAACATCAAAGCATGTTGTTTTGTTTAAATGTGTCACTTCATAGGTTAAGTCAGTCGATTCCATAGGATAGAATGCAGCAAGTATTGTGGTCCAAATGATAATAATTGCTCCAACAGCGTATCTTTTCCTCCTCCACATACTTGACTTCATGGGATGGACAACACCCAAGTAACGTTCTATGCTGATCAACATGATTGTCAGTATTGTGCAATACATATTCACATAAAACATGATTGTCACCACATTACAAAGATCTTTACCAAAAATCCAATTGTTCCCATTATAGTAGTAGTTTATTTGGAATGGAAGAAACATGGCAAGGGCCAGATCTGTGATGCTCAGGTTGATCATGAGGATTATTAAAGATGTAATAGGTTTAGAGTGGAATATTAAAATCCATAGTGAAATAAGATTGCCCGGAACACTAATTGAAACCACCAGTGAATACACAACAGGTAAGGCAATCCAGATGAGTTTATTCTCAAGAATGGCTAAAGTTTCATTGTCTGGCGTGGAATCATTTGGTAAGCTGTAGAGATTCATAGTGGCTGAAGGTTAGGATCGGTTTACTGACATTTGAAGAAAGTTCCCTGCAAAAAAAAAAAAAAAAATTAAAAAACCTTTAAACTACTACAAAACACATATTTTAAACGTTATATAATATAAGCCCAGATATAACCCATAATACTGAAATACAGGAAATGTTACAAAACATTGGGTTTGATTTATTAAAACAGTGCTTTCACTTTGCAAAATGGGATGGTAAACAGCAGAAAAAGTTGGTAAGGAATTTTGGTAAGGAAGCCAAAAGAAACCAAAAAGTCCTCCACTGAACTAGTGCAAAGCACAGTACATCCTTTTTAAAACTAAATATATCTACATGTTTAAAGTAGAATTCCAGTCAAATATATCGTTAATATAGTTAAACCTGCTCCTTCCCCAATTCTAACTACCTTGTAAAGGAAAGATATCTATACTTATCTATTCTGAGAGCGCTCCGGTCCAGTCACATGATCGGCTCCCAGCTCCAGCTTTAGTGTTGAGGAGGGACAGCCGACAATGGATGCCCCATAGTAGGTCTATGAGTGGCAACATTACCCAAGCACTGCAGCTGTTGTCGGCGATCTCACTTCTTCACTGAAGGCGGCCGCTGGAGAGATAATGTGACTGGACCAGAGCACCCTCAGACTAGGTAAGTATAAACATCTTTCTTTACAGGGTAGTTAGAATAGGCTTAGAATGGGGGTGGGAGCAGGTTTAAAGGAGAAGTCCAGCCAGGCTCTCAGCGAACCGCGGAGAGCCTGAGCAGGCTGCCCTGCCCCTCCACAGCCCAGTGCTCCACAGGTGTTCTACCACAATGTAGAAGTGGAGCAAATTAGAACTACCTAAATTTGGCGCACGAGTCACTGTGAAAACCAAAACTGTTGCAGATGGTTTTTGAATTAGGTGCAACATGTTAACCAGAGCAATTAATGCCAGACAAGTGGTGCAGCAGCTTTATTAAATTCCCCCCAATGGATGTGCATTTGTGCGTTGTTGTTTTTTAAGTCTGAAGATGTTTTAAAAGATGTACCACATTTATCAATTATTTGCTACCTGTATTTGCCCACATTTTGGGAAATTCTGCCCTGGAAGAAATACTGTATATACTCGAATATAAGCCAAGTTTTTCAGCACACTTTTTTGTGCTGAAAATGCCCCCCTCGGCTTATACTCGAGTCACCTTTTTGCCCCTGATCTCCCAGAATTTGGGGAGCCAGTACCAGCCGGTCGTAGGTCCCCTGGACCCCAAACTTGGCACACATGTAGCCTCTTCCTCTACATGTGTGCAAAGTTTGTTGTCCGAGGGACCTACTGCCAGGGAGCAGCGATTTTTCAAAGCCGGGCACCCCTTCCTTAGACTCCCATGTTAAATGGTCATTTCTCCGGTGAATTTGGGGAACCGAGACTGACCGGTTCTAAGTCCCCTGGACCCGAAGCTAGGCACTCATGTAGCCCCATTTCTCCTCTATAAGTGTGCAAAGTTTTTCGTCTGGGGGACTTACGGCCAGGGAGCACCGATTTTTCAAAGCCGGGAACCCCTTCCATAGACTCCCATGTTAAACGTCAGTCTAGTAGTCTAGTCATGGGCACAGTGAGGCATGGGCACAGTGAGGCATGGACACAGTGAGGCAAAGTGAGGCACAGTGAGGCATGCAGATGGACACCCTAGGCTTATACTCGAGTCAATACGTTTTCACAGTTATTTGTGATAAAATGAGGTGCCTCGGCTTATATTCGGGTATATACGGTACGTAGGCTTGTCTAAAATTGCTAAATGCCTGCCTGTTAAGCGGATTCAAAGATTTTTAAAACCAAAACGTTATTTTCTAGTTTGGGATAGAGTAGGTTACAACTCCTGCCTTTTTTTTTTATTAATTTTTTTGCTCTCTGTGTTTCATTGAGAGATTTCTAATTACTTGCAATCGCCAGGAACACAGCAGGAAATCTCTACAAAGTGGTGGGAAATCACTTCCTAGACAGTTGTTACTGGAACAGATGTCCTCATTGGAAGATTTAATCTCTCCTCTTATTCTTGTGCCAACTGTAAATTTTTGGATTACCTCTTCACTTTCTGGCCCTGGTGACAATTGTCATCGGGACAGAAAGAGGGGAGTATTTCCCCAGCAGGGACACAGACTACAATTAAAGCAAAACACCAGCCAAATATAACTATATAAAAATAAGAAGTCCATTAAAAAATAAAATAGGAAAACCAGAATTTGCTGTAATGTTCAGAGATTTCCCTCATAGTACTTTTTTTTTCTGCTGCTAAAAGTTGGATAGCCATCATTTATCCCACACCTCTAAGGTCAAGGGTTAAGTTGCAGGGTTAGGGTAAGTGTTCAGTGTTAGGGGGAGGTTAAGTGTTAGGGTTAGGTTAAAATATAACCAAAGCCACATTTTTTTTTTACTCTTGGGGTTTATTTATAAAAACGTTGCCGTGTGTATATCCCAAGCACTCGCTCAGCTGTCACAAATAATAAAAAATTATTTTGCCTTATATGTTTATTTCCTATGATCATCAGCTCCATCAAGTGGTCATAAAGCGGTATTTTCCTGACTGAGGCATTTCAGAAAAATACCACATTATGGCCATTAGATGATGCCGAAGATCACAGAAAATAAACATATATGGCAAAATACAAGAATATTCAATGCTTGAGACATTTGCACATCAAATTATTTTTATCAATTGAACCCTAAAGCCGTGTACACACGATCGGTTTGTCCGATAAAAACAGTCCGATGGACAAACCGATCGTGTATGGGCCCCATCGGTCTTTTTTCCATCGGTGAGAAAAAATAGAACATGTTTTAAATTTATCCGATGGGAAAAAAAACAATAGCAAAATCTGATAGTCTGTGTGGAACTCCATCGGAGAAAAAAACATGCATGCTCAGAATCAAGTCGACGCATGCTCAGAAGCATTGAACTTCATTTTTCTCGGCTCGTCTGAGTGTTTTACGTCACGGCGTTTGGAACGGTCGGATTTTTGACTGATGGTGTGTAGGCAAGACTGATGGATTAGAAAGAAAAAATCCATCGGATTAGAATCCAAAAGAAATCCGATCGTGTGTACAGGGCTTAAGTGTTTGGAAGTGTTAAAAACCCTTTATTTTATATATATTTTTTTTAATTTATGTTTGTATACTGGGAAATCTCGCTCTTTTTATTTGTCTTAAAGTGGTTGTAAACCCACTTATGCAACTTTCACCTACAGGTAAGCCTAGATTAAGGCTTACCTGTAGGTGTTTGCAATATCTCCTTAACCTACACGGTTTAGGAGATATTTTACAAAAAAGAATGCACCGTTTTCTACGGCGCATGTGCGCCATAGACAACGGCGCTGCTGCACTGTCAACGCCGGTTTTATGAATGGATAATGCCGGCTTTGACGGCTCCCACGTGCATGCGCATTGATGTCATCGCCACTTCGGCCAATCAGAGCGCCGGAGCGGCGATACCTAGAAGTAACCTTCCAGAGCGATGTCTGCGGCCAGAGGGGGAGATGAGGGGGGCTTCGGTCTAAGGTAAGTAATGCATAATGAGCTAGTATGCTAGTCATACTAGCTCATTATGCCTTTCTCTTACGGGTTATTCTTTAAAAAAAAAAAAATAGAATTGGGTTTACAACCACTTCAATGACTATTTTTACTAGGATGGAATGTGATGGCAATGAAATTTTACAGTACAGATGTCACCAGAACAGGAATAGAGGAAAAAAATCTTCTAATGAGGACACCTATTCAAGTGACACCTGCAGTTTACAGAGATTTTCTTTCACTTATTCCTGACCTTGGGATTGGAAGTGTGGTTAAATCTCCCTAACTGGATGAAGAAAAAAGAATGACAGGTTTTAATATACCCTATCACAGGGATATGCAATTAGCGGACCTCCAGCTGTTGCAAAACTACAAGTCCCATCATGCCTCTGCCTCTGGGTGTCATGCTTGCTGTTGTCAGAGTCTCGCTATGCCTCATGGGACTTGTAGTTTGGCAACAGCTGGAGGTCCGCTAATTGCATATCCCTGCCCTATCATATACCGTATACCCTACCATATACAGTATTTAGGCCTCTGTTTTCAGTGCAGAACCCCCGGTGCTAAGGAAGTCCAGAGGATTACTAATAGTAGACATTTCAGTGAAAAGGGGGACTATTTATATTATATTTATTTAAAAATACTAATAAAATATGAAATTCAGATCTGCCTATACGCAATTATATTTTTGCGCTATGCCAGACAAATTGTAGCATCCATTTTAATAATGCCAGCTGCAAACATCGACCTATTTAGCAAAAGAAAACTTTAGCTTTTTGACTCTATTAATCATAGAAAATGCATACATAACAAATATAGAACAGTAGAGTACTGTGAAAATATACTTAGATGTGAACTTCCTGTTTTTTCTACAGACAGCACCTGCAAAACTTTCAGAGGAACTGAAGTACGTTGAATTTGTTGCTTCTGACGCCTGTAGTTAACCGTTTTTACTGGAACTTACAGTTAACAAAAGATCTAACATACAAGAATTAAATACCCAAAATACATTTTATAAAAACTTACATTACATAAAGAACAAACTTTCTGAAAAACCACATCAAACTCCCTGCTAACGCTTACCTTTGGTTACATCATGTCCTGCTTCCTATGTAGTTACCACTTACAAAAAGGTTTCTAGTGTAACTGCTGCAACATCCTATATGTAGTATGAACCAGTGTCACAACTTCTAAAGGCTGATGGCTTTCTTTTAAATGGAGCATTTTTTATTTATTTTTTTATTTAAATTTATTTTTAAAAAAGCTTTTTAATTTTATTATAATTTGTGCATATAATTTTAGACTGTTCTATAAAAGGTTTAAGCAGGCAATATACTAGCCATTGTTTGATTGAACTAAGACCTCTAAAATAGCTATTGCTTTTGTTTGAAATTTTAAAGCTGCATTCGTATTATCATGTTTGTGCATTTGATGCCAGCAGGTCGCCACAATTGGTTGTTTAATCCTAAAAATTATCATGATTACCCATTTGTTGCCCAAGATATGCCACACTTGCCATTTAATTGCTCATTTGTTGCTTTCGAATTTCCATGGTTGCCTTTTCTTGGCTATTCATTGTCCAAAATTGCCCGCTTGTTTGCTGTGTATTGGCACGGTTGCCTGTTTGTTGCCAACATATTGTCTTAAATGCCAGTGTGTTGTCAACATAGGTTGTCTATCTGCTGTAAGGATTGCTAGTGTATTGCCCATGTTTATTGCTGATATAGTCACAAGTACAACTGTATTGCTTTTATAATGCCACAACTGCCTGTTTGTTGCTTATGTATTGCTACATTTGCCATGATTTAGTGCTGATAATATGGTATTGAGTCACCTCTGCTTGTTCTTGGGAACATGTTGCTATAATCTAACAAAGCCACAGGCCCGTCACTGTCAACCCAAACCTCTAAAAGTTGTAATATTTGGCTATGTTACTTACTCAGCATAACCCAAAATTTGCCTGCTGTTTTGCAGAATCTTACAATGGGAACAGAAGTTCCCAGGTAAAAGTTATTGAGCTTTGGAAATGCCTATTACGACTCATTAGGGAATTCTTAAATTCCTTCCAACCCCTGATAGTTGTATAAGACCATCAAATCAGCATGGGGAAATGTATACTTTATATAAAAGAAATAAGAAGGCTGACATTGCTGACATTTCTGAAAGTATTAATTGCATTGGACACACTAACCCTTTGACTTCAATATTTTCTAAGTCACAAACAAAATTATAACAAGCAAAGTCAGAATAAAGCCAGAACTCCTAATGGCTTCAGCTGCCTCTATCTCTAATGCCCTGTACACACGATCGGATTTCCGATGGAATAAAATCTGATGGATTTTTCCATAGGAAATCCGATGAAGCTGACTTTCATCAGTCTTGCCTACACACCATCAGTCAAAATTCCGACCGTCCAAAACATTGTGACGTAAAACACTCCGACAAGCCGAGAAAAATTAAGTTCAATGCTTCTGAGCATGCGTCGACTTGATTCTGAGCATGCGTGGGTTTTTTTTCCGATGGAGTTCCACACAGACGATAGTAATTTGCTATAGTTTTTTTTTCCATCGGTAAAATTTAAAACAGGTTCTTTTTTTTATACCGATGGAAAAAAGACCGATGGGGCCCACACACGATCGGTTTGTCCAATGAAAAAAGTCCATCGGTCTTTTTTCATCAGCAAAACCGATCGTGTGTACGCGGCATAAGTGGTAGTTTTCAGTGCAGATCTCCTGGTGCTGTCAGCAATGCCCTACTCCAGTGATGGCGAACCTTGGCACCCCAGATGTTTTGCATCTGCAGTGTAGTTGAGTATCATGGGAAATGTAGTTCCAAAACATCTGGGGTGTCAAGGTCACTGCTCTACTCTAAGGTTCCCTCACATCCTCTAACCCTCAGCACAATCCTCCCTGTAATAACAACCATAACAGTAATCTTCCCTAATATAACCTAGCCCCGCATTTGGATACTGATCTTTTCTGTGCTGGATCAACTGCACCAAAGACTAAACTTTTGTGCACACAAAGCTATTAGAACAGGTCCAAAATGTACTGTATGTATTTTTTGATAATTTTTATGAGCTTGTACATAGAGGTTCATAGGTATGAATGGAAGAACAAAGTGCATGGGCAGGCCCATACAGAAACATTTTCACAAGTAGCTTCGGGATTTAGTAAGAAAAATTACATTGAATCGGGGACAGGTGAGAGTAAAGTGATTGTAAAGTTTCCGGGCAGAGGGACAGCGTGTCTCCGCCGTAGGAAATTCCAGGGCTCAGGTAAGTAAAACGTGGAGGCTGGGGGGCCGGTCACTGCCAGGTGTTTTTTCACCTTAATGCATAGGATGCATTAAGGTGGAAAAACACAAGGGTTTACAACCCCTTTAAAGAGGAGTTCCGCCCCCCAGAAAAAAGTAAAAGCCAGCAGCTACACATACTGTAGCTGCTGACTTTTAATATTAGGACACTTACCTGTCTTGGAATCCAGTGATGTCGGCACCCCAGCTGATGTTTTCATCATCTCCCGTGTGCTGCCACCACCATTTTTAGTAAGGAAACCCTTCAGTGAAACCTTACGGCTTCACAGCCGGTTCCCTACTGAGCATGCACGAAGCGCACTGCGCTTTCTGAATGGCCTGAAGGTGGGGAAAGGAGGAGGGGGGCCGAACTTCAGAGTGAGCTTGCAACCCGTGAGATCTCGAAAGTGGGGACAGGTACCTGTAAAAAAACAGCACCCATTCCCCCCTCCCCCGAAAGGTGCTAAATGCGGCACCGGAGGTGGGGAGGAGGCTAATAATAGGAGCTTCCACTTTTGGGTGAAACTCCGCTTTAAGACTGGGTGGGGGGCCAAATAAGGGGAGTTAGTGCTATGCTGGTCAACTGGTAGTAAACTCCTGAATGTTATTTTTACCTACAGGTAAGCTTATAATAAAGCTTACCTGTAGGTAAAATGAATATCTGGAATGAGATATTCCAGTGAGCAGAAGCCGGTGACGTCACCAGCGCTATGAAGGAACAGCATACCTGTGTGATGCATACTAGCATATTATAGCTTTACCTTGCAGGTAGGGGCCTTTTTTTTTTTCTTTTGTAAGTTTCCTACCACTTTAATAAGCTTGTTTAGTAGTAAAGTAAATATTATCTCTGTGAGGCAAAGCAACAGGTACACTTACTCCCTCCACCCAGCCAGGGTTTTTTTCAGTGGAAACGTGGGGGAACGCAGTTTCGACACCTCCAGCACAAAATGTATATACTGGCAAAAGGAGACGGGGCATGCTGGAGAGTCTATTGATGCTGACTGCTGGGGATCTATTATAGCTGGAGGTTGTAGTGTTGCTGGCGGTATCTACTGTTGTGGGGGATCTATTGTTGCTGGTGGGGGGATCTTTTGCTCTGGGGTTCATATTGTGGGGGATACACTGTTGAGGGAAAGGGTCTATTGATGATGGCTGCTAGGGGTTCTATTGTTGCCAGCAGGGGTCTTTTGTTTCTGGGGCAGATCTATTGTTACTGGTGGACATCTATTGTTGCTGGGTCAATTTTTGCTTGGGGAAATGTGTTGTTGCTGGAAGGGGATGTTTATTATCATTAACCAATTCCATACAAAAAAGTAACTCCATAAATTAAAGGATCGGTACTAGGAGGTGGATATGGGGCGAATACAAGGGACGGTGCTCAAAGGTAGGTCAGGGTGGAGAGAGTACCTGCACCTATTCTTTGAGAAAAAAAAGCCCTGCACCCAGCACAATGACCTCCTCTCTGCCTTTCTGTTCAACCACTTTGAAAGAGAAGACAAATCCATGAAGCAGCGTTCACAGAGGGTGGAGGACTTAGCCCCCTCCCCCATGTGACAATGCTGGGTCAATCACCACACACTGGTGGTGTTAAGTAAAGCCTAGTACACAAAATCATTTTTTTCCATTCAACCCAGCAGATCCACTGCTGTATTCTCACATTGGCTGAAAACCCTGATCTAGAGCCGATTGGCTGCTGGTTTTCCAGCATGCTCCTCCGACAGAAGCCAGACGAATGGCTGGCTTCTGTCGGACCGGATGCCATACACGCGGGCCATATGTCAGACAGTTTTTATTGAATCGACCCATGGCGCTCGGCATTCAGCCCATGTGTACTAGGCTTAAAAAATTTTCATTGAAAATCATTTAAAAATTAATATAGAACAAACCATGCTATTGAGTAATCCAGTCAAATTTCACCAACGTAGATCTTTCATTTGTTGTTTTGAATGACCATTTTTAACGGAAGGATCTTTGAAAATAATTGCATCTAGTAATAGCTTGTTGATCCTTAAGTGTATGGCCAGCATAAAGGAATCACTTTGAGGGTTATGTTAATTGTCAGAGTTCAGTTTAAGTATTAGGGTAAATTAAAGTGTTGAGGTTAAATTATATTTAAATTGAGGAAGTGTTGACCTCATTCAGATGGGTTTAGATGCAGCAAAATAACTAATGTGGTTTAACTAGGCTATAGCGTAAACCTATGTTCAAGACATCCTTCACATGCTTTATGGCACGTTAATAAATGCTGCCAAAATGCCACCTCTGGTTTTCAGGTTTTTCACAAAGGGAAGTGAACCCTTTGAAAACCAGCACCAAAAATGCTATAGTACTCTTCAGTTGAATTCCCTAAAGTCTTTTGAATACCCTAAAGTTCTTGAAACTATGCAAAGTAAAGTAATGCTATAACATGCTGGTCCTACCCACCTGCTACTGTTGGATTTAATTAGCACATTGGCAAGAGGTATGTGGCTAAAATGTTTGTTTTTGCTGCACCTCTAAGCCCATGTGAAAGAGGTCCAAGAGAGATAGGTTTATAAAGTTTTTTAGTTCCAAGTGCAATGTAATTTATTAAGAGTGTCTAGAATCTTTAGAATTCCAATGTGTCTCTATGCGATGAATGTCAGTGTGGGAACATGAATCTGGGGCATACTCTGCGCAATGAAACCAGAGCATTCATATGACACTCTGTCCCAGTGTATGGACAAGGTCCTCTAGAGCCCAGGACGAACAAGCCAAACTGTGCCCCCCAAGATGTATTATCAGTAAAATCAGCATCAGCAAAAGTACCCCCCCCAAAAAAAAAAAAAAAAAAATTAAGCACTAATCGACAAGCTTACTCCTCAAGCATAATTAACCCCCCCCCCTTCCTCCCAGCAGAAATCCTTGCTCCCCTTAGCTCATATCCTCTCTCTCCCCAATACCCCCAGCACAATCCCCCCCCCCCAAAAAAAAAATATCCCTAGCACAAATCCTCTAACCCTCACATTTCCCCTGTGAGTACATATCCCCCCTCTCAGCACAAATCCCACCCAACCCCCCCTCCTAGCACAAAATCCCCCCCTGCCCCAAATTTCCTAGCTAAAAAATGTTTCCAAATCATCCCTACTAGCACATATCCCCTCCCCCCTCTATCATATCACCTCTTCTAGCACAAATCTGCCCTCCCAGCACAAATCCTCTTCCCCCATCTCAACACACATCCCTCCAAATCACCACTTCCAACACACACCCCCAAATTAACCCTCCTAGAACAATTCTTAAGCCTTGCCAATCCCCAAATTCCTCCTCCCATCACAAATTCCCCCCAATCCCCTTGCGGTGCCCCCCCACCTCACATGATAACACAGTGCCCAAGGCAGCTGTCCCTCCTGCGCACCCCTTGTCCCGGCCCTGCTCTGTCCTCTGGCTCGTCCTCTCTGCTGCACCCGTCAGACAATGCTGCAGCGGAGAGTTTTGCACCTGGAGGGCAGAGCCTGATGGGGATTCACACACACACACACTAGTTCCCCATCAGGTTAGCTCCCCGTATAATTGACTGCAGGTAGTAGGGAGATCCTTAGCCAATAGACAGCCTGCTACTGATTTTAGAATCTGTCCACTGCCTGCTCTCAATTACATAGTATGAACGAACTTGATGGGGAACCAGTGTCACAGCTTCCCCATAAAGCTTTGCCCGGTGCTGTGTCACTGATTGCTTGGAGGCTGTCGACTGTGAAGCCAACATCACCCTGAACAACCAGTAAGAGGGAGAGGGTAGTAGTGGTAAATATGGCGCTCTGCTACACTGTGGGGGCAGACGCCATTTTTCCGCTCTCTGACCTCATGGCCCGCCTGGCCTAAGGTATGTGACAACTCCTCTTCTGCCTCAGGGCCTGCTGGCCCGAGGCTACATTACTACAAGTAGGCCCGGAAGTCTGTCTGGGGCCTACTGGTCTGGGGATGGTCCTGTGCTGTCTTGCCTGCTGGAAGAAGCCGAGCAATTGGAAGATCCAGGGGAGGACTCTTCTTGGAGAGGACAGAGCAGAAGGCTGGTATCTCAGGAAGAGCCTGGTAACTCAATTGGAGGATGCATCCTAACCAATCTACCTGGCTTAAAGGTATTGTGTAGCTGTGTTCGCTCAGTCAATTACTGATTACCAAATCCTGTGGCACAGGATTGTTCAACAGTTTATTACTATCATTGAGTCTGTGGCAGAGACTTTTGTCCGTGCATCATTCCGGCTGCTGGGCTGGTGAGAGAGGCCTCTCCGGGTGAGCAAGATCCATTGACTGCAAGTGTATTTGTCTCCAGGATCTCAAGTTCCTCAGTGATCTGCACAAGGTATCTCAATTCCCCTAACCCTCCATCCCTCTACTGCTGCAAGTTGTGTTTAATAAAAAAGCATTGGAAAAAGACTAAGTGACTGGTGCATGCAACTGTGGGCACATTGCCCAATTTAGACTCAAAGTTCTGGGACGGTGAAGTGTGGGGTAACGGCAGGACCAAAAATAACCAGCAGCTCTTACGGGGGTAGTGCTACATGTGTGTTTTTGCACTCCAAGTTAGAGGGTCTTAATTACCTCCAGTTTAGTGATCTACGAATTGGAGGTAATTATTTTTGAATTTGGTACGTTAATAGCACCACTTTGTAAAAGGGGCCCTATTAAGAACTACCTAAATTTGCATGTGTCAGTAAAATAAGGGGCGGTGGGGATTTTTGAATCTGGCACAGACTATTTTAAAGGGTCACAGTGCCAGAAAACTGTATTAGTAGTGCTTTATTGAATCGCCCCAAATGTCTTTATTTTTAATAATCTAAAAGCAGTTTCATATCGGCTTTCAGGGGTTATACCGGGATGATGCCCGCAGCTGCAGGCATCATCCCAGTATAATTGTTTAGAGTCGGCGATAGGCTTTCCAGGGATAACAACCCAGCGGCTTTTAGCCACATCCTCCCTCCCGCCGCTTCCGCCGCTCTTACCGGGCCTCCCGTCCCACCGGGAGACCTGATCCACGATGCGCCACCTCCGGGGGCCTAGAGAGAGACTGAAACAAAGCTGCGAACAGCTTTGATTCAGTCTCTTCAATGTAAACACGGAAGCGAGGTCATGACGTCACTTCCGGTTTACTCAGCTGCCAATAGCGCTGGATTAAAAAAAATACACAGTATTCAGAATCGCCGTTTTCAGCGATCTAAATACTTTGAAGTGCAAAGGAGGGATTGGGGGTCTTTTAGACCCCCGATCCCTCAATAAAGAGTACCTGTCACCAGAGGTGGGGGACTTGAGTCACATGACTTGACTTAAGTCAGACTTAGGTCACCTGTTTGAGGACTTGTGACTTGCTTGACAGAATTCAATAAATGACTCGACTTGACTTTGACTTGTCACTAATGACTTGCGACTTGACTTTGACTTGGGCTATATGACTTGCAATGACTTGGCACCACTAACACTAACCGCAAGCCGCCATCTGCCTACCTGATCAGCGTGTCATGCAGACAGATGGCGGCCATTGCAGTGTTCAAAAGCCGCGCCTCCTCGTCTGTGATAGGCGGAACACTCAATTTCAAAGCAGGCAGTGTTCAGCCTATCACGGACATCCAGGAGTCAGTGTGGAAGGCACGAAGTTTAAACCACTCATCACCTAGCACCTTATCACAGCACCACTTTCAGTCCATAAGGAATCCTTTTTTGGACTTTCTCGCAGCAACATAGTTGCTCTGTTGCACGTTTATTTTAAAGCTTTTTCTCTCACAGATTTTAAAAAAGACAGTCATTTTATTGTATGAACACAGCAATTGTTTACACAAGTATTTGTTACTGCTATGTACAAATTTTTGTGTCACGGATTCATGCACCTTTGCACTTTACCTTATTGGTAGTACAGGTACTGCTTAGTACCATTTTTTCTCATTGCCTGTTCGCCCGTTCGCCGAACAGCGAACAAATTGGGGTGTTCGCGGCAAATTCGAAAAATCTATGGGAGAAATCTAAAGTGTTAATTATAAAGGCTAATATGCAAGTTATTGTCCTAAAAAGTGTTTGGGGACCGGGGTCATGCCCCAGGGGACATGTATCAATGCAAAAAGAAGTTTTAAAAACGTCCGTTTTTTCGGGAGCAGTGATTTTAATAATGCTTAAAATGAAAAAATAAAAGTGAAATATTCCTTTAAATTTCATACCTGGGGGGTGTGTATGATATGCATGTGAAGTGGCGCATGTTTCCCGTGCTTAGAACTGTCCCTGCAAAAAATGTCATTTTTGAAAGAAAAAAAGTATTTTAAAACTGACTCGCGGCTATTAATGAATTGTCGGCTCCCGGCAATACATACAAAAGTCATTGATAAAAAAAAAAAAAAAAGCGTGGGGGTTCCCCAGAATTCAATTACCAGGCCCTTCAGGTCTGGAATGGATATTAAGGGGAACCCCGCCGCAAATTAAAAAAAAAATTGACGTGGGGTTCCCCCAAATATCCATTCCAGGCCCTTCAGATCTGGCATGGATTTTAAGGGGAACTCCACCCCAAATGTAAAAAAAAAATGGCGTGGAGTCCCCCTAAAAATCCATACCAGACCCCTTATCCGAGCACGCAACCTGGCCGGCCGCAGGGGAAAAGGGGGGGACGAGAGAGCGGCCCCCCCTCCCTCCTGAACAGGGATGAGCCGAACACCCCCCTGTTCGGTTCGCACCAGAACCTGCGAACAGACAAAATGTTCGTGTAAACTTTAGAACCCTATTAAATACAATGGACTCGAACGTTCGAAATCTAAAGTGTTAATTATAAAGGCTAATATGCAAGTTATTGTCCTAAAAAGTGTTTGGGGACCTGGGTCCTGCCCCAGGGGACATGTATCAATGCAAAAAGAAGTTTTAAAAACGGCCGTTTTTTCGGGAGCAGTGATTTTAATAATGCTTAAAATGGAAAAATAAAAGTGAAATATTCCTTTAAATTTCGTACCTGGGGGGTGTGTATGATATGCATGTGAAGTGGCGCATGTTTCCCGTGCTTAGAACTGTCCCTGCAAAAAATGTCATTTTTGAAAGAAAAAAAATGCATTTAAAACTGACTCGCGGCTATTAATGAATTGTCGGCTCCCGGCAATACATACAAAAGTCATTGAGAAAAAAAAAAAAAAAAGCGTGGGGGTTCCCCAGAATTCAATTACCAGGCCCTTCAGATCTGGCATGGATTTTAAGGGGAACTCCACCCCAAGTTTAAAAAAAAAATGGCGTGGAGTCCCCCTAAAAATCCATACCAGACCCCTTATCCGAGCACGCAACCTGGCCGGCCGCAGGGGAAAAGGGGGGGACGAGAGAGCGGCCCCCCCTCCCTCCTGAACCGTACCAAGCCACATGCCCTCAACATGGGGAGGATGTCCCCATGTTGATGGGGACAAGGGCCTCATCCCCACAACCCTTGCCCGGTGGTTGTGGGGGTCTGCGGGCGGGGGGCTTATCGGAATCTGGAAGACCCCTTTAACAAAGGGGACCCCCAGATCCCGCCCCCCCCCTATGTGAATTGGTAAGGGGTACATTGTACCCCTACCATTTCACGAAGAAAGCGTAAAAAAAATGTTTAAAAAAACACACAAACACCTTGAAAAAGTCCTTTATTTAAAAAAATAAATAAATAAACATTCCAGCGGTGAAATCCAGTGTCCCGCGGCGATCCCGATGTCCAGCGCTGTCCTTCATTGGTTGTGCCTGAGCGGACCTGATGGGGAACTCCCTCTCAGTATTTTAAATGTATAGACCCGCCCCTTCTAAAGTTCCCCATCAGGTCCGCTCAGCGGACGAGATGCGGAACATGAGAAGGGGCGGGTCTATACATGTATTACCAAAGTGAGAGCAGTTCCCCATCAGGTCCGCCCCCTCGGTATGTCAGACCCGCCTACGTCATTGGCTTGAGCGGGGAACTTCCTTCACTATGTAAATTTAATTTAAATTTACATAGTGAAGGAAGTTCCCCGCTCAAGCCAATGACGTAGGCGGGTCTGACATACCGAGGGGGCGGACCTGATGGGGAACTTCTCTCACTTTGGTAATACATGTATAGACCCGCCCCTTCTCATGTTCCGCATCTGGTCCGCTGAGCGGACCTGATGGGGAACTTTAGAAGGGGTGGGTCTATACATTTAAAATACTGAGAGGGAGTTCCCCATCAGGTCCGCTCAGGCACAACCAATGAAGGACAGCGCTGGACATCGGGATCGCCGCGGGACACTGGATTTCAGCGCTGGAATGGTTTTTTTTTTTTTTTTTTAAATAAAGGACTTTTTCAAGGTGTTTGTGTGTTTTTTTAAACATTTTTTTACGCTTTCTTCGTGAAATGGTAGGGGTACAATGTACCCCTTACCAATTCACATAGGGGGGGGGCCGGGATCTGGGGGTCCTCTTTGTTAAAGGGGTCTTCCAGATTCCGATAAGCCCCCCGCCCGCAGACCCCCACAACCACCGGGCAAGGGTTGAGGGGATGAGGCCCTTGTCCCCATCAACATGGGGACATCCTCCCCATGTTGAGGGCATGTGGCTTGGTACGGTTCAGGAGGGAGGGGGGGCGCTCTCTCGTCCCCCCCTTTTCCCCTGCGGCCGGCCAGGTTGCGTGCTCGGATAAGGGGTCTGGTATGGATTTTTAGGGGGACTCCACGCCATTTTTTTTTAATTTGGGGTGGAGTTCCCCTTAAAATCCATGCCAGATCTGAAGGGCCTGGAATGGATATTTGGGGGAACCCCACGTCAATTTTTTTTTTATTTGCGGCGGGGTTCCCCTTAATATCCATTCCAGACCTGAAGGGCCTGGTAATTGAATTCTGGGGAACCCCCACGCTTTTTTTTTTTTTTTTATCAATGACTTTTGTATGTATTGCCGGGAGCCGACAATTCATTAATAGCCGCGAGTGAGTTTTAAATGCATTTTTTTCTTTCAAAAATGACACTTTTTGCAGGGACAGTTCTAAGCACGGGAAACATGCGCCACTTTACATGCATATCATACACACCCCCCAGGTACGAAATTTAAAGGAATATTTCACTTTTATTTTTTCATTTTAAGCATTATTAAAATCACTGCTCCCGAAAAAACGGCCGTTTTTAAAACTTCTTTTTGCATTGATACATGTCCCCTGGGGCAGGACCCGGGTCCCCAAACACTTTTTAGGACAATAACTTGCATATAAGCCTTTATAATTAGCACTTTAGATTTCTCCCATAGATTTTTCGAATTTGCCGCGAACACCCCAATTTGTTCGCTGTTCGGCGAGCGGGCGAACAGGCAATGTTCGAGTCGAACATGAGTTTGACTCGAACTCGAAGCTCATCCCTACTCCTGAACCGTACCAGGCCACATGCCCTCAACATGGGGAGGATGTCCCCATGTTGATGGGGACAAGGGCCTCATCCCCACAACCCTTGCCTGGTGGTTGTGGGGGTCTGCGGGCGGGGGGCTTATCGGAATCTGGAAGACCCCTTTAACAAAGGGGACCCCCAGATCCCGGCCCCCCCTATGTGAATTGGTAAGGGGTACGTTGTACCCCTACCATTTCACGAAGAATGCGTAAAAAAATGTTTAAAAAAACACACAAACACCTTGAAAAAGTCCTTTATTAAAAAAAAATAAACATTCCAGCGATGAAATCCAGTGTCCCGCGGCGATCCCGATGTCCAGCGCTGTCCTTCATTGGTTGTGCCTGAGCGGACCTGATGGGGAACTCCCTCTCAGTATTTTAAATGTATAGACCCGCCCCTTCTAAAGTTCCCCATCAGGTCCGCTCCCTCGGTATGTCGGACCCGCCTACGTCATTGGCTTGAGCGGGGAACTTCCTTCATTGTGTAATTTAAATTTACATAGTGAAGGAAGTTCCCCGCTCAAGCCAATGACGTAGGCGGGTCTGACATACCGAGGGGGCGGACCTGATGGGGGACTGCTCTCACTTTGGTAATACATGTATAGACCCGCCCCTTCTCATGTTCCGCATCTGGTCCGCTGAGCGGACCTGATGGGGAACTTTAGAAGGGGCGGGTCTATACATTTAAAATACTGAGAGGGAGTTCCCCATCAGGTCCGCTCAGGCACAACCAATGAAGGACAGCGCTGGACATCGGGATCGCCGCGGGATACTGGATTTCACCGCTGGAATGTTTTTTTTTTTGTTTTTTTTTTAAATAAAGGACTTTTTCAAGGTGTTTGTGTGTTTTTTAAAACATTTTTTTACGCTTTCTTCGTGAAATGGTAGGGGTACAATGTACCCCTTACCAATTCACATAGGGGGGGCGGGATCTGGGGGTCCCCTTTGTTAAAGGGGTCTTCCAGATTCCGATAAGCCCCCCGCCCGCAGACCCCCACAACCACCGGGCAAGGGTTGTGGGGATGAGGCCCTTGTCCCCATCAACATGGGGACATCCTCCCCATGTTGAGGGCATGTGGCCTGGTACGGTTCAGGAGGGAGGGGGGCCGCTCTCTCGTCCCCCCCTTTTCCCCTGCGGCCGGCCAGGTTGCGTGCTCGGATAAGGGGTCTGGTATGGATTTTTAGGGGGACTCCACGCCAATTTTTTTTTAAATTTGGGGTGGAGTTCCCCTTAAAATCCATGCCAGATCTGAAGGGCCTGGAATGGATATTTGGGGGAACCCCACGTCAATTTTTTTTTTTAATTTGCGGCAGGGTTCCCCTTAATATCCATTCCAGACCTGAAGGGCCTGGTAATTGAATTCTGGGGAACACCCACGCTTTTTTTTTTTTTTTAACAATGACTTTTGTATGTATTGCCGGGAGCCGACAATTCATTAATAGCCGCGAGTCAGTTTTAAATGCATTTTTTTCTTTCAAAAATGACATTTTTTGCAGGGACAGTTCTAAGCACGGGAAACATGCGCCACTTTACATGCAAATCATACACACCCCCCAGGTACGAAATTTAAAGGAATATTTCACTTTTATTTTTTCATTTTAAGCATTATTAAAATCACTGCTCCCAAAAAAACGGCCATTTTTAAAACTTCTTTTTGCATTGATACATGTCCCCTGGGGCAGGACCCGGGTCCCCAAACACTTTTTAGGACAATAACTTGCATATTAGCCTTTATAATTAACACTTTAGATTTCGAACGTTCGAGTCCATTGTATTTAATAGGGTTCTAAAGTTTACACGAACATTTTGTCTGTTCGCAGGTTCTGGTGCGAACCGAACAGGGGGGTGTTCGGCTCATCCCTGGTCACGGATCATTTGCACTTTTGCACTTTATCATTGCTCCAGCACTTGCTGGTAATATAAGCACCTTACTAATACAGGAGTATATTAAGGCGCAATATTTATGTTTTATTATTTTATGCTATCTCAATAAGTATTTATGGATGCCAGTTTTAGTAATTTTATATTGGATATTTGAGAACCAGCATTACTGACACAGAACATCACATATCATTCCCATCAGCTCAGCACTATTTTTTTATATCTATTCACACTCAGGGTCACGGATTATACCTTTCAGTGCTTTGCAGCAGATGATCTTTTTTATTATAGTAGCGCGGAATTACTTTCTATACACATTGGGCACAGTGAGGCATGGGCCCAGTGAGGCACGGGCACAGTGAAGCACGGACACAGTGAAGCTTGGGCACAGTGAGGCACGGGCACAGTGAAGCACGGACACAGTGAAGCATGAGCAAAGTGAAGCATGGGCACAGTGAGGCATGGGCACAGTGAGGCACAGTGAGGCATGGGCACAGTGAGGCATGGGCACAGTGAGGCATGGGCACATAACCAATATTATTTATTGTTATCCCTCCTATTATTTTTATACAGTATGGGGTAGATTAGTATTTTGACTTGATTTGTGACTTGACCAAAATAAATGACTTGACTTGACTTGCTTGACTTCTAGCAGGGACTCGACTTGACTTGCTTGCTTTTCGTCACAGTAACTTGGGACTTGCTTGAGACTTGAAGGTTAAGACTTGAGACTTGCTTGTGACTTGCACATGTGTGACTTACTCCCATGTCTGCCTGTCACCATTTATTACTGTCACAAGGGATGTTTACATTCCTTGTGACAGCAATAAAAGTGATCAAAATTTTTTATTTTTTTAAAAACACAATTTTATATTATAAAAATAAATAAAATAAATAAGGAAAAAAAATATATATTCTTTAAAGCGCCCCTGTCCCTGCGAGTTGCGCAGCAAAGAAAACGCATACTGAAGTCACACCCACATATGTAAACGGTGTTCAAATCACACATGTGAGGTATCGCGTGTTCGTCAGAGCGAGAGCAATAATTTTAGCTGTAGACCTCCTCTTTAACTCTAACCTGGTAACCGTAAAAAAAAAATTAAAGCGTCGCCTATGGAGATTTTTAGGTACCGTAGTTTGTCGCCATTCCACGAGTGCGTGCAATTATAAAGCACAACATGTTTGGCATCTATTTACTCAGCGTAACATCATCTTTCACATTATACAAAAAAATTGGGCTAACTTTACTTTTACATTTTTTTAAAATTCACGAAAGTAAATTTTTCCAAAAAAGTTGCGTTTAAAACACTGCTGCACAAATACCGTGTGACATAAAATATTGCAACAATCGCCATTTTATTCTCTAGATTCTCTGCTAAATATATATATATATATATATATATATATATATATATATATATAATGTTTGGGGGGTCTAAGTAATTTTCTAGCAAAAAATACGGATTTTAACTTGTAAACACCAAATGTCAGAAATAGGCTAAAGCCCCGTACACACGGTCGGACTTTTGGCCAACAAACTTCATTTTGAGCAAGTTGGACCAACAATCCGACCGTGTGTACGCTCCATCGGACAAACTTTTTTTTTTTTTTTTTGTTTTCATCGGACAAAAGTTGGGTCTGCAAACGGACAAACAACAAAAGTCCGATGGAGCAAAGTCCGACTGTGTGTACAGAAAACCATCGGACTTTTGTCCAATGGACAAAACAAATAATGGTAAAATCAACCAACAATATCAGAAGTTGACCAAAGGGTGGCGGTAAAGAGCAGAAAAGAGCAGAAAAACCACACGATGTTGGAAGAAGTTTTGGGAAAGTTTTCAGAAAAGTCAGAGCGTGTGTATGCTATGGGTGTGCCCGGCCAACTCCGTTCGGACAAAAATCCACGGAAAAGTCCGATGGAAGTCCGACCGTATGTACGAGGCTTTAGTCATGAAAGGGTTAATATATTGTACATAAAAGAAAAGTATAGATTTTTGCACCATCTCAAACAAAATAGAGAGCATACTACTATAACCAAATGGATGCCCCTTTGCCCCTTTTGCACTATTAGGTGCAAAGTGTTCTGATGATGATAAAGGTTGCAAAAAAGAGGGGTCGACCCATATATATACAATTTGTTTGTATAAGCTTTTGCAATGTAAACTGTTCCACACATAAAGCTCTTTTTTGAACCAGAACCTAGACAGGATGTATTGCATAAACAGGATGTGTTTCAAAGAGTACTTCAACATGTAAACACAGCACAATATTTGTAAAACTTACTATTGTATAGAAGACTCTTTCCAGAATACAATCCTTCTATGTTTCTGAATTCTAACAGCCCAGCTAGACAATTTTCTTTATTAATGTACTGTATATTGGTAATGTCTATATTTAAAATTACTTTTAAGTTAGGAGAAATAAAGATGATTAAGTAACATTGTACTTAGAACTAAAAACCCTATTTAATCCTATCTTTCCAAAGCTGGCCATACACTGATATACAAACCTCTTTAGCACATTTGATAATGTTAACATAGATTTGATTATTGTCATTCCAAAGTACCGTATATACTTGAGTATAAGCCGACCCGAATATAAGCCGAGGCACCTAATTTTACCACAAAAAACTGGGAAAACGTATTGACTCGATTATAAGCCTAGGGTGTCCATCTGCATGCCTCACTGTGCCTCACTTTGCTTCACTGTCTCCATGTGCATGCCTCACTGTGTCCATGCCTCACTCTGTCCATGCCTCACTGTGTCCATGCCTCACTGTGTCCATGCCTCACTGTGCCCATGCCTCACTGTGCCCATGCCTCACTGTGCCCATGCCTCATTGTGTCCATGCCTCACTGTGTCCATGCCTCACTGTGCCCATGCCTCACTGTGCCCATGCCTCACTGTGTCCATGCCTCACTGTGTCCATGCCTCACTGTGCCCATGCCTCACTGTGCCCATGACTAGACTGACGTTTAACATGGGAGTCTATAGAAGGGGTGCCCGGCTTTGAAAAATCGGTGCTTCCCGGCCGTAGGTCCCCCAGACAACAAACTTTGCACACTTGTAGAGGAAGAGTGGGGCTACATGCGTGCAAAGTTTGGGGCCAGGGAACCTACGGCCGGCCGGTACTGGGTCCCCAAAGTCCGGGAGATCAGGCACAAAAAGGTGACCCGAGTATAAGCCGAGGGGGGCATTTTCAGCACAAAAAAATGTGCTGAAAAACTTGGCTTATACTCAA
This sequence comes from Rana muscosa, assembly GCA_029206835.1. Lineage (NCBI taxonomy): Eukaryota > Metazoa > Chordata > Amphibia > Anura > Ranidae > Rana > Rana muscosa. Next base: position 239,989,371 of record CM055117.1, read on the forward strand.
GTATATACGGTACTTGAAAAATGTATTTGCTTTTAACATTCCATTTTGGAGCTATTGAAATTTCCTGACGAAAACCACATACACTGTTCGAAATTGTTTCACCTGAAAAATATTTTCCATCCTGATTTTTCTTGCCACTTTGGACTAAAAGAGACAATTTTAGATAAAATTCTATTGGTGTATGGCCATGGATTCCTGGTACAGATCAGTTGATTTAGAATTTATCATACTACACTATGGTGGCCCTTGCGCCTGTTGTTTCTCTCTCCCCTTGTGCGTATCCTACATGGTGTATACCCTCCTGATTTGCGGGCTGCAGCACCCACCTGTGTGTAGCATTTATTTGTATAGTGTGGGTTGCCCACTCAACAGATTCCATTGGTGTACTAACTATATATTGATATGTGGTATCACTTTTTCTTCTTGAGACTATAAAGTGGCATACAGCTACTTTGACATCACACATTAACCATTTGGTTTTCACTTAACCATTCAGGGGCAGCTTTGTGGGGCGCTGTGGTCCCAGAAGATTTCTATGGGGCCATTTTCTGACTGTAGAATTATCATTTTGTAACAGTTTTTTTTTTTAATTGCTTTCTGAGATTCCCCCTCTTTGTTTGTCCTGGGGACCACTGTCATTGAGACAGAAAGTGGAGGAAAATCAAACATTTTACAGTTGTCACGGGAGATCTTTTAATGGGGACACCTGTACTAGTGACAACTGTCTAAGAATGGATTTTCATTCACTTTGGAAAGATTTCTTGTTACTTCCTGTTGTGAAAGTAAAAAAAAAAAGTTTTTAATAATTTCCTTAGTTTATTAAATGTAATGCATTATTTCAGGTAGGGGAGGGCTAAGTATTAGGGTGTACTTAGTGCATGGGATATTTTGGGGTCTTTGTGCCTCCGAACTGCCCTATGCAGGCCAGCATTACCCTCTTTTCAATTTTTTACAAGCCAAGTTGTTTTCCATTTCAGTAACCCGATGATTGAATGATAAAAGACAAATCAAGAATTAAGCAAGTAAAATAATTGCATTATAAACTCAAAGAGCTTCTTTTTTTTCTGCCTACGTTATCTGTAATTGGTGTCCTATGATGAAGATTTGAGAAGGTTGACGTGGATGAATTAGTTGTTCCTCCCTAATAAACTTTTTCAGTGAAAAATATTATGTAATACCACAATGAGGACAGATATTCTCCTAAAACTCATTGCAAACAAGCAACATCTAGAGACATAAAGCTTAACATTCTACTGAGATCCAAATCCAAGCATAGCTAGATTGTCTACCGTAATTATTGTTGTTAGCCCAACACAAGTGAAGGCAATAAAATTGCTGCTTAGCCTCTATTTTCCAACTAGGTATAGCCAGGGGCGGATCGGGGGGGGGGCAACAGGGCAATTGCCCCCCCGAGACCATCTGTCACACTCACTTGCTTGTTCTGTTTTGTTTTTTTTTGCGCCTGATCTCCCGGACTTTGGGGACCCGGTACCGGTCGGCCATAGGTCTCCTGGACCCCAAACGTGGCACACATGTAGCCCCATGTCTCCTCTACAAGTGTGCAAAGGGTGACCACTTGTCCCGGGATCTGATGCCCCCTAAAATGGCCCTGGTTATCGCAGCTGCCTGTCGCTCACTGTCAGCCTGGGCTCCTGGCCTGGCTGCAGCTGTAGTACAGCAAACCAAACATCCAACCACTCCATCTGCCTGCCTCTTATCTCTCTTTTTTAAAATTACATAGACACTTTAAGGCTCATTTACACATGCTTCAACTTCAACACACATTAAAGCACTTACTGCTTCAACATGCTTTTTTGATGTGCTTTTGATGTTTCTGCGATGCTTCAGTGGTGCTTTGATGATGCTTCAGTGGTGCTTTTTTAAAGCTTTAATGAAGCTTGGCAGATACCCTGTGTGTGTGTGCTGATATTTCATACCTGCAATATCTCCAAAACAAAGCAAAGCAATGCTAAATAGCCTCTCAAAGGTGCCTCAAGCGATCACTGTCATAGACTTCTATGGAGGCTTTGAAGATGCTTTGAAGCACCACTAAAGCGATCACTGTCATAGACTTTTATGGAGGCTTTGAAGATGCTTTGAAGCACCACTAAAGCGACATGGGGTATCATTTTTGAAGCATAGCAAAGCAAACGCAAGGTGTAAACAAGACTATAAGCTAACCATTTTATTTAGTGACAGGTGCTTTGACTGGCGTTCAGAGAGCTTTAAAAAAAGAGTATTTGAAGCCATGTTTTGAAGCAAGTGTAAACAAGCCCTAAGGGAAGGTGTATATACAGTATACCCTGTATAATTTATGTATAAAGTTGCCCACGTGCACAAGACAAAGAGAGAGAGGCGCTCACAGGTCTTGGAATATGGATCACATTCAAAAACGTTAATTTTAATTGAGGTTTAGAAGACCTTGTCTTTATCAAAACTCATACTTATGACACTTACATACCATAGACAACAAGTGCCAAATAAGAGAACCAGCTTTTTGAAGCACGGATAATTGATGTGTTGTGAAATAAACCTGAACATCAGAAGTGATGAGAAAACATACAGAACTACTCAATAACTCAAAGGAAATATAGAGAGTGGATAGTCTGGCTTACCTAAATACTAGCTGCTAGTATGTATTCAAGTAGTGCTAGGCTTTCTTATTAGAAGGCCAAACATGATACAGTATGTAAACTAAGTTGAATGAAGGCTCCTTGCAATTAAACTGAACTCCAGCAATTAAATACGTTAATTACAGTCCGAGAGGCTGAGGACTGGGTAGCCACCTGTTGGGGTTCCCGGGACCGGTTTACCGGTATTTGGACACCCTGGTCTGAATATGTCTCCGACCCCTCCTATGTACTGTACCCTCTAGCTTGGACACTGCTTTAATAGAACTGGCAGAACCTTCCCTTAAAACTCGGAGGCCAATGAGAACTTAGTGGACAGAGACACATTCCCTAGGCGGGCTGCAGATGATGGCACTCAGCTACACGGTTGGCCTGGTGATGGCATGGTGCGCTCGGTGTGGACATGAACGAAGTTCCTTACTAGACTGCAGGTACACCTGGATTACCTCCCCCTACCCCTCCCCCCTTCTTCTCCTCTTTTTCTCCCTCTTCCTCCCCTCTACATCTCTTTATTTCTTTCTATTTTCTTTAACAGTTGTATGTTTTTATTATTATATTGTTGCCGGTTGAAATGCCAAATGTTCTGCTGTTAGTGGGTGTTGATACATAGAGCCTCCGTGCTCGCAGGACAGGCCCCCGACCTTGCGGAGCCACTGGAGTGCACATTGCTGATTTTTGGTACCCCTGGTTTGTGGGGGGGTAGGGGGTGGTTTGATGGAGGCCATTGAGCCCCCCCCCCCGCCCTAGCCGCAGACCATGGGTCCGTACATTTCGTACATTTTTTTTTCTTCTTATTTAGGACAACCCCCCTGGCTCATTTCCAGGACTGGGTTGCCCCTGGGCAGGCCAATATGCTATATGCGCCCCTCACACCCCTACAGCTATTCCTGACATTGCCCCTATTGGGCCCCCCTTAATATCCACCTATCCGGTAGGACTATTGGGTCTTCTCATTTGAGGCAAGTTAACGTTGCTTTGATTGTTATATGTGTACTTCTGTTCAACCTGTCACTTTGTGTCATTTCTGATTGCACGACCCTGTGTGGTCTGTGTTTTTTTTTTTTTTTCTTTTACCATTCCCTGTTGGACATGTCTTGTTATATGTTATTCTATAAAAATAAAATACTGATTATACAAAAAAATAAAAATAAGTTAATTAACAAATATCAACAACAAAATATGTAGTGCAGTGCTAACCTCACTAAACTTAATTAATAGAAAAAGCTTTCGATAATCAAGTGATATTAAAATAATGGTGAAAAGGTAATAAATATTACGAAACACACTGTGTGAAAAAAAAGGCAAAATCATAATAAATCCAACAAGTGTTTTAATATGTAAAATACAAAAGTCAAAGTTCAAATATAAAGGATTAGAACTAAAACACTGTGAACAATCCTCAAATATGTGTGTACAACAAAAAAATAAAATCTCAATCCAAGTGACTCAAAAGGTGTGTGTACTCCTATAAATTACACACTGTGAAATGCAGCATGATCACAAGTGTCACTCCAACGTGCTCACCTTCATAACATGAGCTTCTCAAGGACATGAAGTCTAAAGCCCTGTACACACGATCGGATTTCCTATGGATTTTAAACCGATGGATTTTTCCATCGGAAATCCGATGAAGCTGACTTCCATCAGTCTTGCCTACACACCATCAGTCAAAAAAACGATCGTCCCAAACGCTGTAACGTAAAACACTCAGATGAGCCAAGAAAAATTAAGTTCTATGCTTCTGAGCATGCGTCGACTTGATTCTGAGCATGCATGGGTTTTTTATCCGATGGAGTTCCCCGCAGACGATAGTAATTTGCTATAGTTTTTTTTTTCCATCGGATAAATTTAAAACATGTTCTATTTTTTAACACCGATGGAAAAAAGACCGATGGGGTCCATACACGATCGGTTTGGCCGATGAAAAAAGTCCATCTGACTGTTTTCATCAGTAAAACCGATCGTGTGTACAGGGCTTAACATGGTTGTATCTTCACAGGGATGAAATACTGCTCAGTCATCCAGATCAAGAGTTGTTTTTAGGTCTTCCAGAGCAATGATTCCTGTGCATGAGGCCTCATGCACACTGGACGTTAAAATAACATTCTAAAAACGCCAGTAGCTTTGCAGTGAGTTTTTCAACTTTTTTCATCTTTTTTCAAAGTTTTTGCAATAACGTTTTTTAGCATTTTTTTTTTTTTAAGAAAAAACTATTTTTTTTTCAATGGAACAAAAGCGTTAAAAAACCCTGGTGAGTGACGTTTTTGAGCGTTTATCGATGTTTATCAGCGTTTATCAGCGTTAGAGTGTTTTTACAGCTGAAAAACGACTCTCAGAACCCACTAGTTTTTTTGTTTTTTTTTTACTGCTCAAAAACGTCACTGCCCAAAACTGCTGATAACAGCCATTGTGTGCATGGACACATAGGATAACATGATGGAGAGTTTAATGACTGTGGAAAAAAACGTCTACTGCGAAAAACAGCTGCTTTAAAAATGTCCAAAAACATCCAGTGTGCATGAGGCCTAATACTCATCACAACATATGCATCCATATGAAAAACATAAAAACACTCATAGTGCTCTCTGACTGCTTTATTCAACAACAAGCAGTAAAAACACTCGCTAGCAGAGTAGTAAAAGCACTGTAGCACATGTTAAACCGATCTAAATTGCACAGCTCACTACTACTCTCATGGATCCCGAGGACCCATTAGCATGATGGTGTAATTAAAATTGCAGACTCCGCTACTTTACCTGTACCATCCTGCAGCGGGGCTTGTTCAGAAAGTGCCCCAGGACAATGTCAGATTAGTGACGAGACGCATCGGGAGGAGCGACGTGCTGACGTCATCGCGCTGTTACAGGTCCTGTTTGCACGGACGCTTTTTGTATTATTGCCGGCCGGCTGTTTTATCTTACTAAAAGTTTTTTACTACATATGTATACGCTTGTTAGCGATACTGTTTTATAGTTTTTGGAAAAAATCTACTATCTGGTTTTACCTATGACAATCTTTCCTGCCCTTTCTTTTTGAGCCACTACTACCGCATTGCTGATTGCTGAATCGTGTATGGGTCCATGAACCACAGTGTTAAAACACGTTCCTGACCAAATGAGGTACTACGTCTCAGGACCAGACCGGACATCTGTAGCCTACTGAGGAAAAGGCCCTGGCTGGGTTTTAGGCACAAGTTTTTACAACTTGTGCAGCTGGTAAGCGTGCACTTTATATGGTGGCGGATTCACTTTATATATACCAATAAGTCACAGGATTTTCATTGAAACTTTGGCCATTTGTCCATCCTTTATGAAGATTTCTCAATCCATTCACAATCGTTATTGGAGGACTTTTATATTATGTCACATGTATCAGAGCCTGGGACATTTTTTGTGTTTCGGTTGTTTTTGTTTTTTTTATCATTTTTATTTTTCAATCACTATAAGTGTTCACATTTATTTGGTTCATGTGTTATTTAGGAGCGCAGCTTATTATTTTTTAAACCTATTGCTATTTGTGTGTATTTCACTTTGAGCTTGCTGCTTGATTTATTAGGCAGGTTTCCAGCGCAGTTTAACCATGTTTTCCTTCTTCAGAAAGAACCTTCTGAAATAGTCCCGCTGAAGGATGATACGCATACTGGTGATCGGGCTGCACTTCACAGTGTGTAATTTAGAGGAATATGCAAACTTTGTGAACTCATGTGCATTGTGACTTTATTATTTTACTGTGCACATATATTTGTGAATTGTTCACATTATTTTCATTCTCTAATGCACGAAACACACGAACGGAAGTTCCGACAAGAAAACCGTGTTTTTTTACTGACGGAATGTTGGCTCAAACTTGTGTTGCATACACACGGTCACACAAATCTTGTCTGAAATTCCGACCGTCAAGAACGCTGTGACGTACAAGACGTACGACGAGCCAAGATCAATGAAGTTCAATAGGCAGTTTGGCTGTTCGATTCTGAGCATGCATGTTTTTTTGCATGTCGGAATTGCATACAGACAAACAGAATTTCCAATAGCCATTTTTTCCTTCGGAAAATTTAAGAACCAGCTCTCAATCTTTTGATGGCGGAAATTCCGACAGCAAAAGTCCGATGGAGCATAAGCTCACATCGGACTTTTCTCGTTGAAATTTCCGTTTGTGTGTACGCGGCATAACACTTTAAGGCTTCATGTACACGGGACGTTGTTCAACCTCTCCTGAACGATTTAACTTGACAGCTAGAAACCAGTGTCTAAAAACGGCCATTTAGCCGCGTTTACATGCCGCGTTTAGCCGCGTTTGCGGCTAGAAGCATTTTAAAAAAACAATTTTTTTTTGATTAACATGAAAAACGTCTGTAAACGAAACACTGCTAAATGCGAGTTACCGCATTTAGCCATGTTTGGCGCTTGAAATGCCTCTAAACACAGCTTCTGAACGCATTTTTTTGGGTTCAAGATAAAGCCTCTAAACACAACTGCCTAGAAACGACTATAAACGAACCAGTGTACATGTACTGATAAGATAACATAGAGGAGGGATCAGGAGCAGTTGAAAAAAAATACCCAACTGCTCCTAAACGTCCGTTTACCAACAGCAGTGTACATGAGGCCTAATACTTTGAAATGTGTTTTACATATTAATACACTTGTTGGATTTATTATGATTTTGCCTTAGTTTTAACACAGTGCCATACTGTTAGTAATACTGTTAGTAATATTTACAGCCTTTACACCATTATTTTTATATCACTTGACTATTAAAAGTTTTTTATGTGAATTGAGTTTGGTGAGGGTAGTGCTGCACTACATATTTTGTTATTGTAAAGCCCCGTACACACGGTCGGACTTTTGCCCAACAAACTTAGTTTTAAGCAAGTTGGACCAACAATCCGACCGTGTGTACGCTCCATCGGACAAACTTTTTTCGTTTGGTTTTGTTTTCATCGGACAAAAGTTGGGTCTGCGAACGGACAAACTTTTGCCCAACAAAAGTCCTATGGAGCAAAGTCCTACTGTGTGTACAGAAAACCATAGGACTTTTGTCCGATGGACAAAACAACTAATGTTAAAATCAACCAACAATAGCAGAAGTTGACCAAAGCGTGGTGGTAAAGAGCAGAAAAGAGAAGAAAAACCATGTGATGTTGCAAAAAGTTTTGGGAAAGTTTGCAGAAAAGTCCTGTGGTGTGTATGCTATGGGTGTGCCCGGCCAACTCCGTTCGGACAAAAATCCAAGGAAAAGTCTGATGGAAGTCCGACCGTGTGTACGAGGCTTTAGACACTGAGGTAGAGAGATATCACTTCCAAGTGCTAGCTCACTTCCTGGTGTGATTGTGGTATTTGTGTGCAGATTGAAATTTATTATTAACAAATATGGCAACTAAAGAATTTTTTATTTTAATTTTAGGATCTAGATACTTTTGCCTGGTCCGGGACCTTTATGCAGACTATACTTTAGCCACTTGAAACAGTTTAACCTAGGATCCACCCCAGCTTGTGGCTGGATAACAAAGGAGCGTGGAGCAGAGGGCCAGCCCCTGCCATACCCTAATGAGGCCATCGTTTTTCTCTCCTCCTATAAGCACGTTCACAGAAGGCACTGTGCAAAGCAATAAAGCTCTTACTTGGTTAGAGCTTTGCTCTTCCCTCTCCCAGTGTGAGCGCTGCTGTGCAGAGGAATACAGGTTAGTAGTATTGATGAGGAAACCTTTCTAAGCAATTGTCCCCAAAAGTCTCTGCAGGAAGCCAACACTTTCAAGGATCTCCTGGTCCCCTGCTGTCCTTATTGGCTCCACCTACACTACATAGTACACTATACCTATAGGATATTAGAGAAATGTTAAAGTGTACATTTAAAACATTTCTTTCATGTAATCCCGACAATCTCTTTTTACATTAGCTTTGTTTGAGTGTCTTTTATCAAAATTTGGCCCAGGCAGTAAATAGGGTAAGGAAATTGGTGACACAAATATTAAGTGACACAAATGTAAGTGTAGCGCTACCCCCAGTTAAGAGAGCCGCTGATATTGATTTGGGCCCTGCAGTGCACCGCTGTCAACCCCCGGCAATCGGCTCTAACCTCCCGTGGCACAGCTGGTGATAGAGAGATAGGACCGCGTGATCGCAACTGTTGGTGACGCAGTCCTATAACAAACATACACAGAATATACTTTAAAACTCCTATTAAAGTAAGCGGAACTGACACCAAATGTACTTTACCCAGATATTTTACTGAGGCTAATGGGCAAGTAATAAACAACAGTATAACAAGTTGCAGATCCCTGCAATAAACAGTAATAAAGATAAGCAGAGTAATCAGAATAATAAAGTATTGCTATGCAACTCTAGCGCTGCCCTTTTACAGCTACTTCCCCTCATAGGTAGACTAACACCCAGCAATGTCTACCTATGCAGTCAGGCCTGACTGATCTAAATGGAAGTTCAGTGAAACAATATTCGCTAGCAATCTCTCGGTGGTGCACTTGAAGAACAACTTTGTAATCCCAACGAATAGTAAAGATAAAGGATCTGTCTTTAAACAGCTCTCACCACCTGGACAAGTCCAAGTCCCTTTCCTCCATCGATTCGTCTAGGAACAGGAATCCACCGACATCCAAGTCTTCAATCCTTCTGGTGTACTGCAGCAAGGAGGATTAGATGTCTCTAAGGCTCTGCTAGGCTGGCAGAGGGCTCTTTGGAAAGGAGCACACGGCCCAGGCTTCAGGCCTTGTGCACACAGCAGTTCAGCACAGACATCCTCTTGCTAGGAGAGGGGTGTCCAAAGAGGCCGACCAAAACTCCGCCTCCCCTTTATAAAGTCTGCCCCAGCAGTCTCTGTTCTGGAGCAATGCACCCTGGGTGCTGCAAGATGTACTGGGAGATGTAGTCTCTCTCTCCTCTGCTTTCACTTCCATAATGTCTCTTTACTTCCTCCCGACTCACCTCTCACCTGGAACTTCTTGTCTCTCTGCATTAAAGGGGAACACCCCGCTACACACTCCCCCCACTTGAACTCTTTGGTCCCCAAAGATAAACTTCAACAAATACTGTTTACCAATTTGGACAATGTCGAGCATGATGTTGGCATAGGGAATTCCCACCAAAACTTTGGGATGGAACTCTCTTGCCCACAGGTCACACTACCATGAGTGGCCTGCCTAACTGTGCCAGAGAGTGAGCTGGGGTTGCCCTCCACCAAAAGGACGGTGGAAGGATCAGGTTGTTCAACACTTCTCCTAGCCGTTACAACAGAGTCCTCTGAGCTCGTCCCCATTTGGGGGTAAGTTAGTTTCTTGGGAGGCCTGATGACTCTGCGAGCCCTCTGCTCTCTTGGTGCTTTTGACTCTGGCACCACAGGCTCTTCTTCAGGAGTAAGTTCAGGTAACATTGCTGGTTCTGGAACCTCTGATTCAGAAGTCGACTGACGTATGGAATCTCTAGAGTCCTCCTCTGCGCAAGTGTCAGGAACATCTTCCCAGTAATCAGCTGAGGGACTGAAGGGTATGAATTCAGTAGCCTCCGGATTCAGCGTTGCATCTGGGGTATCCCCTCCATTTGGGAGATCTATGGCGGACGTTCCCAGAGTCGAGGGAGGCCACAGCCAGTCCAGTTCTCCACCTTCTTCTGTACTCAATTGGGAGGCCTCCCCATCTTTGGCTCGAGAGGTCTGGGACCGAGTGTTCGGCCTAGGAATATCCAGGATAGAGGCCGGTTCAGGGGAGTCTCTCACGGGAGGTATTCTGACTGCCTCAGCAAGTGGGAGCAGGTGGTTCCGATGCCACGTCTTCAGTGGACCCACCTTTCCTTCTGGCTTTAGTTTGTAGACAGGCAAACCGGGCAACTTCCTACAGACAACATAGGGCTCAGATCTCCACCTGTCGGCAAGCTTGTGTTTTCCAGGGACCCCCAGATTGCGTAGCAGTACTCGGTCCCCGGGCTGCAGATCTTGCACTCGAACCTTCAGATCAAAATTTCTCTTGTTGCGGGCCCCCCTTTGATCCGAAGCCGCCTGGGCTTGTTCATAGGCCACCTGCAAGCTACGTCTAAGTCTGTCCACGTATCCCTTGTGGGATGTAGCTGAGGTATTGTCTATAGAAGTGCCAAAGGCCAGGTCCACAGGTAGCCTTGCTTCTCTCCCAAACATAAGTCGATAAGGGGAGTAGCCAGTGGCGTCACTTGTGGTACAGTTATAGGCATGTACTAGGGCTGATATGTGCTGACTCCAGTGTTGCTTCTTCTCTGTTTCTAAGGTTCCCAACATGTTGAGCAGGGTCCGGTTAAATCTCTCCGGCTGAGCATCTCCTTGTGGGTGGTAAGGCGTGGTTCTGGTCTTCTTTATTCCTAATGAATCCAAAAGTCTTCGGATCAACCGACTCTCAAAGTCCCTTCCTTGATCTGAGTGGAGTCTCTGTGGTAGTCCGTAATGGACAAAATACTTCTCCATAAGTATCTTGGCCACGGTGGATGACTTCTGGTCTTTGGTTGGGAAAGCTTGAGCATAGCGGGTGAAATGGTCGGTTATTACCAGAACATTCCCCAATCCACTCAGGTCGGGTTCGAGGCAGAGAAAGTCAATGCATACCAGATCCATTGGGCCTTGACTCTGTAAGTGGCCCATTGGGGCAGCTTGATGGGGTAGGGTCTTTCTCTGAATGCATCGTGCACAGGAATGGCAATACTCCTCTACTTCTGCCCTCATGCAGGGCCAATAGAACCGATTTCTGACAAGCTGGAAGGTCCTTTCTGCCCCTAGGTGACCATGATGGTCATGCAGGGCAATTAGTACAGTCTCTCGGTGCTTCTCTGGAAGAAATAACTGCCACTTATCTTCTGAGTCATCGGAGGGGCCCCTTCGGTAGACCACTCCCTGATGTACCTGTAGCCTGTCCAATTCCTTCCTCAACAGGCGAGCCTCCTTTGAGGGGTGATGTAGGAATTTGTTGGGATCCTGATTCTCCAGGGCTTCGAGGACCAATCTCCCCATGGGGTCTTCCAATTGGTCACACCTCAACTCCTTCTTGGACAGTCTCGGTAGGTTGTCTTCCTCCAGTTGAGTTACCCCACAATAGTGTTTGGGGACTCCTACCATGGTAACCCCTATTTCTTCTGCTCTGGAGCCTCCTCTGGCTTGGAATTCAGCCCCTTGACAAAGGGCCCGCACCCTGTCCGGTGCCACTTGGGTCCAATCTTCCCAGTCATTTGTCGTGGCATGAGACCTCCGGGACAGGGCATCTGCATCCCTATTTCCGGCTCCTGGTCTGTACTTCAGACTGAAGTTGAATCCAGACAATGCGGCCAACCACCTGTGTCCGGTGGCATCTAGTTTCGCGGTGGTGAAGAGGTAGGTCAGGGGGTTGTTGTCTGTCTTCACAGTAAACTCTGCCCCATACAAGTAGTCTTTTAGCTTGTCTACTACCGCCCATTTGAGGGCCAGGAATTCCAGCTTATGAGTGGGGTAATTCTTTTCTGAGGGGGTCAGGCTCCTGCTCACATAGGCCACTGGTCGCAGTTGTCCTTCATGTTCTTGGTAGAGTACACCACCTAGACCCTCATGGCTGGCATCCACATGTAATTCATAAGGTCTGGTAGGGTCGGCGTAGGCCAGGACTGGGGCAGTGGTTAAGCTCCTCTTCAGAGCATGAAAGGCCTCTTCACACCTTGGGTTCCACTGATCTTGAACTGACTCACCAGGCCTCCTGGGCCCTGAGTCATCCTCTTCCCCTTCTGCCTTTAGCAATTCATTCAACGGGCGGGCAATCCGAGCAAACCCCTCCACAAACCTCCTATAATAGGAGCAGAACCCCAGGAAGGATCTGAGCTCTGTTACTGTGGTGGGTCGTGGCCAGGAAGTGACTGCTTCCAACTTCTCAGGATCTGTGGCCACCCCTTCTTCAGACACTATGTGCCCCAGATAGTTCACAGAAGACTGGTAGAACCGACACTTCTCGGGGGAAAGCTTAAGTCCCTCTTCGCTGAGTCTTCTCAATACTTTCTCCAACCTGGCTTCATGTTCTTCCAAGGTTCTTCCAAAGACAATGACATCGTCCAAGTACACAAGGACTTCTATAAGATTCATGTCTCCAACAGTCTTCTCCATAAGGCGTTGAAAGGTAGCAGGAGCTCCAGACAGACCCTGAGGCATCCTATTGAATTCGAAGAATCCCACCGGGGTTATGAAGGCTGTCTTCTCCCTGTCTTCTGGGTGCATAGGGATTTGATAGTACCCACTCTTGAGGTCCATCACACTGAACCATTTGGCTCCAGACAAACTTTGTAGGGCATCTTCTATCCTTGGCGTGGTGTATTGGTCAGGGATGGTTCTCCTGTTGAGAGTCCTGTAATCGATACAAAGCCTCAACGACCCATTCTTCTTTCTGACCACCACGATTGGGGAGGCATAGGGACTTCTAGACTCCCGGATCACACCAGTCTTCTTTAGTTCTACAAGTTGTTCCCTCAGATCCTCCAGATCTGCCAGGGGGACCCGCCTGACCCTCTCTCGGAAGGGCTTATCTTCTTGGAGGCGGATACGATGGGTGGCACTTCTTGCACACCCCACATCGAATTCATCTTCGGAAAAGATCTTCTCCCACCTGGTCAGCTGGGCCTTGGCTCTTTCTTTCCAAGCCCTGGGTAGGTTCGGGTTTTCCACGGACAGTTTCTCCCAAACATCTCCTCCGTCACCCGTCCCCTTGACTTCGGACCAAGTGACCGGGGCAGCAGGGCTCACCTGACCAAGCAACACTCTGGCAGGGATCTCCATGGGTCCTCCCGTAGTGTTCCTAACACTCACCGGAACTCTGCCATGGGCCTTCTTCAGGGCCTTGAACCGAATCACTTCTGGTATCACTTCCAGGCCTGAGGACTCTTCCCTTGGGTCTGATTCCAGCATGACAAAGGGGCCAGGTTGTTCCCACGAAAGCTTCACAGTGGCCCTAAGACAGGTTACTTCTCCGGGCTGTAGCACTACTCCTTCTCTGCCAAGTCTCCACACCTTCCCTATCCCCTCTCCCGGGGTCTTCTGCTCTAAGACCAGTCGTTGGTAGGCCGTCTTTAGCATGGGATGGATTTTGGTGGCTGAATGGTTTCTCTCTTTCACTAGAGGGGTCAGGAGTCTCCTGACTAGATCTGTGTTTGTCCCAATGATCAGGGAAATCTTGCTGGCTCCAGACGGCCGGGGACACACAACTGCCAGGGTGTCAAACACTTCAGCCTTCCCAGCCACGGATGGGTCGAAAGTCATCTTTATGGGCAGGTACCCATCATAAGGGAAACTCTGGGTTCCAAGTCCCCATATCTCCAGCTCTTCTATCTTCTGGATAGGCAGATGACTCAAGTGCCTATCATAGAAGTCCCGGTATAGTAAAGTTACCTGTGCTCCGGTGTCCAAAAGAGCTTTAGTATAGACTCCTTCCACTTGAATGGGCACAGTAGGAGACGGGCCACCAGTTCCTTTGGGTATGGCCGGACTGGGGTCACCTCTTTTTTTTGGCTTTCGACCCTTGCCCTGCTCCTTTTGGACTTTAATTTTTCCTGAGCCTGGCATGCATTGACTTTCTCCCTCTCAATGGGGGCACAAACCCGCTGAGGGATGTTATTGTTCCTTTTAGGTGGATGTTCCTTCTTTGGGGTGCTGTACTTCCACTGAGGGGTCTTGCCCCCTCCCTCTGGGGTACATCTTGGTGGGGGTGTACTATACCTCCTCCTAGGAGTTTTGTCTCCTCCATTCTTGGCCTTTTTTTTTAGTTTGGAGCGCACTGAAGATGATGGGCACCCGGTTGACTCCTTCACCGGGGCCCTTTGGAGTTTCCCGCCGGCTTGCAATTATCTGTTCTCTTCTTCTTTGGGCTGGAGCATACGTTAGCAAAGTGGCCACTCCCTCCGCAGTTATCGCAAATCACCTCTTCTCGGTCCTGTAGGGAGGCCGGTGCTGAGGTGTTCGGGAACAACTCCTTTCTTGGGCTTGGTTTCTCTCGTCTTCTCTGATCTTTCTCCATCAAAGAGGTCAGCATCTCCAACACTTGGGCCATTTGCGATTTCAGAGTGTCAACCTCCGCATCTCTTTCTGGGCTCTTGACAGAATGGACCAACACTGGTACAGGTGTGACATTCGCCTTGGCCACCTGCTGATCTTCCTGCAGCGCCTCTTCGTCCCTAATAATTTTTATTAGATCAGAGTAGGTTAGTGACATTCCTCCTCCTGAGGTTTTCAGGTGCAGCCAGACCGGGTCTGAGCGCCGCGCTCCCCTCATGATCTGCTTCATGCGTGCTTCATCTGCATCTTTGGGCAGCATTCCCTTCTTCAGTACAATCTTGCATAACTGCCTGTTCAGCCTTCTAACATATTCTGACAGTTTCTCATTCGGCTGCTGGAGAGTGTGTTCAATTTGATAAATCATCTCTGACACCTTCTCCAGCTGACCAAACTCTTCCTGCAGCATGGCCAGGCAAGCTTGAGCTGTACAGTTTTAATTTCCAAACCGGAAGCTCTTCACCGCTTCTGCCGCGGCACCTTTCAGACTTTCTAAGACTCGCTGTCTCTTCTGTGCCTCAGGCACCTCCCATGCTTCTACTGCCTGCAATGCCTGTTCCATCCAAGTGTCAAAATCTTCCTCCCCCGCAGGTACGGGGAGCTTCCCTGAGAAGGTGCTAAGCTTCCGGTAACCGGCCTCCACATGCACCGTACTGCTTTTCTGGCACTTAATTACAAGGTCTCCTAGAGCATTCAACAATTCAGGCCCTATAGCGGCCAGCGGTGATCCCGGGCTTAATAGTTCCTTAAGCTTTTCTGCTTTAGGGGATAGTGGTGGAGATAATTGTGGGAGTGATGGCTTTGGTGTCTGAAACCATTCTTCCTTCACTGGCAGCGTATGTATCAAGTGATAGATCTGATTATCTATGGCTTGTATACTCTGACTTTTAAAATGTTCTGGGATTTTGTTTTTCCATTCTACCAGTGCGTATGTAAACAAGATCACTGGATCTGGCCTAAAATCCATCACCCATGCTTTGTGGCTCGGAGACAGTAACAATACGAGCTGTTTTATCTCCTCTTCCTTCCATCTTTCCCCCGGGAGTACAATGACTACCGCCGCGGTTGGATCGGCGCCAATCGCTGCGCACCACTGTGACATTGCCAGCGGGTCCATGCTGGTACTTCTGACCGGCTTGATTGCAGCGTGCAACGTACAAGGATCCCGGACTCGAGCCCCCACGTGTAGCGCTACCCCCAGTTAAGAGAGCCGCTGATATTGATTTGGGCCCTGCAGTGCACCGCTGTCAACCCCCGGCAATCGGCTCTAACCTCCCGTGGCACAGCTGGTGATAGAGAGATAGGACCGCGTGATCGCAACTGTTGGTGACGCAGTCCTATAACAAACATACACAGAATATACTTTAAAACTCCTATTAAAGTAAGCGGAACTGACACCAAATGTACTTTACCCAGATATTTTACTGAGGCTAATGGGCAAGTAATAAACAACAGTATAACAAGTTGCAGATCCCTGCAATAAACAGTAATAAAGATAAACAGAGTAATCAGAATAATAAAGTATTGCTATGCAACTCTAGCGCTGCCCTTTTACAGCTACTTCCCCTCATGGGTAGACTAACACCCAGCAATGTCTACCTATGCAGTCAGGCCTGACTGATCTAAATGGAAGTTCAGTGAAACAATATTCGCTAGCAATCTCTCGGTGGTGCACTTGAAGAACAACTTTGTAATCCCAACGAATAGTAAAGATAAAGGATCTGTCTTTAAACAGCTCTCACCACCTGGACAAGTCCAAGTCCGTTCCCTCCATCGATTCGTCTAGGAACAGGAATCCACCGACATCCATGTCTTCAATCCTTCTGGTGTACTGCAGCAAGGAGGATTAGATGTCTCTAAGGCTCTGCTAGGCTGGCAGAGGGCTCTTTGGAAAGGAGCACACGGCCCAGGCTTCAGGCCTTGTGCACACAGCAGTTCAGCACAGACATCCTCTTGCTAGGAGAGGGGTGTCCAAAGAGGCCGACCAAAACTCCGCCTCCCCTTTATAAAGTCTGCCCCAGCAGTCTCTGTTCTGGAGCAATGCACCCTGGGTGCTGCAAGATGTACTGGGAGATGTAGTCTCTCTCTCCTCTGCTTTCACTTCCATAATGTCTCTTTACTTCCTCCCGACTCACCTCTCACCTGGAACTTCTTGTCTCTCTGCATTAAAGGGGAACACCCCGCTACATAAGCAATACAAAGTCCAAGTACAATGGTAATGGTCCAAATGCAGTGATAAAATAGCACTCCTTGATTCCTTAAATCCAAAAGACGTGCTCTCTGTTTAGATCCCACACAGTGCTGATTTAAGGTGGAAACGTGCTCCCTCAAACTGTGGAAAAGTAAGGTGAAGGTCCCTACTCACCAAATTAGTTGACCCTCACTGCCATACGACAAGGTGCACCTGAGCTTTTTTAGCCACTGTTATGGTATTTTGATGACCGTGTATGCTGTTGCAGGAATGGTTTGACCCCTATCCTTGCTAAGTATGGAGCTTTGTTTGTTTTTAATCAAGCTTTTAAATAAAGAGTCTAAATGATATCACGCTATGTGGAGCCCGTTTTCTTTTTGATTTCTGCGAGGTCCACCCTTGGAACACAGATCGCAACAAGGAGACTATGGTTGGAGCTGTTTCATGGATCCTTTGGTCAAAGAGACCGCTTACGCTCATTTGACCTCTCTTGTCGTATGGCAGTGAGGGTCAACTACATTCGGTGAGTAGGGACCTTCACCTTACTTTTCCACAGTTTGGGGGGGGGGGGCATTTTTCCACCTTATATTAGCACAGTGTGGGATCTAAACAGAGAGCACGTCTTTTGGATTCAAGGAATCAAGGATTGTAATTTATTCACTGCATTTGGACTATTAACATTGCACTTTGTATTGCTTAAATTTGTGTCACTCACTTTTATATTATTTGTGTCACCAATTTTCATCACTGTGTGGAACTATTGTGATAGTATAGAGTTTATTGGGTTAATCTTTATGATCCATTATTAGCAAGCGATGTTTGTCTGCAGAGTTTTTGGTTCCCGTGACACCATCATTCATCATCAATCACTAGTCTACGATTTGCAACAGCTGCTGCACATATTTATTTAATCACACTTAAATCACCATTCCAGGCACACGTGTTTATGTTATTTTATCACAGTAAGTAGGGTAATCTTATGGCCTGGCACTCTACTTCTACTTTAACAGGGAGAGAATACAAGTAAATACTAAACAATCAAGGAGAGCTTAGGCTGTGCTATTATAATAATTCAAGAGTTCAGATAATTACAAATATTCATGATGACTGGCTGTCTTTAAACAGAGATTGCTACCTTTTTCATGCAGGTCAAAGGGAGGGCATCTCTACATTCCTCCTACACACCAAAGACATACTGGTGGGCAAAATGGCCCTAGTGTGTGTGTGTGTATGAATGTGAGTAAGACCCCTTTCACACTGGGGCGGTTTGCAGTCGTTATTGCGCTAAAAATAGCGCCTGCAAACCGATCTGAAACAGCGGCTGCTGTTTCTCCAGTGTGAAAGCCCGAGGGATTTCACACTGGAACGGTGCACTAGCAGGACGCTCAAGAAAGTCCTGCTAGCCGCATCTTTGGAGCGGTGAAGGAGCGGTGTGTTTACCGCTCCTCCACCGCTCCTGCTCATTGAAAGCAATGGGACACCGTGGCTATACCGCCGGCAAAGCACCTCTGCAGAGGCGCTTTGCGGTGGTTTTTATCCCTTTTTCGGCCGCTAGCGGGGGGGTAAAACCACACCGATAGCGGTCGAATACCGCCACAAATCCGCCGACGCACCTCCTGCCCCAGTGTGAAAGGGGCATTAGGGACCTTGGATTGTAATCTCCTTGAAGGCAGGGACTGACATCAATGTACAATATATACCGTATTTTTCGCACCATAAGACGCACTTTTTTCCCCCTAAAAAATGTGGGGAAATGTCCCTGCGTCTTATGGAGCGAATGCTGACCCCCCCCCCCCGTCGCCGCGTCAGAATACCAGTGCTCGGCTTCTCTGTGAAGGAGAGAGAAAGGGAGTGAGGCGGATCCTGGCAGGGACATACCAAGGGGGAGCGGGGGGGGAAACGGCCGGGTGTCAAAACATGTCAGTGTCAGTAGCGCTGCTCCGCACCCAAATCGGATGACACCCGCCAGAGGTGACATTATCTTGAAAGCGGCAAGAACCCTGGCTGTTTTTTTTTTTCGCCAGAACCCCCCCCCCCCCCCCCGGCGCCGTGGTCTGGTCCAGTCTCACTTCCTGCTCCTTCCCCCGGCAGCTGCTGCTGTTGTAAACTATGTTCCCAGTCCTCCTTCCTAGCTGCTGCCCATGTACATCTGAGGCTGGGAGCCAGCCAGCCAGAGGGGGTTGTGAATTGTAATGACAGTGTCCTCCACTGCCTGAGGTGAGCTGAGCTGGTGATAAGGGGGTGGGAGATGTGGGCTAGCATGATATCCACTGCCCAGTCACATGAGCTGTTGTGATAGAAGAGGCTGAAGGGGTGTTTGTGTCTGCCCTGCCACCCTGAGCTGATCTGGGAAGGGGGGGAGGTTTCTGTGTCCATCACCCAGGTATAGTGTAGCTGAGCTGATTTGATAGGGGGGGGGGGTGGTATTGCTGTGTGTCCACCACCCACCTATAGTAGTAGTATAATATAAAATATTTCAGTACACCATTTGGTTCAGAATATTTTTTTCTTGTTTTCCTCCTCTAAAACCTAGGTGCGTCTTATGGTCAGGTGCGTCTTATGGAGCGAAAAATACGGTATGTAAAGTGTGGCACTGGATTTGTACATCAAAATTACAATAACCTTTAGACCCCTTTCACACTGGGGCGCTGCGCTGGCAGGGCGTCAAAAAAAGTCCTGCAAGTAGCTTCTTTGCAGCGCTTTAGGAGCGTTGAATACACCGCTCCTAAAGCGCCCCTTCCCATTGAGGCGCGTTTTTTAACGCCAAAGCGCCTGAAAAATGCCCCAATGTCTAAGGGGTCTTAGCGGAGCTTTACCAGCGTTTTTCGGGCACTGGCAGTGTGAAAGGGCTCTGAAAGCACTCAGGCTTTCACATTGAGTTTGCAGATGAGGCTTCTTTCAGGCGCTTTACAGGTGCTTTTTTTAATGCCAAAGTGCCTGAAAAACACCCCAGTGTGAAAGGGGTCTTACTGTTCCATTCAGTCACATATACAGTATTTTCTATGCTATATGATATTTAACTTGTGTCATCAAAGTGGGTCAAGTTTCCTTATTTGAAGTAGTCACAAACTGATCAAAAAGCCCAGGTCTGCAATTCTTGATATCAATAAACAATTGAAAACGAAATAAACAAACTAGATGTGCGGTGGCTTTCTGAAACATTCCCTTTTGTGAATAATTGCACGTGTTTACCCACTAAAAATAGTTTAAAAAGAAGAACAAAACAAATCATGTTCCTTTTTTTCAACCTTGTGATTCTGAGAATCATGTGATTCTCATAAGATATGACACAATGGTGCTGACATTGTATACACATGTACCTGTGCTACTGATCAGTTAAGGAAGACTGAACTATTAAATGAAGAAAAAAAACAAAAGCAAAAGCAAATTATTATTAATATTATTATAATTACACAGGATTTATATAGCGCCAACAGTTTGCCCAGCGCTTTATTCTCAATTACTATTAATGATTTTTTTTTTCATTCAAAGTAAGTAGCAGCGAGAGAGATCATCTAGCTATATCTTTACAGGTTTCCTTTAAAATATTGTGTATATATATCACTGTACGATTAGTTTTGGTGACAATGCAGCCTACAAAGGGACTATAAAACAGCTTTTCCATTAAGCGCTTGCCGACCGCCGCATGACGATATACGTCGGCAGAATGGCACGGCTGGGCACATTGGTGTACAGGTACGTCCCCTTTAATGTACGCGGCCGTGGGTCGTGCGCACGCCACAGCACTCGCGGTCCTGTCGGGTACTCCGTGATCGCGCCCGCGGGACCCGCAGACCCGATTGCTGCTGGTGTCCCGCGTTCGGGTCACAGAGCTGAAAAACGGGGAGAGGTAAGTGTAAACAAACCTCTCCCCCGTGCTTCCTAGTGAGACTGTCACTGATCGTCTGTTCCCTGTCATAGGGAACAACAATCAGTGACGTCACACGCCAAGCCATGCCCCCACACAGTAAGAATCACTCATTAGGTCACACTTAACCACTTCAGAGCCCCCTACAGGTTAACCCCTTCATTGCCAGTGTCATTTTCACAGTAATCAGTGCATTTTTATATGTGCATATATATATGTGTATATATATCTCTTGGGTGTATGCAGTAAGGCCCCTTTCAAACTGAGGCGTTGAAAAAACGCAAAAAAATTATGAGATTTTGTACCGCGATTTTACCGCGTTTTACAGCGTTCGCGGTAAAAATAGCACCAACGCGTATGCGTTTTTACCGCAGTTCCCATTCATTTCAATGGGGATAGGCGTTTTTACAGCGCTATTTTATGCGCCCTAAAGTTGCTCTAAAAAAGCTGTTTGCAGGATTTTTTTCAACGCCCAGCCAGCACAACGCCTCAATGTGAAAGCCCTCAGAGATTTCACATTGAGAATGCTGGGGCAGGATTATTTCAGGCATTATTACAGCGCTATTTTTACAGCGAAAACGCGGTAAAAACGCCTCAGTGTGAAAGGGGCCTAAGGCAGTGCAAAGAGTAGAGATGATGTTAACAGCAGATGTTATATTATCCTAAACATATTATATTTTATTTTTAAGAGGTTTTATATGTTGGTATTTTTTTTCCATTACCAAAAATTGCTACAAAGCTGGTTACAAGTGACCAAACGGTTTTTGTTGTCCCCCACCCAAATGGTTTCACAAATAAAGGAAACCAGTACTTAGACAGGAATTGTGAAATCATATCAGGATGTTGCTTCAGATAACTGTCACTGAAGTCTGCCCATAACTATAATGATTTGGATAGATAACTGTTGAATTGCTCACTGTATTATCTTAAAAATTAGTACAATGTAATGGATGTACATCTTTTTAACTCAACAGTGCTTACTTGGAGACTCGGCAAGAGCTACTTTAAAGTGGTATTAAACCCAAAAGCAAAACTTTATTATATTGCAGCCCCGGCCAATTCTGAAACTTCGTTTCTACATGGAAAAATCATAATTTTTTTGCAATTTTTTGCTAGAAAATTACATAGAACCCCAAACATTATATATGTTTTTTTAGCAGAGACCCTAGAGAATACAATGGCGGTCATTGCAACTTTTTATCTCGCATGGTATTTGCGCAGCAATTTTTCAAACACGTTTTTTTTTGGAAAAAAAAAAAACAGTTTCATGCTTTAAAAAAAAAAAAACTGTAAATTTAGCCCAATTTTTTTTTGCATAATGTGAAAGATGAAGTTACGCCGAGTAAATAGATACCTAACATATCACGCTTCAAAATTGCACACGCTCATGGAATGATGCCAAACTTCGGTACCTAAAAATCCCCATAGGCAATTTTTGTAAACATCCCTTGTAATAGGAATATGGCATGACAGGACCTCTTTACTGTGAGATTTGGGGTCAATAAGACCCCACATCTCACCTCCAGGCTGGGAAGCCTAAAAAAAAACAAAAAAAAATTATCACAGCTGAAGCGGCGCAGTTTTTTTGAATGCAGAGGCCGGGCGTGACGTCATAACATCGCGCCCGGCCTCCAACGATCATACAGACTCCGGCGACCATCTGGTCCGCCGGAAATCTCTATGATCAACATCCGGGGCCGGCGGACCCTGTCATCAACTCACCGATCGCACAGGTGAGTCGGTAGAAGCACCGGAGGGCAGCGGGAGGGGGGGACGTCCCGTTTCACCGCCCGTAGGAACCATCAAGCGTCGGAACAGCTGCTATGATCATTCCTATGGTGTAGGGAATCGCTGGCTGAAAATGCCAATATCTGAATGATACCTGTAGCTGCAGGAATCATTCAGATATAGCACCACAAAGTATCACAAGGCCCAGGACGTCAAATGACGTCCTCTGGGCGCCAAGTGGTTAACAATTCATTGATTTGGTGGCTGCATTTGTTTTTTTTTATTTTTTTAGATTTTTTTTTTTCCTTTGTTCTCACATGTTGATCCTGACAGTAAGTCTGTTACTTTTTAACAGACCAAGCTGTCCAGGAAAAGTTGAAGTTAGAAGGTTGGGACAAACCATTTAGCACTGACCGGGGTGCTTACAGTGGTCAAACCCCCCCCCCCCCCCAGACACCCGCTGTGATCATACATAGCGTGAGTCTGTCAGCAGATCCCAGGCCAGTTATTCATGGCCAGGACCTGCTGATCAGCTGCGTCCAATCAATGCCCAGAGCCCTGTGTTCACACTCAACACAGGGCTCTGTACAGAGGGAACAATCTCTCTGTTTCTTATCTTTGCAAAGCAGGGATAAGAGACAGAGATATTTACTAAAAAGCTGCACACATTACATATTATGAGGCACACATTTAACCCCTTGATCGCCCTAGATGTTAACCCCCCTCCCAGCCAGTGTCATCATTGGTACAGTCACAGTGTATAGTATTATCACTGATCACTGTATTAGTGTCACTGGTAATGTCAGCCCCCCCCCCCCACCCCAGTGTCAGTTAATGCACGTCGTACTATCACAACCTCATTAAAAGTTGCTGATTACTCCCATTAGTAGTATAAAAAGAAAATCAAATATTTATACCATAGTTTGTAGACACTATGTGGTTGATTTACTAAAGGCAAATAGACTGTGTGCATTTGCACCCTGCAAGAGCAGTTGCTCCACAGCTTAGTAAATGAGGCAAAGCTTCACTTTGCAAAAAATTACCCAATCACATGCAAGGAAAAAAAAATAAAAAATTGTTGCTTGCACATGATTGGATGATGGGAAGTCAGCAGAGCTTCTGCTTATTACTAAGCTCTGGAGCAACTGCACTTTGAAAAATGCACAGTCTATTTACCTTTCGTAAATCAACCCCTATGGCTTTCACACAAACCAATCAATATAAACTTATTGGAATTTTGTTTTTACCAAAGACATGTAGCAGAATAAATTTTGGCCAAAATTCATGAAGAAATTCGATTTTTTTACATTTTTTTTTATTGGATATGTTTTAAAGGCAAAATGTTAAAAATATTGTTTTGTTTTTTTTTTCAAAATGTTGGTCTTTTTTAGTTTATATATTTAAAAATAAAAAAGCCAATGGTGATCAAATACCACCAAAAGAAAGCACTATTTGTGTGGAAAAAAAATATAAATTTGTTTCTGTACAGTGTTGCATGATCGCACAATATCAGTTAGGTAGCGCGGTGCTAAATAGCAAAAAATGGCCTGGTCATGAAGGGGGTAAAACCTTCCAGAGCTGAAATTAATAATGGTCATATGGTGTTTTTATAGCTAGCTATGATTAAGACAGCTTTAGGTTGAAATGCGTTAGAGGTACTCTTTGAGTTTTACCCTGTTTGATAATAAAGCTATATTTTATCACACGCTCCTGGTCAAGTGCCAGCTTTTACATATGTTTGGACAATGCCGGCTTACAGGAGCCACAGCAGCAGCTCCAACACTTGCTGGTATCTGTCAAAAATTTCTAACAGACGCCCCGGGCATCCATGCAGTTACACGCATGGCCCACCACCCACTGAAGTAAGCTGACCCAGAGCTGTCCCAGACGTCCTCCATAGACAAGGAAGGGGAAATTAAGTTGTGCATCCGAAACACTGGTGAACCTCCAGTGGATGTACAAAATCAAATTGAAACCATGACAAATATATAACACATTACAAGGCATATTTAAACAACAATGTGCAATAATATTTATATAAAAAAATGTTGTACGTGATGATGACTTTCTTTATGATTGACTATTATTATTATCTTTTTTGTTAATAGAGCTGTATGGATATTGGTGGTCTATAAATAATCCCCTGAAGAAGCCAATGTTGGCGAAACGTGTTGGAATATAATATCTACTACTGACCACCCTTGTTTTATGGACATCAGTGACCAGTAAAAATAACTCTTAAACATGCTCTGTTATTCATTTTATTGAACCCTTCTCTTATGTCAATGTTTTATGTAATAAAACTTTAAATTTTACTATTTACGTATATTTCTTTATTTTGAGCACCGCTATAATCCCAATCTCCTATTACCAATACTTTCCAATTAATAGGGATGAGGTGCCGGATGTTCTAGGGTCACTTAATCTACTCTCTCAACCATCCTGTATTAGCTGGAGTTTGTTAGTCAAGTCCATCAAAATCTGTGCATCTAAGGCTGACCATACATTATACAATTTTCGTCTATAGATTTATTTTAGATTTACCAAAACCATATAATAAAAGGTCAAATCTAAACACTTTCAATTTTGTATGCAATCAGGCAGGCCCTAGTACTACACAGTTAAAGGTAAATCTAAAGGAAATTGAATAAGAAAATTGTATGGTGTATGGCCAGCTTAACTTTACCAAAGGCTGCTGTCCAAAGGTGTTTCAATTGCTCCTCCATCCAGAGGGGAGACACCCTAAGACAGGAAATGTGTTACTGTCCAGATTCTTAGGTGAAAATAAATTGAAAAAAGTCTAATAAAAAAGAATACAGCCACCACATTTAAGGATTAGTAAGCTGCATTATATTACATTTTTTTTTTTTTTTTTTTATCAATACAGTTTTATAGGGTTTAATAGAATATAACAAATGAGATCGTTGCATTCATTAAACATCATTTGTAATACAATCACCTTGTACAGGCAAACATTTAACCAAAAAAGAAAGTGTTTAGTACTTGATGACCTTGGTCAGCCTTATATTACATTTTTGTTCTTGGGTTTAAAACCACTTTATCTATTCTGACCATGCTAGGCAGGAATTTAATGAAAAGTTGTTTTGTTTTGATCTTCTTCTTTACCACAAGTATCTGCAGGAGATATACTTACCTTATCCTTCCTGCGCAAGAGTGGTCCCTGCAGCTTCTGCACCTCCTCACTATAGAGGTTTTGAATCCTGATGTCATAAAGTTATATAGCCCTGCTCTGGATGTGAGGACTTCTTGAACAGTCCACCGCTCGATCATTGTGGGGGAGCGACGATTGCTGGTGGAGCGGAGGATCAGGTGAGTATAATGCCGCGTACACGCAACCGTTTTTAATGTCATTGAAAAAAAATGCATTTTTCTCGACATGATTTTTTGTGTTTCCTCTCAAGCCTGCCTTGCCCACACACTATGGTGGAAAAAAATGTTCGAGTAAAGCGCGGTGACGTACAACACGTACGACGGCACTATAAAGGGGAAGTTCTATTCGGATGGCGCCACCCTTCATGTTAGTAAAGTTTGTTGAGCGACGATTCGCGCTTTTCAGCCTCGTGCTTTTCAGTCCGTTACAGCGTGACGAATGTGCTATCTCCATTACGAACACTAGTTTTACCAGAACGAGCGCTCCCGTCTCATACTTGATTCTGAGCATGCGCATTTTTTTTCACGTCGTTAAAGCCCACACACGGCCGTTTTTCATGACGAGAAAAACTACGATGTAAAAAAAACGACGTGAAAAATTAGAGCATGTTCCAATTTTTCACATCGTGATTCTCTGCGTTTTTCTCGTCGGGAAAACTGCTGGAAAGCCCACACACGATCATTTTTAATGACCATTTAAAAAAATTACATTTTTCTCGTCATTAAAAACGGTCGTGTGTACGCGGCATGAGGCTTCCTCCTTTTCCCTGGACAAAACAAGCACTTAAAGTGATACTAAACACATACATTTTAATTTACATCACCCCTTCTCTTTCTGTATGTGGATGAAGTTGCTGTAATTACTTTTGTAGCGGCCTCACCCCCCTCCCTTGCTTTATCGGTTATATGGCTGTTGTCTAGGGGTACCTGGGAGAGAGGGATGATACACACCACGGCCCATGTCCTCCCGAAACTAGGAGGTGAAGGCCAGAGATTGGGCTTTTGTGTAGGTGCCCTAGAGTCCAGTCCTTCGTCCCTGACTCCTTTGCTTAGTAACCCAAGTTCCACACAGTGAGTAGGTACAACTCAGTTTTATTCTTCTTGCCAAGCAATAAAACAGTCTTTCTCCTTTTGAATAATGAGGGAACAGATCGAGGCACAATCCTTTCCCTTCTTGCTGCTGCCCACTGTGCTGTCACCAGTGGTGAATAGTCACTGCCACTGACTAGGTAATATAGAACGTGAACTACCTTCGCTCACTTTGCCCCTGTCAGGGGAAGAAATCCGTCCAAGGGAGAAATGGAGGCCTCTCCGTCACCAGCGATTCTGCGCCGGACTCTTCGGAGAAGTTACTGCGCACCAGTCCTCACAAACTCAGACACGGGCACCCAAGGCGTTAGGGCCCCCTCGGATTCCTCCACCCTCGCGGAACTCAGTCGAAGGTACTGAGCCCCAGGCATCCGCCATAGTACCTCACCGCAGGCTAAAGGTGCCTGAGATGGACTCCATCTCCGCTCCAGCTAGACCAAGGGCGCCTAGGCCTGGAACACCGGAACGCCAGCACCCAAGCTGAAGGTGCCTGGGTGCGGCCACGTCCTCCGACTCTCCCACTCAAAACAGGGCTTCCGCCCCTTTTATGACCTCTCCCTTTGCATCACAGCGGGTTCCCCGCCCCACTGTACCAGCTCCAGGGGAGGACAAAAAGGCGCAGTTCGCGATGTGAGTTCACTCCGGCCCAAGGCAACAGCGCCACCCAGGGACCCCAAGGAACCTCACACCACCAGAGTCCTTACAGAATTCAAATACCCGCTACACTTTATTAAAAAAAAAAAAAAAAAAACAGTTAAGTACCTTATTTCCTAATGGATATATAGCGGTCACATGACCCAGCTCTTCCCCAGCCTGTCTGTAGAGAAATAGCGGTAGGAGGAGTTTCTAGTCCTCTGCTGCTGGTCACATGTTTTAAATTTTCATACAAATACAGTATATATTTTAAATCAAATCTTGATTATTTTTTGGCAATAAACATGGTGTTGGCAGATTTTTTTGGTATGACCAGAAAAACACCATGTCTTTGCTTAATAAATTGATCCAATGCTTACTGGATAAAACGTCCATAGATTCAAGAGTCTCCAATTACAGTGACCATACCAAACCAAACCATAGCTATGTCACCCTTGCTTCCATTATGTCATACACAATAAAGCTGTATTTCACTTTCTTTTCACATCCCTGTTTCTGTTCTGCTCTCCGAGTCTCGTCAATGAACTTCTCATATTTACTACCTTTGGTCTGTTTATTATATAATTGGAAGAATTATGTTATATTTGTTTGATAAGTGCAAAAAAAAAAAAAACTGTTGATCTTGTCAAAACTTCAAAACTGACCTGTGATCTCTGCACAGCTCCTGTGCTATCTCGAAGAGCTCTCCTATTTCTTATCTTGGACTACAGAATGATTACCCTTTCTACTATAGAGATCTGAGAGTGAAAGTGGTTGAGTAGTTTTGCAAAAACATTGGACTGGACTGATGCTACTCACACCACAAAAATGCCACAACAGGGCTTACAAGATAAATGCACTTCAGGCAGAATTTCTACCTGATATGTACTTGCTAAGGATAAAAGCTAGGGAAATGTGCATGTGTTTTTTTTTTTTTTTTGCCTTGACATAATGAGGTCAACGAGCCGTCAAAGGCAGTAGATCTAAAGCCCCGTACACACGATCGGATAACCTATGGATTTTCGTCCGATGGATTTGTCCATCGGAAATCCGATGAAACTGTTTTTCATCATTCTTGGCCACACACCATCAGTCAAAAAACCGACCGTTCCAAACGCGGTGACGTAAAACACTCCGATGAGCCGAGAAAAATGAAGTTTAATGCTTCTGAGCATGCGTCGACTTGATTCTGAGCATGCGTGGGTTTTTTAACCGATGGACTTGCCCATAGACCAGGGATATGCAATTAGTGGACCTCCAGCTGTTGCAAAACTACAAGTCCCATCATGCCTCTGCCTCTGGGATGTAATGCTTGTAGCTGTCAGAGTCTTGCTATGCCTCATGGGATTTGTAGTTCTGCAACAGCTGGAGGTCCGCTAATTGCATATCCCTGCCATAGACGATCGGAAATTCCCATCGGTTTTTTATCCATCGGAAAATTTTAAAACAAGTTCTATTTTTTACAACCGATGGAAAAAAGACAGATGGGTACCATACACGATCGGTTGGTCTGATGAAAACCATCCATCGGATGGTTTTCATCAGTCAAACCGATCGTGTATACGGGGCTCCAGAGTACCTCTGATAAGAAATAAACAAGAAGTCTGAGATAACAAAAAAAAGAAGAAAATTGTACTCACCTAGGTGGATGCAGCAGTTCTCCAAGACTGAGAACTGAGCAATCAAAGACCGCTGATCACTCAGTTCACAATTTTTCGGGAGCAGAGAGCTGATGACTGTCAGTTACTGTCTCTCTGCTCTGCCCCTTCAGTGCTCACTAGAGCTGGGATTAGGAGGGGGCGAGAGCAGCTGGCTCAGGCTCTTAGCAGCTCGCTGAGAGGCTGAGCTAAATGCCAGACCATGCTTCTGGGCGAATACTGACCATATGGTCAGGATCTTTTCAGAGCCTGGACCAGCTCTGTGATGTAAAGCCCGCTCTCGGCTGAAAACGGGTCACAGGTGTGCAAAACGAACTGCACTACCTGGAAATCCCCAAGAGAAATATAGCAAAACAAGCTTTTGCTATACTCCTCCTTTAAGTTATGAAGCCACTTTGGAATTTCTCTAAGCAATGTTTACATATACTTTGCCATTTTTTTATATTAAATCTTTGGACACAGTGAAGTCGCACACAAAAACACACACACATGTGGGTGGGAGGTGCAGCGTGGTGCGGGGGCAATAATTCACACAGTCGGGTGCAATATAAAACTTGTATTGAAGTAATGCAGCAGTAGTTCACAAAAAAAAAACAGTGAAAAGACTGCCCAGTTGGGTGCACTGCCGGTTTCCAGCACGTGAACCGAGCGGGTTCCAGCCGGCCTGACAGCATCTGTAGAAAGGGGCAGAAAGCAGCCTGGCTGTCTCATGCCTAATTGGGAAGATGCCCAGAAGAGCAGCGACCCTACCCTTTCCCTCCTCACCAGGAACCTTTCCCTACCGCTAGAACCGTTCCCAACAGACAGGGTACCTGTCCCTACTCTGCCAACTCGCAAAATGTGTGCCAAGCCTGGGAGATGGCTCAAGATGGCTGTTTGAGTCACATGGAGCGGCAGCATCACATAGGAAAGCTTCCCCAGTGACCCAGCAAACCATAGAGGAACCCTGTTCCTCTTGACTTCCTCTCTAACAACAGTGCCACTGCGGAAGAGCGCCACCTGTAATGGAGAATATAGTCTACACCTGCCTACACACACACATCTGACTACACCCCAATAAACAATTTCAGCCCAGAAGAAGGTCTCTGCAAAAAAGAAGATGTTTTCCATAAAACAGCCTGAGACTATGTATTTTTAGTTTTGACAAGGGTAGGGAAGGGTTAGAAGATCTACCAAGTTTTATTGATGTCTGTGACTCCATTGTGAAGATTTTCCCCCACTGGGTGTCTTAATGACACCCCTGTGACACCAGAACAAAAAGTAATGAGGACAGGAAGGTAGCAAAAGCAATACAAATTTCTCTCATGTACCAAAAAATGTGTTTCTGTTGTTGTTTCTGGCCCTATTGCAGAAATGTTACACTTATGCCGTGTACACACGATCGGTTTTACAGATGAAAACAGTCCGATGGACTTTTCTCATCGGACAAACCGATTGTGTATGGGCCCCATCGGTCTTTTTTCCATCGGTGAGAAAAAATAGAACATGTTTTAAATTTATCCAATGGGAAAAAAAACAATAGCAAATTCCGATCGTCTGTGCTGAACTCCATCGGACAAAAAACCCACGCATGCTCAGAATCAAGTCGACACATGCTCAGAAGCATTGAACTTAATTTTTCTTGGCTTTTGGAGTGTTTTACGTCACAGCGTTTGGGACGGTCGGATTTTTGACTGATGGTGTGTAGGCAAGACTGATGGAAGTCAGCTTCATCGGATTTCCGATGGAAAAATCCATCGGATTAGAATCCATAGGAAATCCAATCGTGTGTACAGGGCTTTAGTGTCACTGTGACTAGCAGAAGAAGTGGGCACCCAGACTGCAATGATCACTAGTACTGGATCTTCTGTTGCTCCCTGTTTGCATACAGTAATCAGCCCTAAAGCAGCAATTTCAGATTCCTGAAATACTCCAGGTTACTGCTAGATACTGTTAGAATAAAAAATATATATCATATTAAAGAGACAGGTGTTTCTTGTAATCCCTTAATTTATCTTAGATATGGTAAGGGTTTTGTTCCTCTAAATAAAATGTTGCCCTCATGAGTTTACATTCCTTCACATGAACAAATGAGTGGTCACAAGACATCCACATGGTCTACAGAACAGCCTAATTATTCATTAATTAAATACCACCTGGACTTTACCTAAATGTAGTCCGCACCTCCAAAATGTTGTCTTCCCTTTTTATGTTGCAAAAAAAATGTCCTAATCCTTCCCAATCTTTTGAAAAGAAAAAATGTTTTGGCTGGAGTTGGGTCCATAAAAGCTGCTGCAAAATGTTTATAAACGCTGTTGAGATGCAAGATACAAATTAAAGCCGGCCATACATGGTCCCTGTTGAACCGGCCAAATTTTGGTCCATGTATGGGCAGGCTGGATGTACAGAAGTTTATCTACAGATCAACCGAGCCTGTTGAAGTTTCCCCATTCAATCAGCACTGTCGGCTCTAGCTCCCTACTGTTAGGATACAATAACTTAGCGGGTTGGATTCCCTCATCCACATCAAATGTGCGGATGGGGAAATCAAGCCTTTTTTGTGTTCTTTTTTTTTTGTTTAACCCACTGGTTCACATTCACCTTCAGCATGCCATAAAGCTGAGTTTCAGTATTACTGTTATTTATTGTCCATGAGTATGGTAGTTAAAAGGAAGTCTGTACCACAAGGAAAATGTAGACTGACTGTGCTGACCTACTAAGTTGCTATTTTCCTGACTGCCAGTACCTTCAATACCTTCTAAGTCACAGACTCTAAAAAAGTCTACAGTAACTAAAGTAAGAATACAGTCATCACACCTTCTAAAAATGCTAGTTGCTTGGCTGTTTTTCTGATCTAAGGGCTTCAATATTGTCTAAAACATCGACCAAACTCCATGTTTAATGTCATTTTAAATAGTTTGGGCCAAGCTGGCCCAAGCAAACTATTTACTATATTAACAGATGTGCTTGCTAGGTGCGCTGTATAAACTTCATGTAGTCGCAGCTATATACACTATACAGCACTGTGTTCCCGGCAGTGGGAGGGGAGTGGCCTGTCCCACTTCCACAGCAAAATAGAGTCATGCTGAGCACTGCTCTGCTCTGCCAGCCAATTAGAGGAAGCTTTGTATGCATTCATAGAATACAAAGCTAGTTTATTTTTATTTTTTTTAAAAACTGTGCTTATTAAATAAAATTTACCCACTAATACATCAATTATTCAAGCAGAAACTCTCCTGTGAAATATAAACATAGTACCATAGTAATCAAAAGCATCTATCGAGTCGCGCTAAATGAGTGTTTACATCCATATATAACAAACAATAAGTGACATCCAAATAAAATAAAGTCCAGAAAAGGAAAATGAATCCAAAAAGATGAGAATGTGAATATGGAATTCTTGTCAGTGCATCTGCAATATTACCATCATCCGTCAACCAGAGTGAGATCTTGTCTTGAGCACCACCACCTATTCGGACAAAATGCTCACTTACTAGCTCAAAGGGACCTCCTATCATGGAAGGTCAATAATGCTTGTGGCTACACACCAAGCCAGGGCCTTTTGATGCAGTTTAAAGAAAGATTTTCTCAGAGCCATAGCTGAAGGCCATCCAGATGATGCTTCCATACAATCATTCCCAGAAATGCAATCTACAAATCTTATGAAAATGTATTAAAATAAAGTAAGGCTGCACTTATATCAAGATATGTTAAAAAAACACCTTATTAGCAATCTCACTGATCAGCGATACAGCAGCAACCCGAACTTCCGGGAATCAAAGAACGCAATGACGTCAGCACGTCGCTCCTCTATACGTGTTTCGCCATGATGTGCCCCAGGACGATGTCACAGTATGACAAAACCCCTTTTATTGATACAATGGGTTACTCAGTGTCCACACATAAGACAGGTTGCGAGGAACCCTAGAGAAGTTAAGGCATGGGAGCCACACTACCACATCTATGCAGATGTAGCCAGCAAGTGGAGGCCCTTGACAGGGCTAGAGGCCAGGGAGAGATAGACCTTATGGCCGTAGGCATCCTGACTCTTATGGAGGTGAGAGCTAGAGTGGGTTATAAAAGGCCTTCTAGGCCAGGCCAATAGTTCTCTGAGTGAGGCTACCCCCGTAGGGTATCCCGGGAGAGGTGTACCTATGGAAGAATTGACTGCAGATATCCTTTCCCAGTGAGTACTAATGACCCTGGATGGAGGAAGATTATTAAGAGAAGATGGTTTACTTCAATGTCTGCACATTGCTTTCACATGTCACTACTGTGGACCGTCCACTAAATGCGATTCACTATATGCTGTCAAGTGACCCTGGATGGTTTGTCAGTGTGATGGGACTGTTTGTCCCATTCTCCAAATACCGCCAATAAAGTGCAGCAGCCCTATTTATGTGTGGACATTACTCTTCGGGGATATAAAGGTTAATGGCTGGAAAGGTCAGGAGGAGACCTTTGGCGTAGAATGGGGCACAAGATGGCAGAGGGTTGAAGCCTCAGCAGGAGGGTCACTGCCCTAACAGGAGAGGAGCAGGGCACCAACATCTAGCCCAGGGATATGCAATTAGCGGACCCTCCAGCTGTTGCAAAACTACAAGTCCCATCATGCCTCTGCCTCTGGGTGTCATGCTTGCTGCTGTCAGAGTCTCGCTATGCCTCATGGGACTTGTATTTTGGCAACAGCTGGAGGTCCGCTAATTGCATATCCCTGATCTAGCCAATTGCAAGCCCCTACTTACATACTGCTTCTTCCTCTTACACTCCACCTCTCCTCTACAAGGACTGCATGAGGATGATACTAACTTAAGTTTAGGTATTTAAACAGCTTTCATTAAAAAATGCATCTATTAATGTAACAATGGTTGCAGAGATGTATTAATTTGTGTCTTTTATATCTACCTCTATCTCTAGAGTTCTGCTTTAAAACTTCAAATTTTAACCTTTCCCTGCTCTAAAAACTAGAAAAAAAGAAAATAATGGATAGACTTTAATACACTTTTAGTGCATTGGCGTATAACATAATTACGCAATAATTCACACGTTTTGCGTTTCTAACTACAAGCTATACGATTAGAAGAAAAATGTCTACAGTCAGAGAACCTGTGGGAACATCAACAGTTTAAATTCATTGTTGGTATGAAAAGCAATATGAATGCATTAGTTAAATAAGCTTTTCTTTTATGAGATGCCAAAAATAACATATTTTTTTGATTAACTTCATAGACTGCTTATATCCATGCTTTTACTGTAGCTTCATTGACGCCTACAAAAGGGAGAAAAGAAAAGGAAGATCACCAAGATGACATAAAAAAGAAAGTGGCATGAGGAAGGGGTAAACATTGAGGGCAAAGTTCAGAATGGATAGGGAAATACAGAAGATTTATTAATACTGTGAGAGTTTTGCACAACAATCAGAAATGTAGTTCTGTTAAATCTCCTGGGAAAATGTAAAATCGCTGTACACATACTGCTAGATGGGTACTTGTTTACTCTTGTAATGTAATGTACATGTTGGGATGAGTCAAATCACCAAGGGCTTGGCAAATTCTGTTTGAAATTCATCAAACCCAATGCTAAAGGCAAACCTTGCTAAAGCCTATGGGAGGTGAATCCTGTTAGTAAGTTCTGGCCATTTTTATGGATAATAGGAAAGCTATTGTCAAAAAAGGCATGGGAAGCTAGGCTAGGGTAAGGTGACCAAATTTTTAAAATAATATCCGGGGGGCATTTTTTTTTTTACTAGTAATGGCGGCAATCAGCGACTCTCTGCCTGTCGCCGCCCGCCTCAAAGCCTGTCAATTCTTACTCTCCGGGCCCCGGCTACTATTGGGTGGGGAGCGGAGGAAGTTCACTCCACCAGGGAAGGCAAGGAGATAAGCAGGCAGGCGGCTGGCCGGGACTTGAGCCAAGGTAGAAGAACATGCGAGCGGAGCTGGATGGGCATGCACCCGAAACTGAAGAAATGTTCCCTCCGCTCCGACCAGCACATGATCATCAGAAAGGGGCACAGATAATTGAAAAAATACACCCCCCTAAGCTAATAGGAGCGGGGGGGGGGGGTGTAATTCAGGTTTTTTTTTTTATTCTTCACTGACTGTCTTTGAAATTGCCCCAGCCCCTGTTTAAATCCAATCCGGGGACAAAACTGGGGACAGACTTGGTCCGGGGACAGTGTCCTCAATCCGGGGACTGTCCCCTGAAACTAGGGATGTCTGGTCACCCTAGGCTAGGGGACATGTACCAATGCAACAAAAATTTAAAAAATACCCTGCAGTGGATACAGGGTGACGAGGGAGAAATTACCCAAATCATTTAACCACTTCAATACTGGGTACTTTCTTCCCCTTCCTATCCAGGCCAATTTTCAGCTTTTCGTCGCTGTCGCAATTTAAATGACAAGTTGTACCTCCCAACTTTTTGAGAACAAGGGACACCCATTAACAAAAGTATGAAGGCATAGGTCACACCCCCTGCTTTGCTTACCTAAAGGAGAATTATACAAAAAAAATGATAAGTTTAACCCACAAGTGATACAACCATGTACCCTGTGACGAACCCTCTGTCCTCAAACAGAACTAGGTCCGCCGTCAATGCTTCCTCTGTTCAGATCCAGCACCTTCCAAGCTTCTTTAGCCCCCCAGTCCACAGACACAACACCTCAGAGAAGGGCAAAACAAACTGCTTTATTTTCACACATGGACACACAGATATCTCTCCTCAAAAACACATTCCCTCCACCCTTAGAAAACAGGGCGGGTCAATCTGTCCAATGACAATGGCCACACAGGTCAGGTGTGTTCAAACTTCTCAATACACAGTCTTTTCAGTAGGGGGGTTGGAGGAACCCCCCTCCCTTTTTTCCTCACAGCAAACACACTTGCACACCCCATAATAGTTGACATCAGACACAATAGACAATAGAATACAGTCCCACCCCAAACCATCACAGCAAATAGTCCAACAGCATGGCACAGCACACATAATATATAGATATATACAGCACACATTATATACATTTTACAAGGTTCTAGTGTGGCTGCAAAGAGAGTCTGACTAGCACAGATCATAGCAGGGTTCTCATTCACCCTGTGCCCCTATTAGAGACACAGGGTGATCTACACATAAGAGGGCCTGGGGAAGCTGGACAAGGAGCCTCTAGAACTCTCCAGGGCAAGCTGAGCCGCACAAACCCCCGACCCAAAGTTACTCCTGTCACATACCCATTTGACATTTGTAGCATTTTGTTCACACAAATAGTGGTATTTATTCACCACTGGAATAGTTTTGCTAAACAAACTAAAAAATACAGAAAATTTTAGAAAATAAAGCATGTTTTTCTTTGTTTCTGTTATAAAAAAATTCAAATAAATAATCCTTCTTCATTAATTTAGGCCGAATTGTTTTCTGCTACATTTCTTTGGTGAAAATAACCCAAATCAGTGTATATTATTTAGTCTGTAGGAAAGTTATAGAGTTCACAAACTATGGTAAATACTGTATATATGAAAATCGATCAATCCTGATGTACTGACGGCCTATCCAATTCTTAAGGCCCAAAACCACCAAAACAGTACAAATATCCCCCAAATGACCCCTTTATGGAAAGTAGCCCGTTCAGAGCTATTCCTGTCCATTCATTCTGTGTAGCTGAGGCTGCAGAGATGGAGATTGAGGGCTGCATCCGCAATCTCCTTTCTCTGTCTCAAAGGTGGAACATCAGAGGTTTATTTAGACCCCTGATATTTCACCAAAGCCCCCCAATGGGGCTCCTAAAAAAACTGTAAAAAATAATAATAATAAAAAAAGATGTAAAAAAACAAAAAATTTAAAATGACCGACACCAGTGGCGGAACCACCAGGGTCGCAAAGGTCGCACTTGCTACTGGGCCCTGGCATTTCACCACCAAGTGGGGGCCCTAGGGTGTTAGCGGGGTCCTTCATGGTTTCTTGCACCAGAGCCCTGAAGGTTCTAGTTACGCATCTGTTTATGGACTTTTATAATTGCATCTATTTGTACTTTGTAGATTTTGAGACACCTATACACTACAGTGTATGTTAATTTGTGTATTTCTATGTTTTTTAAATGTTTTCATGTTATGCTGTAATTTTATGGTTTATTCCATCAGAGGCATGTATGTAATTTTCTACATTGATATTTTTTAAGTCCTTTTGAGATATAGCTGTTAATAAGGGGTTTTATGCATAGCTCCCAACTATCCCTGATTTCGAGGGACTGTCCCTGATTCGGAACAAAGTCCCCCATCCCTCTTTCCTTCTCATTTGTCCCTCTTTTTGGTATGGTCTATCTAGTTGCATATAAAATGCACTTTTTATCTATCACAAAGTATTTCCCAGTGCTAAACCTTTCATCCAATTTCTAAATGTCTGCATTTGTAAATTCCACAAGCCAATATAAAGGAATAACAGTGATTAAAAAAAAATCACTTGTGGGTTAAACTTATCATTTATTTTGCATAATTCTCCTTTAGGTAAGCAAGGCAGGGGGTGTTACATATGCCTTCATACTTTTTTAAATAGATGTCCCTTGTTCCCATCTCAAAAAGTTGGGAGGTATATATACAAAATTATGGGATTTTTAAGGTGGCATAATTGACATAACATTGTTTGTATAAACTTTTGGCAACCATTTTGGTATGTGGTGCCTTGATCCTCGGAAAACCCGGCTAACCACTAAGTTGGGAGGTATGTATATGGGATTAGGTAGTGTGGGTTATCTTTCTTTTTACATTGCTTTTCAAGTTTGCTGGCAGTTTTGCATGTCTCATGACACTTCATTAATCTAAACACCACAGTATGTCACCACTGCAAGAATCCTTGGTTACAGACTCCCTTGCCTTCCATCTAGGCCCTATCTCGTAGTCTTAAGCCTCGTACGCACGGTACGATTGTTGGCCAACCTGAGCGTCTGATTTTTGTCAAAAGGGCGTGTGCCAGGATCTTGTCTTGCATACTAACGGTACACAATTGTCATGCCACAAACACAAACTTAGTGACGTACTACAAGGAATTTCAGCTCTTGAGTGCCACCCTTTGGGCCCCTTCTGCTAATTTTGTGTTTGGTGAGCATTGATTCCGAGCATGCATGTTTGTACTTTCGGCTTTTGTGTGACGGTAATCAGACGTCAAACCGTTGTCTGCCAAAAATTTACTAGCCTGTCATCCAACATTTGTTGGCCAAAAGTTGGACAACAATTGTCAAAAGGAGCATACTAATGGTCAGATTTTAGGACAACAGTCTGTCAACAGACAATCCCCTGCCAACAATCGTACCATGTGTACGAGGCTTTATAGGTTAATTTGCTAAAGGCAAAAAGGCTGTTAACTTTGCAAGGTAAATTTCCCTTAGCTTAGTGAATGAGGTAAATCTCTGCTGACTACTATCATCTAATCATGTGCAAGCAAACATACTTTATTTTTTTTATTTTTTTCTTTGCACTTGATTGGGCATTCTTTGCAAACTGAATTTTCAGCACATTTACTTAGCTAAGAGAAAAGTGAAATTTCCCTTACAAGGTGAACAGCCTATTTGCTTTTAATAAATTAACCCCTTAGTGTTGGGACAAGTGCAAATATCTTTATTACCATTCCAACATGCAGAAAAGTTTCATCCCCACAGAAGGGAGGAAAGACAATTGATATATGACTCAGTTTGACAGCTTTTTTGGCCATTCACAAAAATCTGCCTTTTCATTTATGGCAATATCTCTACCTAGTGTGACAGGGCTGACCCTTGTCATGTGGTCAGAAGGGTTAGATGCCACCCAGGGTTCTCACTTATGCAGGTTTAAGGGCTCCAGGATATCTGTTCTCAAGCCTCGTACACACGACCGGTTTTCTCGGCAAGAAAACTGCTGAGAGAGCTTTTTGCCGAGAAAAACGGTCATGTGTATGGTTTCTCGTCGGGAAAACTGTCTGGAATCTCGATGAGAAAAATAGAGAACCTGCTCTCTAATTTTCTCGTCGGGATTCTCGGCAGAGTTTTCCTGCCGAGAAAACCGGTCATCTGTATGCGTACCTGTTCCACGGTAAACCCACGCATGCTCAAAAAGACTTTGCGCGGTAGCATACAAGGGCAGTGTAGGGTGTAGGAAGATGACGGCGACGGCATTGAATGTGACGAGCGCAGGCTCGTCGTAGTCGATGACGTCACCGCGTTCTTGCCATTCAAAAGAACGGCGGTTCTTTTGAATGGCCATGTGTACACTCAGCGTGCAAGACAAGCTCGCCGGGAATCCCGACAGAAAACCAACCTTTTTTTTTCCGACGGGATTCCCGCCCGTGTGTACGAGGCTTAAGTTGAGAAAATTTGTTTTGCATTTTTTTACAGGATTGGTAATTCCAATATTTGTTTCTGAAGCCTAGAGGCTTTATGGAGGATTGAGAGTGAAGAAACCTTCAGTCCACAATTTACTGGAAACCGGCATCCTGATTGTGCAGGTGTGCACAGCCCTTGTAGTATAAGGACTGTCTATGTTTGAGGGCTCCTTCCACTGGGAGAGTGTCTTCTGGCCTCAAGGTTGTCACCTGAGATGTATTATAAGACTGTGTATACTTAGGCAGGAGCCTGTGCAGCCCTATCATGGGCTATCTGTTTGTCACCAAGCTGAATGAGGTTATGTGGTAAGTCTGTGCGGAAACAGGTTCAGGGGCTATTCAGTGTAGATAGCAAGAGGGCTAGGGATCTTTTTTGTTTTTTTGTAGTTGCGGCGCTGAAATCCTTTGCAAGGGTAACCCTTTGTCTAATTTTAGAATTTTACTTTTCAAAAAAGTGGCCCAAAAGCCCTGAAATGAACTTCACTGGCTGGACTGAAGTTCATGAAAAACAATACACTTGATCTGAGCTCCACACTAGTTTAAAATGTTCACCTATGAAATTGCATTGGTGCATTGTTAATTACCAAACATACGCATGCTTGGCATTAGTTAAGAGACAAGTTATG
Source organism: Rana muscosa (assembly GCA_029206835.1). Classification (NCBI taxonomy): domain Eukaryota; kingdom Metazoa; phylum Chordata; class Amphibia; order Anura; family Ranidae; genus Rana; species Rana muscosa. The sequence goes on from CM055117.1 coordinate 240,029,315, forward strand.
CTTTACTATTGTAGCGCACACACCCCTATCTGTACCTGCATTTAATTAGGCTCTTCGCAGGCAGATAATAAATAGTCTCTCTAACAGCAGACAGGTTGGAACAAGACACAGGACAACTTAGGTGGGAGGAGGTCCAGGCACAAACTCAAATGATTTCTTCAGACTGTTTAGGTTTCACAAACAGTTTTGGCGCACGATCTCTGCCACAGGCGGTGAGGTTCGTCTCTGCCACAGTCCGGGTGAATAAAAGTCACTGCCACTGACTTGGAGAACGGGTCACTGCCACTGACCTGGTGAATAGGGCTTCGCCCTATGAAGTCACTGCCACTGACTTGAAGCGAGTAGGGTCACTGCCACTGACCTGAACGAGTAGGGTCACTGCCACTGACCTGAAGAACTACCTTCTTTAAGTAATTGGCCCATGTCAAGGAGAACATCCCTCCGGAGAGTTACCAGAGGCCCTCACCGTCACCACGACTCTGCACTGGGTCTTCGGAAAGGGTTACCTCCCTGGCCTCCTCATCTCAGATACGGGTCCCCTCGCAAGGCGGCACCCTGGGAGCTCTCGATCCCTAGCGGACCCCAGCCGAAGGTTGCTGGGCCCCGGGCCTTCAAATAGTACCTCACCCCAGACTGAAGGTGTCTGCGATGGAACAGGAACTCCACCTCCGGGCCTAAGACACCCGGAGACGATCCTCCTCACGCCCAGGCCGAAGGCGCCTGGGCGCGGATGAACCACACACACCCAGGCTGAAGGTGCCTGGGCGTGGACGAACGAACCCCAATGGAAGATGTCCGCCCCCTTTTATACCCTCTCCCGACAGGCACAGCAGGTTCTCCGCCCTGCCGTACTACTGCCGAGAGGGGACACAAAAGGTGCAGCCCTGGATTGGTGGTTCAACCCTGGCCCATGGTGACAGCGCCACCTGTAGGCCACAGGGAACCGTGCACCAACACTATCTCCCATTAACAAAAATGGTCCATTAACCCTAACAATCAATGTGTCTGAGCCTAATTACCACCCAGACACTACCCCTAAATTGAACACCCTGCTACACTATCTACACGGGGAGGGAAGAAGTGTGAACACTTGATTTGCAAAATGTTCTATTTGCTGGTGGAAAATTTTGTTTATTACGGCCTCATGCACACTGAAGCTGATAAATGGAAGTTTTTGGGAGTATGGGCGTTTTTCTTAACAGCCCTTAAACTCCCCTCTATGTTATCCTATGTGTCTATGCACACTTGGAAGCTTTTTGATATTTAACAGCAGGGGAGTTTATGGGCTCTTGTCTGACTGCCCTAAAATCACATTCAAGAGCAGTTCTTCTGACCAAAAAAACGCTGAACGCTTAAAAACGTGCATAAACATGCATAAACGCTCATAAACGCTCTTTTTTAAGCTGAATGTAAGCTGGTGTAATTAAAAAAAAATGCCCAAAAATGCTGACGCTGAAAACCACGCATAAATGCTTTAAAAAAAACACTGCTAAAAGCGCGTTTTAAAGCAGCGTTTCTTACCAACAATCCGACATCCAGAACGACTTTTTTGAGCATCATGTGTGCATGGAGCCTTAAAAAAAACAAAGACAAATCCCCCCAAAAAAAGGGGGTATAAAGGGGCAAATGAGAAAATCTATTGCTAATGAAAGAAATGGGACAAACGCTAAAGAAAATATCTAAATATAGGTTTTAAATTTGCAGACATGACATGATTAGATTTTAGAAAGAAGCAATGACGACTAAAACCATTATCAAATATATCTTTTGTATATTCATCTCAGACATATTATAATATTGTGCAAGAATATGGGAAAATTCATACTGCAATATGATTGCACAAACGATTTTTCCATCATGTTCAGCACCGCTTTCGGTATGTGAAAGTGCCTGCCAGGTTCTATATCACTTACTTCTGTTTTGTGGTGAAGTTATCAGGTTTTAGCTTGAGAAGATTGTGACCCTAGCAGATGTGGGACATTTACACACCTCCCTTTGCACGAATGGAAATGTCTGCTTAAACTGTATGTCAGGGGCAGGGCTAAAAAACAAAAAAAATAAAAAAACATATGCAGTGCCTCCAGGGCTGGTGCAAGGATTTTTGGCACCCTAGGCGAAACCTAATTTTGCCGCCCCCCCCCTTGCTCCACCCCTGACCCCACCCCCTTTTCCCTGCCCATGTAAAGCCTACCTTTTTAATGAAGCGCCCATCAAATGCAGCCCACCAGCGCCCATCAAATGCAGCTTCACCAGTGCCTATCAATGCAGCCTCACCAGTGCCCATCAATGCAGCCTCACCAGTGCCCATCAATGCAGCCTCACCAGCACCCATCAAATGGAGCCTCACCAGCGCCCATCAAATGCAGCCTCACCAGCGCCCATCAAATGCAGCCTCACCAGCGCCCATCAAATGCAGCCTCACCAGCGCCCATCAATGTAGCCTAACCAGCGCCCATCAATGCAGCCTCACCAGCGCCCATCAATGCAGCCTCACCAGTGCCCATCAAATGCCGCCTCACCAGCGCCCATCAATGCAGCATACCAGTACCCATTAATGAATGTTTGCTTGCTTCCTTTCATTCTGGAGTCGGGACACAGACACAGTCCTTCGCCGCCGCTGCGCCTCTGACACTCTGACACTATGTGGGAACGGAGCGGCGGCTGCCTGCTGATGCTAAGACTTAGTTGCTTGCTGCAGAGAGAAGAGAGTAGGAAAACCAGTGGCCGGGCACCCTAGGCAGCAGGGTGCCCTAGAGTGCCTCTCTGCAATGCATGCACATTTACCCATATTTTATTTCTTTAAAGAAGCTGAAAGTGAGTCCTGTATGCCAATAAATGCACTAGGCTGCTAATTTCCTATTGTAAATGACAACATACAGGATTTTATGGACATAAGTCACAAAAATTTGTGTCAGCTCTGCCTCATACTCTTTTTGTTAAACGACCTAATTCCTCCCTCTCTCTTCATCTCTACAACATGCAGAGTAATTGTTTTGTAGTTCAAGATAAGAACTGGGAGGACTGAGATAACATAGACCGAGAATAATGCCTCGTACACACGATCGCGATTTCCAACAAGAAAACCACGTTTTTTTTTTCAGCAGGAAAACGCCTAAAACTTGTCTTGCATACACACGGTCACACTAATCTTGGACGAAATTCCGACCATCAGGAACGCGGTGACGTACAACACGTATGACGAGCCGAGATCAATGAAGTTCAAAAGCAGTTTGGCTCTTCTGCTTGATTCTGAGCATGCACGTTTTTTTTTCGCGTCGTAATTGCATACAGACGACCGCGATTCCCAATAGGAATTTTTCCTGTCACGAAAATTGAAATCCTGCTCTCAATCTTTTCTTGGCCGGAATTCTCACAGAAAAAGTGCGATGGAGCATACACACGGTCAGAATTCGCGACAAAAAGCTCACAACGCACTTTTCTCTTCGGGAATCGCGTATACGAGACATTAGACAAGGGACAGCTTTTTTTCTGAACACATCAATGAGTATTTCCTCCTCACCTCTCCATTCGCAACCATTGGTGACCTAGTTTATGGAGGGTTCTGTGGCAGATGTTGTGCCAATAGAGCAGTCAGATCTTATATACTGTATGTACTTTACAGTCAAATTGAAAGTTTATATACTATATTATACTTTATCTAAAACTAATAAAAATGTTGTATTAGCATTTGAGAATAAGTGTCATCTTTTTGTTTCAGGATGTATCATCGTAGGAAAAAAAAAATATTTTACCACAACTAACAGATCCAAAATAACCTAACCAGGGTTTACTTTATCTATATAAGTGTACTGGAAGTTGCAGAGAGGTCACAGTGCTTGTTATTTGCAACGTCTAGACATTTCTGACACTGCAAAGATATTGTTAGAACAATTAATAAAACCATGTTGTCTGCAATAGCAGAATGTGGAAATTGATCACAGGTGTATAAGGCAAACAGGAGAATATCATATTCAAAATAAACTCCTGGGAAACAGCCATAGGTGTGCGCAGGGGAACACTCTAATCATGCCATGCGGCCCAGATTCACCCTGCTGATTTTTCACCAAAGCCCCCCAACGGGTCTCCTAAAAAAATAGTAAAAAATAATAAAAAAAATAATCTAATAATAAAAAATAAAAAAAACTATACACCGTCCTATACTGCCCTACTGACACCAACTGCTGCCCTACTGTCACGTCTCCTGCCCTACTAACACCACACTCATTCTCAGCTTGTCATGTATTTGTAAAATATACTTATAATAAAACGAATCGTTTTGCAGGGGCTTCGGCAGCGGTGCCCATTCATTTCAATGGGCAGGGGTGTTTTAGGAGCAGTGTATTCACCGCTCCTAAACTGCCTCAAGGATGCTGCTTGCAGGGCTTTTTTTAACCGCTCCAGTGTGAAAGCACTCGGGCTTTCACACTGGAGTGACAGGAGAGGCACTTTTCAGGCGATATTTTTAGTGCTAAAGAGCCTGTTAAGCTAGGGTGACCAGACATCCCCGGTTTCAGGGGACAGTCCCCGGATTGAAGACCCTGTCCCCGGACCAAGTCTGTCCCCAGTTTTGTCCCCGGATTGGATTTGAACAGGGGCTGGGGCAATTTGAAAGACAGTCAGTGCAGAATAAAAAAAAAAATCTGAATTACACCCCCCCCCCCGCTCCGCTGCTCCTACTACCTTAGGGGGGTGTATTTTTTTCCTTTATCTGTGCCCCTTTCTGATGATCATGTGCTGGTCGGAGCGGAGGGAATATTTCTTCAGTTTCGGGCGCCCATTCCGCTCCCGCTTACATGTTCTTCTGCCTTGGCTCAAGTCCTGGCCAGCCGCCTGCCTGCTTATCTCCTTGCCTTCCCTGACGGAGTGATCTTCCCAGTAGTAGCCGGGGCCCGGAGTGCCATGCCGTGTACATACGATCGGTTTTACCGATGAAAACAGTCCGATGGACTTTTCTCATCGAACAAACCGATCGTGTATGGGCCCCATCGGTGAGAAAAAAATAGAACATGTTTTAAATTTATCCGATGGGAAAAAAAACGATAGCAAATTCCGATCGTCTGTGTGGAACTCCATCGGAGAAAAAACCCACGCATGCTCAGAATCAAGTCGAAGCATGCTCAGAAGCATTGAACTTAATTTTTCTCGGCTTGTCGGAGTGTTTTACGTCACAGCGTTTGGAACGGTCGGATTTTTGACTGATGGTGTGTAGGCAAGACTGATGGAAGTCAGCTTCATCGGATTTCCGATGGAAAAATCCATCGGATTAGAATCCATAGGAAATCCGATTGTGTGTACAGGGCTTAAGACTTGACAGGCTGCGAGGCGGGCGGCGACGGGAAAAGAGTCGCTGATTGCTGCAATAAACTAGTAAAAAAAAAAAAAATATGTCCCCGGATTTCATTTTAAAAATCTGGTCACCTTATGTTAAGCGCCTCAGTGTGAAAGCAGCCGTAATGTTTTTCAAGCAGGGTAAATAACCTCTTTAAATGCACACAAGTACCCAGCAATAAGCTTGTTTTTAAGTACTGAACTCTGAAATGAATGCTGACCGAAGGGTCTGTCCTTGTTGAAGCCCTTGTTCTATTTTTTTCGATGATTAGGCCCCACCTATATACTTAGGGAAGTGATGGGTAAATGATTAACCACTTCCTTACCCGCCCATAGTCAAATGACGTCCTGGGCTTTGTGGGGGGGATATCTGAATGATGCCTGCAGCTAGAGGCATCATTCAGATATTTTTCTCTTCAGCCGGCGATTCTGCGCACGATAAGAACGATCATAGCGGCGGTTCCGCCGCTTGATCGTTCTTATAGGCGGCGGGAGGGGCCATCCGGTGCTTCTCTGGGCTCTCCCGTGCCATCGGGGGCCCGGAGAAAGAATCGTCCGGCGCCGCTGTCTTGTCACATGACAAGCATAGAGATGACTGGTGACCAGATGGTCACCAGTCATCTCTATGACCGTCGGAGGCCCGGGCGCAATGTGATGACGTCACACCTGGGTCCTCAGAAGTAAACAAAGCCGCGATTGCGGCTAGGTAGCATGAGATTGATGAATTTTTTTTCACGATCTCATGCTTTCCAGCCTGGAGGACAGATGTTGGGTCTTATTGACCCCGCATCTCTCCATAAAGAGGACCTGTCACACACCATTCCTATTACAAGGGATGTTTACATTCCTTGTAATAGGAATAAAAGTGATCAAAAAAAAAAAAAATAAGAAAAATTAAGTAAAATAAAAAAATAAATAATAATAAAAAAAATAATTTAAACGCCCCTGTCCCCGGTAGCTCCTGCTCAGAAGTGAACGCACAGGTAAGTCCTGCCCACATATGTAAACACCGTTCAAACCACACATGTGAGGTATCGCCGCGTGCAACAATTCTAGCACTAGACCTCCTCTGTAACTCTAACCTGGTAACCTGTAAAAAATTTCAAAGCGTCGCCTATGGAGATTTTTAAGAACCAAAGTTTGGCGCCATTCCATGAGTGTGTGCAATTTTAAAGAGTGACATGTTAGGTATCTATTTACTCGGCATAACATCATCTTTCATATTTTACAAAAAAATTGGGCTAACTTTACTGTTTTGTTATTTTTTAATTCATGAAACCATTTTTTTCCTAAAAAAAAGGCAATTGAAAAATTATTGCGCAAATACCATGCAAGATAAAAAGTTGCAATGTTCGTCATTTTATTCCCTAGGGTGTCTGCTAAAAAAACATATATAATGTTTGGGGGTTCTGATTAATTTTCAAGCAAAATAATGATGATTTGTACATGTAGGAGAGAAGTGCCAGAATAGGCCCGGTATTGAGGTGGTATAAAAAGCCCTGTATTGAAGTGATTTTAAGGTCCTTGAATGAATGTCAAAACACTAGGCAATCATGTGCAATTAATCTTCACTTTAGGAGAAGAGAACTAGATAAAAATAACCATTATTAAATACAGTATAATTTATTGATTTCTATTTGTTTGTCCTTTTTCTAAATTTGTAGCTTTGCTTAAATAAATTTGAAGGGAAGTGTTGCTTTCTACCTGCCAAAAATATTTTTTATTGTTCAGCCAGCAATATCCATGCCTAGATGCCCCTCTATTAGATAGCATAAATATGTCTATGACCTCTAATGCACCCACTGATTGGACAGTAAAGGGACAGTGATAGAGTAATGGAATATGGCATATACTTTCCCCTCCTGTAAGCATGTTCACGGTGTTAGCTCCTAGAACTTTGCAAAGCGATACAACCCTGATTGACTTACAGGCCTGACCCTCCTTCTCTTAATTTGAGGCTTGTTGTACAAGGGGTATTGGGAAGCTATTATAAAAAAGGGTACTACCTGTACATTAGTTGTATGTAGAAACTAGACTTGTGCACAACGGAAAAATTTGTTTAGTTTCGGTTCGTTTCTTTTCGGTCCTGTTGATTCGTAATCGTTCATAATTTTGCTAGACGGGATTTTTCGTGTTCGGACTGATTCGTATTTTCGCAAGCGACATTTTTCGTTGAATCGGAATGATTCGTATTAATGTAAGCCTTATTTTTCATTGATTTATAATTCGTACTTTCGGTAGAGTACATTGATTTTCGTTGATTCTGGACAACACTCCTACTTTTGTAACTTTTTTTGGGTTCGTTGATTTGTAATTTTCCGTGTCTCTCTCACAACGACGCTGCCTATTATGCCTAATGTGCTTCGAATGGATTTGTACTTTTCTAAATACATTGCGGTTACTTGTAACGATTCGAAATCTCGTATTTTACTTTAGTTTTTTTCATGCGGCTATAGCCTCCGCCCCTGTACACCATTTTGAGAGGGAGTTCAGCACGGTGTTTGAGAAGCAGAGAGCAGAGCAGAGTGTTATTGTGCTTCAAATGGATTCGTACATTCGTAACTTTTTTCATAACGAATTATGCCGAAGACATTCGGGCATTCGCTATTTGCGATATAATTTTATTCGTAATTGCTTTGTTCGGAAATTCGAATGCTTCCGAATGTCCGAAAGTTGCTAAATTCGGACGAATTTCGATTTGTTACGAAACTAATTGCACAAGCCTAGTAGAAACACATTTACCAATTTTACTAATATAACTGGATACAATTATGTATTTTACAGCTACATAGAATTCAGCCTCAGCAGAAATCTACATACCTGTCTCATGAGCATTTGATGGAAGCAGCCGTGTCCTACCCCCCAAGCCATAGTTGTCCAGGGCAGGAAACCTGAGCTAGTTAGCCTTGATACAATTGATGGATTGCCCCAGAATATGTATACAGTACAGAAGTTTAGGAATGTTTTTAGACACACAGGAGAGTAATGTCCGAAAAAAAAAAGACCAAGTAGTCCATCGATTCTGTCATGTGTTTTTTAATTTTTTATTTATGTATGATTTTTCTTCCTTTCTTTCTTTTTATTTATTTGCTCTATGGTTATCCCAAGTCAACTGACTGTTGACTGACTTACTACTCTGGTGGAAGTTTATTTCAACCATCAACTACTCTTTCAGTAAAATAATATTTTCTAACAATAGTTTTGAACTTTCCTCCTTCTAGTTTGAGGTCATATCCCCATGTTCTTGACCTTGGCTTTACATTAAAAATACTGCCCACCTAAACCTTATTCACACCCCATAGTTAAAGGTTTCAATCATATCTCCCCTTTCCATTTTTTCCTTCTGACTGTACATATTAAAGTGATTAAAGTCTTGTTTTTTTTTCTTTGAAAAATAACAAACATGTTATACTTACCTGCTCTGTGCAGTGGTTTTACACAGAGCAGCCTAGATTCTCCTCTTCTCCGGTCCCTCGCCGGAGCTTATGGCCAAGTGCCCTCACAGCAAGCAGCTTGTTGTGGGGTACCCGAGCCGGGCCACAGCTCCCTGTGTCCATTCAGACACGGAGCTGCGGTTCGGCCCCATCCTTTTTTTTCCTCATTCGCCAACTGACTTTGATTGACAGCAGCGGAGAGCCAATGGCGCCCCTGCTGTGTCTCATCCATTCACGAGGGAGAGTCCCGGAAGGCTGAGGTACTTGTGAACATAGCTGGACCAAGATGGGGCTCAGATAAGTATTAAGAGGGCTCAGGCATAGAATGCATTAAGATAATTAACCTTCTGCCTTTACAACCACTTTAATTCCTGAAGTTTATGATATGTTTTATCCCTCAGTCCTTTCACCATTTTTTGTTGCCCCGTCTCTGCATTCGTTCTATCTTATCAATATCCTTTTGTAAGAAAGGCCTTCAGAACTGGATACAATGCTCTAAGGCCTTATTTACACTTGCTCAAAATACTGAGGCTTAAAAACACGCCTATAGTATTAATGTGAGTTGTTCGTCGAATTTGCATTGCATTTAACACGTGTTAACGGCGAGTTAAAAACACTCAAAAAACACCCTGTGTGCTTTTGACACGAGTTTGATGAGCGTTAAAGACTCACCATAGATGCCTAGGGTTTTTCTTGGCTGCTGTGAACAAGGCCTAACTCCCTGCTAACGTGCCACAGACACATTGAAAACTCGCTGCAAACACAAGCCAGTGAGTTTTTATTTGTACTTTACCATAGACTTGAATAGAAAGAGTTAAGATGCTTCAACTCCTTCCAAAACCTACATAAAGCTTCATTTTGAAGCACAGCAACGCAACCAAACACAAACTCTTCCTGCTTTGATATTGTGAACAGCACTATGTGCTGTCCATAGTAATAATTACAGACTGCTTTACTAGGAGTTTGAGGAAAGTTAAAAATGCACCCCAAACTCCTTCTTTTAATGCCAGTATGAACAGGGCCTAAATAGGGTCTCACTAAAGATCCATATAGGGGAATCAGGACCTCCTCTAGTGATGCAACTTAGAATTCTATACACTTTTCCCACTGCCTAGCCTCACTTTTTGCTCATTTTGCAATCATCTGAAATAAATACAGTGGAACCTCGGATTACAAGCATAATCTGTTCCAGGAGAATGCTCGTAATCCAAAGTACTCGCATATCAAAGCGAGTTTCCCCATTGAAGTCAATGGAAACGAAAATAATTTGTTCCGCATTGACTTCAATGACATGCAATGCCGCATGCGGCCGGAGGCGGGGGGTGCCGGAGAGCCTCAGAAACGGACGAAAAGGCCCGAGGACACCTCAGCTGACCTCGGCAAACCTCGGAAAGACTTTGTTCCCGAGATTTGCCAAGCTGTCCTCGGGCGTTACCGTGCATTTCCGAACGGAGCTGATCGGCTCTGCTTGGCTCTGGCGCCCCCACCTCAGGCCAAACGAGGTACTGCACACTGCTTTGGCCTGAATCATGCTTGTTTCGCAAGACAACACTCGCAAACCGAGTTACGGTTTTTAAAAATACAGTGCTCGTATTGCGAAATGCTCATTAACCGCGTTACTCGCAATCCGAGGTTCCACTGTACTCCTAAAAGTTTTTCCTCTATAGGTCTGACCAACACTGTACCCCCAGTTTCCATTTCTTTGACCAATCTTCCAGCATATCATGTTTCATGTTATAGACACCTACATAAACATCAACCCTACTGCAAACTTTAGTGTCATCCGCAAAATGACATACCTTACTTTCAGAACTGCAGGGATGTAGGGGGATGCCTTCAGAACTGTAGACTTTCAAGCCAAATCTAGCCCACTTCCTTCCATGCACCTCCATTTTATTCAATAATACATACATACCTCAATTTCAGATCTCTTCTGGACAACCACTTGACAGGATCCTTCTTTTTCTCCTCTGGCATTGGGTTGCCCTTACTGCTGTATAAACCAATAATTATGCTATGATGTGGGAGAGACAGTCTGTGGCTGTGCACCATCTCACTGAGAGATCAGGTTGCTTGATTTTCCTTCTGATGCACCGCCGCCTATATATTTTGCACAGATGCATAGCTGAACCGATACTGTATGCGCCTAAAACCGATACTGTATGCGCCTAACTGATACATAATCCTTGTAACATACATTTATTTTACATGTGTTAGCTATTTCACCAGGGTTTAACCATTACCTTTCTAGATTCTTGCCTACAATTACCTTTAATTTACAAGTGTTCATTTATTCCCTTTCTTGTACTGATCTTGCTGATTGTCAGGAAATAAGACATTCTTCACTAAAACCTAAACAAAAAAAAAAATATAGTAAAAATCTTACCAGCAATTTTTTTTTCAATTAAATAACACATTTACATGTGCAATTCTATGCAAGTTATAAAACAAGACACAGGCTTAGGGAAATGTATAAAGTAAATAGTTAAACAAAGCCACACTAAGCAAAATAAGGTGAAAATATATAAATGGGATGGGCAATTAGTCCATAAACTGTAAGTAAATGATTCCAAACATCATTCATAAAGCAATAAGTATTTAGTCCATAGAACACAAATGTGTATATCCTGAAAGTATGACTTAACACCAACACAGACTTGTACACTTCCACCACATAAAGTGCGCACTTACCGGAAGGCAAGCTATATAAGCTTGCGGCTATTAACCCAGCCAGAGCCTTTATCCAGGAGGTTTGGAAGCAGCAACTCAGGGTACTTGATATGGTGAAGTAAAAACGGCAGGATGTTTGATCACTTAGTGGTCATGGACGTGAACCAGGTATTACCCAAAAATAGCAAGGAGCTTACCATCGTGTGAAATCATAACTTTACAAATTTATTAAAATAAAAAGTTGCACTTACAAGAAGTAGGAATAAAAACATCAAAAGTTTAATAGCCGGCCGGCTTGTGAACACCCATCCACTTGGATTTACAATGCGATGACGTCAGCACACCACTCTTCCCGACGCGCGTTTCGTCACACTCTGGCGTCATCCTGGGGCACAGGAGATGCACTGACACATTGTGTTATATAGTATAAACAAAAAACCACGCCTCGATCTGAGTCTCAGGTGGCAAAACCTAATCCTCCACAAAGAGGACTGGCAAAATGTAATCCTACATATAGGGGACTGGCAAGAGAGTTAGTACCAATATTAAATAATCATAATAATATATCTACAAAGAGGACAAGAATATTATAACAAGAATAGGACAGCCAAATGGGTTGGTCGGACTGGGCACTATTACGTTGATATTTATTGCTAAAAGAACAGGAGGCGGACTGTCATATTAAATCGGTCCATTTCTACTTTGACAATACTACTCAGTATATGTCTGTAAGAAAAAAACCTTTAAGGTGATAAGCCTGTTGTTTCTGAGCTCACATCCGGCGTGGAACGGTGTCAACCCTACACCATTAACAGACACTATCACCCGGATGTAGATCAAAATAATAACTTGTGGGACAAGGAGGAATGACTCGCCAATGCCCCAGTGGTAAAAATAAGATATAACTTCAGATATGACTAGTACAACATGTTAGTCGCAACAGAATATGTCTTGGAAATACATTTTCTGGATCCAAGACATATTCCGTGTGAACGGGTGTTCGCAAGCTGGCCGGCTTTTAAACTTTTGATGTTTTTACTCCTACTTCTTGTAAGTGCAACCTTTTATTTTAATAAATTTGTAAAGTTACGATTTCACACTATGGTGAGCTCCTTTCTATTTTTGGGTAATGCCTGGTTCACGTCCATGACCATTGACTGATCGAACATCCTTGGCTACCTGCCGTTTTTACTTCACCATATAAAGTACCCGGAGTTGCTACTTCAGAACCTCCTGAATAAAGGCCCTGGCTGGGTTAATAGCCGCAAGCTTATATAGCTTGCCTTCCGGTAAGCGCGCACTTTATGTGGTGGAAGTGCACAAGTCTGTGTTGGTGTTGAGTCCTACTTTCAGGATAAACTCATTTGTGTTCTATGGACTAAATACGTATTGCTTTATGAATGGTGTTTGGAATCATTTACTCATAGTTTATGGACTAATTACCCACCCCATTTATATGTTTTCACCTTTTTTTATTTTACTTAGCATTCTGTCACATGTGTTGCCATACGAAGGTGGCAGGAAAATGTGTCAAAGATGGATAGAAGTGGCTTCATTTATAAGAGACTTTGTAGTTGATTTACTAAAACTAGAGAGTGCAAAATCTAGTGCAGTTGTAAATGGTAGCCAATCAGCTTCTAACTATAGCATGTTCAATTAACCTTTGACAAAAATCCAGGAAGTTGGTTTTTATGCAGAGCTGCACCAGATTTTGAACTCTCTAGTATTAGTAAATCCACCCCATTGTCACTTTGCCTGCACTCTTTGTTCCTTTTCATAATTCGGCTAGTTCATAGAAATTCGTTTGAAGTAAAACTGGCCACAAACCTGAGCAATTCAAACAGGATGTATACATAATAAATGCATAAGCAGAGGGGGGAACTGGTTTGTGTATTTTGATGGGTGATGTATAGGTACTGGTTTGCAAGCAATAGGCAGTCAGAGCGTAATCCGTTTCGATACTGGTGCTAAAAGATAGTAACAGTTATAACTTGTGAACTGTTACTTTATAGAGAATAGTTACACATTGTTGTGGAAGGAAACAGGCATCTGAAGGAAACCCACGCAGAGGAGTTAACCACCTAGCCACCATGGTAAAGACGTCAACATGGTGCTAGGTACAGCTCCCAGCCTTTACCAGATGCTGAAGTGCACAGGGGCCAAACAAAAGATAACAGACTCACTTCACAAGCTAACACATCCAGATATGAATACTTCAACAACAAAAAATGTACAGATGTTTTCAGTTGAATCCAACGAGTTTTGCAGATTACAGTTACATGGACAAAAATAGTGTCCAATGGGCTGTATTGACGGGCTTTGGGCTTGTGTTTTCTGGCATCAGTTTGACATAATTTGAGACACTTTTGAGATCAATCAGAATTCATTAGCAGGTGCATTTGACCTGCAGCTGACATGCTTCTGACTTGCATTTGACATGCTTCAGATTTTGCATTCCTATAGACCTGCATGGGAATGAATGCAAAACCCACATGAAGCAAACAAAAGCCCATTGACACAGGCCCTAGGCTTGGTTAAAGCTCTGGGAACTTGGCATAATATATCTCTGTTCATGGAACAAAAGTGTTAGAACTGATTGACACCCACAATGCAAATGCAGCAGCATTTCAAGAACTGGGTTTATGCAAAAATAATTGGGTTTATGCAAGAAGCTGAACATTACTATAGTTCTCCAGATTTTACTATGTAAGTGTAGGTGCTAGGATAGTTAGATAAGCATTAGAGTGTGTTTTTGATAGGTAAATTTAGTTGTCACATTGTAGGCAGCTTGGTTTTTTTAATTGTTGGCTAAGGTAAAGGCATGTATCCAGTGAGATGTGATTGTTTAGTTAGGCCTGATCTGTGCGCTCGGCTGCTGCCAGTTTGCTGGATAGCTCCCTCTGTATCCAGGCAACTTGAGAGGTTTCTGGATGATAGATGTGGAGCTATGCAGATGGCAGCATGAATATGCAGCCCCAGTCTATACCAGAGAGAAGGCATGCTGGGAGACTATATTTTTTCTGGGAGCACACAGAGCTCTGGGTCTTGTAGTATTTGTATTTGCCCACTTATAAAGGACTCTGCTCTTGTGGCTCTACCATACCTCCCAACTGGCACGGATTGGGAGGGACTTCCCCGCAATGACAACCTACTCCCGCACAAGATGTCATTTTCCCGCATTATGAGGTGAGGAGGAGGTCCGAGGAAGAGGGGGAGAATGAAGGATGAAGAGCCCGACATATGTAAGTAGACACCTTTTTTTCGGCGGCCCGCGGCAACCACCCCCCCACTGAATGAACTGACAGATGTTTAAACAAATGCCTCCGGCTGCCCCCCCCCCTCGCTCAACAACAGGAGTGTTACATACGGCGTCCGCCTCCCCTCAACAACAGGTGTGTCTGTAAACTTCCATACGGCGACCGCCCCCCCCCCTGCTCAACAACAGGAGTGTGTGCAAACTTACATACGGCGTCCACCCCCCCCCCCACTCAACAACTTCACTTCACCTCACTTATGTTGTCTTGCAGGTATGGCTCTACTACTACTTAAGCTGAAATCTACTGTTTGTTACAATCCCGGACTTCACTAAAGTTTGCTCAGAGAGGAAAACCAATTCCTCAGGTGTACATAGTTCTTATTGTTAAAGTATCCCAGCACTTCCCTCATCCATAACCAAGTGCTCGAAAAATAAAAAACAACAAAAGCAACATCCCCTAGACTGGCTCCTCCGGGAGTAGCACTACATTTGTATCTACTGGACTATGCATGTAGCTCATTGTCTTATTGAACAAGGCCTGATACAACCATCCGGAGGGCAGCATGTCTTTAGAATGCTACAAAGCACCCAAAACCTACAAGGTCAGTCAAACCAGAAAGTTTATTTTGGGCTCATTCTTACTTTGTGGACCGGGAAGTGGAGGAAGTTCCCTCAAATATCACCATCTCATGACAGGACAACATTAATGCAGAACTAAAATCTCATAATCAACATTAACTATTTTAATCCTTATGCTGCTAAAGAGTAAATCATTTTTTATTTTTTTTTTATTTCTTCAGTTGCTTCCTTGTTTAAGGCCTACATCCTAGGAGTCTTCGTGGGCATGCTTTTTTCTTTCATCTTACAGTCCACAATAATTTTGGTACCAGAATTATTCATGTGTAGTGTATGTCCTTTGCTAAAGAACATTATTTTTATCAAGTTGTTATGGGTAAAGTTCCGCTTTAAATCTATTCTGACCACTATATTGAGATCAATTAAATTGCCTGAATATCTTTTAACCCTTTCACTGCTGGTCTTGATAATGGGCTTTTTTTTCTACTGTGTGAAACACATTGACCACAAAATGCTCTATGTAAAATAGTTTTATATATGAGTAGTTTTTAATGTTTTTAACAAAAGTTGTATTCAGCATCATATGTGATTCTTTTAATTTTTGTATGTTGTGATTAATACATTTGGAAATAAGTTTTATAGTTGTAGTGGACCCCCCAATAATTGGGGGTCGCTATGCTTAAATTTAGGGGCTAGCCTGAGCCCATAGTTGGACTCAGGCTGTTGAATTCTTCAAAAAGACTGGCTTCTGCTCTGAGGTAATGTTGCCTGGCAGTACAGTTCCCTGTGGCATGTGGGTGGCACTGCAGCCCCAGGCTCAGGTCGAACCACATGTAGCGTTGCAGCGTTATTGGGTGTCCTCTTTTGGCAGCCGTACAGTGGGCGTGGTCTACCCGCTGTGCATGCTGGGAGAGGATACATAAGGGGCAGACGCCATTATTCGGGGAGCAGTTTGCGCCTCCCGGCCCTCCAGGCCAGGGGTGCGTGTGTGTACCAGCCCCAGGCACCTTTAGCCTGAGGCTGCATCGCTGTAAGTAGGCCCAGCACCTTTGGCTGGGGTCTACACCCGAAGAGGAATCCCAGGGTACCCAAGTGAGGGGTGACCCGCTCTGAAGGAGCGGCAACCAGGGGAGGATCTACCCAAGGGGATCGGTGAGAGAAGTCACTGTCTCGGGAGAGGCCTGGTTACCTATCGGAGGGAAGGATTCTGTAGTCTGCCACAAGCCTAGTAACGTGCCCCATTGGCACCTAAGGACTCAAGTGTTACTAGACTGGGAAGTTCGAGACTTAGAGATTGTCTCCTGATCGTATCCCTAGGAAACCACAAGGAAATGTTCCATGCTCCACACCGTCTGCTAGGACCGCTCTTAGGGGGACTATCCGGGTGAGCAAAACCCACTCAGGCCTGAGTGGCGACGAGTGATAGTTAAGTGCCGTGTGCCTGAACCTGCCTCCCTGTTCACTCCTCTTTTTTATTTTTATTTTTTTATTTGTTTTTATTGGAGATTTTCAAATACAAAGACATACAGAAATAAAAAATTATATATAAAAAAAAAAGAAAAAAAAAAAGAAGAGGAAAAAACAAAACAAAGAAAAAAACAAAACAAAGAAAAAAACATTGCTCAGGCACGTACAACGTCCTCCTAGAACAGGTGCATATAGTATATCATGGCAATACAGGCAGGGCTCACAGTATATAGCATAGCAAATGTACGTCCACTACGTCTCAAAAAACGGCTATGCATATCATGCAGCTCATATCAGCCAGCAGTTTCCGGTTCTGCCAACCATGTGTGCCATACCCTATCATATTTCAAAAAACACCCTCTGTTGGCATACGTGTCTTTATAAAGGGGAAGGCTGGCGTTCACTGGCGTAACACTGACCGGGGGGTGGGCTTTTTCCAATGCATGGCAATATTTTTGCGAGCATAGAAGAGCAGGAGGCTGACCAGAATACATCTGGTAGATGACGGGACAACAGGTTCAATGATTCCCAAGAGACAGACCTCCATCTTCAGCGGAATGGAGGTCGAGGCCACCCTATTAATTAGGTCTAATACCATGATCCAGTATTGTTGGATCCCGGGGCACTGCCAGAAGATGTGGGAGAAGTCGCCTGGGGAGGCGCTGCATCTCCAACACTCCGAGGAGTGCGCAGGGTCCATTTTATTGAGTCTATGTGGGGTGAAATATGCCCTATGTACAATCTTGTACTGTACCACCCTATCACTGACCGGGGGGTGGGCTTTTTCCAATGCATGGCAATATTTTTGCGTGCTTAGAAGAGCAGGAGGCTGACCAGAATACATCCGGTAGATGACGGGACAACAGGTTCAATGATTCCCAAGAGACAGACCTCCATCTTCAGCGGAATGGAGGTCAAGGCCACCCTATTAATTAGGTCTAATACCATAATCCAGTATTGTTGGATCCCGGGGCACTGCCAGAAGATGTGGGAGAAGTCGCCTGGGGAGGCGCTGCATCTCCAACACTCCGAGGAGTGCGCAGGGTCCATTTTATTGAGTCTATGTGGGGTGAAATATGCCCTATGTACAATCTTGTACTGTACCACCCTATCACGGATGGATACCAGGGATCTAAAAGGTAGATCCCAGACATCATCCCAGTCATCAGTGTCTAGAGTGGGGATGTCCCTCATCCAGCTGGACCACAGCCTGTCAAGGGGCGGGAGAGACACACGGAGCAGATATGAGTACAAATGTGATGTGGGCTTTTCCGCACAGTTAGACCGCAGTGTTCTCTCCAGCTCCGACTGGGCACGATACAGGAGGAGTGCGGGAAATGTGCCTCAAATGCATGGGCCAGCTGACAATATCTAAAGAGGTAGTGGTCAGGCAGATTGAAATTGGAGGAAAGGTCTGAAAAAGGAAGTAGGGCATTATACGATACTATGTGTGATAGAGTTTTAACACCATGTTTTGTCCACGCATAGGGGTCTGGGAGGTTGTAAAAATGTGATAGGCTGGGATTCAACCAGATGGGGACGTTAGGGGAGATTTCCTGCGGTTTACATTTTTCGATGGCCAGGCCGGCCTTCCACACTCGCAGGGTGGTGAGCATAGACGGAGTCAGAGGATAAGGTGCGCCGTGGCCCCGATAAAGTAGAAATTGGAGGGCTTCCAGTGAACCCACCACTGTGGCTTAAAGCACAGTGGATGAGTTCGTCCTGTCCGGCTGTTACCACCACGCCGCAGTTACCAGCTGTGCGGCGAGGTAGTATTTATAGCAGTCCGGAAATGCCATGCCACCCTGCGTTCGTGGTCTCATCAATGTCGTAAGCTTGTATCTAGGTGGCGAGGGCCCCCAGATAAAAGGCAGAAAAAATTTGGTTCAGTTTCTGAAAGAAGGATTTAGGGATCCATTGTGGGGATTGGCGGAAAAGGTAAGTAAGCTTAGGGACAATTTTCATTTTAAGTAGGTTCACTCGCCCCCAGACCGAGAGGGGTAGGTTACTCCAGGACTTAAATCTGGATTGGGCCTCCAGGAGCACCGGGGTCAGATTCAGTGAGACATAGTCAGAAGCCATGATGGAGACATGGACTCCCAAATATTTGAAGGATTCAACCCACCGGAGGGGATTCCCCGGTAGGGAAGTGGAAGTGGCCTCACGGTCTATCGGAAAGAGGAGGGACTTGGACCAATTAACCCTGAGCCCAGTGACCGCAGCGAAGATGTCAAGGACCGATAATGCTCCTTGTAGTGACAGACCTGCATCATTTAGAAAAAGCAGCATGTCATCTGCGTACAAGGCTACCCTCTCCTCCAGCTGCCCCACACGGAGACCTTTAATGTGCGGTGAAGTGCGTAGAGCCTCAGCCACCGGTTCTATAGCCAGTTCACTCTTCTTTATCTCCAACTTTTCCTGTCAAGTTCTTAACCAAAGCAAAATAAACCTTTTTATTGGGTTTGATACTGTCTGGACATTGGCCTTCCTTAAGAGAGAGAATAGACTTCTTCCTACACTCTAGGGTGAAGAACCAACGGAAAGAGGTAACTCGCTGCAAGACCCAAAAATAGATAACACCGCTCACCCTCTTCAACAAGGAGGACACTGGGCATGTGGCATGGTGTGTCCCACCTGCTAGCGGAGGTAAGCAGGAAAGGGATCTGTGTGCTACATAGTTTTGTGTTGAATCTGAATCCTTAGGTGACTTCTTATAATGTCCCTAATTTTTATCTTGTTGTAGTCATATTGGTTTCAGATGATGGCACCCTATGTCTTTTGCACAGCGTCACTCTGCTTTCATCCTTTATTTTTATATATCCAAGTTTATTTTGGGAAAGGGTATGGTGGAGAGTTCCCGGAAAGATGCTGATGGTGCCATTTGTCTCAGAGGAGAACAAAAACAACCAGGATATCATTTCTAAACTCATAATAGAACAATAATTTTTTAACCTGTCTGGTCAATATAGCCCTAAGAGCTTCTCAGTGGACATCTGCCTGCTGCACTAGATGAGATTGTCCCTGTCTCCTCAAAAATAGCTGGATTAGGCAACTGTCATCTTATGTCTATGAGCTAATTAAGTCTGCCTTTGTGTATACAGGAACAAAACAAATGATAAAAGAGCTACAGAGAAAAAAAGAGAGAGAGGAAGAGAGTTATGAAGGAATTCTGAAGGAGTCAAAGATAGCTTTTAATGAATAAGCCTATTTGGCAAAATATAAGTACTGCAGTTCTGATCATTTAAATTGCTTCAGAAAATTTAGTACATTGTTCAGGGGAATATGCACCCAAATGGAAAAGACTTGGCTTCCCATAGGCATGAGCCATCTGTGCCAAATGATGTATATGCAACTAGACAGTTAGCAGTATTCCTATGTAAAACAGCTGAAAGTCAGAAGAAAAGCAGCTGACATAACCATTGCTGCAGGACAGGACAGTCCAGAAAGTTTCGGTTTCTGACTACAACAAATGTCATTAACTCCAGGAATTAAACAAAATCTATCTTTATAGTGGGGCCCTCTGCACTGCCAGGGTTAAATGCTTGTTTAGTCTAGGGGTGCATGGATATTTCCTACCCCTATCTCTCAGTCTGGCAGGCTCTAGTGCAAACTGACATTGAATTACAGCTAACACTTAACCACTTAAGCCCCGGACCATTTTGTTGCTAAAGGACCAGGCCCCTTTTTGTGATTCGGCACTGCGTCGATTTAACTGACAATTGCATGGTCATGCGACGTGGCTCCCAAACAAAATTGACGTCCTTTTTTTCCCACAAATAGAGCTTTACTTTGGTGGTATTTGATCACCTCTGCGGTTTTTATTTTTTGTGCTATAAACAAAAATAGAGCGACAATTTTGAAAAAAATTACATATTTTTTACTCTTTGCTAAAATAAATATCCCCAAAAAATATATAAAAAAACATTTTTTTTCCTCAGTTTAGGCCGATACGTATTCTTCTACATATTTTTGGTAAAAAAAATCGCAATAAGCATTGGTTTGCGCAAAAGTTATAGTGTCTACAAAATAGGGGGTAGTTTTATGGCATTTTTATTAATAATTAATTTTTACTAGTAATGGCGGCGATCAGCGATTTTTATTGTGACTGCGACATTATGGCAGACACATCGGACACTTTTGACACATTTTTGGGACCATTGTCATTTTTACAGCGATCAGTGCTATAAATATGCACTGATTACTGTGATAATGACACTCGCAGTGAAGGGTTTAACCTCTAGGTGGCGTTGTAGGGGTTAAGTCTGACCTATTGAATGATTCTTACTCTAGGGGGCGTGGCTTGGCATGTGACATCACTGATCGTCGTTCCCTATGACAGGGAACAGACGATCACTGACATGCCACTAGGAAGAACGGGGAAAGGTTTGGTTTACACTTACCTCTCCCCGTTCTTCAGCTCTGTGACCCGATCGTGGGACACCGGCGGTAATCGGGTACGCGGATCCCGCGGGCGCGGTTATGGAGCTTCGGACCAGGTCGCGAGCACGTGACCCACGGACGGGTTCTTAAAGGGGACGTACCTGTACTGTACACCCTTGTGCCTGTCCGTGCCATTCTGCGGACGTACATCGGCGTGAGGCGGTCCTTAAGTGGTTAATAAGCATTTACAGCAAACAGTTATTTTGTTTCCTTTTGGGATAAAGGTTTTACATGAATGAACAAAAACTGACCATTATAAGCACCCCTGTCAGTGCTAAATAGTTTGTCTCAACCCTCGAAATGCTACTTTGTGAGGACAGTTTGGTCTGTTAAAATAAGTTAAAAAACTGATTTATTGGCCGGATCAAAAGGTGAAAGTAAAGGAATAAAGCCTAAAAAAGGAAATCGAATGCAGCCACTATGTCTAAGAAATGGTGAGCTGCGGTTTAAAAAATGTTTTGTTTTTGGGTTTAATACCACTTTAAAGGCATTAGAAATATTCATGGAGTATAACTGAGAAATAAATATTTGACCTTGTAATATTCATTGAGTAAAACTGAGAAATATTTGACTTTGTAAGACAATATGTCTGTGCATAGATTTTGATGTTGGTGTGTGACCACTTTCTTTAATAAAGTGTGAATACTTTTTATTCTGAGAATCACAATTAAAATTATACGTAGGGTTGCAATATAATGTTTCACAATATTTCAATGTTATTTTGGGTCTTTTTTTCCAGAGAAGAATGGGTAACTTGTTATTGGTCACCATGGGTTAATTGCCTCCGGCATTAGGGAGTGAAGACGTGTCTGCAGAGCTCCGTGAGACCCGCTCTCATAACCGCACCTACAGTAGTTCGACCCCTAACTATGCCCCCTAAGTGGTGGCAGTCCCCGCAGCCCCATCGGTCCCCCCAGGATCGCTGGATGCCTACTTCATTGAGACCCAATGGGGACCTCCAGGACATTCCAAGATGGCGCCCCGTGAGAAAGCTAATGCTTTGATTCTTTCACCACTGATCCCTGTGCTATTGCTCCCCCCCCCCCCCCACCTCACCCTCAGGCTCAGACAGTCCTGCTGAACGCTCGGATTTGGGAGAAACCCTGGGAGATCGGGATCTGTGGGACCATTTTCTGTCCCTTCCCACTAAAGCTGATTTAGAGCTGTTTGCTCACAGAGTGGAGAAGGCCCTGCATAAGGACATAGAAGCCCTGCCGGCTGACACAGCACATATTGGGGGTAGAGTGGGAGCCCTGGAGGAACAGTGGGAGGATGTGTCACCTACTGTGCAAGCCCTTACTGAGAAATGCAAAATACAATGGCTTAATTCTTTATTAGACCAGATGGATGATTTTGAGAACAGGAGCCGCAGAGTAAATATCCGTATTAGAGGCCTGCCAGAAGCTATGCAGGGAATCTTTAAGCAAATCCTGGGCCGTGAGGCACCTGTTCATATTGAAATTGAACAGGCTTATAGAGCACTTTGTCCGCCATCCAATACAATGGTGGATTCCTGTGTGATTTAGGAAGGGCAGATGTCTAAGGAATACATCAGCCTCACCTATGACCAACCTTAAAGGTAATGTCCATCACTCTAAAATCTTAGATCAGGCATCATCATCAGCATTCAGACTTTATAAGGAATGCAACAAGAAATGTAAGGGTACAATTAGGGCAGCTTAGAACACGAAAGACACATAGCAAAGGAAAGCAATAAAATCCCAAGAAATTCTTTAAGTATGTAAACAGTAGAAAAGGGAGGACAGACAATATTAGTCCCATAAAGAATGAGGAAGGTCATCTGGTTACAAAGGATGGAGAGATGGTGAAGGTACAGTAGGTGCCGCCGATATTGTGTCAATCTCGCCTCTTCTAGCGGCGAGATTGACACCCTACGAGCCCCGTCGCAAGAGCCAGCGCCGAGCTGTCTCGTCATCGGGAAAGGAAAAATGTTGTTTTTCCTTTCGCAATGAGCGACACGCACTGCTGGTAGACGGAGATCCGACGTGGATTCCCGCCAATACCAGGCACTGTGTTTGGTATGAATCCTGAGCGGGAACTCCACGCCAATTTTTAAATAAAAAACGGCATGGGTTCCCCCTCCAGGAGCATACCAGGCCCTTCGGTCTGGTATGGATTTGAAGGGGAATCCCCTAAGCCGAAAAATCGGCGTGGGGGTCCCCCTTAAAATCCAAACCAGACCCTTATCCGAGCACGCAACCTCGGAGGCCGCAGGGGAAGAGGGGGGGATGAGAGAGCAGCCCCCCCTCTCTCCTGAACCGTACCAGGCCGCATGCCCTCAACATGGGGGGGTTTGGTGCTCTGGGGCAGGGGGGCGACCTGCGGCCCCCACACCCCAAAGCACCCTGTCCCCTCCCTGGCTGCGGAGCGAACAGCCAGCATTACAGCGGGAGGAAGCGACGAGTCAACATCGAGGAGGAGGAGGAGAGGGAAGAAGACGCTGACGGTGACGGGAAGACCGGGCCCCTCCACTAGCAAAAGAGCTGGAAGAAGATAGTGGAGGGGCCGGCAGAAGGACAACGGAGAGCCGGACGAGACGACGGGAAAGACCGGGCCTCTCCGCTAGCAAAAGAGCTGGAAGAAGATAGCGGAGGCCCGGCAGAAGGAAGAAAGTACCGGAGAGGAGAAGAGGGAAGAAGGTGACAGAGAAGACCGGGCCCCGCTAGCAAAATTGCTGGAAGAAGATAGCGGTGGCCCGGCAGAAGGAAGAAAGAACCGGAGAGCGCGGCGACGACACCGGAGACCCCCGAAGTCGGAAGAGACCCCCGGAGTCGGAAGAAGACCCCCGGAGCTGTGAAATAAATTACTTTTAAAAGCTGTGTGTGTTTATTTATTGCCATTTTTTTCCACCAGGTGAATGGGTAGGGGTACGATGTACCCCATACTCATTCACATAGGGTGGTGGGCCGGCATCTGGGGGCCCCCTTATTAAAGGGGGCTCCCGGATTCCAATCAGTCCCCGCCCGCAGACCCCGACAACCAATGGCCAGGGTTGTCGGGAAGAGGCCCTTGTCCCCATCAACATGGGGACAGGGTGCTTTGGGGTGGGGGGGCTGCAGGTCGCCCCCCTGCCCCAGAGCACAAAACCCCCCCATGTTGAGGGCATGCGGCCTGGTACGGTTCTGGAGGGAGGGGGGGCGCTCTCGTCCCCCCTCTTCCCCTGCGGCCTGCCAGGTTGCTTGCTCGGATAAGGGTCTGGTTTGGATTTTGAGGGGAACCCCCACGCCAATTTTTTGGCTTAGGGGATTCCCCTTCAAATCCATACCAGACCGAAGGGCCATGCCGGTTTTTTATTTAAAAATTGGCGTGGAGTTCCCGCTCAGGATTCATACCAAGGTGCCTGGTATTGGCGGGAATCCACGTCGGGTCCCGTTCAATACAGTGCCGCGTCTCCTTGCTATTGCAGCGAGCGTGAGATGTGTCGCCGCCCTGTCGCCGAGATGTCGGCACCCTGTCGCCGGGAATCGCGGTGAATATACAATGTCGGCGGCACCTACTGTATTGAATTTATTATTCTCCTCAGTCTTCACAAGGGAATCGGGGGGCTTCAGTAACCAAAACTGCAGTGTTTATCCTCATGACACATCACAGGAAGCACCTCCATGGTTAAGAGAGGACAGAATTAAAATTAGACTTGGGAAACTTAACATTAATATATCACCGGGACCAGATGGTTTGCACCCGAGGGAACTCAGTCAAGTAAGTGCCAGACAATTGTTCCTAATTTTTACTGACAGTCTACTGACTGGAATGGTACTAGCTGATTGGAGAAAAGCCAATGTAGCACCAATATTTAAAAAGGGCCCAAATACATCCCTGGGAATTACAGACCAGTTAGCCTAACATCAATAGTATGCAAGCTCTTGGAGGGGATGATAAGGGACTATATACATGATTTTAGTAATTAGAACGGCATCATTAGCAGTAATCAGCATGGATTTATGAAGAATCGTACTTGCCAAACCAATTTATTAACCTTCTATGAGGAGGTGAGTTGCCATCTAGATAAAGGAAGGCCTGTAGACGTGGTGTAACTGGATTTTGCAAAAGCATTTTTCACAGTTCCCCATAAACGCTTACTGTACAAAATATGGTCCATTGGCATGGACTGTAGGGTGAGTACATGGATTGAAAATTGGCTACAAGGGCGAGCTCAGAGGGTGGTGATAAATGGGGAGTACTCGGAATAATCAGGGGTGGGTAGTGGGGTCCCCCAGGGTTCTGTGCTGGGACCAATCCTATTTAATTTGTTCATAGACGACCGGGAGGATGGGGTAAACAGTTCAATCTCTGTATTTGCGGACGATACTAAGCTAAGCTGGGCAATAACTTCTCTGCAGGATGTGGAAACCTTGCAAAAAGATCTGAACAAATTAATGGGGTGGGCAACTACATAGCAAATGAGGTTTAATGTAGAAAAATGTAAAATAATGCATTTGGGTGACAAAAATATGAATGCAATCTATACACTGGGGGGAGAACATCAGGGGGAATCTAGGATGGAAAGGGACATGGGAGTCCTAGTAGATGATAGGCTCAGCAATGGCATGCAATGCCATGCTGCTGCTAACAAAGCAAACAGAATATTGGCATGCATTAAAAAGGGGATCAACTCCAGAGATAAAACGATAATTCTCTCCCTCTACAAGACTCTGGTCCGGCCGCACTTAGAGTATGCTGTCCAGTTCTGGGCACCAGTCCTCAGAAAGGATGTACCTGAAATGGAGCGAGTACAAAGAAGGGCAACAAAGCTAATAAAGGTTCTGGAGGATGTTAGTTATGAGGAAAGGTTGCGAGGACTGAAGTTATTCTCTCTGGAGAAGAGACTCTTGAGAGGGGATATGATTTCAATTTACAAATACCGTACTGGTGACCCCACGAATAGCGATAAAACTTTTTTGCGGAAGGGAGTTTAACAAGACACGGGTTCTTTACTGTAAGAGCATCAAGGATGTGGAATTCCCTTCTACAGGCGGTGGTATCAGCAGGGAGCATCGATAGTTTCAAAAAACTATTAAATAAGCACCTGAACGACCACAACATACAGGGATATACAATGTATTTCTGACATATAATCACACACATAGGTTGGACTTGATGGACTTGTGTCTTTTTTCACCCTCATATACTATGTAACTATGCAACTAATCCCAGGTATGGCAACTTCTCACTACCTGAACACAGGAGGTCATCCATTTGGCACGGGCGCCATTCAGAGAAAACGTTTCCTTTTCTCAATGCGTGCAGTGTGTTCTCTGAATGGATAAGGGGGAAATCATGACATTATGACATCACCGCCCCACCTCTCCACCTCGTCCAATCAGAGAACTCTTTGCATATGTTAAGAAAATGTAAAGCGTTCCCTGACACCGAGCAAGCAATGTCCTGTGTCCACAATGCATCATGACAGATGCTTGGCATGGGACCCAGAAGTAAGCGGAGATCCCTGTAGTAGTGATGTCTACTACAGTTAATATATAAAAAAATGATTGGATAAGTGAGACTTTAATGGTTCGTACATATCACCTCAGGAAAAAAACAGATAGACAACAAATATGTAAAACCATACATTTTTATTACATTAAATATTAAAAATGGGTTAAAAACCCTGAATAAAAATCAAATGTAAAATAAATCCTACATAATTCAGCAAGCCCCCATACACCTTCCCCTAATATATTATTACATGCAACAGATAACAAATGCTGTAACGTATCAAGTTATGTAAATTGTGGGGAGGTTATTGTCCAATACATTGGACAATACACTTCACCACAATTTACATGACTTGATATGATGTTACAGCACTTGAACCCTTTTCATTTGTAAAAATTTGTAGGATTAATTTAAATGCGACTTTTATTCTGTGTTTTTAACCCATTTTTAATATTTTATGTAATAAAAATGTATGGTTTTACATGTAGCGGGTATTTTGCTTTTCTGTTTGAATCTGGTGGGGAAACTGTGATGTATGGTTCCCTGGGGCCCACCGGGTGGCGCTGTCACTTTGGGCCCGGGGTTGAGCCATCATTGCAGTTCGTACCTCTTTTTGGCCTCTCTCAGCGGTTGTATGGTGGGGCGGGGAACCCGCCGTGCTTGCTGGGAGAGGGTATAAAAGGGGCGGCCATTTTTGGTGGGGGGAGTCGAGTCCCGGGCACCTTCAGCCTGAGGGCGGTGGTTCGTGTCGGTCCTCTAGGCGGCCTAGGCCTGGAGGACGTTCGGAGGTCGTGTTCCATCCCAGGCACCTTTAGCCTGGGGTGAGGTACTTGGATGGCGTTCCGGGACTGAGGGTCCCGGATTAAGGCTCCGCGAGGGAGAAACTTCCTAGGGGACCCCGGGAGAGGGTACCCAAATCCAGTGGCGTAAGGGATCGGAGGGGGTACTTACCTGAAGACCTGGTGCAGCAAATTGCCAGTGACGGGTGAGCCTCCGGAGACCGCCGGGAGGGATGTCCTTCTCGATTGGGAGCAGAAACCTACTTCTGGGAAGGAAGTAGGAGAGTTCATTGTGCCTGGGCCTACTCGCATCCACACCCCCTGTCTGTTCTGTTCGTTGAGGGAGTCCAACTGATTGTGTTCACTTTTCCATGAGAAGAATAAAGGAGTGTTGGACTTTAGTGGTGTGGGGCTCATTTACTGGCAGACACTGTTCGAGAAACCAGGAGGAGGCTCCAGATGCAGAACACCGACCCGAAGGTAAAAGAAAATTGTCTCCCACTACACACACACACCTGCAGTGGAAACTTGGCGTGGTGACCTCGCACTCTCTCCTCAGAGGCACCCCTAGACAAGAGCCAGAGCCAGAAGAATTGAGAGTAGAGAGAGGGGGCAGCTACACGTGGGGGCTCGTCCGGAAATGGTGTTCGTGCTACTATGGAGTTTGAACGTGTCTGCCCGGAGGAGTTCCGAGTAGGTCGACCATATTATTGGCCAAAGTGCATCCCTGCTCGAAGACCCAGTAAAGGGAAAGGCCCACGCAGAAGAGCGAGAAGAGGGGGGAGCTCAGCCGTGTAAGGGACTACACGTGGGGGCTTCTATTTGCACTGCACCATCAGGCACACCCTCACTGCTTAGTTTGCGGGCGTGACCCAGGAAAGAAGAAAAGCCAGCGAACTAGAGTGCAGAGGGGAGGAGTCCAATACGTGTGAAGGACTACACGTGGGATTTGGCGCAAAAACTTGCAGTGCACAATGGATCAGCAGCAAGTCACCATGCTCGGACAAACAGCGTGGGTTCCACTTCATCCTTCCACCACGTCTTTGACTGCTGCTGCTCCGGTGACCGATACAGGGATTCGGCTAAAGCCAAGGGGACGATTCGCTCTGTATTCATGCATGGACGTTGAGGCCCTGGGTGTGATTTGTCCCGGCTGCTCGGGACTGGTGTGTCATCTGAAGCCATTCGGGCAATGCAAAGTCTGTGGGGAGTTCCTATTCGAGGTAGATACAGTCTTTGAGAAGCCAAGAACCATCTACCCCGGCCGTACCACAGGCAGCACCACTCAAGTTGGAGGAATCACTGCTTTGACAGCCATCCCTGTGCGCACTGCAGCGACCGCGGAGGAGGTCGTGAGTACTCAAATACGGTAGAAATCCGAGGATGCTGACTCGGTCACCACTGTCTCACAGCGTCCACCGCCGAAGAGAAAGACTGGTATGGTAGCCCCGTCCAGCGGTTGCGGTGGACCATCTCGCCTGCCTACGCCCGGCCCGGATGAATCCAGTGAGAAGAGTTATGGACGTCCTGCCTCAAGAAAAGGCTGAGGTAAGCCAGGCGGAGGGACTTGGTGTGTGGGCGGAGGTGTCGGGGATCCACAACCCTGTGTGTCCGTGGGGGGTGGTAGTCCTGTTTCCACTACAGGTAACATACCCGCGGAGGAGTGTGACACCTCCGACCTAGAGTCACTCTCCGATCTGGGAGACAATGTCGCCATTGATGAACTGTTTGCTCAAAAGGGCTGGGACAAAGTACCTCTCGCCTCGTCCCGCAGAACCAGGGACCCACCCATGTCTAGAGGGGATAGTACACCCCGGGTGGAGGCACCAGCGCCTGAGGAGGGGTCCTATCCCCAGCCTACTCTTGCCTTCCCGGTGCCACCTGCACCTAATGCCGGGGAAAAGAGACTGTTGTTGCGGGCACCTATGCCCATACCAGATGTGATCAAGGTCCCTCGCCACCCGGACTCAATAGTTTTGCCTAGCGAAGGGGACAAAGCTACTATGCCTCCTCTGGCGAGACTACAACGCCTATTTGGCCAGTAGGTTGCTGCTGAGTATGGGTGGGAGTACCCATACTTGTCCAAGGAGTTATTGTATGAAGTGGAAGTTTGCCGGGAGCGCTGGTACAATGACTTTGTGTGGACCCACCTTCAGGTTCCACACGCCCGCAGATACCTTGCGTGTTCCCCCAAGGCCTCTCAGCGCTTTAAAGACTGCAAAGCAGAATGGATGCTGGGATGACATATCCACGCGGACAAGGTGCTGATCCGACGCAAGGAAGGGGAAGATGTTGAGTACCATCTGGAGACCATGGATCAGCACTTAAAGCCACTTGTCCTGCCGCACCCTTGATTCTATCTATAGGAGGAGAGAGACTCAGTTTTTGTTCTTTGCATTGCTGAACTTTCCGGGATTGTTGTTCTTGTTACCCAGAGGAGTTGAAGGACTGTTCCTGTTTGTTCTTCAATTTTCCAGCAAGCAATCATGGGCTCTGGGGTAGATAGGGCCCAAAGAAGAAGGAAAGTTCCACGAGTGCAGTTACTGCGATGCTGTCACCAGGTGGCAGTGTCGCGCATCGGCATTCACTGTTCACACACACACTTTTATGAAGGAAAGGATTTCTCTGCGGAGAAGTTTTTTCATTCTCACACGAATACATGTGTCAGGGTTTACTGTATGTGTGTTAACTTTTCTTTTCCCCTCTGCAGGAGAGCATCCCATCAAGACCACTGAGAATGGGGTGGGTCTTAGTCAGGATGGGTGGGGAAAAGTGTAATGTGAACATGTGATTTTCAGTGTTATGGTTAAGTGTTGTTGTTTCCCTTTCCCTCCCTTTTCATGTGAGGCTCAGGCACAACTGCTCTAGCTAGTTTTAGTTTTCTAAAGTTTTTTGGATTTTTTTCACAATTTTCAGTCGGTTTCTGGATTGGACTATGTCAGCCCTTGAGGGCATGGTTTATTCCAGACACTGGGGACCAGTGTCAAACCACCAGGGGGAGAGTGTAGCGGGTATGTGCTTTTCTGTTTGAATCTGGTGGGGAAACTGTGATGTATGGATTTTATTCCCTGGGGCCCACCGGGTGGCGCTGTCACTTTGGGCCCGGGGTTGAGCCTTCATTGCAGGTTGTACCTCTTTTTGGCCTCTCTCAGCGGTTGTATGGTGGGGCGGGGAACCCGTTGTGCTTGCTGGGAGAAGGTATAAAGGGGGAGGCCATTTTTGGTGGGGGGAGTCGAGTCCCGGGCATCTTCAGCCTGAGGGCGGTGGTTCGTGTCGGTCCTCTAGGCGGCCTAGGCCTGGAGGACGTTCGGAGGTCGTGTTCCATTCCAGGCACCTTTAGCCTGGGGTGAGGTTCTTGGATGGCGGTCCGGGACTGAGGGTCCCGGATTAAGGCTCCACAAGGGAGGAACTTCCTAGGGGACCCCGGGAGAGGGTACCCGAATCCAGTGGCGTAAGGGACCGGAGGGGGTACTTACCTGAAGACCTGGTGCAGCAAATTGCCAGTGACGGGAGAGCCTCCGGAGACCGCCGGGAGGGATGTCTTCCTCGATTGGGAGCAGAAACCTACTTCTGGGAAGGAAGTAGGAGAGTTCATTGTTCCTGGGCCTACTCGCATCCACACCCCCTGTCTGTTCTGTTCGTTGAGGGAGTCCAACTGATTGTGTTCACTTTTCCATGAGAAGAATAAAGGAGTGTTGGACTTTAGTGGTGTGGGGCTCA
Source organism: Rana muscosa (assembly GCA_029206835.1). NCBI lineage: Eukaryota > Metazoa > Chordata > Amphibia > Anura > Ranidae > Rana > Rana muscosa. The sequence goes on from CM055117.1 coordinate 240,060,442, forward strand.
TTTACTGGCAGACACTGTTCGAGAAACCAGGAGGAGGCTCCAGATGCAGAACACGACCCGGAGGTAAAAGAGAATTGTCTCCCACTACACACACACACCTGCAGTGGGAACTTGGCGTGGTGACCTCGCACTCTCTCCTCAGAGGTACCCCTAGACAAGAGCCAGAGCCAGAAGAATTGAGAGGAGAGAGAGGGGGCCGCTAAATACCTATATGTCGTCTATGTGTTTTTTACAGAGGGTGTACGCACCTTTAAAGTCCCACTCATCCAATAATTATTTTTATATATTAATCTTTATTGGAATGTTGGTGCTAGAGGTTATCAATCATACTTACTTTATATGATCTTTGATGTCTACTACAGTGATTTCCAGCTTACACAGTGATTCCACAGATATGTTATATACACACTTATATACTTACATTGGCCCAAGCTAGACCAGAGGAACTGTGTGAATATTGCCATACCTGGACTTCATCTTTAATAGTAAATCTTCTACTCAAGAGCAAACACCATCAGAAGCCCACAAATTTTTATTAGCCACTAAATGCTCACCTATTTGTCTTTTTGAATGTAGCTCCATATTACTAGGAGCCCGACTTCCCCGATTTTAGGATCCAGTCCTTCAAAATGCATCTTGCCTTATGGAACATTAGAACAAGGAATCATCAGAGAGGTACACAGAGGGGGGTTTCTAACTTATGAAGGCAACCATGGACATCTTGTGATGTCTGTTCTTTGACAGGACTTTGCAAAAAACAGAATGGCAGAGTCAGCAGGGGAATCAACTTTGTGGAAAAATACTGCTGAGTGAACAGGGATATACATTTTACACATGCGTCTTATAGCATAAGGCAGAAGTAGAAATGGTTTTGTAACCTATACAGTATTGACATTTGGTATACTTTACTGACCTCTGACAACTTAACTTGGCTAATGTGTCTGAGGACTGTAACAATGGGAAATATGTATTTTAATGCTATTTTTACAGTGTGCTTGTTTCTAATCCTGAAAATGTGTGCTGTTCTGGCTGGCATGTCACAGGCCTAAAACATTTTGGTCTTCAGTTCTAATGGTGCCAACCAGTTTTACAGATATTTAAGTGCCAATCACACATAAGCCAAAAGTGTTTATGCCAATTTATTTTACACTTAAGAACATGACGCCAAGGTAGCACCCGCCGGGGGCGCCGGCGGGGCAGTTACTTATTTTTTGCAGGACCTAATTTTTGAACTTGGGGGGGGGGGGGGGGCTGTGCCGCAGGACCGCAATTTTTGCAGTACTTGCTTGGCTTGGAAACTATGTTGAGCGGGGGGACGGGGGGTTTTGCGCTGGACAGGGCTCCAAACTTTCTACATCTACACTGTTGTGCGGCGGGGGTCTGCGAGGGATATTGCCGCCGTACGGTGATCACTTTTACCTCCTCCTCTTTCTCCCTCCTTGCTGTGCGGGAATAAAGTGTCCTTCGCGGGACCGCGGGAAAATGGTGTCCCTGCGGGAAAGACCCGCAGAATCCGTGCGGGTTGGGAGGTATGAGCACCAAGACATACTGTGCTAAAAAGCAACACCAGGAGTAAGCAATACAAGCAACAGTTGTACCAATATGTTTCAGTCGTAATGATTTTAGTATTTAATTTAACCTCTTGCCGACCGCCACACGCAGATATACATGTAGCGATACCCCCAAACTAAGGGAGCCGCTGGTTTGCTTTTGGGCCCTGTACACAGCACAGCCAACCCCCGGCAATCTACTCAATCCTTCTCTGGCACAGCTAGTCTAGGGGTGGTGTTTTTGTATAGCTCTATACCAGTTCATGTACAATCCCCGAATACTTTTCTAACAGTGATAAGATAGATTAATGGACTCCAATACCAGGTTGATCAACTGTAAAAAAGGTTTACTTGTGAATAAAGGGATTAACGATCAATATCACATATAACACATGCATGGAGAGCCCTGCAGTAATACTAACACTGGTTAACTTTAGTGCACAAACAGTTCTATCTCACACTAACATATAGCTAGAGTCCCGTTAGCAATATGGCGCCCAGCAATACTATCAACTCCCAGTCAGGCCTGACTCAGTTAAAGCTCAGTCTTTTAGACAAGGAATCTTCGCATGCAAGATGATCGGTGGTGCACATACGGGAACAATATTTGTAATCCAATAATGGCCTGAGGCAAAGGAAGCAACTCCCCGGAGACTATGTAACTCAGTCCCACAACTAGTCTCCTGACAGGAAAAAAAAAGGAAAATATAACCCGATGGGCCAAGGCAGTCTATAGGCCTAATAAAGTACTCGGTTATAGTTGTGAGCTCTCTCACCTCTCCGGACTCGATCCCAGTCCGGGACTCCCACCGCTGTGTCCACACACACAGGATCTGCCACCGCCTGATCTCCGGTCCACTGACGTCCCTGAAGCAGGTAGATGTCTGCAGCCGCACAGGCTCTGCAGCGAGGTGGAAGGCTCTCTGGAAGTGCACAAGGCCCAGGCCTCGGGCCTTGCACTCGCAGCAGGTCCGCACAGGAAGTCCTCTTGCCAGCCGCGCAGTGTCCAAAGAGGCCGGGCTTAGCCTCGCCCTCCCCTTTTATACCCCACCCATGAGTCTCTGCGGCAGCCCAATGCACCCTGGGTGCCAAACGGGGTTCTGGATAACGTAGTCCATGGGGCCTCAACGGAGACCCCGCTACATACGTCTGCAGCATGGGCAGGCAAAAGGACATATATATACCCCTTTAAGAAGCGGCATTGTGGACGCGCGCGCCTGCCGCAAGCTCCGTGACTCTGACCACAGTTTCCGCGGACTCGATGTCTGCGGGCTTACCTGCGATTGTGTCACGATGAGGAAGAAGGGGGAAATGCTTATGTAAACAAGCATTTCCCCAGTCTTCCTAGTGACAGGACAGCGATCACAGCTTCCTGTAATCAGAAGCGGTGATCACTGTCGTGTCACACACAGCCCATCCCCCCAACAGTTAGACGCACTCCCTAGGGCACACTTAACCCCTACAGCGCCACCTAGTGGTTAACCCCTTCACTGCCAGTGTCATTTATACAGTAACCAGTGCATTTTTATAGCACTGATCGCTGTAAAAATGACAATGGTCCCAAAAATTTGTCAAAAGTGTCCGATGTGTCCGCCATAATGTCGCAGTCATGATAAAAATCACAGATCGCCGCCATTACTAGTAAAAAAATACATTTGTAATAAAAATGCCATAATTCTATCCCCTATTTTGTAGACGCTATAACTTTTGCGCAAACCGATCAATAAACGCTTATTGCGATTTTTTTTACCAAAAATATGTAGAAGAATACGTAACGGCCTAAACTGAGGAAAAAAAACGTTTTTTTAATATATATTTTTGGGGGATTTTTATTAAAGCAAAAAGTAAAAAAGATTGCATTTTTTTCAAAATTGTCGCTCTAATTTTGTTTATAGCGCAAAAAAAAAAAACACGCAGAGTTGATCAAATACCTCCAAAAGAAAGCTCTATTTGTGAGAAAAAAAGGATGTCAATTTTGTTTGGAAGCCACATCGCACGACCGAGCAATTGTCAGTTAAAGCGACGCAGTGCCGAATCGCAAAAAGTGGCCAGCAAAATGGTCCGGGGCTTAAGTGGTTAAATGGCACTAACTAGTTTTAAAACGTTTTGGCATATACAATATGTGATTGCCGCCAGAGCTCACACTAATGTATTTCACCCTCAAGAAGCAAGGGACCAAAAATATATGAGCTACTATGCCTTAAGTGCAGGACCGGGAAGAAAAATATATGCAACAATGGTCCCTTTTTGTACCGGCATGTTTCAAACGTAATTATTTTAAGCTACAGTTGTACCAGGTTTAGAGATATAGCCAATGTATTTTGCACTCAAGAAACATGCCAAAAAAGACAGCACCAAGAGATACCAGAGTTACCAGAAAGTAATCCAAATGGTTTCCAGGTGTCAAGCATACAGCCCTCTCTAACAGTGCCTTGAAAAAGTATTCATACCCCCTGAAATTTTCCACATTTCGTCATGTTACAAGTGTAGCGACCTCACCTCTCACTCCCTCCTTCTCTGTCAATGTCAATGGCTCTCGTCTAGGGGACCAGGGAGGAGAGTGTGACGCACCACCAACTCACATCCTCTAGTGTGTAGAGGTGTGAGCTATAACCAATTACCTTCGGGTCTGTGCCCCTGTCCAGAGCCAAAGCTCCCCTTGAGGATGATCCTTTAACTCATAGAAAGCCAAGTTCCACACCTTTGAAAGTCCAACACTTATTTATTCTTTTAGAGCAATAAATAGTCCTTTGCGAGCAGATTGGTTAGACAACGAACAGACAAGGTGGTGAGGAAGGTCCAGGCACAAACATAAACTTGTTACTCTCCTGTTTCTATGTGCGCAAACAGGCTTGGCGCATGGTCGCTGCCACCGACCATGAGGGTGGTCGCTGCCACCGACCGGGTGAATTGGACTTGAGGTCTCTGCCACCAACCTGGGTTTCAGTTGGGTCGCTGCCACCGACCATGAGAACGTGGACTACCTTCTTGAGATGCGGCCCCTGTCAAGGGAATCATCCATCTGGACGGTCACCAGAATCCTCCGCCGTCACCAGCCAATGCTGCGCTGGATATCCGGGAAGGTCACTTCTCTGGTCCCCCTCACCCTACATTCGGGTATCCATTACCGGAGGACACCCTAGGAATCCTCCATCCCTTGTGGGACCCAGTCGAAGGTACTGGGCCCCAGGCCTCCAGACAGTACCTCACCCCAGACTGAAGGTGTCTGGGGTAGAATCGCAGCTACATCCCCGGGCCGAGGGCGGCCGGAGACCACAAGCACTCACACCCAGGCTGAAGGTGCCTGGGCGTGGACCCCGAGCGGAAGATGTCTGCCCCTTTTATCCCCTCTCTCAGCATGCACAGTAGGTTCCCGCCCCGCTGTACTAATGCTGCGAGAGGACAAAAAGGGTGCAGACTTACAATGGTGGTTCAACCCCGGCCTATGGCGACAGCGCCACCTACAGGCCGCAGGGAACTGGACACCCTTGTATCCTCCACTGTCATAAACTGGTCCATGAACCCTAATAATTGCTGCATCTGAGCCATTTATCACTCAGATGCCTCCCCTAAATGTAACCACCCGCTACACAACCAAAAACATAAATGTATTTTATTGGGATTTTAGACCAACACAGATTGGCACATAATTGTGAAGTGGAAGTAAAATTATAAATGGTTTTCAATTTTTTTTTACAAATAATTATCTGAAAAGTGTGGCGTGCATTTGTATTCAGCCCCTTTACTCTGATACCCCTAACTAAAATCGAGTGGAACCAATTGCCTTCAGAAGTCACCTAATTAGTAAATAGAGTCCCCCTGTGTGTAATTTAATCTCAGTATAGATACAGCTGTTCTGTGAAGCCCTCACAGGTTTGTTAGAGAACCTTAGCGAACAAACAGCATCATGAAGGCCAAGGAACACGCCAGAACAGGTCAGGGATAAAGTTGTTGAGACGTTTGAAGCAGGGTTAGGTTATAAAAAATATCCCAAGCTTGGAACATCTCACAGAGCACTGTTCAATCCATCATCCGAAAATGGAAAGTGTATGGCACAACTGCAAACCTACCAAGACATGGCCGTCCACCTAAACTGACAGGCAGGTCAAGGAGAGCATTAATCAGAGAAGCAGCCAAGAGGCCCATGGTAACTCTAGAGAAGCTCCAGAGGTCCACAGCTCAGGTGGGAGAATCTGTCCACAGGACAACCATTAGTCGTGCCCTCCACAAATCTGGCCTTTATGGAAGTGTGGCAAGATGAAAGCCATTGTTGAAAGAAAGCCATAAGAAGTCCCATTTGCAGTTTGCAGGAAGTCATGTGGGGACACAGCAAACATGTGGAAGAAGGAGCGCTGGTCAGATGAGACCAAAATGTAACTTTTGGCCTAAAAGCAAAAAGCTATGTGTGGCAGAAAACTAACACTGCACATCACCCTGAACACACTATCCCCACCGTGAAACATGGTGGTGGCAACATCATGTTGTGGGGATGCTTTTCTTCAGCAGTGACAGGGAAGCTGGTCAGAGTTGATGGGAAAATGGATGGATCCAAATACAGGGCTAAATTAGAAGAAAACCTGTTATGCCACGTAAACATGCTCAGAATTTCCAACAACAAATGTTCGATGTGAGCTTGTTGACGGAAAATCCGACCATGTGTAGGCTCCATCGGACATTTGCTTTTGGAATTTCTGACAACAAATGTTTGAGAGCTGGTTCTCAATTTTTCCGACAACAAAAGTTCTTGTTGGAAATTCTGATCATGTGTAGCCAATTCCAACGCACAAAATTCCACGCATGCTCGGAATCAAGCAGAAGAGCCGCACTGGCTATTGAACTTAATTTTTCTCGGCATGTAGTACGTGCAATTTCCGACAACATTTGTGTGACCGTGTGTATGCAAAACAAGTTTGAGCCAATATCCGTCAGAAAAAAATCCACGGTTTGGTTGTTGGAATGTCCGATCGTGTGTACGCGGCATTAGAGTCTGCAAAAGATTAGAGACTGGCGCAGAGGGGAGGTTCACCTTCCAGCAGGACAACGACCCTAAACATACAGCCAGAGCTACAATGGAATGGTTTAGAGCAAAACATATTCATGTGTTAGAATGGCCCAGTCACAGTCCAGACCTTAATCCAATTGAGAATCTCTGGCAAGACTTGGAAATTGCTGTTCACAGACACTCGCCATCTAATCTGACAGAGCTTGAGCTATTTTGCAAAGAAGAATGGGCAAAAGTGTCACTCTCTAGATGTGCAAAGCTGGAAGAGACATCCCCAAAAAGACTTGCATCTGTAATTGTAGCGAAAGGTGGTTCTACAAAGTATTGACTCAGGGGGGCTGAATACAAATGCACACTTTTCACATATTTATTTATAAAAAATATTGAAAACCATTTATCTTTTTTCTTCAACTTCACAATTATGTGCCACTTTGTGTTGGTCTATCACATCAAATCCCAATAAAATACATTTACAGCATGCCTTGAATGTAACTGTTTTGGAAAACAATTAACCACTTGCCGACCAACCACCGTCATTATACTGTGGCAGAACGGCACGATCCCGTGAACCATCGTAGCTGTACATTGGTTCCTTTAAGCAGGATAGCGGGTGCGCGTGCGCGCCTGCTGCACTGCGGGGGTGCCGATACTCGTGACCTTTTATCCTCACCTTTTATCTGAGAAAAAGAAAAGCCCTGGATAAATTTATAAAGTCCTACAGATACAAACAGCCCTTTGAGGGCATCCATAATGCTGATGCGGCCCACAATGAAGTTGAGTTTGACACATTTGCTCTAACTGATGTACTTGGAGGAGAGCATGTTCTGTTAAAAAAACAACAGACACGCTGGCTGGATCACCAGGTGAAAATAAAGAACAGAAAGTGTAAAACAGAAAACAAATGCAGCCATCACATATAAGAATTGGTAAGCTGTAATATAATAAATGTTTGCTTTTGGGTTTAATACTGCTAATACTGCAGTTTAATACTGCTTTAAAGTGATGCTAAAATCTCAGTTTTTTTTTTTTTTTTCGTTAAAAATAACAAACATGTTATACTTACCTGCTCTGTTACAGTTGGTTTTGCACAGAGCAGCCCAAATCTTCCCCTTCTCGGGTCCCTCTTCTGAGCTCCTGACCCCTCCCTCCTGTTGAGTGCCGCCACAGCAAGCAGCTTGCTATGGGAGCACCTGAGCTGAGCTGCAGCTCCATGTATCCATTCAGATATGGAGCTGGGGCCCATCCCCACACCTTCTTCTCATCATTGGCTCACTTACTGTGATTGACAGCACGGGAGCAAATGGCAGCAGGCTGCTGTCTCAGCCAATGAGAAAGGGTGTCCCGGACAGCCGAGTCTCTCGTGCAACATCGCTGGATCTAGATGGACCTCAGGTGAGTATTAGGGGGGCTGAGGGGGGCTGCTACACACAGAAGTTTTTTTTTTAATCTTAATGCATTGAATGCATTAAGATAAAAAACCTTTTGCCTTTACAACCACAGTGTTTGATGTAGACAGTATAGGATTGGGCCCACTAGATCTGGTAAAGTGAAGCAATGCTAGTGCCGGTGATGTCATTAGACTCGATTTACAAAGCTTTACACAAGGATAAAGATTTTTTTTGTGAATTAAATTTTTAATTTTTTAAATTGGACTAAAAATAATGGTCACTTTTTGAAAATAAGAATCCTTGTCTTGATGTTTCAAATTTGTGTATTGAGCCTTTTGCCAGCTCTGTTAAAGTGAATGTGATAGTGAGTAACTTATGAGACATTGCAGGAAACAGTCGTTTCCTACTTGCTGATACACCATGCTGTTTTTGTTTGGAAAGTCCCTAACCACCTAAGCCAGGTGGCAGCCCTGACAAGTTCTGAGTGAACATTTAAAGCTGCATTCCGGGCAGATAAAAAAGAAACAAATGTATGCAGCTCTGCAATCATTAATACATCCTTAATGTGTTTGCTACCCCAACACTTCCTATTCCTGATATGTGCCTGCTGTACCATGTACTTGTATGAAAAACAATCTTGTTCTCGTTGTTTTGATTCCTTTGTGTGAAATCCCTGGTGTTCCTGCCAGTCCCTCTGCTTTTCTATTAAAAACTGACCACACTAAGCAGGAGAGCACACCATGGTCAGTTCTCTAGCTATGCTGGGAACTCAGCTTGCTCTTCTCCAATGATCAGACTTGTCCTGACACGCCCCTCCCTGCACAGCCATTCACTGAGAATCTCAGTGTACTGCTGCTTCTCCTTCCCACCAGCTCTTATGCAGCAGAGAACAGAGGAAATGTGATCATTTATAAAAAAGGAAAAAAAGGGTATTTATAATGTTTTTTATATCTATACACAAATGTTTTGCATTTCATTTCTATTTCTTATTTCTACTGAATGGGTTGTTTTACAAGGTGATCGTTTACAACCACTTTATATGTGTTATTTTTAATGTAAGCAGTGTAAAACACCCCTCATAAAGGGTACTTTTTCACTGCCCATGCTATCACAAGGTATGCTGTTCATCCAGTGTGCATTAAAGTTGAATAAAAAAAAGTGTGAAAAAAATATATAAATAAATAAAAAAAGGAAAAAAAATAAATAAAGAAAGCGCCCTATACCTTCGTGCAAATGTGTGCCTAGGTTATAAGTAATGTTGAATAATAAAAAAAAAAGTGTGAAAAATAAATAAATATATATATATATATATATATATATATATATATATATATATATATATATATATATATATATATATGTAGCGGGGTGTTCAATTTGGGGGAAGTGTCTGAGTGGTACTTAGGCTCAGACACACTGATTGTTAGGGTTAATGGACCATTTCTGTTCATGGGAGATAGTGTTGGTGTGCAGTTCCCTGTGGCCTACAAGTGGCGCTGTTGCCGTTGGCCAGGGTTGAACCACTGATGCAAGGCTGTGCCTTTTTTGTCCCCTCTCGGCAGTAGTACGGCGGGGCGGGGAACCTGCTGTGCCTGTCGGGAGAGGGTATAAAAAGGGGCGGCCATCTTCCATTGACGTTCGTCCACCTTCGGCTGGGGTCCGCTAGGGATCGAGAGCTCCCAGGGTGCTGCCTTGCGAGGGGACCCGTATCTGAGATGAGGAGGCCAGGGAGGTAACCCTTTCCGAAGACCCAGCGCAGAGTCATGGTGATGGTGAGGGCCTCTGGTAACTCTCTGGAGGGATGGTTTTCTCCTTGACATGGGCCAATACTTTAAGAAGGAAGTTCTTCAGGTCATTGGCAGTGACCCTACTCGCTTCAAGTCAGTGGCAGTGACTTCATAGGGCAAGGCCCTATTCACCAGGTCAGTGGCAGTGACCCGTTCTCCAAGTCAGTGGCAGTGACTTTTATTCACCAGGTCAGTGGCAGAGACCAACCTCACGGCCTGTGGCAGAGATCGTGCGCCAAAACTGTTTGTGAAACCTAAACAGTCTGAAGAAATCATTAGAGTTTGTGCCTGGACCTCCTCCCACCTAAGTTGTCCTGTGTCTTGTTCCAACCTGTCTGCTGTTAAAGAGACTGTTTATTTATTATCCATGTGAAATAAATATAGAAGTTGGATTTTCAGTTGGTGTGGACAGTTACATTACTGGGGAAAAATAAGGACTTGCATCTATTCAAGGTAGAAGTGAGAATCATCCTTGGGAGGATTCAACTCCAGCCGTAGGCAGGCCCGAAAACTAACACCGCTCAACCTCCTCACACAGGAGGATACGGACTTGTGGTGCGGTGTGCCTCTCCCTCCCTGCGAGGAGCCTAATTAAATGCAGGTAAGGGGAGAGGTGGGTGCGCTACATATATAAATAATTAAATAAAAAAAGAAAGAAAGTGCCCTATGCCTCCGTGCAAATGTGTGCCTAGGTTATAAATAAAGTTCAATAAAAAAAAAAGTGTGGAAAAAATATATAAATAAATAAAAAAAAGAAAGAAAACGCCCTATCGTTTGCTTAGGTTGTACACGCATATGTAAACAGTGATCACACCCCACGTGAGGTATCACTGCAAACATCAGAGTAAGAGCAATAGTTCCAGCACTAGACCTTCTGTTTAACTCTAAACTGGTAACCTGTAAAGGTATTTAAAGCATCGCCTTCCATGGGCGTGGACGTAATCGAACGAGGTATGCTGGGTCGATGATGTCATAAGCTGACAAGGTCACCTTTTGACATCATTGGGTGGCCCCACCCCTTACTTTATTTAGTGGCGGGTAGGCGGCAGAGCTGTCGTATGGCAGCTGCCAGGTGTTGTTTTTTTTTTTCGTTTGGGTCGGTGGCTGGTGTTCATCATGATTGACATTGGATCTACTTTTTTTGGGGGGGGGTTGAATAAAGAACTTTTTTTGGGCCATTTACATGGGGGGCCAGGATCTGGGGGCCCCTTGCTAAAGCCCCCTTGCTTGCCCCCCTCCACAAACCCCACTGGGCCAGGGCTGTGGGGAAGAGGCCCTTGTCCTCATCAACATGGGTAGAAGGGCATGTGGCCTGGCATATACATCTGAGCTGCATGTTCGGATTAGGGTCTAGTATAGATTTTTGGGGGGAACCCAATGTCATTTATTTTCTTTTGGCCTCCACGCTGTTTAAGGCCCCTTTCACACCTGCGGACAGTTCAGATCTGCCTGTCAGTTTTTTCAGGTGGATCTGAACGGGCGCTTCGTGTATCTGTATGGAGCGTCGGATGTCAGCGGTGACATGTCCGCTGACACCCGATCAGCCCCGATCCGACCCTCTCTGCTAAAATGTGACAGATGCAAACCCTATTTTGCATCCGTCTGGCAGGCCAGATCGGATAAAAACGAACAGACGGTTCGTTTTCATCCGATCCTCCATAGAGGAGAGCGGAAATCTGACTGGTCCGTCTCTGCACAATGTGCAGAGACAGCCCTGTCATCTGCCGGCTCAGCGGGGATCAACGGAGCGATCCCCGCTGAGCAAGCGGATGTTTAAAAACGCATCCTCACGGGATCCGCAGGTGTGAAAGGGGCCTTAAAAAAAAAATGCTGTTACTTCTTTTGTTTACTTTCTACTGTCAGCGGGCAAACCCTGCTGATAGCAGATGAGTCATAGTTGTTAAGAACATGGTGCCTGACTTTAACGCCATTTAATGCAGTATTTACCATGTGTTTTGGCTTTTTGAGGTAAATACCACATAAAGGGATAGTAGATTTACATTTTCAGCATTGCACGTGGTATTTGGGAAAAATGTGTCAGATTACCTAAATAGAGTTACATGAATAAACTTGCTCCAAAGAAACATCTAGAAAGGTAAGAAATATATTTAACAATTTTTTTATAGGCATTTTGTGTGAATAAGAACACATGTGCAGCCAGGAGAGGTAGGTATTTACTTTTTATAGATATAGGAAAAAGTTGGCGCTGGTGTTGAAGACAATGTAAAAACCAAAAATAAAAATTGGGGGAAACTAATTAAAAGGGGGCGTTTAAAAAAGAAGAATTAAATAAAAAATTCACATAAGACTATAAAAGTCCTTTTTTAGTCCATCCTAAAACACGTAGAAGGCAGCCCAGTGAAGATAAAAAGCAAATCCTGGAAAAGCTGAGGGGAGAAACACAAAAGCGCCACTCTAAGTGCAGTATTAACAATAAATTTTAATGTTAAAAAGAGGGGGGGGGGGGGGGGAGCATATATGTACTCACAAACGTGAAGTTGAAATAAGCATGTGGATAAAAATCAAAGTCTTATCTGTAGGAAGGGATGGTATAAGCCAGATGATGCTGGTGGAAGCCGATATATTCCAACACCGCACTTCCACTGATGCAAAGGAAGGTGAGATGAGGGGAATCAACAGCGGACCTCTGATGAAGGAGCGCATGCTCCGAAAGCGCTCACCACCCATTGGTTCCCAGCCATATGGATTCTATTGGTCCTTCAACAACCCGGATGCTCACCGTAAGGTTCGGCCAGCAACTTACCCGGAAGTTGTCCGTGAGTCACGGTTTGCAGCAACATCCATCGCCCGCTGTTGATTCCCCTTATCTCACCTTCCTTTGCATCAGTGGAAGTGTGGTGTTATATATATATCGGCTTCCACCAGCATCATCTGGCTTATACCATCCCTTCCTACAGATAAGACTTTGATTTTTATCCACATGCTTATTTCAACTTCACGTTTGTGAGTACATATATGCTCCCCCCCCCTCTTTTTAACATAAAAATGTATTGTTAATACTGCACTTAGAGTGGCGCTTTTGTGCTTCTCCCCTCAAATTTACTTTTTATAGGCACATCCAGCTATTATGTAGTACTCATGGCCATCATCCATATTGTATAAATTAGAAAACTAGGAAAAAGAATAAAAATCGGACTGTACAGGCCAGACAAGGCGTAAGCAACTTCTCTATAAAATCATCATGACTTTTTCTTTACCAAACATTAAGATTCATACATTTAGTATGTGTCTTGGTATTTAAAGAACAGTTATACAACAGTGCCAATAGAGTACATTGTATGTGTTTGTACACAAAAATGTCACAAATAGCAATGCTGGTAGCAAAGGTGCTGACGTGTTTTGCCAGACTTGGCTTTATCAGGGCTCATAAAACCAACATAGCACTCCTGGCAAACAAAAGTAACAACAAAGCAGCCCCCTCGGTGGGCCAAAATGTAGTCAGAATAGACCCAAGGGCCAGTGGACTGAAAAATATATATATGGTGTCCTGTAGGTGTCCTCAAGATGTCAAGTAGGACATGGCCATCCGTGTAATATGCCCAAGTACACTCAGGGGGTCCACATGCCGTGCCCGCATTGAAAAGGTAGTAAGGCATTCAGGAGGTCCGGTGGTGTGGTTTATAGGCACATGTTTTATGAGCAATTTAAGCTTGCATGCTTGCTTCAACAGAGGAAGCTTTATTTTAAAAAGGATCAGTACCAGCTTTATTAATAAACATGTTTACAATTTTAAATGGGTTCACATTTTCTGCTGCATTGTCATCCCTACATACATGATTTGCAGTGCACCACTAGGCACGGTGACGCATGGTAATGTTGTGGTTAACTGAATTGTCAAAAATTATGCATATACTTTTTTTGGGGATGTTTTGGTGTTTTGCCAGCTCATTCATTTGAATGGGCTGCCTTAACGTGAAGTATGTTCATGAAAATATGCATTAATATATGTGCAATAAGACAATTCACTTCAACAATAAAATTTTAACCCAGCCATAAGCCTCGTACACACGGCCGAGAATCCCGTCGTAAAAAAAAACGATGGTTTTCTCAACGAGATTCTTGTCAAGCTTTCCTTACATACACACTGTCAATTAAAAATCTTGTCGTTGTAAAGCGCGGTGACGTACAACACGTACGACGGCAGTATAAAGGGGAAGTTTGTTTCCAATGGCAACACCCTTTGGACTGCTTTTGCTATCTCGTGTTACCGCGTATTAGTAAAAGTTTGGGGAGAGATGATTCGCGCTTTTCAGTCTTCGTGCTTTCAGTTTGTTACAGCGTGACAAATGTGCTATCTCCATTATGAACACTAGTTTTACCAGAAGGAGCGCTCCCGTCTCATACTTGATTCTGTTTTTTAAGACTCGGAAAAGCATACACACGACCGGTTTTCTCGTCGGGAAACAGGCCGACGAGAATCCCAACGACAAAAACGAGAATCCTGACGAGAAAATAGAGAGCGGGTTCTCTATTTTTCTCTTCGAGATTCTCTGCAATTTTCTCGACAAGAAACCATACACATGAACGTTTTTCTCGGCAAGAAAGCTCTCCCAGCTGTTTTATTGTAATTTCTTGCCAAGAAAACCGGTCGTGTGTATGAGGCTTAAAGGAACTAATCAGAAATGACAAAATTTAGATAAGTTTGTTTCTGGATTCTAAGAGGGGCTTTCTGATTTTTTCTCAGTTTGGGGACGTTTTCCTGTCCTGTCTACAGGACAGAAAGTGAAGGGGAATTACAGACTCAGATCACAATAAAAAAAAGCTGAAAAAAAGGGTTTTAACCATTCCCTGTTCTATCAAAAAATAAATAAAATATGTTGTCCTCACAAGTACGTTAAGTATTGGTCCTCAAAGGAGAACTAAACCAAAGGACAAAAATGTCATTTATTGAAAACCTAAACTTACAGCATGTAAAGAAAATAACTCTTGACAAAATGCAGTTTTCTTGTCACTTTCTGTGACATGAACTGAAAGCAAAAACAAATGTTATCTTCTATCTATAAACTATACTCATCCCCATGTAAGAGTTTTCCTATTGTCGACCACAGCAGAGCAGACGGGCCTTAACATTCACACACTGCACATATGCTTCCATAGGCACTCCTAACACAATGACTGAGCTGTCACAGACAGCTCTCAGTCTCTATTTAAGATTGGGAGCTGGTGGGATGCGCTCGTGGTCATGTGACCACTGTGACAGCCAATCATGAGACCACTGTGACAGCCAATCACAGTGGTCACGTGATTTGGAAGTCTTCCAGTGTTAAGACTAGGGATGAGCTTCGAGTTTGAGTCGAACCCATGTTCGACTCGAACATCGGCTGTTCGATCGTTCGACGAAGATCGAACATTATGGGCCGTTCGCGCCAAATTCGAGTGGCGCGTCACGGCCCATAATTCACTGCGGTATCGCAGTGCATTGCTGACTGATGATTGACCAAGCATGCACTATGACCCGCATGCTTGGCCAATCACAGCGTCGTCTGTACAGAGAGCTGTAATTGGCCAAAGCCAGGGTGGCTTTAGCCAATCATGGCTCAGAGGAGTAGGTACACGCCCCACACTATATAAGGCCGCCTGGAAGTCGGCCTTGTGTAGTGTGTTGGCGTTTGTGAAAGAGAGAGTTACAGAGAGAGAGACAGTGTAATTTATATTGAGTTAGATAGAGCAGGCAGGCGAGTCAGTTAGCTGCTGTTACAGTGTGTAGAAGATATATATGCATCCTATGTGTTGTATATATATTTATACACTGTATTGAGTTTAGCTAGATCCGTTCCTGTTAGTCTCTATACTGTGACAGGCAGGCAGGTGATTGTGCTAGCTGCAGACAGTCAGTGTTTCACTTAGTGTACTACTGTGTGCTTTGCATAGCGTTCACCTAAAGCTCACCTGAATACAGTTATTCTCTATACTGTGACAGGCAGGCCCGTGATTGTGCTAGCTGCAGACAGTCAGTGTTTCACTTAGTGTACTACTGTGTGCTTTGCATAGCGTTCACCTAAAGCTCACCTGAATACAGTTATTCTCTATACTGTGACAGGCAGGCCCGTGATTGTGCTAGCTGCAGACAGTCAGTGTTTCACTTAGTGTACTACTGTGTGCTTTGCATAGCGTTCACCTAAAGCTCACCTGAATACAGTTATTCTCTATACTGTGACAGGCAGGCTGGTGATTGTGCTAGCTTCAGACAGTCAGTGTTTCACTTAGTGTACTACTGTGTGCTTTGCATAGCGTTCACCTAAAGCTCACCTGAATACAGTTAGTGACTATTATAGTGGTGTTCTCATAATAAAACCACAAGCAGGGAGCTGCAAGTATTTTCAGTGTACTGTGTCCTCTGCACAGTTTTCACCTAAAACTGACTGAAAACAATTGCTGCTTTTCCCATACCAACACCACAGCAGGCCATTAGTATGTCTGGAAGGCAAACAATGAGAGGCAGACAGTCACGAGGCAATAAAAGAGGGCAAGCAAGCTCTGTGTCTAGAGGCAACAGTGCTGCTGGTCGTGGACACGGTGCATCCTCATCAGCACGTGGCGGCGGGACACACTTGTCCTTCTTTTCGGCAGCTGGCCATGTTGAGCTGCAACATGCCGAAGACTTGGTAGAGTGGATGACCAAGCCGTCCTCCTCCTCCTCCTCATCCTCTCACACCCAGGCTCAGGGTACTTTGTCTGGCAAAGCAGCTGCCAAAGCGGCCTCTTCCCTCGGCTCAATGGCATCAGTCACTCCTTCCCTAGCCCCACCATGTCCTCCTGAGGAGTCCCCCGAACTGTTTGAGCACAGTGTTGGGTACATGCTCCAGGAGGATGCCCAGCATTTTGAAGGCTCCGATGATGGAACCCAGCTGGAGGAAGGCAGTAACATGAGCTCAGAGAGAGGGGGTAGTAACGTGAGCCCAGAGAGAGGGGGTGCCCAACAAGGTCAGCTATCTGGCAGTCATGTTTCCCCAGCTGCAGCATACTGCCAGATTGGCTCCAGTGATGAGTAGGGAGGGGATGATGAGGTCACTGACTCCACGTGGGTGCCTGATAGGAGAGAGGAGGAGGAGGAAGAGGCACATCTCCAACGAGGCAGGATGCCCTCCAGGGGCCAGCTTAAGGGCAGCACACTGACTGCATCACAACGCAGAGCTCCGCATGTGCAGGGCACTGCTGTCTCTGCGCGTTATTCAAAATGTTCTTTGGTGTGGGACTTTTTTCAGACATGTGCAGCAGATCGCGCCGTTGCCATTTGCAACATATGTCTAAAGCGTGTCTCGCGTGGCCAAAACATCAGCCGCTTGGGCACCACGTGCTTGACCAGACATATGTCGACCTGCCATGCAGTCCGCTGGAACTCACACCTAAAAGACCCACACCAAAGAACAAAGCGGACCTCTCCTTGCTCCTCATCAGCTGGGATCTCCAACCCCACTATACCTTCAGTCCTCTCAGAAACCTGCACTGAGAGGAATGAAGGTGTAGAATTAGGTGTGTCACAGCCAAGTACTTGCGGGCAATCTGCTATCGGTACACCGATGTCCGATTGTGCCAGGCAAATTTCCCTGCCCCAGCTGCTGCACCACCGAAAGAAGTTTGCTCCCAGCCATCCACATGCCCAGCGGTTGAATGCTAGCATGACTAAATTGCTAGCACTTCAACTGCTGCCTTTTCAGTTGGTAGACTCTGCCCCCTTCCGTGAGTTTGTGGAATGTGCAGTTCCTCAGTGGCAGGTTCCCAAACATTGCTTTCTACCGGCATGTGGAAGGCAATGTCTTGGCCTCACTGGACAGGGCGGTCAGCGGTAAGGTGCATATTACCGCTGACTCATGGTCCAGCAGGCATTGACAGGGACGTTACCTATCTTTCACGGCGCATTGGGTGACTCTGCTGGCAGCTGGGAAGGATGCAGGACAGGGTGCAGTAGTGTTGAAGGTTGTTCCACCACCACGCCTCCAAAATGCTACTAGTGGTTATTCTGACATACCTCTCTCCTCCACCCCCTCCTCTTCTTCTTCCTCCATGGCCTCTTCCTCTGCTGATTTGTCTTCAGAACCAGCGGTGCTCTGTAGGCGTTCAAGGGGCTACGCCAGTACGCAGGCAAAAAGATGCCATGTGGTGCTTGAGCTGGTGTGCTTGGGGGACAGGAGCCACACTGGGGCAGAGATTCTGTCAGCTCTGCAGGGGCAGGCTCAGAGGTGGTTGACGCCATGCCAGCTTAAGCCAGGAAAGGTGGTTTCCGAACAATGGCACCAACCTCCTCTCCGCCCTCCGACAGGGACAACTGACCCATGTGCCCTGTTTGGCTCAGGTCCTTAACTTGGTGGTGCAGCGGTTCTTGGGCAGGTGCCCGGGCTTACAGGAGGTCCGGAAGCAGGCCAGGAAACTCTGTGGGCATTTCCGCTGGTCATATAATTCCAGTGCTCGGCTGGCTGAGCTGCAAAAGGATTACAACCTGCCCAAGAACCGCCTAATCTGTGACATGCCCACCAGGTGGAACTCTACGTTGGCCATGCTGCAGCGGCTGCACACGCAGCAGAGGGCCATCAATGAGAATCTGTTGCAATTTGGCACCAGGACAGGGTCAGGGGAGCTTGGATTTTTTTCCCCACGCCAGTGGGCCATGATCAGGGATGCATGCACTGTCCGGGCACCATTTGAGGAGGCCACGAGGATGGTGAGCAGTGACAGTGCATGCAACAGTGACACTGTCCCTCTTGTCCACCTGTTGGAGCACACGCTGCATGGAATAATGGATAGGGCACTTGAGGCAGAACAGAGGCAGGAAGAGCAGGACTTCCTTACCTCTCAAGGCCCCCTTTATCCAGACAGTGTTCCTGCTGGCCCGGCTATCACACAGGAAGAGGAGGAGGAGGATTGTGTCAGCATGGAGGTGGAGACTAGCACTCAGCATCAGCAGCAGTCTTCAAGGGATCAATTACAGTCCCAAGACACCCATGGACTTGTACGTGGCTGGGAGGAGGTGGCTGCGGATCATGTCGTCCTCAGTGACCCAGAGGACTCCGCACCGAATGCCTCAGCAAACCTACGCTGCTTGGCCTCCCTGATCCTGCAAAGCCTGCGGAAGGATCCTCGTATTCGTGTGATCAAGGAGAGGGATCATTACTGGCTGGCAACCCTCCTTGATTCACGTTACAAGGGTAAGGTTGCGGACCTTATCTTGCCGTCGCAGAGGGAGCAGAGGATAAGGCATCTTCGGGAGGCCTTGCAGAAAGGTCTGTGCAATGCGTTCCCAGAGACTGGGAGGTTACAAATTCCTGGTCCTGGACAACGTGCTGCTGAGGCTTCGGTCAGTCAAAGAAGGAGCGGTGGAGAAGGTGGCCGTCTGACAGATGCGTTCAGACAATTTTTTAGTCCGCAGCCCCAAGGTATGATCAGTTCCAGCAATCATCGCCAGCGTCTGGTTTACATGGTGCAGGAATACTTAGGGGCAAGATCAGACTTGGACACCTTTCCCACCAAAAATCCTCTGGGTTACTGGGTCTTGAGGATGGATCACTGGCCAGAGCTTGCACAGTATGCAATTGAGATACTGGCCTGTCCTGCATCCAGCGTTCTTTCGGAACGCACATTCAGTGCTGCTGGAGGCTTTGTAACCGATCACAGGGTGCGCCTGTCAACCAACTCGGTCGATCGACTGACCTTCATAAAAACGAATCAGTCTTGGATCACCACCAGCTACCAAGCACCTGATGCGGATGTAACAGAATAGTTTTCTTTGAAATGTCAGATCCCTTCAAGACTGCCTATGCTGATGCAGAGTGACTATCCTCTTCCTCCTCAATAATCATGCTGATAGCTTGAAAGAACATTTTTGGTTCTGGGCACCACCACCCGTGGCTAAGGCCCAATTTTTCAGCCCCTGTTTAACAGGGGCGTGTAGTTACAATTTTTAATGCAATGCTTTGCAGCAGGGCTCATTGCTGTGCTCCAACTACAGTATCTGTGAGGGGTTGCAGTGTTGTGGCACCAGCACCAGTGAATAAGGCCCAATTTTTCTGCCCCTGTTTAACAGGGGCATGTAATTACTATTCTTGATCTAATACTTTGCAACAGGGCTCATTGCTGCGCTCCAAGTACAGTATCTGTGAGGGGTTGCAGTGTTGTGGCACCAGCACCAGTACCTAAGGCCCAATTTTTCTGCCCCTGTTTAACAGAGGCATGTAATTACAATTCTTGATCTAATACTTTGCAACAGGGCTCATTGCTGCGCTCCAAGTACAGTATCTGTGAGGGGTTGCAGTGTTGTGGCACTAGCACCAGTGCCTAAGACCCAATTTTTCTGGCCCTGTTCAACAGGGTAATGTAATTACAATTCTTGATCTAAAATTTTACAGCTGGGCCCATTCCTGCGCCCACCAAGAGTAACTGTGAGGGCTTACAGTGTTGTGGCAACACCAACACCAACACCTAAGGGGCAAATTTCTGCAGAGTATATACGGCAGAATCTACCCCTAGGAAGGGAAATTCTCTCCTGTAAGAGTTAATATGGGAAAAAGGTGTCTCCTCTCTACTGATGCTTTATCACCAATCCTTGTTTCAATAAAAACCCAACATTTTCAAAAAACATTTGTCATTGGGACGGAAAGTGAGGTGAAATGTTCTGAACAGGTGCACAGACAGCAAAACAAATGTTACAGGGGTGATAACCCTTCCCTATGTTCTCCAAAAAGCTTAAAAATAGATTTTTTGGCTGGAGCTACACTTAAAAAATTTACCTGTTCCAAATTACAAACAGATTCTACTTAAGAACAAACCTACAGTCCCTGTCTTGTTTGCACCGCCTGTATACTGCTGTTCAGAGTATATAGTGGCTTTTTTTATTTTGGGTGCAGGGTTACCCTTAATATCCATACAAGACTCAAAGGGGTTGGTAATGGGCTGTGGTAGGGGGGGGGGGGGGTGATGGGGTAGCCATGCCATTTTTCTCAATGATTTTCATTCATATTGCCGGGACCAGACATTACATTAAAGCCGCAAGCAGTTTTAAATGACTTTTTTTCCTTTAGAAATGTCATTTTGTGCAGGTACAGTTCTAAATACGGGAAACACCTGCCACTTCACAGGCATACTTTAGACACCCCCCAGGTACGATATTTAACCACTTAACAACCACCTGCCGACAAATAACGGCGGCAGGGTGGTTGCTTAACTCTGGGAGGACGTTATATAACGTCCTCCCAGAATCGCGCTCCCGCGCGCCCCCTGGGGCGCGCACACGGGAAACTCCGTGACCGCCGGGTCCAGAGGACCCGGCGGATCACGAATCGCGGTAAATCGCCGCGGATAGCGGCCGTTTACCACGTGATCGCTCCGTCAAATGACGGAGCAATCACTTGTAAACAGACCGGCGTCATTTGATGACGCCGGTTCCTCCCTCCCCTCTCTGTACCGATCGGTACAGTGTGAGAGGGGAGGGGGAGGGAGCGGATGGCAGCAGCAGCACTGTGGGCTGGATCTGTGACAATTGCAGTCACAGATCCATCCATCCCTGCTCAGCCATCCCTGTGCTATACCCTGCCAATACTCTGCAATACACCCTGCCAATACTCTGCAAAATACCCTGGTGCAATACTCTGCAATACCCTGGTGCAATACTCTGCAATACCCTGGTGCAATACTCTGCAATACCCTGGTGCAATACTCTGCAATACCCTGCGAAATACTCTGCAATACCCTGCGAAATACTCTGCAATACCCTGCGAAATACTCTGCAATACCCTGCTGCAATACTCTGCAATACCCTGGTGCAATACTCTGCAATACCCTGGTGCAATACTCTGCAATACCCTGGTGCAATACTCTGCAATACCCTGGTGCAATACTCTGCAATACCGTGCACAATACTCTGCAATACCCTGCACAATACTCTGCAATACCCTGCAAAATACTCTGCAATACCTTGCAAAATACTCTGCAATACCCTGCGCAATACTCTGCAAAATACTCTGCAATACCCTGCACAATACTCTGCAATACCCTGCACAATACTCTGCAATACCCTCCACAATACTCTGCAATACCCTCCACAATACTCTGCAATACCCTCCACAATACCCTGTGCAATACCCTCCACAATACCCTGTGCAATACCCGTGCAATACCCTGCCATACACCGCAATACCCTGCCATACACCGCAATACTCCGCAATACTCCGCAATGCCCGGCAATACTCCGCAATGCCCGGCAATACTCCGCAATGCCCGGCAATACTCCGCAATGCCCGGCAATACTCTGCAATAATCACTTCCCGCCCTCCGGCCGTCATATGACGTCCTTGACTTTGTGCGGGGATATCTGAATGATGCCTGCAGCTACAGGCATCATTCAGATATCGGCTTTTTCAGCCGGCGATTCCCTACACCATAAGAACAATCATAGCGGCTGTTCCGCCGCTTGATCATTCTTACGGGAGGCAAGAGGGGATGTCCCCCCCCCCCGCCGCCCTCCGGTGCTTCTACCGACTCACCGCTACGATCAAAGCCAGGATTGTTGTTTTTATTTTTTTTATTTTTTTCAGGCTTCCCAGCCTAGAGGTGAGATGTGGGGTCTTATTGACACCCCCCCCCCCCCCTCATATCTCACTGTAAAGAGGACCTGTCATGCCATATTCCTATTACAAGGGATGTTTACGTTCCTTGTAATAGGTATAAAAGTGATCAAAAAAATGTTTAGGGCGGAAAAACATGTCAAACTAAAATAAATAAAGTAAAATGAAGAATAAAATATTTTTTTTTTTTTTAAAGCGCCCCTGTCCCCGTGAGCTCGCATACAGAAGCGAACGCATACGTAAGTCCCGCCCACATATGAAAACGGTTTTCAAACCACACATGTGAGGTATCTCTGCGAACGTTAGAGCGAGAGCAATCATTTTGGCCCTAGATCTCCTCTGTAACTCAAAACATGTAACCAGTAAAAATATTTAAAGCGTCGCCTATGGGGATTTTTTAAGTAGCGAAGTTTGGCGCCATTCCACGAGTGTGTGCAATTTTTAAGGGCGACATGTTAGGTATCTATTTACTCGGCGTAACTTCATCTTTCACATTATGCAAAAACATTGGGCTAACTTTACTGGTTTTTTTTTTTTTAAGCACAAAACATTTTTTTTCCGTAAAAAACGCGTTAAAAAAATTGCTGCGCAAATATCGTGCGAGATAAAAAGTTGCAACAACCACCATTATATTCTCTAAGGTCTTTGCTAAAAAAACATATATAATGTTTTGGGGTTCTATGTAATTTTCTAGCAAATAAATGATGATTTTTACATGTAGGAGAGAAATGTCAGAATTGGCCTTGGTGCTCCAGAACGCCTGAAGGTGCTCCCTGCATGTTGGGCCTCTGTATGTGGCCACGCTGTGTAAAAGTCTCACACATGTGGTATCGCCATACTCGGGAGTAATAGCAGAATGTGTTTTGGGGTGTAATTTGTGGAATGCATATGCTGTGTGTGAGAAATAACCTGCTAATATGACAATTTTGTGAAAAAAAAAAAAGAGAAAAAAAAAATCTTGATTTTGCAAAGAATTGTGGGAAAAAATGACAACTTCAAAAAACTCACAATGCCTCTTTCTGAATACCTTGGAATGTCTTCTTTCCAAAAAGGGGTCATTTGGGGGGTATTTGTACTTTTCTGGCATGTTAGGGTCTCAAGAATTGAGATAGGCCGTCAGTACTTCAGGTGTGATCAATTTTCAGATATTGGCACCATAGCTTGTGGACTCTATAACTTTCACAAAGACCAAATAATATACACCAATTTGTACTTATTTTTACCAAAGATATGTAGCAGTATAAATTTTGGCCAAAATTTATGAAGAAAAAATAGTAATTTGCAAAATTTTATAACAGAAACGAAAAAAAAAACATTTTTTTACAAAATTTTCAGTCTTTTTTCTCTTATAGCGCAAAAAATAAAAAACCCAACAGTGATTAAATACCACCAAAAGAAAGCTCTATTTGTGTGAAAAAAAGGACAAAAATTTCATATGGGTACAGTGTTGTATGACTGAGTAATTGTCATTCAAAATGTGAGAGCACCGAAAGCTGAAAATTGGTCTGGTTATTAAGGGGGTTTAAGTGCCCAGTGGTCAAGTGGTTAAAGGAATATTTCACCTTTTATTTTTTCACTTTATGCATCATTAAAATCACTGCTCCCAAAAAAACGGACGTTTTTAAAACTTCTTTTTGCATTGATACATGTCTCCTGGGGTATAACCCGGGTCCCCAAACCCTTTTTAGGACAATAACTTTCATATTAGCCGTTATAATTAGCACTTTAGATTTTGAACGTTCGCGTCCATTGTATTTAATAGGGTTCTAAAGTTAGCGCGAACTTTCGGTCCGTTCGCAGGTTCTGGTGCGAACTGAACAGGGGGGTGTTCGGCTCATCCCTAGTTAAGACCCACTTAGAGGCCACCAGGAGGCATTGAGAATGGGTTAACAAACGAAGGAAGGCTCCCAGCACAGACATTGTGAAAATAAAGAAATTGATGGCGGAACCCTGCCCAAGGCTGAGGTATATAAAAAATTTATTTTTGGGTTTAGATATCCTGTAACCTTACCTGGGTGTGACATTGATGCATATTCTACGCATCCTTTGACCCACCCACCTTGAGATAGCTCTGAATTATACTTCAAAGCTATGATTTGAAGTTTACAGAAGCCATAATTTAGTGTCATCCTAACCTCTGTTACTCCTTAAAGATATATAAAATGATGTGTGGCATTGTAACCAATACACATGGCCAGGTCTGTAAAATGTATACAGTAGATGTTTTTGGTTAACCTATCTGCAGCACCACAGACAGGTCATATATCTAAAAAAGAAAAAAAGGATTTCTGCGCTTGGATCATATAATCAGCAGCTGAAAACTATATCTTTGATACTAAGCATAAAACAACAAGTGGGAAAAAAAGTGGAAAAAAAGTGCAGCACTATATCAAACAGTGTAATAAATGAATACAATAGATGAAGAACATATACGGTAATTCAAATAAATATAATAGTCCAGAATCTGCTCTTTAATGGTGGAAACTGACCTGTTTGCGGTTTTGGATGTGATATATGCTGCTTTACTGTTGATATAATGTAAGTGCAATACTTTTTCAAATAAAATGCATGTTTTTACAATACTACACTACGTGGAGCCTTTTATCTTGCATATACAGTATATGATCCATTCATTGAGGACCAGGTGGATTGTCTATCTGGAGTCACTTGTCTGGCTTAACCTATGAATTGGCTGCCTGTAGTCACCCAAGTTGATATTCAAGTTTCCATTATTGGATCCATTGATTAATAGAGCGCTCTCTGACCTCCCTGAGTAAGGGGGGTCGCTGACCTTCTGGTAAGCCCCTAGTGTAGATATTTCCTGGGTGTCACATTTGCTGTCCCCGGATCCCTTTCTTACCCGGCATGGAATTTCATATGGAACCTTCTTCATTCTACAAATTAAAAATTGTTATTTTTATTTTATGTGTGCACTTTCACATATGCCTTTATTGAGCACATTCTGGACTATTATATTTATTTGAATAATATGTTCTTCATTTGTTGTATTAATTTATTACACTGTTTGATATACTGTAGGTCAGGGGTAGGCAACCTTGGCCCTCCAGCTATGGTGAAACAACAAGGTCCATGAGACATTGCAAGACCCTGACAATCACAGGCATGACTCCTAAAGGCAGAGGTATGATGGGATTTGTAGTTTCACCACAGTTGGAGTGCTGAGGTTGCCTACCCCTGCTGTAGGTCATATAACTACTAAATCAGGGCAAACTAATGTATTTATGATTATATATACCTACTGTAAGTGCCTATGTTGGCCATTTGATATCCAAACACTGAGACACATATCAAATGGTTCCAGGAATTTACTTTATCTGAAAGACTGAGTGCTTATTAATAAATGAAGTCAACATTGGCCAATTCTGCTGCAATACCCATGCAATGCACTGTCAGCTTTAAAAATGAGCACATAGTGAAAAATACTGAAACAAAATAAACTATGTTTTAAAACAAAACTAAAAATTGAATTAGTTCACTATTTTGAGTAATCAAGGGGCAGTCCACCCAAATTAATATTTTAGTTATGTGTAGAGACCAGAGGACTGAGTAAGCCCCTGGCTTCTTCTTATTCCTAGATACTCCAACAGTGAGAGCTGCTTGCCACAGTTTTGACTTCTGGGAGTTTTGGGTGTTCCCATCCACTTTTGTGTGTTCCAGAATTACCTGCTGCCATCTCCATGCTACACAATAAAAAAATGATCAAGAAGCGTGGGAACCCCTAATAATAGCCACAACAAGCGTGCAGACCCAGGAACTCAAGTGCAGACGACTGACAGAGTCCCTGAATGATGTTAGAAATTACCATGTGGTTTAACTCTTTATCATCTACCACAAAATTGTAATATTCATCTTTGGTGGGCTTACTCTTTAAAGTAATCAATCCTCTCATACTGATAGGTGGAATCTAGTGGGCTGAGTCACCTAGGCTTTCTATACTTCTTGGCCAGTAACAGTACAAGGTGCTTTAGCACCCACAACCATTCCCCACCCCCCGTGAGCTGTGAATTATTTCAGCGGCATAGGTTGCAGATCCCTTTTGCATCCCCCTCCCTCCTTCTTAAGTACTGGTCGTCTCCTTGTGTATCCCTCGGTCTTGCTTTGTTCTTGGCATCTCTAGTGATGAGCTGTCTTTTCTGGAAATTTTGGCTCTGCCATTTGGTTTTTTGATGATATAAAAATGAGAACTCCACAGGCAGTATAGGATCCTAAAGTTACATCCAAAGCAGGTGGATGAATCTTAGAACATAGTACAGAGATCTCACCAGTGCCGGATTTATAAGGGGGCAAAAGGGGAAATTGCCCCAGGCCCCCCTGTCAGAGAAGGCTCCAGACTTCCTTTATAATAAAATTAAACGTATTTTCTCTTGAGACTTCTATAGAAGGTTTTTTGAGTAAATTGTCCAGTTTGCAGCCTTTGCCAAGCTCCAGTCATGTCTCACTCCATCTCAACAGGCAGTTTTATTACATGATCAAGGGCTTGATGATACCTTTCCAGGTATTAATGAAGCTCTTAGAAAATAGTTGAGCATAATGGTCACTAATTGTTCACGAGAAAGGTCATTTAGAAAATTGGCACTGATAAAGAATTATCTGGGAACTACGACGACCCATGAAAGACTACATGCTCTGTGCCTACTGGCTGTCAGGAGCAGTCTCCTCAAGATGATACAGTTTGATGAGTTAGTTAAAGATTTTGCAGATGCTAAGTGCAGGAAGAAAGACTTTTTGTAAATGTTGTAGTGTGATGAATAACTGTGATGACTTGCACGTTCCAATTACCTTTGTAATTTCTTGCCGTCAATAAAGTTGAGAAAAAAAACAAGACAATTGTTGTCTTCAGAACCTAAATATTTTTTAAAGTGGTGTGTCATTCATTTCAGTTCACTTTTTTTGTCATATAATTTAATTTCTATTTTGAGAGGCCCCCTGAACCTAAAGTGCCCGGACCCCACAAGGTTTAAATTCGGATCTGGATCTCACCCCTGGTATTCCCAAGAAACATAAGAAGCCCATCTGTGATTTGATCCACCAGGATCTACCAAAAACGTCTTTGTCTCTCTGAAAAACATGTTGGTGTTGCATTCTGTACAGTGCACAGTATTCTGCAAACTAGACATGGGAGCCGTCGAAAAATTCGTTCCGTTCCGTTTTGTATTAAAAAAAAATCGTAATTCGTAATCCGTGTACGGAATTCAATTCGAATTCGTACGAAATACGAATTCCGTACGACACGTATAACGAACGATTCGACCGGAATGAACGAATGATTCGACCGGAAATGTACTTCCCCCACCCAATTCCAGCAGCAATCTTTTCTCTCTATAATGTCAAATCTTTTCTCTCTATAATGTCGAATCGGAATGAACGAATGATTCGACCGGAAATGTACTTCCCCCACCCAATTCCAGCAGCAATCTTTTCTCTCTATAATGTCGAATCTTTTCTCTCTATAATGTTGAATCTTTTCTCTCTATGTCAAATCTTTTCTCTCTATAATGTCGAATCTTTTCTCTCTCTATGTCGAATCTTTTCTCTCTATGTAGAATAATCTTGGACTAATAGAGTTAAGGTTAGTCACATTCGAATTTTCATGTCTTATTTGGTAGTTTGGATTCGGATAATTTGGATACAAAATTTCGTACAAATTTTTCGAAATTTCGTATTCCGTACAGAATTCGTATTCAAAAAAATTCGTAATTCGGATTCGTACAAATGTACGAATTTCGAAAAATTCGTACGAATTATCGATTCGTACGAGACTAACCGCACATGTCTACTGCAAACCTACACAATACATCCGTTTTCGTTTCTCTTCTGGAGGGATCTTCAAACTCTTGGCTTTAAAAAACAAATTCAACAAATGGGCTGCTGCCTTAAAATTGGAAAAATTGAAATCAAAATTCTTTTTTTTATGTTCTCTATAAAATTCAAATCCGATAATTGGTACAGTTCCAATTTTGTTTTCATGCATATGCCTTAATTTCCCTCCATTATTTGGTCTAATCTTTAATCATTTATAAAATATAAACCATTGCTTGCCCTTTGTGCCGTATTGTGCGTTTGTGCCCCTTGCAAAGTCTGTACTATGCAAACTGACATCCTCAAGTTTTTCAACGTCTATTTTGATATATACATTGGTGGGCTTAAAAGAAATGAACAATATTGCAGAAATGCACCTGTAAATGATAACACTCGTGGTAAAAACATAAGTAAAATCCATTTGAATCTAGAAATAGTAAAAGAAGAACTATAAAATACTCAGGCCTGGTTCACACTGGTCCGACAAACGCTCCGACATTGGGAGCTCATGTCGCATGACATGTGAAAATCAATGAATCCCTATGAGAGCCGTCTTAACTGGTCCGACACAAGTCGGTCCGACATTAAAAATGCTCCCTGTACTACTTCTGTCCGACTTTGATCCCACTTCAGCCCATTGACTATCATTGAAGTAGGATCAAAGTAGTATCCTGTTCATGAAAGTCGGATGGATGTCGGACCAATGTCGGACCAATGTAGGACAGATGTCGGACCAATATCGGACCGATGTCGGACCGATGTCGGACAGATGTCGCAGAGCAAAGTAGGATGAAAGTCGTGTCGTATAGTGTAAACCCAGCCTTAAACACATAATAAATTACAGGATGGATACTATAGCACTAAAAGGCAACAAAGTCTGGTGAAACAACAAAAATCTGAACAGTATATTGAAACCACTCTTACGGTAATGCTTCTATTAATGACTAAACAATCATTTATTTTTATTACCAATTGAATCTTTCTGCAGTCCTAATTGCAGACTGCTGCAGCTGCTAACAAAAGCACATAACAGCATAGAAAGCAAAGTTTACTAGTTTTGTATATGAACTACTAACATAAAAGGCTGCTTTGTTCAGTAAGAATAAAGATTCATGTAGCAGATACGATGCTCCTAAAAGAGGAAGCTAAAATTTAAACAACGTGCAAAAAAATAAATAGATGAAATTAGCAATAAAATAAATAATCATTGCATTCAATAAGATCAAGAAATCACGGCTTACCCAGCATGGAGCACAGTTGGGACTCAAGAAGCTTTGTCATCTTTTCATCAAATGTGAGAGAAAAATATTTTAAAGAAGACAGGAAATTAAATTAGTTTCTTCAACTGAAGTTGTTTCTCAGCTATACTGGCAGAAGAGGCGGGGTTCAAAGGAGGGAAGACTTAACTGAACTTGTTGTTTGGTCACACTTAAGCAATACTCAGTGAGTGGCATCATAGGGCAGTATTGTATTGCTAAAGGGGGGGGGGGGGGGGTGCAATATGAAAAGGAATTACCAAATTAAAACATTTGACACAAAAAATTATTGATATGTTTATATGCAACAAAACATCAATAAATTTTTTTTTTCTGTCACGCTTTATTTTCCTCGTTCTCTGCAAGTAACAAGAGGACATCTACTGTGAAGAAAAACAGTTGAATGCAAGGCAGACAGTTAATTATAGGTGTGCGGATCCAGAGTCTTTTCTCGGGAGGGGCACTGCCAAAAAATATGGTTTTTTTTTGTGGGAAATTTATCGGGGAAATGGTTGGTGTCGGCGCTTCAATCATCCCGGCACCGTGGTTGTTATGGTGTCATGATGATTGAATCGCATTATTTATATCATTACATTGTAATATAAAATTAAATAGTTCAATGCAGAATCAGTGGGAGCCCCGAGTGTGTCACTTGCCACCGTCGCCTGCAATTAGTGGGAGCCCTGAGCGTGTCACTTGCCACACGTTGCGGATTGTCACTTGCCACGTCACCTGCCACACCTTGTGGATTGTCACTTGCCACATCACCTGCCACACCTTGCGGATTGTCACTAGCCACACCTTGCGGATTGTCACTTGCCACGTCACCTGCCACACCTTGCTGATTGTCACTTGCCTGCCACCAGATGCAGATTGTCATTTGCCACGTCACCTGACACAATTTGCGGATTGTCACTTGCCACGTCGCCTGCCACACCTTGCGGATTGTCACTAACTTGCCTGCTAAGGTGTAGTTTTGGTTGTCTCTTGCTGTGTCCCAGACTCCCAGAGTCAGGCAGCAGAGAAATAATGTAATCTCTCTGCTGCCTGCACAGTGAGGGCGGAAGTCACTGCAGGAATGCAGGGCAGGCACGGGCGGTGAGAGATGATCTCATCTCTCTGCTCCCCTGCTCCCGGCTAGCTGATTGGCCAGCTGCCACACTGAGCCTGCTCTCTCACTCTCACCTGCGTTGCCAACACACTGAGCAGCGCGGTCTGCCCACGAACCGCGCCGCCCGCCCACAAACCGCGCCGCAAGCGGAGCCGCCCGCTTTCTTACCCGTCTGTGGAGCCGCACGCTATCGCACCTGCCCGCAGAGCGGCCCGACGTGACTCACTGACGTCACTCGTTGCTAGACGCCAAGCGGCCCAGGCGTTAGCAACGAGTGCAGGGAAGAGGCTCCACCCACCTCCTCCTCCGCTCCTGGTATTGTGTCAGTGCGCCGCGTAACTACATTAGAAGAGTCTCTCTCTCTCTGCGCCGCTGATCGGCTGATGTGAGAAACTGAGAGAGAGACTCAGAGAGGCAGCGGCAAGTACTGTATATACTCGAGTATAAGCCGACCCGAATATAAGCCGAGGCACCTAATTTTACCCCCCAAAAAACTGGGAAAACTTACTGACTTGAGTATAAGCCTAGGGTGTCCATCTGCATGCCTCACTGTGCCTCACTTTGCCTCACTGTGCCCATGCCTCACAGTGCCCATGCTTCACTGTGCCCATGACTAGACTGATGTTTAACATGGGAGTCTATGGAAGGAGTGGCCGGCTTTGAAAAATCAGTTCTCCCCGGCTGTAGGTCTCCCAGACACCAAACTTTGCACACTTGTAGAGGAGACATGGGGTTATATGTGTGTCAGGTTTGGGGTCCAGGGAACCTACGACCAGCCGGTACCGGGTCTGCAAAGTCACCGGAGAAATTACCATTTAACATTGGAGTCTATGGAAGGGGTGCCCGGGTTTAAAAAATCAGTGCTCACCGTCTGTAGGTCTCCCAGACACCAAGCTTTGCACACTTGTATAGGTGAGATGGGGCTACATGTGTGCCAAATTTGGGGTCTAGAGGACCTACGGCCGGCCAGTAACGGGTCCCCAAAGTTCGGGAGATCAGGCGCAAAAAAAAAAGACAGAGCAAGCAAGTGAGTGTGACAGATGGTCTCGGGGGGGGGGGCAATTGCCCTGTTGCCCCCCCTGGATCCGCCCCTGATGCATGCATGTGTGTGTATATATATCTAGATATATCTACATATATATATATATATGTATATATATATATCTAGATATATGTAGCACTACCTCTGTAGGAGCTGCTGGTTTAGTTTTGGGCCTCCACTCTGCCTGTCAACCCCCAGAATCTGGCTCAAATCCCCTCTGGCACAAATGGACAAAAATATGATTGAGGACCCAAATTGGCTGTAAGGGACCTCAATGATACAAACACAACAATAACTGCATAGTTGCCAACATTGTAAAAAAAAAAATCGGGGACACTTTTTTTGCATGTAGGCGGAGCCTTGTTATAATTAGGGGGCAGGGCATGCATTTGTAGGCGTGCCCCACATAAATACGAAAATGCGACACGCGAAGCGAAAAATGGGCGTGGTTTACGCGCGGTAGTGGGCGTGGCTTAACCCTTTCCATACAGGGCTTTTTATACCACTTCCATACCGGGCCTATTCTGGCACTTCTCTCCTACATGTACAAATCATCATTATTTTGCTAGAAAATTACTCAGAACCCCCAAACATTATATATGTTTTTTTTAGCAGACACCCTAGGGAATAAAATGACAGTCGTTGCAACTTTTTATCTTCCACGGTATTTGCGCAATAATTTTTCAAACGCCTTTTTTTGCTGAAAAAAATGGTTTCATGAATTAAAAAATAACAAAACAGTAAAGTTAGCCCAATTTTTTTGTAAAATATGAAAGCTTACGTTATGCCGAGTAAAAAGATACCTAACATGTCACGCTTTAAAATTGCGCACACTCATGGAATGGTGCCAAACTTCGGTACTTAAAAATCTCCATAGGCGACGTTTTGAAAATGTTTACAGGTTACCAGGTTAGAGTTACAGAGGAGGTCTAGTGCTAGAATTGTTGCATGCGCTCTAACGCACGCAAGGATACCTCACATATGTGGTTTGAACGGCGTTTACATATGCGGGCGGGACTTACGTGTGCATTCGCTCCTAAGCGCAAGCTATTGGGGACGGGCGTTTTTTTTACACTTTTTTTTTTTTTTGATCACTTTTATTCCTATTACAAGGAATGTAAACATCCCTTGTAATAGGAATGTGTGTGACAGGTCCTCTTTATGGAGAGATGCGGGGTCAATAAGACCCCACATCTCTCCTCCAGGCTGGAAAGCATGAGATCGTGAAAAAAATTTCACTGATCTCATACTTACAGCTGCAATGGCGGCTTTGTTACATTTGAGGACACGGGCGTGACATCATTACATCGCGCCCGGGCCTCCGACGGTCATAGAGATGACTGGTGACCATCTCTATGCTCGTCACGTGACCCACCACCGGCGCCGGACGATTCTCTCCGGGTCCCCGATGGCACGGGAGAGCCCGGAGAAGCACCGGATGGCGGCGGGAGGGGGGGATGTCCCCTCCCGCGGCCTATAAGAATGATCAAGCGGCAGAACCGCCGCTATGATCATTCTTATGGTGCGCAGGATCGCCGGCTGAAAACAAGGATATCTGAATGATGCCTCTAGCTGCAGGCATCATTCAGATATCCCCCCTCAAACCCAGGACGTCATATGACGTCCACCCGGAGGGAGAGAGGGTTCCTGCCGGCGTCATTTTACAATGGCCCGGTATGGAAGGGGTTAAATAGGCGTGTTTCAGAAGGGGTGTGGTTAGAGTCCGAGAGGAAGGAAAGAAAGAAGGAAGATCCTACACAACAATAGAAATATGTGTATTCCAGAAAGTTTAACAAAATCGGCAGATAAAGATACTCCAAAACACCTGTTGTTGGCACTTCAATCATCCCAGCACCATGGTTGTTATGGTGTCAGGATGATTGAAGCGCATTATTTCTATTATTACATTGTAATATAAAATGAAATCATTCAACTCACCATAATGCAGAATCAGTGGGACCCCTGAGCATGTCACTTGCCACGTCGCCTGCCACCAGATGCCATCAGGTGCTCCCAGTGGAGTCCGTCCTTACATTAGTGCCCCAGCAGAGCCAGGTCCTTACATTAGTGCCCCAGCAGAGCCCGGTCCTTACATTAGTGCCCCAGCAGAGCCTGGTCCTTACATCAGTGTCCCCAGCAGAGCCCAGTCCTTACATCAGTGTCCCCAGCAGAGCCCGGTCCTTACATCAGTGTCCCCATCAGAGCCCGGTCCTTACATCAGTGCCCCCAGCAGAGCCCGGTCCTTACATCAGTGTCCCTATCAGAGCCCGGTCCTTATATTAGTGCCCCCATCAGAGCCCGGTCCTTACATCAGTGCCCCCAGCAGAGCCCGGTCCTTACATAAGTGCCCCCATCAGAGCCCGGTCCTTACATCAGTGTCCCCATCAGAGCCCGGTCCATTACCTTACATCAGTGTCCCCAGCGGCTGTGTCCTCCATCAGAGTCCCCCCCCGCCGCCTCCTTCGCCTTCCAGATCCACATGTTCAGTATAGGGGGGAGGGGCCGCCAATAGAGAGAAGCTGATTGGCTGCCCCTCTCCTCTGCACTGAACACAAGAGTGGCGGCAGCCACACAGTGGCGGCAGCGGAGGCCATTTTGGTGTAGCCGCCGCTGCCATTTTTTTTTACTAACACTCCCAAATTTCCCGGGACATTCAAAAAGACCAGGGGGAAAAAACGGGACAAAAACAATCCGAGAAAATGGTCCCAAATCCGTGAATGTCCCAGGAAATCCGGGACTGTTGGTAACTATGTAACTGTAATAAAAGGGGGCTACCTTGGTGTTGTTCACCTGCCACTCAGATGCAAAGACAAAGTCCCACACAAATTGTAGCTTAACCAATGGTGATATGTTTACTTGGTAAAAGAAGGGAACAATGGTTTTACAATAAGCATTCAATATATATAACTCTCTGCATAAATCAATGAAATACCACTGTTCAGAATACCTCTGAAATCCGACCCCAATAACGTAACCTGAGGGTCAGACTTGAGCGAGGGTATGATGGAGGAATCTCCCAGTGCAGTAATATCAACACTGGGACACCTCTCCACCAAGTCTCACGTAAACAGCAGAAAACACGGGGTGATACAAACAATTATGATCAATATTGCAGAATCACGACTCTATGGCTCCCCCTTGTGGACAGTCAATGGGTGTGTGTCCTGTAGCATCCAATTGGAAGGATAGAAAAGCAGATGACTGTTCCTTTAAGAGTCAGTTAATCTTCAGATAGCCACGTTGGTGCACTTAAACATTTGTAATCCAAAAGATAAGGTGTGGGAAGAAACTGATAATTGAAGCACACAGCTAACAGTACAAGGGATACTAATTTCCTCACAGCGTTGAGTTTCTACGTGCGGAGATGCAAGCGCCAACAAGCACAAGTAAAGCTTGTGATAGTCACACTCCTGGCAGTCAATTAGCTAAATTGATGGGCAAGTGCCCGCTCACCAGATGAGGCCTTGTTTTGCTGCTTTTTCTCTCAGTCTGGAGCTCTCCTTTAATGGTCCGTCTCTTGGTGACACAAGGCCCCCTGGGTTCTCCACCCAGCCGTCCTCTGGATAACGATGGATAAGAGATCCTGGATGCTGCAAGCTGCAGACCGATCCTCCTGATCAGCGAGACTGTCCGCAGGGATCCCTCTCTGGTTAGGCGATCCGCCCTCAGTCCCAACAGGCACAGGCTTCTCAGGCTTAGGCACGCTCACAACAGGCCTAAACACAGGCCTCCAGCCGGCTTGAAGATGGCGTCCCGAGAGAGCGTGCTATTGGGCGCACTTGTCTTAAATAGCCCCTCCCATCAGGCTTTGTGCGGTGCACCACCCTATGGTAGCACAGTGGCCTTGTGGGCAATGTAGTCTCTGTGCTACTTACTGTAATGGAGTCTTTGTCTCTCGCTAACGGAACCAAACAAGTTTGCTACTTGAAATTTTTTGTCTATAGCCTGTAAATGTCCTACTGGTATGGAATGCCAAAGTAGTACTTTTCTTAAAAGCTGAAGAGTGAATGAAGCCTAGTACACACAGCTATTTCTTTTTTCATTCAACCCTTCAGGCTGAATGAAAAAAAAAAAACTGACAGCTCAGGTCGGAGGCTCTGTACTGGCAAGCTGATATTAGTACAGCGATCTCCCCTGCTGTTCTATTGTGTTCTGACGAGAAGCCGGCCTGCAGACCATTTTCGGTCATGCCCCTTGGACAGAAGCCGACCGTATGGCTGACTTCTGTCGGACCGGCTGCAGTACACAGGGGCCGAATGTCAGTTGGTTTCTATTAAAATGGCCCATGCTGTCTGACATTCGGCCCATGTGTACGTGGCTTTAGACTAACCCTTTATGGATAAATGATGATGTTCAAAATGTTATCTAATTAAAGGTGCTGTGAAGTAAATTCTAGATATTACCTGCTAGTTGTGTAACAGGTAGTGATGAGCCGAACACCCCCGGGTTCGGTTCGCACCAGAACCCGCGAACGGACCGAAAGTTCGTACGAACATTAGAACCCTATTAAATACAATGGATGCGAACGTTCGAATTCTAAAGTGCTAATTATAACAACTATTATGCATGTTATTGTCCTAAAAAGGGTTTGGGAACCCGGGTTCTGCACCAGGGGACATGTATCAATGCAAAAAGAAGTTTTAAAAACGGTCGTTTTTCGGGAGCAGTCATTTTAATGATGCATAAAGTGAAAAAAAAAAAGTCTAATATTCCTTTAAATATCGTACCTGGGGGGTGTCTAAAGTATGCCTGTGAAGTGCCACGTGTTTCCCGTGTTTAGAACTGTCCCTGCACAAAATGACACTTCTAAAGGAAAAAAAAGCCATTTAAAACTGCTTGCGGCTTTAATGTAATGTCTGGTCCCGGTAATATGGATGAAAATCTTTAAGAAAAATGGCATAGCTACCCCATGACCCCCCCCCTACCCCAGCCCATTACCAGCCCCTTTGGGTCTTGTATGGATATTAAGGGGAACCCCGCACATAAAATAAAAAAGGCCCTATATACTCTGAACAGCCGTATACAGGCGGTGCATACAAGACAGGGACTGTAGGTTTGTTCTTATGTAGAATCTGTTTGTAATTTTGAACAGGTACATTGTTGAAGTGTAGCTCCAGCCCAAAAATCTATTTTTAAACTTTTTGGAAAACCTAGGTAAGGGTTATCACCCCTGTAACATTTGTTTTGCTGTCTGTGCCCCTGTTCAGAACATTTCACCTCACTTTCTGTCCCAATGACAACTGTTTTTGAAATGTGGTGTTTTTCTTGAAACAAGGATTGCTGATAAAGCATCAGTACAGAGGAGACACCTTTCTCCCATATTTATTCTTACAGGAGAGAATTTTCCTTCCTAGTGGTAGATTTCCTCTCACTTCCTGTTGTCTTCTTGCGTTTGCAAGTAGGAGTCGTTTGTAAGTTGGATGTTTGAAAGTAGGGACCTGCCGTATATACTCTGCAGAAATAGGCCCCTTAGTTGTTGGTGTTGGCACAACACTGTAAGCACTCACAGTTACTCTTGGTTGGTGCTGGAATGCCCTGCTGTCAACTATTTAATCAGGAATTTTAATTACATATAATTGTTGAACAGTGGTAGTAAAAATTGGGCCTTTGATGGTGGTGCTGGTGCCACAACACTGTAAGCCCTGACAGTTACTCTTGGTGGGTGCAGCAATGGGCCCTGCTGTGAATTATTAGATCAAGAATTGTAATTGCATGCCCCTGTTGAACAGGGGCTGAAAAATTGGGCCTTTCATGGCGGTGGTGGTGGTGGTGGTGTTGCCACAACACTGTAAGCCCTCAGAGTTACTCTTGGTGGGTGCAGGAATGGGCCCTGCTGTGAATTATTAGATCAAGAATTGTAATTACATGCCCCTTTTGAACAGGGGCTGAAAAATTGGGCCTTTCGTGGTGGTGGTGGTGGTGGTGGCGTTGCCACAACACTGTAAGCCCTCAGAGTTACTCTTGGTGGGTGCAGCAATGGGCCCTGCTGTGAATTATTAGATCAAGAATTGTAATTGCATGCCCCTGTTGAACAGGGGCTGAAAAATTGGGCCTTAGGCACTGGTGGCACAACACTACAACCCCTCACAGATACTGTACTTGGAGCACAGCAATGAGCCCTGTTGCAAAGTATTGCTTCAAAAATTGTAATGACACGCCCCTGTTAAACAGGGGCTGAAAAATTGGGCCTTAGGCACTGGTGGCACAACACTACAACCCCTCACAGATACTGTACTTGGAGCACAGCAATGAGCCCTGTTGCAAAGTATTGCTTCAAAAATTGTAATGACACGCCCCTGTTAAACAGGGGCTGAAAAATTGGGCCTTAGGCACTGGTGCCACAACACTCCAACCCCTCACAGATACTGTACTTGGAGCACAGCAATGAGCCCTATGGCAAATTATTGCTAAAAAAATTGTAATTACACGCCCCTGTAAAACAGGGGCTGAAAAATTGGGCCTTAGCCACTGGTGGCGGCACCCATAAACAAAAATGATCTTCCAAGCTATCATCATCAATCGTATCATTGAGGACTCGGAGGAGGAGGATAGCCAGTCAACATAACAGCACAGGCACTCAGCATCAGCATCAGTCTTGAAGGGATGTGACATGTTAAAATCAATTAGTCTGTTATATCAGCATCAGGTGTGTGGTAGCTGGTGGTGATCCAAGACTGGTTCATCTTGATGAAAGTCAGTCGATCAACCGAGTCGGTGGACAGGCGCACCCTGTGATCCGTGACAAATCCTCCAGCAGCAATGAATGTGCGTTCCGAAAGAACGCTGGATGCAGGACAGGCCAGTAGATCAATTGCATACTGTGCAAGCTCTGGCCAGTGATCCATCCTCAAGACCCAGTAAGCCAGAGGATTTTCGGTGGGGAAGGTGTCCAAGTCTGACCTTGCCCCTAGATATTCCTGCACCATGTTTATCAGACGCTGGCGATGGTTGCTGGAACCGATCATACTTTGGGGCTGCGGACTAAAGAATTGTCTGAACGCATCGGTCAGACGGCCACCTTCCCCACCGCTCCTTCTTTGACTGGCCGAAGCCTCAGCAACTCGTTGTCCAGGACCAGGAGTTTGTAACCTCCCAGTCTCTGGGAACGCGTTGCACAGACCTTTCTGCAAGGCCTCCCGGAGTTGTCTCATCCTCTGCTCCCTCTACGAAGGTAACATAAGGTCCGCAACCTTACCCTTGTACCGTGGATCAAGGAGAGTGGCCAGCCAGTAATGGTCCCTCTCCTTGATCCGAAGAATACGAGGATCCTTCCGCAGACTTTGCAGGATCAGGGAGGCCATGCAGCGTAGGTTTGCTGAGGCATTCGCTCCGGAGTCCTCTGGGTCACTAAGGACGACATGATCCGCAGCCACCTCCTCCCAGCCACGTACAAGTCCACTGGTTTCTTGGGACTGTAAATCATCCCTAAAAGACTGCTGCTGATGATGCTGAGTGCCAGCCTCCACCTCCATGCTGACACAATCCTCCTCCTCCTCCTCCTCCTCCTCCTCTTCCTCTTCCTGTGCGATGGGTGGGACAGAAGGAACACTGTCTGGGTAAAGGGGGCCTTGAGAGGCAAGGAAGTCCTCCTCTTCCTGCCTCTGTTCTGCCTCAAGTGCCCTGTCCATTATTCCATGCAGCGTGTGCTCCAACAGGTGGACAAGAGGTACAGTGTCACTGATGCATGCACTGTCACTGCTCACCATCCTCGTGGCCTCCTCAAATGGTGCCAGGACAGTGCATGCATCCCTGATCATGCCCCACTGGCGTGGAGAAAAAAACCAAGCTCCCCTGACCCTGTCCTGGTGCCGTAATCGCACAGGTACTCATTGATGGCCCTCTGCTGCGTGTGCAGCCGCTGCAGCATGGCCAACGTTGAGTTCCACCTGGTGGGCATGTCACATATAAGGCGGTTCTTGGGCAGGTTCAACTCCTTTTGCAGCTCAGCCAGGCGAGCACTGGCATTATAAGATCTGCGGAAATGCACACAGACTTTCCTGGCCTGCCTCAGGACATCCTGTAAGCCCGGGTACCTGCCCAAGAACCGCTGCACCACCAGGTTAAGGACGTGAGCCACACAGGGCACATGGGTCAGTTGTCCCTGTCGGAGGGCGGAGAGGAGGTTGGTGCCATTGTCGCAAACCACCATTCCTGGCTTAAGCTGGCGTGGCGTCAACCACCTCTCGGCCTGGCCCTGCAGAGCAGACAGGACCTCTGCCCCAGTGTGGCTTCTGTCCCCCAAACACACCAGCGCAAGCACGGCATGGCATCTTTTTGCCTGCGTACTTGCGTAGCCCCGTGAACGGCTACGGAGCACCGCTGGTTCATAGGACAAACCACAGGAAGAGGCCATGGAGGAAGAAGAAGAGGAGGGGGTGGAGGAGAGAGGTGTGTCACAACCAGTAGTAGCATTTTGGAGGCGTGGCGGTGGAACAACCTCCAACACTACTGCACCTTGTCCTGCATCCTTCCCAGCTGCCAAAAGAGTGACCCAATGGGCCGTGAAAGAAAGGTAACGTCCCTGTCCATGCCTGCTGGACCATGAGTCAGCGGTAATATGCACCTTACCGCTGACCGCCCTGTCCAGCGAGGCCAAGACATTGCCTTCCACATGCCGGTAGAGAGCCGGAATAGCCTTCCGTGAGAAAAAGTGGCGTTTGGGAACCTGCCACTGAGGAACCGCACATTGCACAAACTCACGGAAGGGGGCCGAGTCTACCAACTGAAAAGGCAGCAGTTGAAGCGCTAGCAATTTAGCCAAGCTAGCATTCAACCGCTGGGCATGTGGATGGCTGGGAGTGAACTTCTTTCGACGGTCCAGCAGCTGGGGCAGGGAAATTTGCCTGCTAGAATCGGACGTCGGTGTACTGCTAGCAGAGTGGCCGCAAGTACTTGGCTGTGACACACCTAATTCTACACCTTCATTCCTCTCAGTGCATGTTTCAGAGAGGACTGAAGTTATAGTGGGGTTGGAGATCCCAGCTGATGCGGTGCAAGGAGAGGTCCGCTTTGTTCTTTGGTGTGGGTCTTTGAGGTAGGCTTGCCAACGAGCTGCATGGCAGGTCAACATATGTCTGGTCAGGCATGTGGTACCCAAGCGGCTGATGTTTTGGCCACGCGATATACGCTTGAGACCTATGTTGCAAACAGCAGCTGTGCGATCTGATGCACTAGCCTCAAAAAAGGCCCACACCAAGGAACTTTTTGAATTACGGGCAGAGGCTGCGCCCTGCACAGGCGGAGCTCTGCGGTGTGATTCCGTCGGTGTACTGCCCTTACGCTGGCCACCAAAGGGCATCCTGCCTCGTTGGAGATGTGCCTCCTCCTCATCCTCCTCCTCCTCCTCTCTCCTATTAGGCACCCACGTGGAGTCAGTGACCTCATCATCCCCTCCCTCCTCATCACTGGAGCCAATCTGGCAGTATGCTGCAGCTGCTGGAACATGACTGCCAGATTGGTGTCCTTCTTGAGCATCCCCTCTGTCTGCTCTCACGCTACTGCCTTCCTGTAGCTGGGTTTCATCATCAGACCCTTCGAAACGCTGGGCATCCTCCTGGAGCATGTACCCAACACTGTGCTCAAACAGTTCGGGGGACTCCTCAGGAGGAGGACATGGTGGGTCTAGGGAAGGAGTGACTGATGATGAGTCTGACATTGATACCAGGGAAGAGGACGCTTTGGCAGCTGCTTTGCCAGTACCCTGAGCCTGGGTGAGAGAGGATGAGGAGGAGGAGGAGGGCTTGGTCATCCACTCTACCAAGTCTTCGGCATGATGTGGCTCAACATGTCCAGCTGCCGAAAAGAAGGACAAGCGTGTCCCATGGCCATGTGCTGATGACAATGCACCGCGTCCACGACCAGCACTGTTGCCCCCAGACACAGAGCCTGCTTGCCCTCTTTTATTGCCTCCTGACTGTCTGCCTCTCCTTGTTTGCCTTCCAGACATTCTAATAGATGGCCTGCAGGGAGATGGGAAAAAAGCAATAAGGGCTACCTTCAGGTGTCCTTCTCTGTCCCTTTACTTAAGGATTTCTAAATATGGTTGAGGATTATTGCTTTTGCACAGAATAGCACAACGACAATTTCCCTGACTGTCCAAAAAACAAGGATTTCAAAGATGGTTGATGAGGAATGCTTTAGCACACTATAGCACAAGGAGAATTCCCCTCACTTTCCTTCTTTGTCCCTAGAAACAAGGACTCGCACAGTGAAAGAAACTGACACTCTCCCTACCTAGAGTTTTCTGTCCCTAGAAAAAATGTTTTTTTAAAGCACACTATAGCACAAGGAGAATTCCCCTCACTTTCCTTCTTTGTCCCTAGAAACAAGGACTGGCACAGTGAAAGAAACTGACACTCTCCCTACCTAGAGTTTTCTGTCCCTAGAAAAAATGTTTTTTTAAAGCACACTATAGCACAAGGAGAATTCCCCTCACTTTCCTTCTTTGTCCCTAGAAACAAGGACTGGCACAGTGAAAGAAACTGACACTCTCCCTACCTAGAGTTTTCTGTCCCTAGAAAAAATGTTTTTTTAAAGCACACTATAGCACAAGGAAAATTCCCCTCACTTTCCTTCTTTGTCCCTAGAAACAAGGACTGGCACAGTGAAAGAAACTGACACTCTCCCTACCTAGAGTTTTCTGTCCCTAGAAAAAATGTTTTTTTAAAGCACACTATAGCACAAGGAGAATTCCCCTCACTTTCCTTCTTTGTCCCTAGAAACAAGGACTGGCACAGTGAAAGAAACTGACACTCTCCCTACCTAGAGTTTTCTGTCCCTAGAAAAAATGTTTTTTTAAAGCACACTATAGCACAAGGAGAATTCCCCTCACTTTCCTTCTTTGTCCCTAGAAACAAGGACTGGCACAGTGAAAGAAACTGACACTCTCCCTACCTAGAGTTTTCTGTCCCTAGAAAAAATGTTTTTTTAAAGCACACTATAGCACAAGGAGAATTCCCCTCACTTTCCTTCTTTGTCCCTAGAAACAAGGACTGGCACAGTGAAAGAAACTGACACTCTCCCTACCTAGAGTTTTCTGTCCCTAGAAAAAATGTTTTTTTAAAGCACACTATAGCACAAGGAGAATTCCCCTCACTTTCCTTCTTTGTCCCTAGAAACAAGGACTGGCACAGTGAAAGAAACTGACACTCTCCCTACCTAGAGTTTTCTGTCCCTAGAAAAAATGTTTTTTTAAAGCACACTATAGCACAAGGAGAATTCCCCTCACTTTCCTTCTTTGTCCCTAGAAACAAGGACTGGCACAGTGAAATAAACTGACACTCTCCCTACCTAGAGTTTTCTGTCCCTAGAAAAAATGTTTTTTTAAAGCACACTATAGCACAAGGAGAATTCCCCTCACTTTCCTTCTTTGTCCCTAGAAACAAGGACTGGCACAGTGAAAGAAACTGACACTCTCCCTACCTAGAGTTTTCTGTCCCCAGAAAAAATGTTTTTTTAAAGCACACTATAGCACAAGGAGAATTCCCCTCACTTTCCTTCTTTGTCCCTAGAAACAAGGACTCGCACAGTGAAAGAAACTGACACTCTCCCTACCTAGAGTTTTCTGTCCCTAGAAAAAATGTTTTTTTTAAAGCACACTATAGCACAAGGAGAATTCCCCTCACTTTCCTTCTTTGTCCCTAGAAACAAGGACTGGCACAGTGAAAGAAACTGACACTCTCCCTACCTAGAGTTTTCTGTCCCTAGAAAAAATGTTTTTTTAAAGCACACTATAGCACAAGGAGAATTCCCCTCACTTTCCTTCTTTGTCCCTAGAAACAAGGACTGGCACAGTGAAAGAAACTGACACTCTCCCTACCTAGAGTTTTCTGTCCCTAGAAAAAATGTTTTTTTAAAGCACACTATAGCACAAGGAGAATTCCCCTCACTTTCCTTCTTTGTCCCTAGAAACAAGGACTGGCACAGTGAAAGAAACTGACACTCTCCCTACCTAGAGTTTTCTGTCCCTAGAAAAAATGTTTTTTTAAAGCACACTATAGCACAAGGAGAATTCCCCTCACTTTCCTTCTTTGTCCCTAGAAACAAGGACTGGCACAGTGAAAGAAACTGACACTCTCCCTACCTAGAGTTTTCTGTCCCTAGAAAAATTTTTTTTTTAAAGCACACTATAGCACAAGGAGAATTCCCCTCACTTTCCTTCTTTGTCCCTAGAAACAAGGACTCGCACAGTGAAAGAAACTGACACTCTCCCTACCTAGAGTTTTCTGTCCCTAGAAAAAATGTTTTTTTAAAGCACACTATAGCACAAGGAGAATTCCCCTCACTTTCCTTCTTTGTCCCTAGAAACAAGGACTGGCACAGTGAAAGAAACTGACACTCTCCCTACCTAGAGTTTTCTGTCCCTAGAAAAAATGTTTTTTTAAAGCACACTATAGCACAAGGAGAATTCCCCTCACTTTCCTTCTTTGTCCCTAGAAACAAGGACTGGCACAGTGAAAGAAACTGACACTCTCCCTACCTAGAGTTTTCTGTCCCTAGAAAAAATGTTTTTTTAAAGCACACTATAGCACAAGGAGAATTCCCCTCACTTTCCTTCTTTGTCCCTAGAAACAAGGACTGGCACAGTGAAAGAAACTGACACTCTCCCTACC
Source organism: Rana muscosa (assembly GCA_029206835.1). Classification (NCBI taxonomy): domain Eukaryota; kingdom Metazoa; phylum Chordata; class Amphibia; order Anura; family Ranidae; genus Rana; species Rana muscosa. Next base: position 240,104,584 of record CM055117.1, read on the forward strand.
TAGAGTTTTCTGTCCCTAGAAAAAATGTTTTTTTAAAGCACACTATAGCACAAGGAGAATTCCCCTCACTTTCCTTCTTTGTCCCTAGAAACAAGGACTGGCACAGTGAAAGAAACTGACACTCTCCCTACCTAGAGTTTTCTGTCCCTAGAAAAAATGTTTTTTTAAAGCACACTATAGCACAAGGAGAATTCCCCTCACTTTCCTTCTTTGTCCCTAGAAACAAGGACTGGCACAGTGAAAGAAACTGACACTCTCCCTACCTAGAGTTTTCTGTCCCTAGAAAAAATGTTTTTTTAAAGCACACTATAGCACAAGGAGAATTCCCCTCACTTTCCTTCTTTGTCCCTAGAAACAAGGACTCGCACAGTGAAAGAAACTGACACTCTCCCTACCTAGAGTTTTCTGTCCCTAGAAAAAATGTTTTTTTAAAGCACACTATAGCACAAGGAGAATTCCCCTCACTTTCCTTCTTTGTCCCTAGAAACAAGGACTCGCACAGTAAAACACACTGACACTCTCCCTACCTATCCTTCTCTTTCCCTAAACTAAAGGAATCCAGGTTAAGCAAGAAAGAAATAAATGTCACTGTCCCTGCCTATGCTTGTCTTTCCCTGCTCCGGAACACACTACACTAGGCCGCCGTGCTGGCGGCCTTTTATAGTGTGGGGCGTGTACTAAACACCCTCAGCAATAATTGGCCACAGGCATCCTGCCTGTGGCCAATCATTGCTCTCCTCGCTGCCGGCGCTGTGATTGGCCAAGCATGCGGGGTCACAGTGCATGCTTGGCCAATCACAGCGCCTGGATGACACTGCGATGGCGTAGTGCATTGTGGGCCGTTCGCGTCACTCGAATTTGGCGCGAACGGCCCAAATCGTTCGATCTTCGTCGAACGATCGAACAGCCGATGTTCGAGTCGAACGTATGTTCGACTCGAACACGAAGCTCATCCCTAGTAACAGGATGTGTTAACGGCTGAATAATCAGACAGAGAGTAACTGTAACTTCTGGTTTACTAAACAGGTGCAAAATTAATGCAAAACAGGGTCAGAATAGCAAAGCATGCATACACTTGTGATTATCCTCATAGACAACGTCCCTCGCAGTAAATCCAGGGTATCTTTGATAACACATATGATCAGATGGAGGGATCCAAGGCCCAAGGACAAAGGCTACGCCACTGGAAATGGAGTACCCTGGTAGCAATTTGGGGAGGGATTTCCCTTAGTATCTGGGTCTTTTGAAGAAGCTGCATGCATGCTCTAGACTATGCCTGCCAGTTCTGACAATGGAGGGCCTCTCATCTGGCTACAGATCTACTTGTGACTCTTCAGGTATGGTCGCCATGGGATGTTGAGGTAGGGAAACAGAGACATTAATCTCCTCTGGGTGTGTCCAGGAACCCAGGGAGTTATGGGAGAAAGGTTTAAATTAGTCTGTGCCTGCATCTGATCATAGTGGGTAAGTGGGTACTCCATTTCATTACCTGTTCCCTCAAAGGCAACTCTTGGCAGCATTTTTTTTAACTTGATAAAATATACATGGATTGTGTAGCACCCTCCTCTGGTTAGGTTGCTATATTAAATTTAATCATGGGAGCAGCACTTGGTTGTTTTTGTCTATACAAGGTTTCCTAACTGGGTGTTTGATTTCTCCCACCTGCTTCTGGAAGAAGCTTTCAGAATATTGGACAAGGAGAATCAAATGACCATTATGAATACTTATCATGCCCCAGCCAATCCCTGGAAGGAGGTGTCCATAAGATGACTGGGGAGGTGGTAAATGTTTAGGAGGCCTCTCCAGAGTGCCCTTTCCTCTTGAGAGAGGATTCCAGTTCTTTTAGGGTTGCTGTCCCTGGGAGGCAGCGAAAGAGAAAGAAGAATTGCAGTCTGGGTCTTAGCAGGAGCTGGGCTACAGGCCTGAAGAAGATTCCAGATGATCTTTTGCTGGAGGGCACCATCCTGAAGTTCTAGTCTGGAGAAGGATCTTTATCTTCCTCACTGAGAATCTAGCTGTGAATGCTGGGTGTCAGACAGATCCTGGGACATTGTGTGTAAAACATGATTTTCTACTGTAGTGTGTGTCTGCACCTGTTAGGACTTTGTACTAAGAAGTTTATGCTCTCATTGATTGTTCTTCAGCAATAAATCTTAAAAGACATCCCCTAGACTGAGCCATTATTGTTGGTGTGCATGAGCCTGTGTATGTAACTGGGAGAGCCTGTATATTTCTAGCAGCCCCTCTGAGGCTAAGCCTGGGTCTCGAGTTACAGGATATCCCTGTAGTACATGTTGCCATCGCCCATAGCAACCAACTGGAAATTTTGTATTTGGGGTGTTTCTATGTCTCCTTTGTGCACAACAGGAGATAATGTATACAGTGATCCAAGATGGCACACTATTGCTTTTTCAGGTACTGGGCTGTGATGGCGGTGGGGACTGCTACTTCCCTGGGATGTCCTGACTGGCTGGCTGAACTCCAGGGAGAGCTGTTGTCACAGGAGTAGACCTGGCACACAGCGGATGTCTGGCCCTGTGCATGGTGAGAGGGGCAGAGCACTTGGGGATTGTGTGCATGAGGTGCCGGAAGCTGAATTCTGTAATCAAAGTTGTCTGATGTGAGCAAAGAAGTGATTCTAGATCTGTTGTCTATCGACCTGCTACCAAGTGTCTTTTGGATGGATTGGAGCATAAGTTACTGCACAGAGGGGTGGGTGAGGCATGAGGCTTCAGATGCCCCCACCACAACTGTCAAGCGGGAAGGAGTTGATGTATCTTTGGGGCCAGAACCGAAAATCGAAAACCGAAAACCTGCAGCCGTGGGCAGAGGTCCACTATGGGGAAGCTGGAACCCCTACATTTTCCTAACTTAAAGATGCTGTGTCCAGAGCTGTCCCAGAGAGGCCAGCGGTGGCTGTGTGCCACAGAGGAGCCAGAGGCTGCATCGGAGAAAGGTGAGCCTGCTTGGGAAGCCAGTGATGAAGATACTATCCCAGGGTCACCAAAATTTGATGCAGAGCAGTCACAAACGGATATAGAAGAGTGGGATATTCCAGGGGAGTCACAGTCCAAATAGTCCAGAGGAGACAAAGTGGAGCAATGTGAGGCAGAGGGTACCATTGGACCAGACCCTAAAGCAGGGCCGGCCCAAGACATTGTGCTGCCTGGGCCCAAGAATGAAATGCTGCCCCCCACCCCCCAAAAAAAATAATCCCGCCCACCAAAATCTATTCCCTATTTTGTGGACGCTATTGCGCAAACCAATCAATACACGCTTATTTCGTTTTATTTTTTATTTATTTTTTAACCAAGAATACATATTGGCCTAAACTGATGAAGACAGTTTTTTGGGGGATATTTATTATAGCAAAAAGTAAAAAATACTTATTTTTTTCAAAATGTTCGTTTTTTTCTTGTTTATAGCACAAAAAAATTAAAAATGCAGAGTGGGGCAGTGGACGGTGTCAGTGGATGGTGTCAGTGGGGCAGTGGACGGTGTCAGTGGGGCAGTGGACGGTGTCAGTGGATGGTGTCAGTGGGGCAGTGGACGGTGTCAGTGGGGCAGTGGACGGTGTCAGTGGACGGTGTCAGTGGGGCAGTGGACGGTGTCAGTGGGGCAGTGGACGGTGTCAGTGGGGCAGTGGGGCAGTGGACAGTGTCAGTGGATGGTGTCAGTGGGGCAGTGAACGGTGTCAGTGGGGCAGTGGACAGTGTCAGTGGATGGTGTCAGTGGGGCAGTGGACGGTGTCAGTGGATGGTGTCAGTGGATGGTGTCAGTGGGGCAGTGGACGGTGTCAGTGGGGCAGTGGACGGTGTCAGTGGATGGTGTCAGTGGATGGTGTCAGTGGGGCAGTGGACGGTGTCAGTGGGGCAGTGGAAGGTGTCAGTGGATGGTGTCAGTGGGGCAGTGGATGGTGTCAGTGGGGCAGTGGACGGTGTCAGTGGGGCAGTGGACAGTGTCAGTGGGGCAGTGGATGGCGTCAGTAAGGCAGTGGACGGTGTCAGTGGGGCAGTAGACGGTGTCAGTGGGGCAGTGGACGGTGTCTGTGGGACAGTGGATGGTGTCAGTGTTTTTTTTTTACCATATTTTTTTTATTAGCCCTGTTGGGGGGGCTTTGGTTTTAGGTCTCTGAATGAACACAGGGGGCCCCCTACTGCCTGTACACTATAAGACCCAGCATGTCCAGGACTCACCCCTCCCCCATGCTGGCTTCTGTCACAACCCCAAATATAGGATGTTCCCAGTACAGGGGGAGTCAGGAGAAGTTTCAGTCTCCCTCAGTGTGTAGAAGATCAACCAGCCCTGTGTCCCGCACTGCAGAATGTTCTAACATTCCCACTTCTGCCCGCCCCCACTCCACTCTTACCTAGTCACACTTCTTTAGCTCCAGCTAGAGAGCATGTTAATCCCCCATGACTGAGGACAGGTGTGGGAGAGGCGGTTGTAAGCGAAGAGGGAGGTGAAAAGACACAAGCGGCGTCTGATTTGAATGGAGAGGTGAGGGGAGGAGACAAGGGGGGAGGGGGTAGGACCAAACTGTTTCTGAGCCAGAGGAGCAGAAACAGGGAGGACACAGAGTTCGGAGGCAGTGTGGAGAAGGCGGGTCTGTGAACCAGGAAGGCAGAACATTCACCGCAGTACTGCCTGTCATTCCACGCCTGTCATTCCACGCAGTACATGACCCGCCTCCTCCATTAAGCAGCCCCATCTCACCTGTGTGAAGGGGAGGGCAGTGGTCTGCCTGTCACAGTCTGGTATCCGAGGTGATGCCTGCCGCCCACACAGACGCATTGACATTGAATCTAATGTGAGAGGGAGCCCGCACCGCCCCCCCCCCCCTGGAGCAGGGGCCGGGTCGCTATGGAAACTCTGCGGCTGTATCCCTTCATGCTGCCTTGTCACTGCCGGCTGCCGCCCCTCTGTAAATGCCGCCTGGGACCATGGGCCCATTGGGTCCCATGGTAGGGCCGGCCCTGCCCTAAAGCAGCAGAAAAGGAGCACACAGATCAACTCTGAAGCCTCGTACACACGACCGAGTTTCTCTGCAAGAACCAGCAAGAAACTTGCTGGCAGAGATTTCTTGCAGAGAAATTCGTTTGTGTGTATGGTTTCTCGTCAAGAAAACCGACTAGAATGTCGACGAGAAAATAGAGAACCTGCTCTCTATTTTCTCGTCGAGATTCTCGTCAGCCTGTTTCTCAACGAGAAAATTGTGTGTGTGTACACTTACCTGTCCTCCGGTAAGCCCGCGCATGCTCGAAATGACTTAGACGCATGCGCGGTAGCTTCCTAGGCATAGGATAGGGTGTACAAAGATGGCGGCGACAGCATCGAATGTGATGAGCGCATGCTCGTCGTATTCAATTACGTCACCGCGTTCGCTCCCTTCAAAGAACCGCGGGTTCTTTGAAATGAGCGTGTGTACACTCGGCCGGGACAAGTTTCTTGTCCAAGGATCTTGTCGAAAAAAACGACGTGTTTTTTACGACGAGATTCTCGGCCGTGTGTACGAGGCTTTAGAGTGTCCTGAGAGACTGCCACTAAGTGATGCCTACTGCCATAAGCGCAAAGTGGAGATGTCCTCACCCTGCACCTTTGCTAGGGATCTAGCACAAAGTGAAGCACACAAAAACTTGAATAAAAAGGCTATAGACCCATGTGTTCTCCTAGGAAAAGGGAATGTGGAGAAATCACAATGATTTTCAAGTTTTTTTTTTCTTTGTTTGTTGCAACAGTAGGCTGGCTGAAAAAAAAAAAAAACGGAACTGTGGCCTAAAGTAGGAGTGCAACTTGCATTGTGATAGTTGACAGTAGGGATGAGCTTCAAGTTAGAATCGAACAAGAGTTTAGCCTCTGTCGTTCGCCGAATTTCTAACATTATGGGCCGTTCGCACTGAATTCGAGTGTCGCGTCACGGCCCATAATGCATTGCATCATCGCAGTGCATTGCTGGCTGATGATTGGCCAAGCATGCACTATGAACTGCATGCTTTGGCCAATCACAGCGCCGTCAGCACAGAGAGCCATAATTGGCCAAAGGTAGGGTGCCTTTGGCCAATCATGGCTCAGGGGGATTAAGTACACGCCCCACACTATATAAGGCCGCCTGCACGTCGGCCTTGTGTAGTGTGTTCCGGCGTTCAGAGAGAGAGAGAGTGTCATTTTATTTCAGTTAGCTAGATTGAGCAGGCAGTTGATTCAGTTAGATTCAGTATATTTAGTATATATATGCATTCCAGGCTTTGTATATATATGTGGTAAGGCTGGCCGCAGGCCAGCCTGTATTTGTGGGAGGAGACTGAGAGGGCTACTTAAGCCTCCTCCCCTGTCGGGTCTGGGTTGCCGTCATTTCTGGGTGACGCCGCCGACGCACGTCATGTCCGGCCTCCTTACAGCACGGTGGTCGGCCGTTTCATGGTATCGTTCCTCTACCCCTGTGTTCCTTTAGCTTCGTGGGGGCAGCCCGCCCCCCCCCCCTCCCTTGCAGGCCATGTTCCATCCTGCACCATGGGGGCCGCCCGTCCGCTTCTCCCAGCCCCGGGGGTCTCGTCTGTCTCCACATCCACCTTCCTTGCTATCCTTCCTTCCACCCACCACTTCCGCAGGGCTTCATCTGGCCTCTCTCTGGCTGGGTGCCGCCCGCTTCCCACGGTGCGCTCGCCGGGGGGGGGCGGCGTCTGTCCATCCATCCATCCACCTTCCTTGCTGGGCTAATCCCGCATGGTCGGGTGGGGAGGGGGCCCCACCACTCCTCGCTGCTCAATCTTCTGAGGGACCGCCTGTTGTCTTCTCAATCTCCCCCCCCGCTCTTCACTGTCCTTACGGCCGGACACACGCCAGCTTCGGGTGCAGGGCCGCCCGCTTGTTACCTGCTCCTCCTTCCGGGCTCGGACTCAGGGGAGGGCCACTCCGTCCTGCCTCCCACTCCTCCGGGCTCGCACAGTGAGGGGGGGGGTCCGTCCGTCCGTCCTCCCTCCCACTCCTCTGATCGCACTGGGTCATCTTTCGTTGGGCTCATGCCGGCTTCAGAGGGGGGGGGGTCACCCGCCCGCTCATCCGTCCTTCCACACGTTGGGACTCATGCAGGCTGCCCGCCCTCCACCCACTCCCTCCTCCGTGCGCACGCCGCCATCTTTTGCAGGGCCGCCCGCTCCTCCACCCTGTCTGTTTGGGCGCCCACCCACCCACTCACTCCTCTAAACTCACGCTGGCATCTTGTCAGGCCGCCCACTCGGCTGTTTAATCCTTCCCGGGGCTCGGAGTATGGGAGGGGGGGCGTCGTCCATGCTGATGTTGAGAGGGGGGGGGGCGTCCATGCTGGCATAGAGAGGGGGGGCGTCCATGCTGGTATAGAGAGGGGGGGACATCCATGATGGTAGAGAGAGGGGGGGACGTCCATGATGGTAGAGAGAGGGGGGGCGTCCATGCTGGTGTTGTGAGGGGGGGGGCGTCCATGCTGGTACAGAGGGGGGACTGTCCATGCTGGTATAGAGAGGGGGGCGTCCATGCTGTTGTCTAAGGATGGGAGGCTGTCCATGCTGGTGTCAAGAGATGGGGGGCCATCCGTTTGGTGTCCGGCATTTCTGTCATTGCATTTCTACCCCGGCATTTCTGTCATTGCGTTTCTACCCCGGCATTTCTGTCATTGAGTTTCTACCCCGGCATTTCTGTCATTGAGTTTCTACCCCAGCATTTCTGTCATTGCGTTTCTACCCCAGCATTTCTGTCATTGCGTTTCTACCCCAGCATTTCTGTCATTGCGTTTCTACCCCAGCATTTCTGTCTTTGCGTTTCTACCCCGGCATTTCTGTCATTGCGTTTCTGCCCTAGCATTTCTGTCATTGCGTTCTCCCCCAGCGTTTGTCATTGCGTTTTCTGCCCCGTCATTTCTGTCATTGCGTTTCTGCCCCGTCATTTCTGTCATTGCGTTTCTGCCCCGTCATTTCTGTCATTGCGTTTCTGCCCCGTCATTTCTGTCATTGCGTTTCTGCCCCGTCATTTCTGTCATTGCGTTTCTGCCCCGGCATTTCTGTCATTTGCGTTTCTGCCCCGGCATTTCTGTCATTGCGTTTCTGCCCCGGCATTTCTGTCATTGCGTTTCTGCCCCGTCATTTCTGTCATTGCGTTTCTGCCCCGTCATTTCTGTCATTGCGTTTCTGCCCCGTCATTGCGTTTCTGCCCCGTCATTTCTGTCATTGCGTTTCTGCCCCGTCATTTCTGTCATTGCGTTTCTGCCCCGGCATTTCTGCCCCGGCATTTCTGTCATTGCGTTTCTGCCCCGGCGTTTTCTGTCATTGCGTTTCCTGCCTCAGCGTTTCTGTCATTGCGTTTCTGCCCCAGCATTTCTGTCATTGCATTTCTGTCATTTCGTTTCTGCCCCAGCATTTCTGTCATTGCATTTCTGCCCCAGCATTTCTGTCATTGCATTTCTGCCCCAGCATTTCTGTCATTGCATTTCTGCCCCAGCATTTCTGTCATTGCATTTCTGCCCCAGCATTTCTGTCATTGCATTTCTGCCCCAGCATTTCTGTCATTGCATTTCTGCCCCAGCATTTCTGTCATTGCATTTCTGCCCCAGCATTTCTGTCATTGCGTTTCTGCCCCAGCATTTCTGCCCCAGCATTTCTGTCATTGCGTTTCTGCCCCAGCATTTCTGTCATTGCGTTTCTGCCCCGGCATTTCTGTCATTGCGTTTCTGCCCCGGCATTTCTGTCATTGCGTTTCTGCCCCGGCATTTCTGTCATTGCGTCTCTGCCCCGGCGTTCCTGTCATAGCGTTCCTGTCATAGCGTTTTCTGCCCGGCGTTCCTGTCATAGCTTTTCTGCCCAAGTATTGCTGTCTGCGTTTTTTGCCTCAGCATTTCTGCCCCGAGATTTCTGTCTACGTTTTTCTGCCCCAGGATTTCTGTCTGCGTTTTCTGCCCCAGGATTTCTGTCTGCGTTTTCTGCCCCAGGATTTCTGTCTGCGTTTTCTGCCCCAGGATTTCTGTCTGCGTTTTCTGCCCCAGGATTTCTGTCTGCGTTTTCTGCCCCAGGATTTCTGTCTGCGTTTTCTGCCCCAGGATTTCTGTCTGCGTTTTCTGCCCCAGGTTTTCTGTCTGCGTTTTCTGCCCCAGGTTTTCTGTCTGCGTTTTCTGCCCCAGGTTTTCTGTCTGCGTTTTCTGCCCCAGGTTTTCTGTCTGCGTTTTCTGCCCCAGGTTTTCTGTTGCTGCGTGTCCGTCGTAGCATTCTGCCCCAGTATTTCTGTCTCCATGTCCAGTCTCAGCATTTCCATCATAGCGTATCTGCCGCTGGGTTTTTCTGTCATGGTGTTTCTGCTCTGCGTTCTGCCTCAGGATTCTGGCATTGCGTTTCTGCCTCAGCATTCCTGTCTTAGCGTTCTGCCTCCAGGATTTCCGTCTTTCCATTTCTGCCTCAGCGTTGCAGTCTCAGCGTTTCCATCTTCACATTTCTGCCTCAAACGTTTCCGTTTCAGCATTTCTGTCCTTGCATTTCTGCCCCTAGATTTCTGTCTTAGCATTTCCGCCTCAGCATTCAGTCTCAGCATTTCCGTTGCAACGTTTCAGTCTTAGCGTTCCAGAGGGGTGTTGTGGTCCAGTCACGGCATACTCCGGTAGCTGTTCTCTTCTTTGTTGGTTTCTATGTATCATGTTATCTTTGTCCATGTTTGTACCTGGGTTAGTTAGGGCACACATTTCCGGATCTGTCACGTCTACAGATCCATACGGGCTGAGGTTTCGTTTTTAATGATTGTTGACCACAATCTTCTCGCCCGTATACCATACGTCATACGATGCACGTTCATTCTTACACCTATACGATCACCCACCACGGTCCGTGGGTACACCAGCCCTGAGTGTTCAGTTAATTGCCTGTCTCTGCGCTACAGGTTACTCGGGCTCACTCGCCACTCACACAAGGTGGGGGGGGGTCATCCGTCATCAGGTTCATGTACGCGCGGTGGTCTTGTCACTTCTGCATGTTCTCTTCTTCTTAGGTAGGCTCGTTGTTGTTCTCATGTCTGGTTGTCTGTCATTTCTCTGGTTTGTGTTCTCAGGTTGGGCTGCGCTGGCATCTTCGCCTTCATCAAACATTGCTTGCACTCGCTTCCATCAGTCCTGCCCGTTGCCAGGGCTAGTTGATTGGTGCGGATGTCATTCATCACTGGGTTCACCCTTGGGTAGGAAGCAGTCTTCATTTTACTAAAATCGTCGTTCTGTTGCTGAGGCCCTGGTCACCACCTAGGGTTTCACAGTCTTTCTCGGGGTGTGTGCTGAGCCACGGCCCCTTGTCGGCCACAGGGGTGGGTTGGGGTTCCGCTAGCGGCTCTGATCTTTTGTCCAGGCATGTCTGCATCATGCCATGAGACTTCTTGCCCGGGATGGAGTCTGACCTTCCTTTCTAGGTTCAGGATTCAGTCGCTTGTCAGGTCACAGGCGGTGGCACGATCCGATTGAGTCAGGTGGGACCAGTGTTCTGTGTCTGGCATGTTTCTCCCATGCTTGACTATGCTGATTGCCGTAGCGCTTGGCCTTTTCTGCCTACTCCGGCAACCCATCCTCCAGGTATCCAGTCCTACAACTCCTGCCAGTTGTCAATTTTTGCCCTCTCCCTCTCTTCCCCATACCTAGTATGGGTAGGCCGGAGGCACATCTTTGATGTCCGGTTGGAGTATTACGATCTACTCGCCCATCGGTTGCAGAGGCTCCTCGGGCCAGCCTTCGCTTCCTTTCCCCCACGTATCCTCTCACTTGCTAGCAGGTCATTCTCATGTTTGGATTGTGCCGGGCATCAGGCTTATTCCATTCTTGCACGGGACCGGGTTCAGATACTGTTGCCGTCCGGGTGCGTGCTACTTCTCTGTTCGTTACCTTCCCTTCTTCACCTACAGTTGTCTCTTTTTGCCCACTTTTCAGGCATACTGACCAGCTAGGCCAAGGCACACCTCAGGCCTTGGTGCATTAGGGTTATCACTGTCACACTCGAGGACTCGAAGACTCTGACGACAAGTGGTAAGGCTGGCCGCAGGCCAGCCTGTATTTGTGGGAGGAGACTGAGAGGGCTACTTAAGCCTCCTCCCCTGTCGGGTCTGGGTTGCCGTCATTTCTGGGCTCCCACCCACCCGTTCCCCCAGATTCATGCATACTCATTCTATTTTCCTTATTCTTATTCTTACATTCAGGGTATGCCCACTTTTCAGGCATACTGACCAGCTAGGCCAAGGCACACCTCAGGCCTTGGTGCATTAGGGTTATCACTGTCACACTCGAGGACTCGAAGACTCTGACGACAAATATATATATATATATATACTGTATACAGTTTAGCTATATCTCACTGCAGAGCGTTCCTGGTGTACTCTTCCTAATATACTACAGGCAGGCAGTTGATTCAGTTAGCTGCAGTTTATTCAGTACTATATCCTGTGCACAGTGTTCAGCTAGATCTCACTGCAGACCATTCCTGTTGTTCTCTTCCTAATATACTACAGGCAGGCAGTTGATTTAGTTAGCTGCAGCTTATTCAGTACTATATCCTGTGCACAGTGTTCAGCTAGATCTCACTGCAGACCATACCTGTGGTTCTCTTCCTAATATACCACAGGCAGGCAGTTGATTCAGTTAGCTGCAGTTTATTCAGTACTGTATCCTGTGCAAAGTGTTCAGCTAGATCTCACTGCAGACCATTCCTGTTGTTCTTGTTATAATATACTACAGGCAGGCAGTTGATTCAATTAGCTGCAGTATATAAAGTACTGTATCCTGTGCACAGTGTTCAGCTAGATCTCACTGCAGACCATTCCTGTTGTTCTCTTCCTAATATACTACAGACAGGCAGTTGATTCAGTTAGCTGCAGTTTATTCAGTACTATATCCTGTGCACAGTGTTCAGCTAGATCTCACTGCAGACCATTCCTCTTGTTCTCTTCCTAATATACTACAGGCAGGCAGTTGATTCAGTTAGCTGCAGTTTATTCAGTACTATATCCTGTGCACAGTGTTCAGCTAGATCTCACTGCAGACCATTCCTGTTGTTCTCGTCCTAATATACTACAGGCAGGCAGTTGATTCAGTTAGCTGCAGACTATAAAGTACTGTATCCTGTGCACAGTGTTCAGCTAGATCTCACTGCGGACCATTCCTGTTGTTCTATTCGTAATAGACTACAGGCAGGCAGTTGATTCAGTTAGCTGCAGTATATAAAATACTGTATCCTGTGCACAGTGTGCAGCTAGATCTCACTGCAGACCATTCCCGTTGTTCTCGTCCTAATATACTACTGGCAGGCAGTTGATTCAGTTAGCTGCAGTATATAAAGAACTGTATCCTGTGCACAGTGTGCAGCTAGATCTAACTGCAGACCATTCCTGTTGTTTTTGTCCTAATATACTACAGGCAGACAGTTGATTTAGTTACGTGCAGTATATTCAATATATATATATATATATATATATATATATATTGTGAGGGGGTTAGCTCGGCAGCGGGTGTGTGTGACCCCCGGGATGGGCTCCCCACACAAAACAGGCCCAACAAACGGAGGTTGTGGTTTTCAAAATCAAAAAAAGGTGCGGTTTATTTTCTATTTACAGTGACAAAACACAGCAAAGCCAAAAGAAACAAACAAAATAAATCCTGGTCAACTTGACCTCTGACTAAACATACAGGTTTCCTAACTAACAACTGGGATCAGCCTAGTGCTGTCCTAGTCCCTAAGTCCCTGGTTTTAAATGTCCAAGCAAATAGCCACACAGGCTTTGTCTCACCGCACAGGGGTTCACTCTCCCTAGACAGTCCACACAGGTCTGGTTCCAGGCATGAGCTAACATCTAATGAAGCTGGGAGTTCTTATAGAGGTCTAAATGAGCTGACAAGCTTCAGCTGGTCTCATCAACTCCCTGTCTGTACGACGCCCCACACTCTCCCTAGAGGTATGAGTCATCCATGAGCCCACTAGCCTTATACAACTCTCCACCTAGTTGTATAAGTCGGCGTAAAGCCTGAATCTGGGCGAAATATATCTACCCCCCTGGATGCAACCAGGTGACTTTACCTTCCTGCTGTCACATACCCCCCCCCTCTTGTTTTAACCTCGGGGTTGGAACACCAGCAATCAGGCATTCATGTACTCGAGACAAAGCATCCACATTCCCCATTTGAACGCCAGGGCGATGCTTTACTGTGAAGTTGAATTCCTGGAGGGCCAGGAACCACCTATTCACTCTTCTATTTGTTTCCTTGTTTTGAGCCATCCACTTTAACGGAGCGTGATCCGTAACCATGTCAAAGTGCCTACCTAGCAGGTAGTACCGAAGGGAATCTAGAGCCCACTTCACCGCTAAACACTCCTTTTCAACGGTGGCGTAATTTACCTCATGGGACTTCAACTTCCTGCTGAGGTAAATGACTGGGTGCTCTTCCCCGTTCCAGACCTGGGACAATACTGCTCCTAACCCCACATCTGACGCATCACTTTGTTTACGACAAAGTCTTTAGAGAAGTCGGGTGAGTACAACACTGGCTGGCTACATAAGGCTTGTTTCAAGAATTGGAATGCTGCCTCAGCCTCGGGGGTCCATTTAATCATGACCGACCCTTTCCCCTTCGTTAGGTTGGTTAGGGGCACAGCCTTAGAAGCAAAGTGGGGAATGAATCGCCGATAATACCCAGCGATTCCCAGAAAGGCTCGTACCTGCTTCTTGCTGTTGGGACGTGGCCAACTCTGGATGGCCTCGACTTTGTTGAGTTGGGGTTTTATTACTCCCCTCCCAATGGTGTACCCAAGATATTTGGCCTCCTCCTGCCCAATGGTACACTTCTTGGGGTTAGCCGTAAACCCCGCTTCCCGAACAGAGTCCAGGACTGCTTGCACTTTTGGCAGATGTGAGGCCCAATCTGTGCTATGGACAATTACGTCATCCAGGTAAGCCGCAGCATACTTCCGATGGGGCCTCAGCATCTGGTCCATTTTCCGCTGGAATGTGGCCGGCGCATTCTGTAACCCGAACGGCATTCTTTTATATTGGAACGCCCCGTCTGGGGTTACAAATGCGGTTTTCTCTTTGGCCAATTTGGCCAGGGGGATTTGCCAATACCCTTTTGTGAGGTCAAGAGTCGTCATGTATCGGGCTGTTCCCAGCCGGTCGATCAACTCATCTATACGTGGCATGGGGTAGGTGTCAAATTTTGTAACTTTGTTCAACTGACGAAAATCGTTACAAAATCGCCAGCTCCCATCCGGTTTAGGCACCAACACAATGGGACTAGACCAATCACTTTGGGACTCCTCTATCACCCCTAAGTTCAGCATTTTCTGTACTTCCTCCCGTATTGCCTCCCGTCGGGCCTCTGGGATCCGATAGGGTTTTAACTTCACCCTTTCGCCGGGCGGGGTAATGATGTCATGCTCTACCCCAAATGTTTGTCCCGGCAGCTCAGAGAATACCTCCTTGTTGCGAAGCACAAACTCCTTAACCTCCTGTTGTTGGGGTTGTGACAAGGTGGCTGCTATTCCAACCTCAGGAATCACGCAACCAGTTTGAGCTGGTGACCAAGTGTCTGCGACTAGGGACTCTCTATCCCTCCAGGCTTTCAACAGATTAACGTGATAGATCTGTTCGGGCTTTCGCCTTCCTGGTTGTCTGACCTTGTAATTCACTTCGCTCACTTTTTCCATTATCTCGTAGGGGCCTTGCCATTTGGCAAGGAATTTACTTTCAACCGTAGGGACAAGTACCAGTATCCTATCCCCCGGGGAAAAGGTACGGGTCTTGGCTCCACGGTTGTACACTCTCTGCTGTGCTAACTGCGCTTGGGCCAAATGTTCCTTCACGATGGGCATTACCTGTGCAATTCGGTCTTGCATCAGGGCGACATGCTCAATCACACTCCTGTGGGGAGAACTCTCACTTTCCCAAGTTTCCTTGGCAATATCCAACAGCCCTCTTGGGTGTCTCCCATACAGTAACTCAAAGGGGGAGAATCCCGTAGAGGATTGGGGCACCTCCCTAATAGCAAACATCAGATAAGGAAGTAGACAGTCCCAATCCTTTCCATCTCTATCCACCACTTTCTTCAACATTTGTTTTAGGGTTTTGTTGAATCTTTCAACCAGCCCATCGGTTTGGGGGTGATACACAGATGTACGTAATTGCGTCACTTTGAACAATTTACACAGCTCTTTCATAACCCGGGACATAAAGGGTGTACCTTGGTCCGTAAGCAGTTCTTTACAAATACCCACCCGGCTAAACACAAGAGATAGCTCTTTGGCTATGGTTTTGGCCGAGGTATTTCGGAGAGGGATCGCTTCTGGATAACGGGTGGCATAGTCCATTATAACTAATATGTACTGGTGCCCCCTAGCGGACTTGATTATAGGACCTACCAAATCCATGGCGATCCTCTCAAACGGGACCTCAATGATGGGTAGAGGGACCAGTGGGCTACGGAAATGTGGCATCGGGGCCGACCTCTGACACACAGGGCAGGAGGAACAATAATTTTCTATGTCCTTCATCACCCCCGGCCAATAGAATCTCTGTAATACCCTCTCTCGGGTTTTCTCTGTCCCCAGATGACCTCCAAGAATGTGCCCATGGGCCAACTCCAACACCAACTTCCTGTAAGGTTTGGGCACCACAAGCTGCTCAACGGTTTCTTCTGCCCTTTTTGCCACCCGATACAGTAGGTCCTTCTCTACGCTGAAGTATGGGTAAGTGCAGGTATTATCTGGGTTCACTAACTCGCCATCTATTTTCACTACGTTTTCCTGTGCCTTTATTAGGGCGGGGTCTTTCAACTGTTCTGTGGCAAAGTTTTCCCTGTGAACCTCAAGATCAGAAAACTCCACAGACGGTAGGTTTTCGTCTGAGGAGGTGGGCTCCTCTCCAGTTTCTTGAGTCTCCCCTGCCAATACTGATAAGGGAAATTCCGGAGAGTCCTCACCACTCTCAGGGGAGTTCTGGCTATCACATTCCTGGTACACAGGGGCACCAGTGGGGGGCTCAGGATCATCCCACAGTTCCCAGAACTTCGGAAAATCCCTTCCCACAATGGCGTCATACGGTAACTGAGATACTAAGCCCACTGGATGAGAGAGGGTACCTTTGGGGGTCTCGAAACACACTGTAGTCACTGGATACTCTCGGGTGTCCCCATGCACACAAATAACAGCTACCTTGCTATTCCCAGAGACCTCTGTTTTAACTAACTCAGCCTTTATCAGGGTCACAAGGCTACCTGAATCCAGCAATACCACAACATTTCTACCATTAACACACATTTTGCATAAATGTTTCTCAGTTCCTCGAATGGCAGTGCATGCGACTGTCGCACACAGCGACTGACGTCTGCCCGTCAGAAAGTCACACTGCATGGGTTCCTCCACAACCGGGCAATTGGCTGCAATATGTCCCGCTTGCCGGCAGCGGTAGCAAACGATCCTTCTTGCCGCCTCTTGAGCCGCTGATTTCCCAGGCTGTTCTCGCCAAACTTGGGGTAGAGCTCCCACCCTCTCACTCTCTCCACCCTTACCCCTTGGAATCCTCTTATCCGCCCCTGGGGATGGTCTGGTCTTAGGGTGGAAAGTCCGAGTGTCTCTGGAAGAGGCCGTCAGGTTTTCTGTAGCCAAGTATTTCTCCACACGATCCACAAGACCATCGGCCGTCTCTGGGTCTCCATGGCTTACCCACTTTTGGATGGCAGTAGGAAGAGCTCTCAAAAACCGATCCATTACAACACGTTCCACAGTCTTTGGTGCGGACAAAGTCTCTGGCTGTAGCCACTTTCTGCTCAGGTGAATGAGATCATACATTTGAGACCTGGGGGGTTTTCCAAGCTGGAAAGTCCAGTTATGCACACGCTGAGCCCGGACAGCCTGGGTGACACCCAGCCTTGCCAATATCTCAGCTTTTAGCATCACATAGTCTTTTGCTTGGTCAGGCTCTAGGTCATAGTAAGCCTTCTGCGATTCACCAGTTAACAGAGGAGCCACCAGTCCAGCCCACTGCTCCTCAGGCCACTTTTCTCTTTCAGCAGTCCTTTCAAATGTGGTCAAAAATACCTCTGGATCATCCTCTCCAGTCATTTTTGTCAATAAACGACTCACCCCAAAGGACGCGGTATTAGTGGGACGGCTTTCCTCACTGGTCTGCGGACGTTGCTGCATTACTGCTTCCATTTGTTGTAGTCTCTGCTCTTGCTTCTGTAACAGGTCTATGAAGCGGGCCTCAGATTGCTGCTGGGCTTGTTGCTGAGCTTCCAGACTCTGTTGGTGAGCTTGCTGCTGGGCTGCAAGGCTCTGTTGATGAGCTTGCTGCTGGGCTGCGAAGTTCTGTTGTTGAGCTGCAAGGCTCTGTTGATGAGCTGCAAGGCTCTTTTGCAAACCTGCATTTGTCTGCTGTTGATTGGCATTTGCTAGAGCCAGCTGCTTCAGTATCTCCTCCATGCTGGCTTAAAAAAAACTGCCACTGGTTCTCCACCAACTGTGAGGGGGTTAGCTCGGCAGCGGGTGTGTGTGACCCCCGGGATGGGCTCCCCACACAAAACAGGCCCAACAAACGGAGGTTGTGGTTTTCAAAATCAAAAAAAGGTGCGGTTTATTTTCTATTTACAGTGAAAAAACACAGCAAAGCCAAAAGAAACAAACAAAATAAATCCTGGTCAACTTGACCTCTGACTAAACATACAGGTTTCCTAACTAACAACTGGGATCAGCCTAGTGCTGTCCTAGTCCCTAAGTCCCTGGTTTTAAATGTCCAAGCAAATAGCCACACAGGCTTTGTCTCACCGCACAGGGGTTCACTCTCCCTAGACAGTCCACACAGGTCTGGTTCCAGGCATGAGCTAACATCTAATGAAGCTGGGAGTTCTTATAGAGGCCTAAATGAGCTGACAAGCTTCAGCTGGTCTCATCAACTCCCTGTCTGTACGACGCCCCACACTCTCCCTAGAGGTATGAGTCATCCATGAGCCCACTAGCCTTATACAACTCTCCACCTAGTTGTATAAGTCAGCGTAAAGCCTGAATCTGGGCGAAATATATCTACCCCCCTGGATGCAACCAGGTGACTTTACCTTCCTGCTGTCACAATATATATATATATATATATATACATATATATACATCCCAGCTTTGTGCAGCTACATCTCAATGCAGGTCATTCCTGGTGTACCTATTCAAATACATCAAATACAGTATGTCTGGAAGGCCAACAAGGAGAGGCAGACACTCACAGGCCACTAAAAGAGGGCAAGCAGGCTCTGTGTCTAGAGCCAACAGTGCTGGTCGTGGACACGGTGCATCCTCAGCACATGGCCCTGGGGCACGCTTGTCCTTTTTTCCGGCAGTGTTGAGCCACAACATGCAGACGAGTTGGTAGAGTGGATGACCAAGCCATCCTCATCCTCCTCATCCTCTGTCACACAGGCTCAGAGTACCTTGGCTGCCAATGCAGGGGCCAAAGCGGCCTATTCCATTGGCTCAAGGTCATCAGTTACTCCTTCCCTAGCCCCACCATCATGCACGGAGGAGTCCCCCGAACTGTTCGACCACAGTGTTGGGTACATGCTGCAGGAGGATGCGCAGTGTTTTGAAGGCTCCGATGATGGTACTCAGCTTGAGGAAGGCAGTAACATTAGCCCAGAGAGAGGGGGTGCCCAAGAAAGACAACAAACTGGCAGTCATGTTCCCCCAGCTGCAGCATACTGCCAGGTTTGCTCCAGTGACGAGGAGGGAGGGGATGATGAGGTCACTGACTCTACTAGGTGCCTGATAGGAGAGAGGAGGAGGAGGAGGCACATCTACAATGAGGCAGGATGCCCTCCAGGGGCCAGCTTAAGGGCAGCCAACCGACTGCATCACACTGCAGAGCTCCCCATTTGTGCAGGGTGCTGCTGACTGTGCGCAGTTTTCCAAAAGTTCTTTGGTGTGGGCCTTTTTTGACACGTGTGCAGCAGATTGCATCATTGCTGTTTGCAACATATGTCTGAAGTGTATCAAGCGTGGCCAAAACAGCAGCCGCTTGGGCACCACATGTTTGACCAGACATATGTTGAACTCCCATGCAGTCCGTTGGCAAGCGTACTGTACTTAAAAGACCCACACCAAAGAACAAAGCGGACCTCTCCTTGCTCCTCATCAGCTGGGATCTCCAACCCCACTATACCTTCAGTCCTCTCAGAAACCTGCACTGAGAGGAATGAAGGTGTAAAATTAGGTGTGCCACTGCCAAGTACTTGCAGGCAATCTGCTATCGCTACACCTACGTCCGATTGTAGCAGGCAAATTTCCCTGCCCAGTTGCTACACCGGCAAAAGAAATTTGCTCCCAGCCATCCACATGCCCAGCGGTTGAATGCTAGCTTGGCTAAATTGCTAGCACTTCAACTACTGGCTTTTCAGTTGGTAGACTCTGCCCCCTTCCGTGAATTTGTGGAATGTGCAGTACCTCGGTGGCAGGTTCCCAAACGCCACTTTTTTCACGGAAGGTGATTCTGGCTCTCTACCGGCATGTGGAAGGCAATGTCTTGGCGTCGCTGGACAGGGTGGTGTCAGGAAAGGCTTTTTGGCAATCTGCCTAGCAACAGCAGTGTCAGAAGAATGCCCGCGCGCAGAAGAGCTGTTCGGCACATGCGCGTGCACAATAGCGCGAACGGCGAGCATACACGCGCGCTGTGACAGCACTTGGCGCCAAGATAGGCTATTTAAAGAGATCAGACACCTTGCTGCCTTGCTGTCCGGTCTACAGCGTTCCTGAGACCCCTGCTATCTGTACTTTTGATTATTGGATTTACTACCTGATCCGGCTTTCCTTTGACTACCCTGCTTGCTGCCTGTCTTGATCCCGGCTTGTCCTGACTACGTTCCTGCTTACCCTTTAAACCTGATTGCTGCCCCTCTGATGAACTGTCCCGGCCTGGACTTTGACTATTCTTTGGATCCTGTTTCTGCACCCCCCTGCTGCTGCAACCTGCTGCGGACTACAGTGCTCCTCCCAGCTGCTGTATCCTGCTACTGACTACAGTGCACCTCGCTGCTGCTGCAACCTGCTGCGGACTACAGTGCAGCTGCTGTATCCTGCTATGGACTACAGTGCACCTCTCTGCTGCTGCAAGATGCTGCGGACTACAGTGCACCTCCCAGCTGCTGTATCCTGCTACGGACTACAGTGCACCTCCCTGCTGCTGCAACCTGCTGCGGACTACAGTGCTCCTCCCAGCTGCTGTATCCTGCTACTGACTACAGTGTGCCTCCCTGCTGCTGCAACCTGCTGCAGACTACAGTGCTCCTCCCAGCTGCTGTATCCCGCCACAGACTACAGTGCACCTCCCCACTGCTGCATCAGCCCTCTACACCAGCTTACCTGCCAGTCACTTGTGCCCCTTTGTTCTCTCGAGCTCCTGTCTGCTCTACCAGGGGCTCTTGAGTCAGAGCCTTACGAGAGGCCGCTCCCTGCACGTTGGGCTCCACTACCAGGTACGTGACAGTACCGGACAGCCATGTCCGAGCCCACGCAGGGAGCCTCTCCCATTGAGGACTTATGCCGTCACCTGGATGGTCTTACTACGGCAGTCAGAAACCTGCAGGATGGCTATACCCGTTTGGAAGAGCGTGTCCAGACCCTGTCCACCAGTGCCCCTGGAGCATCTGGAGCTTCTCCTGCACCTTCAGTTGTAATGTTGCCACCTGAGCCCAGGGTCCCCACTCCAGAAAGATTTTCTGGGGACCGTAGCAAGTACAGAGCTTTCCGAAATGCTTGCAAACTTTTTTCGCTCTACAGCCCAGGACCTTCTCCCTTGAATCCACCAAGGTGGGCTTTGTTATTTCTCTACTGTCAGGCGAACCTCAGACATGGGCCCACCGCCTCTTGGAACACAAGGATGTCTGTCTCAACCTCTTAAGTACCTTCTTCCAGGCAATGGACCTCCTCTATGAGGATCCGCAACTAGCAGCCACCGAAGAGGCAGCACTATGTTCACTGCAACAGGGTCGTAGGGCAGCGGAGGACTATGTGTCAGAATTCAGGCGTTGGAGTTCCGATACCAACTAGAATGACGCTGCCCTGCACCACCAGTTCCGTATAGGTCTCTCTGAACCCCTAAAAGATGAACTGGCCCGGGTTGACATACCAGCAACACTTGATGCTCTAATCCTCCAGTCTATTTAGATAGATAGACAGTTGATAGAACGAAGGGCCGAGCGAACATCGGGGCCTTCTAGCCCGGTGTGGATGTTACCACGTGTGCCCAACTCTTCTCACTCCGCTCCTCTTACTCCTGTAGGCACCTCTGTCGATACCTCCGAACCGATGCAACTGGGGCTACTCCGACCTTCACTCACTCCTGAGGAGCGACAACACCGACGGACCAATAATCTCTGCCTCTACTGCGGGGAACCGGAACATTATGTGAGGACTATCCCCGCAAAGCTCCGTAAGTGCTCTTACCTCTCCTCCTCTATCTCACCTGCCTTGGTTAACAACATCACTCACTTGGCTATCTCCATCACCCTACAGCTTCCAGGAGGGGATATTCGGGCTCCCGCCATTATTGATTCCGGTGCTTGCAGCGGCTTTATGGACTTATCCTTTGCCATCAAATACCAAGTTCCTCCAGATCCAAGGAACTTTCTGTCCATTTAGCCGACGGATCAGCTATTAGATCTGGCCCTGTCACACGAGAAACGGTTCCCCTGAACGCCACTATTTCCAACAACCATCAGGAACTTCTCTGCCTGGACATTATCAAATCCCCTCTTTTCCCTATCATTCTGGGCATGCCGTGGCTGAGGGCCCATAATCCGCAAATTGACTGGAATTCGGGGAGAATCCGTTTCCTTTCTTCCTACTGCTGCCAACACTGTCTACAGGAAACTACCGATACCCTGTCTCCTTTACTGTGCTTGGAAACAGATGTTGAGAACCGTCAGCTTGTCCCGAAGGTCTACCACAGTTTCCTGGATGTTTTCAGTAAAAAGGGCGCAGAGACTTTACCCCCACATAGGCCCTACGACTGCCCAATTGAACTTCTCCCTGGGGCAGAAATTTATTTTGGGAGGATCTTTCCCTTGTCCGAACTGGATTTGGGAACTCTAACGTCTTACTTAGACGATAACCTGGAGAAGGGATTCATACGCCCTTCCACCTCTCCCGCAGGACCTGGAATATTCTTTGTGGAGAAGAAAGATCACTCTCTACGTCCCTGCGTAGATTACCAAGACTTAAATAAGATCACGATTAAGAACAGGTACCCCCTTCCTTTGGTGCCCGAACTGTTCCAAAGACTCGGAACTGCAATTATCTTCACCAAGTTGGACCTCCGCGGAGCATATAATCTAGTCCGCATTCGAAGTGGCGACGAGTGGAAAAATGCATTCCGCACCAGATTTGGGCACTTTGAATAACTGGTCATGCCCTTCGGCCTTTGCAACGCTCCCGCCACGTTCCAACACTTCGTAAATGATATCTTCAGAGACTATCTAGACCTGTTCGTCATAGTCTATTTGGACGATATTCTGATCTTTTCCTCTTCCCATCCAAATCATCGAGAGCACGTCGGAAAAGTACTAACTCGGCTTCGTCAACATGGCTTGTACGCCAGACCTGAAAAGTGCGAGTTTGAGCGACAGAGTATCCAGTTCCTGGGAGTGATTATCTCAGTGGAAGGCATTAAAATGGACCCCCAGAAAGTCATTGCCATTCTGGACTGGCCGGCCCCCACTGATAAGAAATGGATTTAGCGTTTTGTGGGCTTCGCAAACTTCTATCGTAAACTTATAAAGGGATTTTCTACCATAATTTCCCCCATCACAAGTCTAACTAGACAAGGCACCCGGTTCCACTGCTCTCCTGAAGCTCAGGCCGCTTTCACCACCCTAAAGGACCTGTTCATTTCAGCCTCTGTCCTGAAACACCCCGATCCAGCCTTACCCTACATCTTGGAAGTGGATGCCTCTGAGGTAGCAGTTGGAGCGGTACTTTCTCAGAGACAGGGACCCAAAGCTCTGTTGCACCCAGTTGCGTTCTACTCTCGCAAGTTATCGGAAGCTGAGAGGAGTTACGACGTCGGGCACAGAGAACTTCTAGCAATTAAATCTGCACTCGAGGAGTGGCGTTACCTCCTGGAGGGAGCGGCACATCCTATCCTGATCTACACCGACCATAAGAATCTGGAATATTTAAAAGTTGCCAAAAGACTGAAACCACGCCAGGCCAGGTGGGCACTCTTTTTTACCCGATTATCGTTTCATAATACCTATAGACCTGGGTCAAGAAACACCAAACTGGACACACTTTCCCGGATGTTTAGTGAACCTGAAGTCCTCTCCTCTCCAGACACCATCCTAGCCCCAGGAAACTCATGCTGCAGGGAGACCTCTTGTCCCAAATCAGACAGGCTTTTTCAGAAACTCCTCCGCCATCAGACCTTGCCCTACAGTTAAGGGATGATCTATTTTGGAACAAGGATAAGATTTTTGTGCCCCAACAACTACGGGTAGCAGTTCTTAAGTCCTGTCATGACCACAAATTGGCTGGCCACTTTGGTGTACACAAGACTTCCGAGCTTCTCCAGCGTACATTTTGGTGGCCGCAGCTACTTCAAGATTGCAGAAGCTATGTGGAGTCTTGCACCACCTGCATTCAAAACAAGGGCAGCAAGACCAGGGCTTGGGGACTATTGAAGCCACTACCTGTTCCAGAGAAACCATGGATGATGATCTCCATGGATTTTATCGTCAAGCTACCTCCCTCAGAAGATTACACCACCATCTTCGTGGTAGTAGACAGGCTCTCTAAGATGGCTCACGTTCTGCCTATGATGGGTACACCCTCTGCCTCCGAGACTGCAAAAATATTTGTCAAGGAGATAGTAAGGCTTCACGGCATACCTGCAAACATCATATCTGATCTGGGGGTGCAGTTTACGTCAGGATTCTGGAGAACACTATGCGGATGCCTGAAAATTTACCTTTCCTTCTCTTCCGCAAATCATCCTCAGACCAACGGTCAAACTGAGCATTCAAATCAAACGCTCGAGCAATATCTGCGTTGTTTCTCAAGCTTCTCCCAGGATGATTGGGCTTTCCTATTACCTCTTTCCGAGTTCGCTTACAATAACTCTGTTCACTCCGACACCAAACAGTCCCCGTTCTTTGCAAACTATGGTTTCCACCCTCTGTTTCTGTCTAACAACATTCCAGAGTGTACAGTACCAGCTGCTCAAGAAACCCTGAACTTGGACCAAGTTTGGCTGTCCACCCTGAATTTGAAATTGGTATGCCCATCTAAGAAATTGGGTCCTAAGTTCGTGGGTCCCTTTCCAGTAACTAGGAAGATCAATGAGATGGCCTATGAATTAAAACTACCAGAGTCTTTCCGGATACACCCAGTCTTCCATGTGGCCTTGCTCAAACCTGCAGTTCCGGACCCCTTCACTAACCGGAATACTGGCCCCCCTGAACCGGTGCTCATCAATGGTGTGGAGGAATTCGAGGTAGAGTCCATCCTGGATTGCAGGAGAAGACGTAGCCAGGTTCAGTACTTGGTGAAGTGGAAGGGTTACGGCCCAGAGGAGAACTCTTGGGAACCAGAGACTAAAATCCATGCCGAAAGACTAATTCTGGCCTTTAAAAGATCTCACCCAAGTAAGATGGCCCAGTTCGGCATCGAGGCTGCCCCTTGGGGGGGGGCGGCAATGTCAGGAAAGGCGTTTTGGTAATCTGCCTAGCAACAGCAGTGTCAGAAGAATGCCCGTGCGTGGAAGAGCTGTTCGGTGCATGCACGTGTGCAATAGCGCGAACGGCGCACACGCGCGCTGTGACAGCACTTGGCGCCAAGATAGGCTATTTAAAGAGATCAGACACCTTGCTGCCTTGCTGTCCAGTCTACAGCGTTCCTGAGACCCCTGCTATCTGTACTTCTGATTATTGGATTTACTACCTGATCCGGCTTTCCTTTGACTACCCTGCTTGCTGCCTGTCTTGATCCCGGCTTGTCCTGACTACGTTCCTGCTTACCCTTTAAACCTGATTGCTGCCCATCTGATGAACTGACCCGGCCTGGACTTTGACTATTCTTTGGATCCTGTTTCTGCACCCCCCTGCTGCTGCAACCTGCTGCAGACTACAGTGCTCCTCCCAGCTGCTGTATCCTGCTAAGGACTACAGTGCACCTCCCTGCTTCTGCAACCTGCTGCAGACTACAGTGCTCCTCCCAGCTGCTGTATCCTGCTGCAGACTACAGTGAACCTCCCTGCTGCTGCAACCTGCTGCGGACTACAGTGCAGCTGCTGTATCCTGCTATGGACTACAGTGCACCTCTCATCTGCTGCAAGCTGTTGCGGACTACAGTGCACCTCCCAGCTGTTGTATCCTGCTACGGACTACAGTGCACCTCCCTGCTGCTGCAACCTGCTGCGGACTACAGTGCACCTCCCAGCTGCTGTATCCTGCCACGGACTACAGTGCACCTCCCCGCTGCTGCATCAGCCCTCTACACCAGCTTACCTGCCAGTCACTTGTGCCCCTTTGTTCTCTCAAGCTCCTGTCTGCTCTACCAGGGGCTCTTGAGCCAGAGGTTTACGAGAGGCCGCTCCCTGCACGTTGGGCTCCACTACCAGGTACGTGACGGGCGGTCAGCGGTAAGGTGCATATTACCGCTGACTCATGGTCCAGCAGGCATGGACACGGACGTTACCTATCTTTCACGGCACACTGGGTGACTCTGCTGGCAGCTGGGAGGATAGGATGCAGGACAGGGTGCAGTAGTGTTGGAGGTTGTTCCGCCAACACGCCTCAAAAATGCTACTAGTGCTGATTCTGCCACACCTCTCTCCTCCACCCCCTCCTCTTCTTCTTCCTCCATGGCCTCTTCCTCTGCTTATTTGTCCTCAAAACCAGCGATGCTCCTTAGGCGTTCAAGGGGCTACACAAGCACTCAGGCAAAGAGATGCCATGCGGTGCTTGAGCTGGTGTGCTTGGGGGACAGGAGCCCCACTGGGGCTCAGATTCTGTCAGCTCTGCAGGGGCAGGCTCAGAGGTGGTTGACGCCATGCCAGCTTCAGCCAGGAATGGTGGTTTGCGACAATGGCACCAACCTCCTCTCCGCCCTCCGACAGGGGCAACTGACCCAGTAACCCAGAGGATTTTCGGTGGAAAAGGTGTCCAAGTCTGATCTTGCCACTAGGTATTCCTGCACCATGTAAATCAGACGCTGGCGATGGTTGCTGGAACCGATCATACCTTGGGCCTGCGGACTAAAAAATTGTCTGAACGCATCGGTCAGAAGACCACCTTCTCCACTGCTCCTTCTGTGACTGACCGAAGCCTCAGCCACACGTTGTCCAGGACCAGGAATTTTTAACCTCCCAGGCTCTGGAAACGCGTTACACAAACCTTTCTGCAAGGCCTATGTTTCATCATCTCCACCCTCTGCGACGACTTGATAAGGTCCGCAACCTTACCCTTGTAACGTGGATCAAGGAGGGTTGCCAGCCAGTAATGATCCCTCTCCTCGATACCACAAATCCAAGGATCCTTTCGCAGGCTTTGCAGGATCAGGGAGGCCATGCAGCTTACGTTTGCTAAAGCATTCGGTCCAGAGTCCTCTGGGTCACTAAGGACACCATGATCCGCAGCCACCTCCTCCCAGCCACGTACAAGTCCATGGGTTTCTAGGGACTGTAAATGATCCCTTGAAGACTGCTGATGATGCTGAGTGCTAGGCTCGACCTCCATGCTGACACAATCCTCCTCCTCCTCTTCCTGTGTGATCGGCGGTCCTGCAGGAACACTGTCTGGATAAAGGGGGCCTTGAGAGGTAAGGAAGTCCTCCTCTTCCTCCCTCTGTTCTGCCTCAAGTGCCCTGTCCATTATTCTACGCAGCATGTGCTCCAACAGGTGGACAAGAGGGACAGTATCACTGATGCATGCACTGTCACTGCTCACTATCCTCGTGGCCCCCTCAAATGGTGACAGGACAGTGCATGCATCCCTGATCATGACCCACTGGCGTTGTGAAAAAAAGCCAAGCTCCCCTGACCCTGTCCTGGTGCCATAGTCGCACAGGTACTCATTGATGGCCCTCTGCTGCATGTGCTGCCGCTGCAGCATGGCCAACGTTGAGTGGGCATGTCACAGATTAGGCTGTTCTTGGGCAGGTTAAATTCCTTTTGGAGGTCAGCCAGCCAAGCACTGGCATTAAATAACCGGCGGAAATGCACACAGACTTTCCTGCCCTGCCTCAGGAGATCCTGTAAGCCCGGGTACCTGCCAAAGAACCGCTGCACCACCAAGTTAAGGACGTGGGGGAAAAAAATCCAAGCTCCCCTGACCCTGTCCTGGTGCCAAATTGCAACAGATACTCATTGATGGCCCTCTGCTGCGTGTGCAGCCGCTGCAGCATGGCCAACGTAGAGTTCCACCTGGTGGGCATGTCACAGATTAGGCGGTTCTTGGGCAGGTTGTAATCCTTTTGCAGCTCAGCCAGCCGAGCACTGGCATTATATGACCAGCGGAAATGCCCACAGAGTTTCCTTGCCTGCTTCAGGACCTCCTGTAAGCCCGGGCACCTGCCCAAGAACTGCTGCACCACCAAGTTAGGGACGTGAGCCAAACAGGGCACATGGGTCAGTTGTCCCTGTCGGAGGGTGGAGAGGAGGTTGCCATTGTCGGCAACCACCTTTCCTGGCTTAAGCTGGCATGGCGTCAACCACCTCTGAGCCTGCCCCTGCAGAGCTGACAGAATCTCTGCCCCAGTGTGGCTCCTGTCCCCCAAGCACACCAGCTCAAGCACCGCATGGCATCTCTTTGCCTGAGTGCTTGTGTAACCCCTTGAACGCCTACGGAGCACCGCTGGTTCCGAGGACAAATTAGCAGAGGAAGAGGCCATGGAGGAAGAAGAAGAGGAGGGGGTGGAGAAGAGAGGTGTGGCAGAACAACCACTAGTAGCATTTTGGAGGCGTGGTGGCAGAACAACCTTCAACACTACTGCACCCTGTCCTGCATCCTTCCCAGCTGCCAGCAGAGTAACCCAGTGCGCCGTCAAAGATAGGTAACGTCCCTGTCCATGCCTGCTGGACCATGAGTCAGCGGTAATATGCACCTTACCGCTGACCGCCCTGTCCAGCGAGGCCAAGACATTGCCTCCCACATGCCGGTAGAGAGCCGGAATCGCCTTCCGTGAAAAAAGTGGCATTTGGAAACCTGCCACTGAGGTACCGCACATTCCACAAATTCACGGAAGGGGGCAGAGTCTACCAACTAAAAAGGCAGCAGTTGAAGTGCTAGCATTCAATCGCTGGGCATGTAGATGGCTAGGAGCGAATTTCTTTTGCCGGTGTAGCAACTGGGGCAGGGAAATTTGCGTGCTACAATCGGACGTTGGTGTAGCGATAGCAGATTGCCTGCAAGTACTTGGCAGTGGCACACCTAATTTTACACCTTCATTCCTCTCAGTGCAGGTTTCTGAGAGGACTGAAGGTATAGTGGGGTTGGAGATCCCAGCTGATGAGGAGCAAGGAGAAGTCCGCCTTTTTCTTTGGTGTGGGTCTTTTAAGTACGCTTGCCAATAAACTGCATGGAACTGGTCTGTCAGGTCAAGCATCTGGTGCCCAAGCGGCTGCTGTTTTGGCCACGCTTGATATGCTTCAGACATATGTTGCAAATAGCAATGGTACAATCTGCTGCACACGTATCAAAAAAGTCCCACACCAAAGAACTTTTGGAAAAACGCGTGGAGTCAGCAGCAACCTGCACATGCGGAGCTCTGCGGTGTGATGCAATTGTTTGGCTGCCCTTAAGCTGGCCCCTGGAGGGCATCCTGCTTCATTGGAGATGTGCCTCCTCCTCCTCCTCTCTGCTATCAGGCACCCAGGTAGAGTCAGTGACCTCATAATGCCCTCCCTCCTCGTCACTGGAGCAAACCTGGCAGTATGCTGCAGCTGGGGAAATATGACTGCCAGTTTGCTGTCCTTCTTTGGCACCCCCTCTCTCTGGGCTCACGTTACTGCCTTCCTCAAGCTGGGTTCAAAACGCTGCTGTCATGGATATGCATTAATGTCTGTCTGCCATCTTACCTTCCTCCTCATGTGTTCATCTAGAGACCAGACCTCCTTCACCTGGCTTCCTTTATAATCTCCTCCCAGCCTGACTCCACCCCAGGCCCTATCACTGAACACTATATTAACCTGTGCACTGCAAGCCTGCTTTGCTGATCAACGTGTTTGTTAGGCATTGTGTGTTTGGGTTCCTGCCTGCCGTGTGCTACGTCTGTCTCTCTGTTACGTTATTGATCTTGTCCCCGGAGCAACTCTACCCAGGGGTCGTACCTACCCTCTGTCCATCCCAGAGACCCAGGCCATGTCGGAGTATGTAGCAGAGAATCTGGAGAGAGGGTTCATCCGGAAATCCTCATCGCCTGCAGGGGCAGGGTTCTTTTTTGTTGCCAAAAAGGATGGTACCTTAAGACCCTGCATCGATTATCGGGGTTTAAATGCGGTTACTATTAAAAATCGATACCCCTTACCCTTAATATCTGAGCTATTCGATAGGTTGAAGGGTGCCTCCATTTTCACCAAGTTGGATCTCAGAGGCGCGTACAATCTCATTCGAATACGGGAGGGTGACGAATGGAAGACTGCATTTAACACTAGAGACGGGCATTACGAATATCTGGTGATGCCTTTTGGTCTGTGTAATGCTCCAGCCGTGTTTCAAAACTTTGTCAATGAAATCTTCAGAGATCTGCTGTACCAGTTTGTTGTCATCTATCTGGATGACATTCTGATCTTTTCTGAAAATCTGCTCGTCCACAGAAACCATGTCCGCACTGTACTTCAACGTCTTAGAGAGAACAATCTCTATGCCAAGCTGGAGAAATGTTCCTTTGAATGTTCTGAGGTCCTGTTTTTGGGGTGCTTTGTCTCATGTTCGGGGCTTCGTATGGACCCTGGGAAGGTCTTGGCTATCACCAACTGGCCTCTTCCTGCTAGCCTCAAGGCCACACAGCGCTTTCTTGGCTTCACTAATTATTATAGGCAGTTCATAAGGAATTACTCTTCCATTGCCGCGCCTATTATCGCTTTGACCAAGAAGGGTGTGAATGCCAGAGACTGGCCTCCCGAAGCTGTCTCTGCATTTCACAACCTGAAACAGGCCTTTGTTTCTGGCCCCCTCTTGAGGAGACCAAATCCTGGGAATGCATTTTTTATTGAAGTGGACGCTTCCTCAATGGGGGTGGGAGCTGTGCTTCTTCAAATCTTTGAGAAGAGACGCCAACCATGTGCGTTCTTCTCCAAAAAAATTTTTCAGGCAGAGAGGAATTATGCCATCGGTGATCGGGAACTTCTCGCAATTAAATTGGCGTTAGAGGAGTGGCGTCATCTCTTGGAGGGTTCCCCTCACTCCATAACGATCTTTACCGATCACAAGAATTTACAGTATCTACAGAATGCTAAACGTCTGAATCCTAGACAGGCCAGGTGGAGTCTCTTCTTTGCCCGTTTTAATTTCACGATTACCTACAAACCTGGTTCCTGCAACGGTCGGGCTGATGCGCTCTCTAGGTCATTTGACACTTTGGACGAGGAGTCCGCCCCTGAACCTGAGCCGATCATTCCCACCTCATGCATTGTTGCCCACTCTACCACCCTGAAGTCTAAAATTCCGCCTGGTAAGACCTTTGTCCCCACTGAGCTAAGAGCTAAGATCCTTCGTTGGGGACATGATTCCAAGGTGGCAGGGCATTCTGGATTCCTCCGATCCTTCCTACTCATCAGTCGTCACTACTGGTGGCCTAATCTCCGCTCAGACGTCAAAGACTACGTTAAAGCTTGTCATGTCTGTGCTCAGTCCAAATCCTCCACACAAGCTCCTGCTGGTCTCCTCATGCCCTTGCCTATTCCTAAGGAACCCTGGGCCCATATTGCCATGGATTTTATCACCGATCTCCCACTGTCTGAGAATAATACAGTAATTTGGGTGTTAATAGATCGATTCTCCAAGATGGCTCATTTTGTTCCTCTTCCTGGTCTTCCTTCTGCCCCTGCCTTGGTTCCCATTTTCATTCGAGAAATTCTCCGCCTACATGGGGTCCCTTCTCATATTGTTTCCGACAGGGGAGTCCAATTCACGTCTCGTTTTTGGAGAGCCTTTTGCAAATCCCTCAATATTGTCTTGGATTTTTCTTCTTCTTACCATCCCCAATCCAATGGACAGACTGAGAGGGTTAATCAGGAGTTAGAGGTCTTTCTTCGCACCTTTGTGTCTTCTCACCATGACGATTGGTCCTCTCTACTCCCGTGGGCAGAATTCTCCCATAACAATCATGTGAATACCAGTTCGCAGAAGACACCCTTTTTCACAGTTTATGGAAAACACCCTCAACTTCCTCTTCCTATGATCTGTTCTCCAGACATTCCAGCTTTGGCTTCGGTTCAGGAGTCTCTCAATTCCGTTTGGGGTCACGTTCATGATTCCCTCCGGGCAGCTGCTGAAAAATTCAAAGGCTTTGCCGACCGCCGCAGGCGTAAACCGCCTTCTCTTCAGCCAGGGGACAAAGTCTGGCTCTCTACCAGGAACATCAAGCTCCGAGTTCCTTCTCTGAAGTTTGCTCCACGATTCATCGGTCCATACACGGTAACTGCTAAACTGAATCCGGTTTGTTTCAAACTCCAGATTCCTAAGAGCCTTAAAATCACTAACTCCTTTCATGTTGCTCTTCTAAAGCCTTTAGTCCTCAATAAATTCTCTCGTCCTCTTCCTACCGTGGCGCCTGTCTCTGAGGATAATCAGGAGTACGAGATCAGTCAAATTCTGGACTCCCGACTCTGTAAAGGCGTTCTTCAGTACCTCGTTCATTGGAAAGGGTTTGGTCCTGAGGAGAGGTCTTGGATCACTGCATCTGAGGTCTTTGCACCTCGTCTGTTAAAGGAGTTTCATCTGAAGTTTCCCTCTAAACCTGGGCCCAGGCGGGGAAGGGGGAGGCCTCGTAAGAGGGAGGGTACTGTCATGGATATGCATTAATGTCTGTCTGCCATCTTACCTTCCTCCTCATGTGTTCATCTAGAGACCAGACCTCCTTCACCTGGCTTCCTTTATAATCTCCTCCCAGCCTGACTCCACCCCAGGCCCTATCACTGAACACTTTATTAACCTGTGCACTGCAAGCCTGCTTTGCTGATCAACGTGTTTGTTAGGCATTGTGTGTTTGGGTTCCTGCCTGCCGTGTGCTACGTCTGTCTCTCTGTTACGTTATTGGCTTGTCCCCGACCATCCCTGTCTGCTCGTGACCCTTGACCTTCGGCTCGTTCTTCGTTATCCTTGTCTGCTTGTGGCCCCTGACCTTCGGCTTGTTATTCGGTTCTCTCTATCGTGTGCTGCTGCTTCCCCTTATCCTACGGGGCGTGAGCTAGGAAACTCCAGGGGCCGCGACCTGGTCCCAGCCTGCAGCGTAACATCCTCACCACTAGAGGCCCTGGAGAAGACCAGCTGGGTCTTAGACTCCGCGCCCTGGGGAATCTTGGCTCTCGCTTCCGTTGGGATCCCGGTTGTGCTCCTCTGGTCCCGCTTTCCACAACCACCCAGTTTCCTATCCACAGAAGCCAGCCATAGGGTTCACTACCTCGCGGTGCACTCCTGTCCCCCTACGGTGTGCATCTGTCACCTGGCCACAGGTGACCCTGACAGCTGCGCATTCTCCTGCAGCATGTACCCAACACTGTGGTCGAACAGTTCGGGGGACTCCTCTGTGCATGATGGTGGGGCTAGGGAAGGAGTAACTGATGATGACCTCAAGCCGGGGCTAGGGAAGGAGTAACTGATGATGACCTTGAGCCGGGGCTAGGGAAGGAGTAACTGATGATGACCTTGAGCCGCTTTGGCACCTGCTGTGGCAGCCAAGGTAGCCTTGGTGACAGATGATCAGGAGGATGAGGATGGCTTGGTCATCCACTCTACCAACTCTTCTGCATGTTGTGGCTCAACCAGCTGCTGAAAAAAGGACAAGCGTGCCCCACGGCCACGTGCTTCTGAGGATGCACCGTGTCCACAAGGCTTTGTAACCGATCACAGGGTGCGCCTGTCCACTGACTCGGTCGATCGGCTCACCTTCATAAAAATTAATCAGTCTTGGATCACCAGCTACCAAGCTCCTGATGCTGATGTAACCGAATAATTTTTTTATGAATGTGAGATCCCTTCAAGACTGCCTATGCTGATGCTGAGTGACTGTCCTGTTATGCTGAGTGACTATCCTCTTCCTCCTCAATGTTCATGTTGATAGCTTGTAAGAACATTTTTGGTTCTGGGCACCACCACCAGTGGCTAAGGCCCAATTTTTCTGCCCCTGTTTAACAGGGGCGTGTAATAACAATTTTTTTTGTAATACTTTGCAGCAGGGCTCATTCCTGCGCTCCAACTAGAGTATCTGTGAGGGGTTGCAGTGTTGTGGCACCAGCACCAGTGCCTAAGGCCCAATTTTTCTGCCCCTGTTTAACAGGGGCGTGTAATTAAAATGTTTGCTGTAATACTTTGCAGCAGGGTTCATTCCTGCGCTCCAACTAGAATATCTGTGAGGGGTTGCAGTGTTGTGGCACCATCACCACCAGTGCCTAAGGCCCAATTTTTCTGCCCCTGTTTAACAGGGGCATGTAATTACAATTCTTGATCTCATATTTCACAGCAGGGCCCGTTCCTGCGCCCACCAAGAGTAACTGTGAGGGCTTACAGTGTTGTGGCAACACCACCACACCACCACCAAAAGCCAATTTTTCTGACCCTGTTCAACAGTGGCATGTACAGTAATTACAATTCTTGATCTAATATTTCACAGCAGGGCCTGTTCCTGCGCCCACCAAGAGTAACTGTGAGGGCTTACAGTGTTGTGGCAACACCAACACCTAAGGCCCAAATTTATGCAGAGTACATAGGGCAGGCCCCTACTTTAAAACATCCGACTTACAAACGACTCCTACTTACAAATGGAGGGAGACAACAGGAAGTGAGAGGAAATCTACCCCTAGGAAGAGAAATTCTCTAATTTAAGAGTTAATATGGAAAAAAGGTGTCTCCACTGATGCTTTATCACCATTCCTTGTTTCCCTTATAACCCCAAATTTTCAAAATCCAATTGTCATTAGGACAGAAAGTGAGCTGAAATCGTCTGAACAGGGCATATACAGCAAAACAAATGTTACAGAGGGGATAACCATTCCCTATGTTTTCCAAAAGGCTTAAAAATTGATTTTTTGTCTTGAGCTACACTTAAAAAATGTACCTGTTCCAAATTACAAACAGATTCTACTTAAGAACAAACCTACAGTCCATGTCTTGTTTGCACCGCCTATATACTGCTGTTCAGAGTATATAGGGCCTGGGGGCCCCATGCCTTTTCTTTTTTTTATTTGGGTGCAGGGTTCCCCTTAATATCCATAGAAGACCCAAAGGGCCTGGTAATGGGCTGGGAGGGGGGGGGGGGGGGGTACCCATGCCGTTTTTCTCAATGATTTTCATCCATATTGCCGGGACCCGACATTACATTAAAGCCGCAAGCAGTTTTAAATGACTTTTATTCCTTTAGAAATGTCATTTTGTGCAGGGACAGTTCTAAACATGGGAAACACATGCCACTTTACAGGCATACTATAGACACCCCCAGGCACAATATTTAAAGGAATATTTCACTTTTATTTTTTCACTTTAAGCATCATTAAAATCACTGCTCCAGAAAAAACAGATGTTTTTAAATGGTTTTTTTTTTGCATTGATACATGTCCCCTGGGGCTGGACCCGGGTCCCCAAACCCTTTTTAGGACAATAACTTGCATATTAGCCTTTAAAATTCGCACTTTGATTTCTCACGTTTCAGTCCCATAGACTTTAACGGTGTTCGAAAGTTCTCGCAAACTTTCGGTCTGTTCAAATGTTTGGATGCGAACCGAACGGGGGGGGGGGGGTGTTCGGCTTATCCCTAGTTGACAGGCCATGTAAGGTCCACTTCTGCTGGATGTGCAAATATCACCCTCTGCCATTATATAGTCTGCTGGATTTAGTAGTAAAACCATCAGTTGTGGTTTATTTGTAATTTCTTTGCATCGTTGTTCACTCCCGTGTTCTTTTCTCTTCAGGGATGGTTCCAGTTCTCCTGGGGCTCCAGCACCTGGGAGGCAGCTAAAGAGAAACTAGAATTGCTGTCTGGGCTTCAGCAGGAGTTGGGTTGCGGGCCTGAAGAAGATTGCTAATGCATTTTTGCTGGAGGGCATCATCCTGAAGTTCTGGTCTGGAGAAGGATCCTTTATCTCCCTCACTGAGGATTTAGCTGTAGATGCTGGGTGGCAGACAGCTACTGAGACATTGTGAGTAAGACGTGATTTGGGACTGTAGTGTGTGCTGGTCCTGTAAGGACTTTCTACCAAGAAATGTGTCCTCCCATTGTTTGCTCTTTTCGTTTTGGAGTATCCTGTGACCCTAAACTCCTCTCCTGTTCAAGTTCTCCAGCAATAAATTTTAAAAAGACATCCCCTAGACTGAGCCATTATTGCCAACGTGCTTGTGGCTTTCGGCCTCCGTACTCCTTAGGGAAAACCTTTCAATTTCCAGTGCTACAACTGAAAAAAATATATATTGATTACATTTTTGTGCATTTGTCAGCCTGTAATTAAAATGTGAAGTAGGGTTTTCATTGAAACAGTGCACCAAATAAAAGCCTTATGCCTTGTACACATGATTGAAATTTCCGATGAAAAAAGTCAGACAGAATTTTTTTATCGGATATTCCGACCGTGTGTGGTCCCCATTGGACTTTTTACCGTCGGAAATTCCGATCGTCTGTGTGGAACTCCGACGGAGAAAAAAACATGCATGCTCAGAATCAAGTCGACACATGCTCGGAAGCATTGAACATTTATCTCGGCTCGTCGTAGTGTTTTACGTCACCGCGTTTTGGACGGTCGGAATTTGGTCTGACAGTGCGTGTGCAAGACAGCTTGAACGGAATTCCGACGGAAAATTCAATCAGATTTTATCCCATCGGAAATTCCGATCATGTGTACAGGGCATACCACTCACCGGCCACTTTATTAGGTACGCCTTGCTAGTACCAGGTTGGACCCCTTTTTGCCTTCAGAATTACATAAATTCTTCGTGGCATAGATTCAACAAGGTGTTGGAAAAATTCCTCATAGAGTTTGGTCCATAGTGACATGATAGCATCACACAGTTGCTGCAGATTTGTCGGCTGCACATCCATGATTCCACCACATCCCAAAGGTGCTCTTTTGGATTGAGATTTGGTGTCTGTGGAGGCCATTGGAGTACAGTGAACTCATTATCATGTTCAAGAAACCAGTTTGAGATGATTTTCATTTTTAATATCAGAGTGAACGTCATTCATTGTAAAAACACATTCCCTATAAAGATCATAATGCTACTTTATAGGCGTTCCTGCAATAAAGCATTAGTATTCCAGTTTGATATTTATGTACCATACAAGGTAGCAGTAATGTATTTAGGTTTTGTGCTGCCCTAGGCCCGACTAAACATGTGCACCCCTTAATTTAAATATGACCCACCCCTTCTTGTCAAGGCCACACCCCTTGTTGTTTAACCACTTAACGACCGCTCACTGTATATATACGTTGGCAGAATGGCACGGACAGGCACAATCACGTACCTGTACGTGACTGCCTTCGTATAGTTGGGGGGTCCCATCGGACCCCCCTTCTATACAGTGAGCTGTCGGCATCGTTCCGGGAGCGATCCGTGATGAGGGGACGGCCATTCGTTTCCGGCCACCCCCTCGCGATCGCACCCAGCGAATGAAAAGCTTACTCTGCCTGTGTAATGTTTACACAGGCAGGAGGAATTGATGTCATCTCTAGTGCGGCGCTCACATATACCGAGCGCCGTGGAGAGAAGACACACAGGTTAGTGCACTAAACAGCACACTGACACCAGCACACGTAGGCACACGATCGCCCACCCCCAGGCCCCCCAGACACCCCCAGATCACCCCCCAGCCCCCAGTCACAGTGTCACATTGCAGTGACCATTTATTTACTGATCACTGCAATCAGTGACATTTGTGACTGTAAAAGTGTCAGGGCAGTTAGTTTTAGGTCCAGTGTAGCCCCCTAACCCCCCCTAATAAAGGTTTAACCCCTTGATCGCCCCCCCAGGTAACCCTTTCACCCCCTAACACCACTGTCACTAAGCGATCGTTTTTCTGATCGCTGTCTTAGTGTCGGTGGTGCCAATAGGTAGCCAGTTATTATTTTTAGGTTCGCCGCAGGTTTTTATAGCGTCAGGTACCCCCATATATTACCTAATAAAGGTTTAACCCCTTGATCGCCCCCCAGGTAACCCTTTCACCCCCTTTTGCCAGTGTCACTAAGCGATCGTTTTTCTGATCGCTGTATTAGTGTCGGTGGTGCCGATAGGTAGCCAGTTATTTTTTTTAGGTTCGCCGCAGGTTTTTATAGCATCAGGTACCCCCATATATTACCTAATAAAGCTTTAACCCCTTGATCGCCCCCCAGGGAACCCTTTCACCCCCTTTTGCCAGTGTCACTAAGCAATCGTTTTTCTGATCGCTGTATTAGTTATGCTGGTGCTGCTAGGTAGTCAGTTTTTGTTTTTAGGTTCGCCGCAGGTTTTTATAGCGCCAGGTACCCCCATATATTATCTAATAAAGTTTTTAACCCCCTAATTGCCCCTAGTTAACCCTTTCTCCAGTGATCACCGTATAAGTGTTACTGGTGACACTGGTTAGCCAGTTAGTTATTTTGTTATTTAGGTTCCCCGTCAGGTTTTTATATAGCGTCAGGTACCCCCATATATTACCTAATAAAGGTTTAACCCCCTGATTGGCCCTAGTTAACACTTTCACCAGTGATCATCATATAAGTGTTACGGGTGACGCTGGTTAGTTAGTTTGCTTTTTATAGTGTCAGGGCACCCGCCGTATATAACCCAATAAAGGTTTAACCCCCTGATCGCCCGGCGGGTGATATCAATTAGATTTTAGCATCAGAGAGGGTCTGCGTCGCCCCAGGCAGCGTCAGGTTAGTGCCAGTAACGCTAACACCCACGCGTGAAGCATACACCTCCCTTAGTGGTATAGTATCTGAACAGATCAATATCTGATCTGATCAGATTTATACTAGCGTCCCCAGCAGTTTAGGGTTCCCAAAAACGCAGTGTTAGCGGGATCAGCCCAGATACCTGCTAGCACCTGCGTTTTGCCCCTCTGTCCAGCCCAGGCCACCCAAGTGCAGTATCGATCGATCACTGTCACTTACAAAACACAACACACATAACTGCAGCGTTCGCAGAGACAGGCCTGATCCCTGCGACTCCAGTGCTGTAGGAGGTGATTTCACCACCACAGTTAAAAAAAAAAAGCATATATGCCGAAGCATGGGGGCAGCAGGGGCGGAGGAGCGATTTTGCTCCTAATGCCGCGTACATACGGTCAAAATTCCGACGGAGGCTTGCCCGTGGAAAAGTTTGACCGTGTGTACGTGGCATAACTTTTGCGGGAGGATGCCCCCATGCTTCGGCATATATAAATGGTGCATGTATGCCCATCATTAGAAGTGGGTGGATGAAGGGAGGTATTCTAATGGTGGGCATACCCATGATCAATCTCTTTTTTTCGTTCAGCCAACAGGTTGCATGAAAAAAAAGATTACAATACATGTCCAACAAGGACCAGCAACGTACTGGTATGTTGCTGGACTTTGAATGGTTATACCAGATTGATGCCTGCGGGTTTAGGTATCATCTTGGTATCATTCTTTTCAGCCAGTGACCGGCTTTCATGTAAAAGCAATCCTAGTGGCTAATTAGCCTCTGGACTGCTTTTACAAGCAGTGGGAGGGAATGTCCCCCCCCCGGATAAAAAAAGCGCCATTGGGAAATTGGGAAAGCATTTTATCACACCGATCTTGGTGTGGTCAGATACTTTGAGGGCAGAGGAAAGATCTAGGGTCTAATAGACCCCAGTTTTTTCAAAAAAAGAGTACATGTCACTACCAATTGCTATCATAGGGGATATTTACATTCCCTGAGATAACAATAAAAATGATAAAAAAAAAAAAAACAATATGGAAGGAACAGTTTAAAAATAAAATAAAAGAGCAAAATTAATAATAAAAAAAAAAAAAAAAAGCACCCCTGTCCCGCCCTGCTCTTGCGCAATGGCGAACGCAAGCGTCGGTCTGGCGTATATGTAAACAGCAATTGCATCATGCATGTGAGGTATCACTGCGAAGGTCAGATCGAGGGCAGTCATTTTAGCAGTAGACCTCCTCTGTAAATCTAACGTGGTAATCTGTAAAGGCTTTTAAAGGCTTTTAAAAATGTATGTAGTTTGTCGCCACTGCGCGTTTGTGCGAAATTTTAAAGCATGTCGTGTTTGGTATCTATGTACTCGGCCTAAGATCATCTTTTTTATTTCATCAAACATTTGGGCAATATAGTGTGTTTTAGTGCATTAAAATTAAAACAAGTGTATTTTTTCCCCAAAAAATGCGTTTGAAAAATCTCTGCGCAAATGCTGTGTGGAAAAAAAAATGCAACACCCACCATTTTAATCTGTAGGGCCTTTGCTTTAAAAAAATATATAATGTTTGGGGGTTCAACAGAATTTTCTTGCAAAAAAAAAATGTTTTCATGTAAACAAAAAGTGTCAGAAAGGGCTTTGTCTTCAAGTGGTTAGAAGAGTGGATGTAAGCTTCCTAATGTTGTGTATAAAATGCCAGGACAGTTAAAACCCCCCCCCAAATGACCCCATTTTGGAAAGTAGACACCCCAAGCTATATACTGAGAGGCATGTCGAGTCCATGGAATATTTTATATGTTGACACAAGTTGCGGAAAAAAGACAATTTTTTATTTTTTTTGCACAAAGTTGTCACTAAATTATATATTGCTCAAACATGCCATGGGCATATGTGGAATTACACCCCAAAATACACGAGGATACCACATGTGTGAGACTTTTTGGGAGCCTAGCCGCATACAGGACCCCAAAAACCAAGCACCGCCTTCAGGCTTTCTAAGGGTGTACATTTTTGATTTCACTCCTCACTTCCTATCACAGTTTCGGAGGCCATGAAATGCCCAGATGGCACAACCCCCCCCCCCACAAATGACCCTATTTTGGAAAGTAGACACCCCAAGCTATTTGCTGAGATGCATTTTCGAATTTGAAAATTTAAAAAAAAAAAAAAAATTCCTTTCAGCATTTTCAAAAACAAATGAGAGCTGTAAAATACTCACCATGCCTCTCAGCAAATAGCTTGGGGTGTCTACTTTCCAGAATGGGGTAATTTGGGGGGGTTTTGTGCTATTTTGGCATTTCATGGCCTTCGAAACTGTGATAGGTAGTGAGGAGTGAAATCAAAAATTTGTTCCCTTAGAAATCCTGAAGGCGGTGCTTGGTTTTCAGGGTCCCGTACACGGCTAGGCTCCTAAAAAGTTCCACACATGTGGTATCCCCGTACTCAGGAGAAGCAGCAAAATGTATTTTGGGGTGCAATTCCACGTATAACCATGGCATGTGTGAGCAATATATCATTTAGTTACAACTTTTTGTAAATTTTTATTTTTTTTGTCATTATTCAATCACTTGGGACAAAAAAAAAATATTCAATGGGCTCAACATGCCTCTCAGCAATTTCCTTGGGGTGTCTACTTTCTAAAATGGGGTCATTTGGGGGGGTTTTGTGCTATTTTGGCATTTTATGGCGTTCGAAACTGTGATAGGTAGTGAGGAGTGAAATCAAAAATTTGCGCCCTTAGAAATCCTGAAGGCGATGCTTGGTTTTCGGGGGCCCGTACGCCGCTAGGCTCCTAAAAAGTCCCACACATGTGGTATCCCCGTACTCAGGAGAAGCAGCAAAATGTATTTTGGGGTGCAATTCCACATATAACCATAGCATGTGTGAGCAATATATCATTTAGTGACAACTTTTTGTAATTTTTATTTTTTTTGTCATTATTCAATCACTTGGGACAAAAAAAAAATATTCAATGGGCTCAACATGCCTCTCAGCAATTTCCTTGGGGTGTCTACTTTCCAAAATGGGGTCATTTTGGGGGGGGGGTTTGTACTGCCCTACCATTTTAGCACCTCAAGAAATTAGATAGGCAGTCATTGTGACAGTGGGGTCACTTTGGACACAGGGTGAATAAAAGAAACCCCCAATATGGTTCTGTGATGGCCATATTCAATGCTGTACATACATTTTATCTAGATGGGGTCTGTAATATTCATCCACCATATTCCCCAGGAATACCTGCAAGGAACTCTCTACTGTTTGATTATGACCTCAACAGGTTAATTAAAAAGTGACGCCTTCATGATGGTTAGACACATACTTGTGTGTATTGTAAAGGCAGACTGGGATTTACAATACAAAGGGATTTAAGATGTAAAGGGTTTAGAACCTGTTGTCGCCAGACAGACTGGCTGCCAACCCTTTGTGGGAAGATGTGTATTGGAGATCGTATATTCTATTGTGTTGGGATCTTTTGAAGCCTAGCAGACGTCAGGATGAGGTGTTGAGTTTTGGGATGTGTGGGTGGAGCTGGGCCCTTGTTCATGTTAAATCATGTGCCTTGAATTGTGTATAAAGTTACAATGTTTCTCAAAAATAAATTCATTCCTACTACAGAAGAGACAGAGTGCGTCGCGTCTTCTTCCAGAGGGGTCGGCTCCTATAGGAAAGGGTCGTTTAGCTGTGGATATCGGTAGCGAGTGGATGTGTGTCTAGGAGAGGGAACATCGTAAACGGCGTTAATACCCCTTGAGATTGGGGTGCCGTTACAGTCATAAATTAAAAGCTGTGTAAATTCCAGAAAATGTACCCTAGTTTGTAGACGCTATAACTTTTGCGCAAACCAATAATATACGCTTATTGACATTTTTTTTACTAAAGACATGTGGCTGAATACATTTTGGCCTAAATGTATGACTAAAATTGAGTTTATTAGATTTTTCTTCTAACAAAATTTTCAGTCTTTTTCCATTTATATTGCAAAAAAAACAAATCGCAGAGGCAATCAAATACCATTAAAAGAAAGCTCTAATTGTGGGAAGAAAAGGACGCAAATTTCGTTTGGGTACAACATTGCATGTCCGCACAATTTCCAGTTAAAGCAGCGCAGTGCCAAATTGTGAAATCAGCTCTTGTCATTATGGTCTGTATTGGTCCGGGGCTTAAGTGGTTAAGACCCGCCCTGAAAATTTTGAGTGGGTACACTAGTTCTGAGGGCCTGGGGGGGGGGGGCAACGGAGTCCCTTAATTTGCATTGATTTCCTCTCCCTTCCTGTTTGGCTATGGGGCAGGAAGTGAAGAGAAATCTCTGCAATGGGACAAAGGATGGTAAAAAATAAACTGACCTAGGCTATAACCTTCCCTTACTCTATCCAAAATGAAAATAAAAGTGTTGTCTATAGTTCTACTTTAAGCACAAGTTTCTGATAATTTTATGGAGAGGACTAAGAAGATATAACCATTCCAATGGTGCAGCAGAAAACATAGCACAGTGAGTAAGGTTTGTGGTCCAGGATGATAGGACAGTCAAAAGTAGCACCGCCCCCCCCCCCCCCCACAGTTGCGGAATGCTGGCCGCTCCGCATACCGGAAGCAGTGTGGCTGCTTTATGGGGGCACTTTGCCTCTCTGCCCAGACCGCCCCATAAGACTGGCGCTACACTTACAGTGTAGCGCAAGCTGGCGGGGACTCTTTCCATGCTGCCCCCCTGCAAAGTGCTGCCCTAGGCCTGGGCCTTGTTGGCCTAGGCCAGGATACAGCATTGCCATGTAGTAGGAATAGGGCAGCTTAGAAATAATAAAAAAGACGTTGGCAGATCAGTATGTTAGAAGGCTCACATCTCTCACACAGGAAGGGTGTGGGCTCACGCTGGGTGCAATGTGTTAACCTAAGGGAATTTAATATATTAGTGGCAAAGCAGCAAAAACAGAAATCATGAAAAAACATTTTTTTGCAAAACCTTTGCAGACACAGCATACTTTTGCAATCAGTGAAAATCTGATACTGGTCTTTCATTGTGAGCTTCCTGTAGCACTGAATTGTTGGTAAAATAGTTAGTAGTGATTAGCGACATTCAGCTGGACTTGCTCTATGATATTAATGAATCACCAATAATTTATGTTTCTTCTTCAAGTTCTAATTAGAGTCTGGAACATATCAATGCTTAAAGTAAGAATTCAACTTTTCAGAAAAAAATTAAGAGGTGAACTAACACCCTCCCCACCCCCTGTTACCCACAAAACTCCCCTCCATTGGTCATACAGTTTCACTCTCCACACAGCAGTCATATGCTGGTGCTGACCAATCAGAAACATTCTGATCTGTCCCGGCATCCCTAGGGAGAGATGAGGAAGAACAGCACTGTTTCCAAACCCCAGGATTGCTTCAGCAGGCTGCATGGATGGTGAAATTGTATGATCTCGGAGGTAACTGCAGCAGAGACCAGTGGGGAGGGTAGTTCACCTTTTTCAGTAAAGGTGAACTAACACTTTAAGGCCCAATTTTGGCTTAGCCCCCCCGTTTCCCAATTGACTCCAACTCCCATAGGGCCCTTCACATACTGTATATGTTTTGCTATTTTTTATATTTACACTTTTTACATGTCTTCAGGTTGGCCAAGTTACATACTGGGTCTTTTCTCTCTTTGCCTCTTCTCTGGCTGATGACAAACCTCTGCTGATGTGGAAAGCGCCACTGATGTTAGCACGTCAGTGCCACTCTCTGCTTTATGAATGAAAGGCACTGTTCTTATGCCCCGTACACACGATCCGATTATCGGACGAATGATCGTCCGTTTTTTTTGCATGCTAATCTCACGTCGAATCTGATGAGTTTACTAAAGTCCCGAAAATTCTCGTACGACAGAATAAAAATTCGGAAGTGATGTCATGTGTTGTAATGCATTTGTATTGCATTTTCGAATGACAGCTGTACTGCTTAAACGAAAATCGTACGATCTGGCATGGTACGAAAAAAAATTCCATGCATGTCCGATAGAATAATATCAGATGAACTGTCCTGATCGGCTCTCGAAAGCTCTGTACTAACGATCCTATTATCGTACGATCGATTTGAATGCGGCATTTTTCGTACGATTTTCTGATCGTGTGTACGGGGCTTTATACCCCTTTAGGGGGTGAGGTCATGATGACTATTCAACTGTAGTATGTTTGCTAGGCATAATTCAACCCAGAAAACCAACGACATCTTGTGCCCATAGATAAATACTGCAGAGGACTGCTTCGGATTGACTGTGAGTATTGTAACCAAGTCATTTTTTATTTTATAGCGTGCCTTGGGTTCATTTATATTAAAAAAAAATTGCCTGAAGTTGGCCTTTAGGCTCTGTTCACACCTAGGTGACATTTTTCTGCTGTAAGCCTATGTTGCTAGGCTGCTGACCTTCTTATCAACAAACACCAACATTTATAGACACACAAGTAACTTAGTCCAATCACCATGGTTTCAAGTCAAATGTTGCTTGTGTAAAAG
Source organism: Rana muscosa (assembly GCA_029206835.1). NCBI lineage: Eukaryota > Metazoa > Chordata > Amphibia > Anura > Ranidae > Rana > Rana muscosa. Next base: position 240,149,133 of record CM055117.1, read on the forward strand.
TTTGTGAAAAAAACCTTATGGTATCTGACATAATCCAATCACTATGGTGCGATAAATATGAGGCAGGTGTTAAAGTATATGTATAGTCTAAACCAGAGGTCTCCAAACTTTTCAAACAAAGGGCCAGTTTACTGTCCTTAAGACTTTAGGGGGGGGGGGCAGATTGTGGCCAGCGGGGGTAGAAAATGTCACGGGCCCAGCATTATTGAGAATAAACATGGCTGGCTTTAGGGTTGGTGGTCAGTAGGAGAAGCAGTGCCTCATCACTGGTATTAGTAGGAGGAATAGTGTTCCATCATTGGTATCAGTGGGCGGAATGGTGCCCCATCATTGGTATTATTGGGAGGATTAGTGCCTCAACATTGGTATTAGTGGGAGGAATAGTGCCCCATCATTGATATCAGTAGGAGGAATAGTGCCCCATTGTTGCTATCAATTGAAAAAGCAGTGCCCCTTTGTTGGTATCAGTGGAAGGAATAATGCCTCATATGTATATAATAAAGTGAAGCAGCGTTAAATACTGTGACCAATGCTCAAGTAATTTAAAGTGCTAATATATATTGCAAATATGGATAAATAAATCTTATCTCAATGTGCAAAAGTGCAATCAGATAACATCAAAAAATAATCCAATAGTAATAAAGTGCATCAAAAATTACAATGATTATAATGGGACCGTAGTCATAACCTCTTAATATTTCATAAAATAAATAAGTAAATAATACTTCAGTAAATACCTGTGGTTGAAATGGCCGTGGCCTTTATTTATAGGTATACATATTAAATTGAATATACCAAAATGTTATTTATTTAAATCAAAATAATTATTCCACTTAAGGATATTATAAACTTCTTTCAAACATATAACCATATATAAATATATATATATAAAAAATTAGCTTAGCCATTTAAGCTCAAGCTAAACTTAAACATGAAACAAAACATCCCCTTACAAGAAGGGATTTAAACCTCATAAAACAGGCCACGACAGGGAGGGAGGGCGGGATGTGCTCCTCATAAATCTTCTCTGTCTTCTGCCCACTGATGACGCATCCTCTTTCTTTATATATAGGGTGCTAGAGGACCGTTGTTTGGGGCAACTGTCAACATTGATGACCAATCATAGGTAAGTTTTTTTTTTTTTTATATATATATAACTTTACTTTAATTTCCAGGTATGACACGGTCCCATAGGTGGCGGGGGCGGGGACATTCCATGCCCCGCCCTTCACCTTCATGGGACCGTAGTCATAACCTCTTAATATTTCATAAAATAAATAAGTAAATAATACTTGAGTAAATACCTGTGGTTGAAATGGCCGTGGCCTTTATTTATAGGTATAAATATTAAATTGAATATACCAAAATGTTATTTATTTAAATCAAAATAATTATTCCACTTAAGGATATTATAAATTTCTTTCAAACATATAACCATATATAAATATATATATATAAAAAATTAGCTTAGCCATTTAAGCTCAAGCTAAACTTAAACATGAAACAAAACATCCCACACACCAGGCCCATATTTCAAGGAGCCTGGCACCCCACCAAGGCGATAGCCAATTCAACACAGGTTTGTAAATCTAAATTGAAAATATCAAGAGCAATATCAGATAAATGCACATTGTCTGGTCTATAAAAACCAGGCAAACCGCCCTCTAAGTTCATGTGTCGAAAAGACAGACCATGAACCAAAGGCATGAATTTATCCAGAGCCCTATTAAGTCTTTTACGATTTTTTTCAAAAAACTTACGTTCGGGGCAGATCAACCAATCAAGACGAGGGATTACTTCAGAAAAAACTAAAATAGCATTAGGCAAAACAGCATGCCAACATAATAAATCAAGCTTAATCTGAGAAATTAACTCTAATGTCTGCGATTACCAAGATCATTACCGGATAAATGGAAAATAATGACCTGTGGTACAGGCCAGCAATCCTGTAAATGAGACAAAACAGAACGTAAATTGCTCCAAAGCATACCACGTTGACCATACCAATAGACAATAAAATTAGAACGATGCAAACCCAAATTATTGCCATAGACTCTCCATTCAGCTCTCTTCTGAGCCCAGAAAATATACGAATGTCCTATTATCCAGATGTTATATTGCGCATCTAAAATTAAGAACGAAAATTAGGTCTAACATATGATCTATAACAATTTGATCGCCAACCACCAATTTGCTTAATCACAGATTCATTAAGACCAACCATAGCAGCTGTAGTGGCTGCACCAATACGAAAAGAGTGAGATGAAATTCTCAGGTGTTCCAAACGTAAAGCTGAGAGGCATCTACGTAGAACAGCCTGGAATTGATAAACAGTCACCGGAGTACCCGTGACATGAATTGAAAATTGTTTATGAAATAAAGGCCTCACTCTTAAAAATTGTTCAACTAAAGAGAAAACACAAAAACAAGCACCAGGATTAGCTCTCAAAGTAATCCATCGACCATGACCCATTGGATCAGTCTTACTCTTACGAAGTAGAACTTGAATAGAATCTACTCCAACAAAAACATCCCGAAAGAATAAACCAGAGTCAACACACACTTTACGTGGAAACAGTTCAGATACCCTAAAGGCTCCAAAAAAACATAAACAAAAAGACAAAGAAAACAATAGTGATTCATAAGAAGAAAAACAAACATCCTTTGAAACGTCACAAAGACGACCCAAAAGATCAACAGAGATAGGTAATCTGTCATCAGCAACCACACGTTTCTTCTTGTAACCCTGTAATGCATGTTTGACCGTAAAAAAGGACATACAGGAACTGTGACCTTGCATACGCACAAAGAAAGAAACACCGGATAACATTTTGACAATATGAGAATGTGAATAATCAAAAAACTAAGAAAGGACAAAACTAAATCCTCAGAAAAAAGTAGTCGATCACATCCAAAAGAAAGCAAGAAGGAACACCACAAAGTCCATGCAGCTTTATACGATGCCCACGTGGAGGGTGCCAAAGAATCTCTAATGGCAGTAAAAACAGGATTCACCGAAGGTCCCATAAGTGAGGAGGGCATAACAGGCCAGCAAGATCCGCATCCGGCACCAAGCGTCGAAATTCTGGAAACTGAGAGCGGGATAAAGCATTAGCAATAAGATTACCAGGAACGTATTTGGCTTTAAGCCATATATTAATATCTAAACATTTAAAAACCAACGATCTAAGTACAGCAAGAACAGGAAGAGATTTAGAAGATAAGCAATTGATAGCAAAAACGACACCCTTATTATCAGAATAAAGCAAAATACGATTATTCCTAAAATTAACACCCCACAATTCCAAAGCCACTAGAACAGGAAAAATCTCCAACAAAACAATATTTGAAGTCAAACCGGCCTCCCAATAAGCACCATAGCCGCAAGATCCAGCGGCATCCGTATGCAGATGAAGTGCAGAGGCCGAACAAAACGGAGTCTTCCAAAAACAACTACCATTAAATGTAGACAAAAAACGACGCCAAACTTTTAAATCGTCCCTGATACCAGATGTAATCCTCACAAAGTGGAAAGGAGAAAAAATACCAGAAAAAGCGCGATACAATCTCTTGGAGAAAACCCGACCCATTGGCAAAACTCTGGACGCAAATGCCAATAAACCAAGAAGAGATTGTAACACTTTCAACCTAACCTTACATTTCGAAAGAACAAAATCCAATAAAATCCAAATTTTTACCGTATCTATTTGAATACCCAGAAAATCAGGGCAAGATGTAGGATAAACAGATTTTTCATCGGCCAACGGTATACCGAACTCCCGACACACAATCCGAAATTCGGTAAATAAAAACAAACAATCAGATGAACCAGCCTTACCAATAAACAGAAAATCATCCAAGTAGTGCAACAAGTTATCAGACCCTGCACGAAAACCAACAACCCATTCAATAAACGTGGAAAAAAGTTCAAAATAATAACACGAAAGCGAACAACCCATTGGTAGGCACTTATCAAAGTAAAATTCATTCTGAAAACAAAAACCTAAAGAATTAAAGGCTGATGGATGAATAGGCAGCAACCGAAAAGCAGATTGAACATCAGCTTTAGCAAGTAAAGCAGAAGCACCAACTCTCCTAATTTTGAACAGAGCGTCATCAAATGAAGTATACTGGACAGAACACAGAGACGGGTCAATATCATCATTCAATGAAAAACCAAATGGGAAAGATAGATGGTGTATCAATCGAAAAGTGTTAGGTTCCTTTTTAGGAATAATACCAAGTGGGGACACCCGAAAATCAACAAAAGGAGGAGTAGAAAAAGGACCTTCAATTCTACCAGCACGCAATTCTTTATTCAATTTTTCACGAACAACATCAACAAGAGAAGAAACCGAAGGTAAATTCGGAAAGACACGACAACCGTCCCCCGAAAAAGAAGGTAAACGAAAACCAAATGAAAAACCATCATGCAGGACGAGTGCCCTCTGATGCTCTGGATACATGCAAAGCCACGGTAGCATGTTTTGAATTTTCACTGGTGATGTGGCTTTTAAGAAAAAGCTCCTTAGAAGGAACAGAAGCATTAGAAGACAACTTCTTAAAACAACGAGAAGCGGGGTGCGAACCAGCACAATGACTACACTCATGTTTATATTTACAGTTGTTAGGCCATTTACACAATTCATCGTTAAAATGAAAACACACCCCCCTTCGATACACGCTATTGGCATTGGGAGCAGGAACTTTAACCAAGGGCTTCTGAGGCAATAAGAGATTGAGCCACAGACCAACATCTTTAGACCCCCACTTCAGAGATTTGTGCACAGATAATTTTTGTCGAAATGCTTCGTCATAATAAAACCATGAAAAACCCTGAAAATTTTTATACGCTTCCAAAATAATCTCAATATGCTGGAACAAACCAGAACATAAATCAGGGCGTTTTTCACCCATAACGCTAGCATAAATGAAGAATGCTTGCAACCAGTTATTAAAAGAGCGTGGGGCCAATTTACGTTTATCATCATCTCTACGATCACCATCCCTTTTATCCATCTTAAGTTCATGGTTGGATGGAAGCAAAGAGAGAATTTCAACATAGTCTCCCTTCCAAATTCTTTCTTTAACTGCTCCAGATAAATGAAATCCCAGAGGAGACAATTCGCACTGTAAAACTTCCTTCAAACAAGTTTCTGGGACCAAAGGAGGAATCAGAACATCAGAAGCAGCAGGAATAACAGTTGCCGTGGCAACTGAAGTAGAGACAGGGACATTCTGTGCCCCAGGCAACGGATCCAGCCATACAGAAGCAGGAGATGACTGTGATTGATTAACAGAATTAAAAGAAGCAACCAAAGTAGACATAAAATTAGAAAATGAACCAAGGAAATCTCTCAGTTGAGAAGAATTATCAAACTCACCAGCAGGAGCCGAAACCATCTCTGTCGAGGCATTCGCAGACCCTGCTAGCAGTAAATTTGGCGAATTGACAAGATCAGGAGATACACGAACACGATCAGGCTCCATGGCAATGGATTCCGTCAGCAAAGATGGAGCTGTAACAATAAAACTAGAAGGAATCAGCGGGCGATCAGAAAATTCACGTATCAAAACACTAGAAGGCATAACAATACCTTTAGCTTTACACAGACGTTTCTTCCCAGACATCTGTTTACCATTAGTCGCCATGACAACCGAATCTGTCGTCATTGAAGGACCTTCAGAAGCCGTCCGCGGCAGTTTAGCTGAAGCAACAGCACTATAAGGGGTTAAACGAGATGCAGCACAATTAGGATCAATAAAGAAATCTCCACTACCATTTACAACAATACCTGAGTCAAACAACCTTTCTTTTTCCCTTCTCCCAGTGACACGATCAGCTGGGGAATCGAACCTGCGAGGTCTCTTGTGCAGTCTCTGTGTTGTCCTTCCCTGACGGACTGCGCATGCGCCAGCGATCCCAGCCGAAGTAGAAGGCCGAGACACATCGTGGACGGAAGGAGGACCCGAAGTAGATGACGAATGATGCGATGACGACATTCGACGGTGAGACACTGACGATCCATCAAGCATAGTACCGGACGTAGCAGGAGGAAGCCCGCTCCAGGACACCAGAGGATCAGGGGGTGAAAGAGCAGCAAAAGGAACCGCAGCTTGTGAAAAGAGATGAGGAGAAGGAGAGGGATGAGCGGACGGAGCCGACCATGGCACCGAAGGACCGGAGACGCTGGATCCATGGTGGAAGGAGGGAGGAGAAGAAGAAATCTGTCCCAAGATAGAAGAAGAGCCAGGAAGAGAGAGGCATTGTCGAATCCAGCTGTCACCATCCTCAGCAGCAGCCCGATCCATCAACTGGCAAAGCAACTGCTCCATGACAGGTAAGTACAGAAGAAGTGCAGATGTGCTCCTCATAAATCTTCTCCGTCTTCTGCCCACTGATGACGCATCCTCTTTCTTTATATAGGGTGCTAGAGGACCGTTGTTTGGGGCAACTGTCAACATTGATGACCAATCATAGGTAATTTTTTTTTTTTTTTTTTATATATAACTTTAACTTAATTTCCAGGTATGACACGGTCCCATAGGTGGCGGGGGCGGGGACATTCCATGCCCAGCCCTTCACCTTCAGTCTCTTCAGATTATGTAAAAAAAGTGGAAAAAGTCATGTGCAAAAAAATCAGGGGGGGAAAGGGAAGGGGAAAAGTGTCCAAGTGCAAATCAGAAGGATGAGAATTGATGATAGCCTGTAGATAACCTTCCACAATCCATACCCAGTGTGTTCTAGCCTCTCACCTCAAGGATAGACCCCAATGGGTCTAGTCATGCATCAAAGATGTTGAATCCCAATAAGCTGTGCTGTCTTTCTCTTCAATGGAAATATCCTGGCGGGACAAGGAACCACTGCAGCCTCAAGGGTATTTTCCAATATGATCCAAGCTCCACGACAAACTCTTCTGATATTGTTCCAACATTGTCTGCAGATCCAAGGTATTACATACTACAGGAAAGAAGAGCCTCCATAGTGTAGTAATTTGTTAAAAAATCTTAGGTTTATTTTTGAAAATAAACAATATAACAGGTAAAAATGGCAAGAGCTGGCAGCATGCAAAAAAAAAACGTGTCAAACAAAAGAACTTCCGATCACGAAGTAACGTCACCCGCCTCCTCCCGACGCGTTGCCTCACACCACACGTGACATTTTCAAGGGTATGACACGTTTTTTTTTTGCATGCCGCTTGCTCTTTTTTTTTTATAGACCCTTTCAAACTTCCAAAAAATGGTGCGTGAACGTAGGTATGTTTTTCAAATGTGACATATTTATCCATTTCCCAAATCCAGTCCCCTAAAGTAGGAGGATTGAGTGAAACCCAGTAAGAGGCTACCAACTTACATGCTGTAAAAAAAGATCTCATGATAGCCACTTTCTGATCACGATCCATGCTTTTAGGGTTTATATACCCCAAGAGACATAAAACAGGGTCTAGAGTCAATCTGGATTCATATATGGAGTTTATCAAGTCCAGCAAGTCCTACCAGTACCGAAACAACTTTGGACATTTCCAACAGAGGAGCATAAAGGAACCAGGAAATTGTGCGCATCTTGCACGTTTAGAGTTTCCTCTCCTGCCTATCCTGTGCAGCCACTCCGTGGTACAGTAAGCTTTATACAGAATAAAAAGTTGAGTTATTCTGTGAGTAGGAGATATTGAGGCAAGCTGTACATTCTGGTCCCATATATTCCCCAGAGTCACATTGATGTATGCCTACATAGATCATTTTTGCATATAGGGAACGCCAGAGAGCATTTCAGATAATAATGGCATATAAATCTTAGTAATAAGGCCCTTCGTAGTGTCTGCTCTGGCTATACTGTCCAAAATAGGAACAGTAATAGTTACTGGAATCTTAGATGATAATTGTCATCCAATCCATTCAAGAGGTTTCCCTTCACTTTCTGTCCTGTAGACCAGTTGTGGCTAGTGTTTTTTTTTTCTTTTGGGGGGGTGGCAAATAGCCACCCCCCTGGGGGGGAGCGGGAAGGGGCGGGCAGTATGTCCGGCAGCTTTCTTTCTCCTCCTGTGGTATTGATCATGGCAGCTTCCACTGTGCATCCCCCTCCTCCTCCTTCTAGGCGTCCAATAGGATCGCCTGACCTTTTAGCCAATTGGGAAACGTGTATCAGACCCGCGCTTCCTGATTGGCGGAGAGGCGATTTAGTGTTGGAAAAGCGAATATTCATTTGCTTTTCTAACACACCTGGGTGGGCTCCGAGCGTAATGCTCTGCGCTCCGAGTCCACCCTATTTTGAAGCTTATTAGAGCCTATGGCTCTAATCAGGTGCTTTGAAAAAACACCCCCGCCACTGTAATTCATGCGCCCGGCATCCTGAAAGGGGCTGGACGCATGAATAGGGGATGGTGGCGGCGGCCGTGGATAGATTCATGCTATGCATGAATCTATTTATTACTCATATAGAGGGTAGCGTGGATAGAGGGGGCGGTGCCCGTGCACCCTTAATGGACGGGCCGCCCCTGCTGTAGACACAACAGGGAAAGGAAATGTTTCCAAAATGAGAGAAAGCCCCTCCCAGACAAGGGTCACTAGAACACATTTCCCCATTGGAAGATGTCCCCTCCATTCTTGTGACAAATCCTATATGATTATTGTGGCCCCATATGTATCTGAAAATGTATAAGTAGATTAACAATGGCTGTAGAAGTGCAGGTAGCAGTTTATCCTGTCTTGATGAAAGCACATCATTGCCTCCTTATGTTATTGTAAAACTGCCAAAGAAGATACAATTTTATGAGCTTTGACATGAAGCTTTGGTCTTTGCTGCAAAATATTTGCAGGTTTTAATATTTCCATCTGAATTAAAGTAAAAATCTAATGCTATCAGAATACTACATGTTATGTATGTACTATAATTGCTAAAAAGCATTGTACTACGGTGTAAGAAATACTACATGTATTAGAATATCTGAAGACCCGATTGGGTGGGAGGAGAAGTGACGGCCGGGACACGGAGGCGACGGAGGGGGGAGTCGTCACCGCAACCGTGACCTGCATGGGGTAAGTGTGGGGCTGACGAAGGCCTGACACGCGAGAAGGCAAGCCGGCGGCCGGGGGTGAGCGGTGCTGTCAATGGTGTGCGGTGGCTGGCTGGGGTGATGGGGGGGTTAGTGTGGGGTGGTGGGCTGGAGCGACAGAGGGGGGGTCTGTGGTCGGGTCTATTTGCCGCCCCCTACAACCGATAGGTTCACACCAGTGGTGGCTGGTGCCTTAAGTTAATCTAATTAAATCTATATTTGCTTTAGGGCCTGTGTCAATGGGCTTTGGGATTGTGTCAATGGGCAAATGCAGATTGGAAGTCTTGTGACATCAGTTTGAGAGCATTTCGGTAACATTCAAATTTTACTGACTGGTGTATTTGACTGCTTCAAGCTGCTTTTGCTTTCTCATATATTTGTGTGGTGAGAGAAGCAAGTCTAAAGTGAACAAATGCCCATTGACACAGGCCCAAAGAGTTGATATTAAATCCCCGGACCAGAAAGAAGACTGTCTTGAAAAAGGTATGTGTAGCAATACCCCCGCAGGGGCCGCTGGTTTAAGATTTGGGCTTGCCGTTACCTTACTGTTCACCACGTCCGTCCTAGGGGTCTTCCTTGAAGAATTGTTAATAAATGTCTGCACCAAACCCTTTTTCTCAAGGGTTTATTTCAAGAACTTCAGACAGAGGGATGGAGGGTTGGGGGAGATTCAGGTACTTTAGGTTTTGCGGATCACGGGTACTTTCCTTTATCCAGAGGACCAATAACTTCCACACTGGATGTAGCATCTACCCGATAGGCCTCTCTCACTGACCTAGCAGCCGGTGCAAGCTCGTTCAAAAGTCTCTGCCACAGACTTGTGTAATCACACGCCTGGTAAAGTTCTGAAACATAACACACAGTGCCAGGATCTTTCAGCCAGGCCGGCAGCACTGTGAGGTGGATTTGATTCGGATGCGTCCTTCAATTGAGTCCTCAATTTCTCGGTCCCTTCCCACAGGCAAGGTGAAACAGGACCATCTCTGGATCAGTAGGCCCCAGCAACTCCTGGGCCTACTCTCAGTAACAAAGCCTCGGGGGGTCTGCAGGCCCCGAGGCAGAAAACTGCTAACACATCCCTGAGGCCAGGAGGGCCGTCAGGTCAGGATCGGAAGACCCCGCCAAAACGGTGACTGACCCTTAAGTACCATCTCCCAGAATGCACAGCGAGTTGACCATACCACTGAGCTGCTTCTGGGCAAGAGGTATCCAATACATCCAGCCAGCTGCAGTTCCAACCTTGACCTGTGGTGACAACGACACCCGGAGGAAGGTGGAAAATGTGCAACTCAGCTGAACTGGAACAGAGACCCATAATTTGGTACAATTATTATGAGCTGAACTATAACTCAGACAACTAAATTTACACTAGCGCCTACCCAATAGGGGCAGGGCGCTACACATGCATGTGTTTTTGTTTCATTAGGCTCGGGTGAGGGGAGCAGTGAAAAAGGGGAAACACTCTGCACTAGAGTTACACTTTGAACTACTATACAGTACAAAGAGAAATAGAGATTGTGCAGAAAGAGATTACACAACCTTTAATATGACATTTAACATTACAACATGTCCAGCTTATTGCAAACACATAATGCAAGACATCGTGCACCGAAATAGCCCAATCAGCTCAATCTTGCAGAATTCTAACTGCGATAAGAAAGATGTCAGAACACATTTCTTCACAAACTTGGCAGACAGATACAAAATATTAGTGAAGACAGACCATCCTTTCCTTGCTCACGATAGTAAAAATAAGATTTTCTAATATAAAATACAACACTGCCTATATTACAGATTATCAGTACAATCACACACCAAAAACAAATAGTTTGATCATTTAATCAAACATCCCAGTTTGCAGCAACTATACAGGTCCTTCTAAAAAAATTAGCATATTGTGATAAAGTTCATTATTTTCTGTAATGTACTGATAAACATTAGACTTTCATATATTTTAGATTCATTACACACAACTGAAGTAGTTCAAGCCTTTTCTTGTTTTAATATTGATGATTTTGGCATACAGCTCATGACAACCCAAAATTCCTATCTCAAAAAATTTGCATATTTCATCCGACCAATAAAAGAAAAGTGTTTTTAATACAAAAAAAGTCAACCTTCAAATAATTATGTTCAGTTATGCACTCAATACTTGGTCGGGAATCCTTTTGCAGAAATGACTGCTTCAATGCGGCGTGGCATGGAGGCAACCAGCCTGTGGCACTGCTGAGGTGTTATGGAGGCCCAGGATGCTTCGATAGCGGCCTTAAGCTCATCCAGAGTGTTGGGTCTTGCGTCTCTCAACTTTCTCTTCCCAATATGCCACAGATTCTCTATGGGGTTCAGGTCAGGAGAGTTGGCAGGCCAATTGAGCACAGTAATACCATGGTCAGTAAACCATTTACCAGTGGTTTTGGCACTGTGAGCAGGTGCCAGGTCGTGCTGAAAAATGAAATCTTCATCTCCATAAAGCTTTTCAGCAGATGGAAGCATGAAGTGCTCCAAAATCTCCTGATAGCTAGCTGCATTGACCCTGCCCTTGATAAAATACAGTGGACCAACACCAGCAGCTGACATGGCACCCCAGACCATCACTGACTGTGGGTACTTGACACTGGACTTCAGGCATTTTGGCATTTCCCTCTCCCCAGTCTTCCTCCAGACTCTGGCACCTTGATTTCCGAATGACATGCAAAATTTGCTTTCATCCGAAAAAAGTACTTTGGACCACTGAGCAACAGTCCAGTGCTGCTTCTCTGTAGCCCAGGTCAGGCGCTTCTGCCGCTGTTTCTGGTTCAAAAGTGGCTTGACCTGGGGAATGCGGCACCTGTAGCCCATTTCCTGCACACACCTGTTCACGGTGGCTCTGGATGTTTCTACTCCAGACTCAGTCCACTGCTTCCGCAGGTCCTCCAAGGTCTGGAATCGGTCCTTCTCCACAATCTTCTTCAGGGTCCGGTCACCTCTTCTCGTTGTGCAGCGTTTTCTGCCACACTTTTTCCTTCCCACAGACTTCCCACTGAGGTGCCTTGATACAGCACTCTGGGAACAGCCTATTCGTTCAGAAATTTCTTTCTGTGTCTTACCCTCTTGCTTGAGGGTGTCAATGATGGCCTTCTGGACAGCAGTCAGGTCGGCAGTCTTACCCATGATTGCGGTTTTGAGTAATGAACCAGGCTGGGAGTCTTTAAAAGCCTCAGGAATCTTTTGCAGGTGTTTAGAGTTAATTAGTTGATTCAGATGATTAGGTTAATAGCTCGTTTAGAGAACCTTTTCATGATATGCTAATTTTTTGAGATAGGAATTTTGGGTTGTCATGAGCTGTATGCCAAAATCATCAATATTAAAACAAGAAAAGGCTTGAACTACTTCAGTTGTGTGTAATGAATCTAAAATATATGAAAGTCTAATGTTTATCAGTACATTACAGAAAATAATAAACTTTATCACAATATGCAAATTTTTTGAGAAGGACCTGTATAGTAGTCTCCAATTCTAAAATAAGGTTGCTGCAGATTTCTTCAGATACCAAGGTTCCAATGGGAAGGCAGAGTGATATCACCATCACAAAGGAAAATAATCTGGAAGCTGAGATTTTTTTTTTTTTTAGTCCTAAGGAATTAGAATGGGTTTAGGGGCTTCTACGTGGTGTAGCTTTTTTATACTTTATTAGCTATCTGCACATCCACAACAACTAGTTAAAAGCATGGATTGAGTCTAACATTGTAAACCTATATACTGTAGTGCAATTTGTACATAGATTTCTTTTTCGTACATCACGGGACACAGAGCGACTTAGTCATTACTAATGGGTTATATAGATACCTTCAGGTGCTGGCACTGGCAACTTCCAAAACTGGAAGTACCCTCCCCTATATAAGCCCCTCCCATCCGGGAGCACCTCAGTTTTTTGCCAGTGTCTAAGGTGTTGGCCAAGAAGTAACATGTGTTTTCACTGGGCTTGCGTACAGGTTCTTTTGGGCCTCAGTAAGCTATTCCGGATCCGACCAAAAAAGCTTCATAGCTAAACGGTCGGTACCCGGGCCTTGCAACAGAAGAGCAAGGTTTTGCCTGTAATGCCTCTCTTAGGAGGGCTGGACCCTGGGATCCAGAGCTCTGGTCATACCCACGACCAAGATGTTTTCTGTGCAGGGTGCTATACAGGTCCAGGGGAGTGGAATCCTTGGGAACCCGGTCCCTGAAGGTTTAATTACAAAGCCTGCCGTGATAGGTGAAGTTTGGGCTTCTGTGGACCAAACAGAGTCCTGCGGCGAGGAAAAGGTAAGTGGGGGCCCTCAGAAACTTGGTTCTATTGAGGGACCCCCAAGCCTAATTTGTCTTTCTGCCTGTTACCTAAGGTATTCCCGCTAATATTCTGTGCATGCCTGTAACTACTAAGAAAATGTAAAATTTTTAACAGTAGGCAAGAAAAAAAAAAAAAAAAAAATGTAAGACCGCGGTACCTGTGTTGAACACTAGAGGCCGCTATGGTTTTTTTTTCTTGTAAATGTGGATTTTTTCTTCTGAAGTCAAATCCAGGCAGTTGGTAAGTTCTCTGTTGGGAAGCTGTCTCCTCTGCCCTGTTGCTGCGCTCATCCATCCCCGGGCCCTGCGGTAGGGACCCTGGCTCCCATCTAGCTCCTTGTTTTTTTTAAAAAGGCGCCGAAGGCGCACGTGCCCGCACGCGTGCGCGTGCACGCGCCTCTCTATATAGAGGCGATCTGGAAAAAGGGGCGGAGCGGGTGGATGACGCTCGGTGTGCGCCGCGGCGCTACTGCGCATGTGCAGGCGCCCAGCGTGTTTAAAGGCACAATCACAGCTGGCTACTGAAGTGCACAGACAGAGCTAGCAACAGTAAAAAGGCACACAGAGGCGGTTGATGCAGGCATCCCCTAGAAAGGCACTTTAGTAGACACCAACTGTTATATAGCAGCAATTGTGCTAGACTATTCTCAGTAAAAGTGGTGTATTACGGCTGGAATACCTCAGCTTTGGGCTTAGGAATATGCCGTCCAGAAGCTCCGGAACAAAAGCTTCCAGGAAGCGAAAGGGGTCTCCATTGGGCTCTGAGGATCTTGGGCATGCTTCTGCTGACTAGGGATGAGCTTCGTGTTCGAGTCGAACATACGTTCGACTCGAACATTGGCTGTTCGATCGTTCGACGAAGATCGAACGATTTGGGCCGTTCGCGCCAAATTCGAGTGACGCGAACGGCCCACAATGCACTACGCCATCGCAGTGTCATCCAGGCGCTGTGATTGGCCAAGCATGCACTGTGACCCCGCATGCTTGGCCAATCACAGCGCCGGCAGCGAGGAGAGCAATGATTGGCCACAGGCAGGATGCCTGTGGCCAATTATTGCTGAGGGTGTTTAGTACACGCCCCACACTATAAAAGGCCGCCAGCACGGCGGCCTAGTGTAGTGTGTTCCGGAGCAGGGATAGAGTAGCATAGGCAGGGACAGTGACTGTTATTTCTTTCTTGCTTAACCTGGATTCCTTTAGTTTAGGGAAAGAGAAGGATAGGTAGGGAGAGTGTCAGTGTGTTTTGTGCTTCTGCTATAGTGTGCTTAAAAAAAAACATTTATTCTAGGGACAGAAAACTCTAGGTAGGGACAGTGTCAGTTTCTTTCACTCTGCAAGTCCTTGTTTCCAGGGACCTGGAAGGACAGTGAGTGAATTGTCCTTTTGCTATATTGTGATTAAAAAAAACATTTATTCTAGGGACAGAAAACTCTAGGTAGGGACAGTGTCAGTTTCTTTCACTCTGCAAGTCCTTGTTTCCAGGGACCTGGAAGGACAGTGAGTGAATTGTCCTTTTGCTATATTGTGATTAAAAAAAACATTTATTCTAGGGACAGAAAACTCTAGGTAGGGACAGTGTCAGTTTCTTTCACTCTGCAAGTCCTTGTTTCCAGGGACCTGGAAGGACAGTGAGTGAATTGTCCTTTTGCTATATTGTGATTAAAAAAAACATTTATTCTAGGGACAGAAAACTCTAGGTAGGGACAGTGTCAGTTTCTTTCACTCTGCAAGTCCTTGTTTCCAGGGACCTGGAAGGACAGTGAGTGAATTGTCCTTTTGCTATATTGTGATTAAAAAAAACATTTATTCTAGGGACAGAAAACTCTAGGTAGGGACAGTGTCAGTTTCTTTCACTCTGCAAGTCCTTGTTTCCAGGGACCTGGAAGGACAGTGAGTGAATTGTCCTTTTGCTATATTGTGATTAAAAAAAACATTTATTCTAGGGACAGAAAACTCTAGGTAGGGACAGTGTCAGTTTCTTTCACTCTGCAAGTCCTTGTTTCCAGGGACCTGGAAGGACAGTGAGTGAATTGTCCTTTTGCTATATTGTGATTAAAAAAAACATTTTTTTCTAGGGACAGAAAACTGTAGGTAGGGAGAGTATTTTTTTTCTTTCACTCTGCAAGTCCTTGTTTCCAGGGACCTGTAAGGACAGTGAGTTAATTGTCCTTGTGCTATATTGTGATTAAAAAAAACATTTATTCTAGGGACAGAAAACTCTAGGTAGGGACAGTGTCAGTTTCTTTCACTCTGCAAGTCCTTGTTTCCAGGGACCTGGAAGGACAGTGAGTGAATTGTCCTTTTGCTATATTGTGATTAAAAAAAACATTTTTTTCTAGGGACAGAAAACTGTAGGTAGGGAGAGTGTTTTTTTTCTTTCACTCTGCAAGTCCTTGTTTCCAGGGACCTGTAAGGACAGTGAGTTAATTTTCCTTGTGCTATATTGTGATTAAAAAAAACATTTATTCTAGGGACAGAAAACTCTAGGTAGGGACAGTGTCAGTTTCTTTCACTCTGCAAGTCCTTGTTTCCAGGGACCTGGAAGGACAGTGAGTGAATTGTCCTTTTGCTATATTGTGATTAAAAAAAACATTTATTCTAGGGACAGAAAACTCTAGGTAGGGACAGTGTCAGTTTCTTTCACTCTGCAAGTCCTTGTTTCCAGGGACCTGGAAGGACAGTGAGTGAATTGTCCTTTTGCTATATTGTGATTAAAAAAAACATTTATTCTAGGGACAGAAAACTCTAGGTAGGGACAGTGTCAGTTTCTTTCACTCTGCAAGTCCTTGTTTCCAGGGACCTGGAAGGACAGTGAGTGAATTGTCCTTTTGCTATATTGTGATTAAAAAAAACATTTATTCTAGGGACAGAAAACTCTAGGTAGGGACAGTGTCAGTTTCTTTCACTCTGCAAGTCCTTGTTTCCAGGGACCTGGAAGGACAGTGAGTGAATTGTCCTTTTGCTATATTGTGATTAAAAAAAACATTTATTCTAGGGACAGAAAACTCTAGGTAGGGACAGTGTCAGTTTCTTTCACTCTGCAAGTCCTTGTTTCCAGGGACCTGGAAGGACAGTGAGTGAATTGTCCTTTTGCTATATTGTGATTAAAAAAAACATTTATTCTAGGGACAGAAAACTCTAGGTAGGGACAGTGTCAGTTTCTTTCACTCTGCAAGTCCTTGTTTCCAGGGACCTGGAAGGACAGTGAGTGAATTGTCCTTTTGCTATATTGTGATTAAAAAAAACATTTTTTTCTAGGGACAGAAAACTGTAGGTAGGGAGAGTGTTTTTTTTCTTTCACTCTGCAAGTCCTTGTTTCCAGGGACCTGTAAGGACAGTGAGTTAATTTTCCTTGTGCTATATTGTGATTAAAAAAAACATTTATTCTAGGGACAGAAAACTCTAGGTAGGGACAGTGTCAGTTTCTTTCACTCTGCAAGTCCTTGTTTCCAGGGACCTGGAAGGACAGTGAGTGAATTGTCCTTTTGCTATATTGTGATTAAAAAAAACATTTATTCTAGGGACAGAAAACTCTAGGTAGGGACAGTGTCAGTTTCTTTCACTCTGCAAGTCCTTGTTTCCAGGGACCTGGAAGGACAGTGAGTGAATTGTCCTTTTGCTATATTGTGATTAAAAAAAACATTTATTCTAGGGACAGAAAACTCTAGGTAGGGACAGTGTCAGTTTCTTTCACTCTGCAAGTCCTTGTTTCCAGGGACCTGGAAGGACAGTGAGTGAATTGTCCTTTTGCTATATTGTGATTAAAAAAAACATTTATTCTAGGGACAGAAAACTCTAGGTAGGGACAGTGTCAGTTTCTTTCACTCTGCAAGTCCTTGTTTCCAGGGACCTGGAAGGACAGTGAGTGAATTGTCCTTTTGCTATATTGTGATTAAAAAAAACATTTATTCTAGGGACAGAAAACTCTAGGTAGGGACAGTGTCAGTTTCTTTCACTCTGCAAGTCCTTGTTTCCAGGGACCTGGAAGGACAGTGAGTGAATTGTCCTTTTGCTATATTGTGATTAAAAAAAACATTTATTCTAGGGACAGAAAACTCTAGGTAGGGACAGTGTCAGTTTCTTTCACTCTGCAAGTCCTTGTTTCCAGGGACCTGGAAGGACAGTGAGTGAATTGTCCTTTTGCTATATTGTGATTAAAAAAAACATTTATTCTAGGGACAGAAAACTCTAGGTAGGGACAGTGTCAGTTTCTTTCACTCTGCAAGTCCTTGTTTCCAGGGACCTGGAAGGACAGTGAGTGAATTGTCCTTTTGCTATATTGTGATTAAAAAAAACATTTATTCTAGGGACAGAAAACTCTAGGTAGGGACAGTGTCAGTTTCTTTCACTCTGCAAGTCCTTGTTTCCAGGGACCTGGAAGGACAGTGAGTGAATTGTCCTTTTGCTATATTGTGATTAAAAAAAACATTTATTCTAGGGACAGAAAACTCTAGGTAGGGACAGTGTCAGTTTCTTTCACTCTGCAAGTCCTTGTTTCCAGGGACCTGGAAGGACAGTGAGTGAATTGTCCTTTTGCTATATTGTGATTAAAAAAAACATTTATTCTAGGGACAGAAAACTCTAGGTAGGGACAGTGTCAGTTTCTTTCACTCTGCAAGTCCTTGTTTCCAGGGACCTGGAAGGACAGTGAGTGAATTGTCCTTTTGCTATATTGTGATTAAAAAAAACATTTATTCTAGGGACAGAAAACTCTAGGTAGGGACAGTGTCAGTTTCTTTCACTCTGCAAGTCCTTGTTTCCAGGGACCTGGAAGGACAGTGAGTGAATTGTCCTTTTGCTATATTGTGATTAAAAAAAACATTTATTCTAGGGACAGAAAACTCTAGGTAGGGACAGTGTCAGTTTCTTTCACTCTGCAAGTCCTTGTTTCCAGGGACCTGGAAGGACAGTGAGTGAATTGTCCTTTTGCTATATTGTGATTAAAAAAAACATTTATTCTAGGGACAGAAAACTCTAGGTAGGGACAGTGTCAGTTTCTTTCACTCTGCAAGTCCTTGTTTCCAGGGACCTGGAAGGACAGTGAGTGAATTGTCCTTTTGCTATATTGTGATTAAAAAAAACATTTATTCTAGGGACAGAAAACTCTAGGTAGGGACAGTGTCAGTTTCTTTCACTCTGCAAGTCCTTGTTTCCAGGGACCTGGAAGGACAGTGAGTGAATTGTCCTTTTGCTATATTGTGATTAAAAAAAACATTTTTTTCTAGGGACAGAAAACTGTAGGTAGGGAGAGTGTTTTTTTTCTTTCACTCTGCAAGTCCTTGTTTCCAGGGACCTGTAAGGACAGTGAGTTAATTTTCCTTGTGCTATATTGTGATTAAAAAAAACATTTTTTCTAGGGACAGAAAACTGTAGGTAGGGAGAGTGTTTTTTTTCTTTCACTCTGCAAGTCCTTGTTTCCAGGGACAGAGAAGGACACCTGAAGGTAGCCCTTATTGCTTTTTTCCCATCTCCCTGCAGGCCATCTATTAGAATGTCTGGAAGGCAAACAAGGAGAGGCAGACAGTCAGGAGGCAATAAAAGAGGGCAAGCAGGCTCTGTGTCTGGGGGCAACAGTGCTGGTCGTGGACGCGGTGCATTGTCATCAGCACATGGCCATGGGACACGCTTGTCCTTCTTTTCGGCAGCTGGACATGTTGAGCCACATCATGCCGAAGACTTGGTAGAGTGGATGACCAAGCCCTCCTCCTCTTCCTCATCCTCTCTCACCCAGGCTCAGGGTACTGGAAAAGCAGCTGCCAAAGCGTCGTCTTCCCTGGTATCAATGTCAGACAAATCATCAGTCACTCCTTCCCTAGACCCACCATGTCCTCCTCCTGAGGAGTCCCCCGAACTGTTTCAGCACAGTGTTGGGTACATGCTCCAGGAGGATGCCCAGCGTTTCGAAGGGTCTGATGATGAAACCCAGCTAGAGGAAGGCAGTAGCGTGAGAGCAGACAGAGGGGATGCTCAAGAAGGACACCAATCTGGCAGTCATGTTCCAGCAGCTGCAGCATACTGCCAGATTGGCTCCAGTGATGAGGAGGGAGGGGATGATGAGGTCAATGACTCCACGTGGGTGCCTAATAGGAGAGAGGAGGAGGAGGAGGATGAGGAGGAGGCACATCTCCAACGAGGCAGGATGCCCTTTGGTGGCCAGCGTAAGGGCAGTACACCGACGGAATCACACCGCAGAGCTCCGCCTGTGCAGGGCGCTGCCTCTGCCCGTCATTCAAAAAGTTCTTTGGTGTGGGCCTTTTTTGAGGCTAGTGCATCAGATCGCACAGCTGCTGTTTGCAACATATGTCTCAAGCGTATATCGCGTGGCCAAAACATCAGCCGCTTGGGTACCACATGCCTGACCAGACATATGTTGACCTGCCATGCAGCTCGTTGGCAAGCCTACCTCAAAGACCCACACCAAAGAACAAAGCGGACCTCTCCTTGCACCGCATCAGCTGGGATCTCCAACCCCACTATAACTTCAGTCCTCTCTGAAACATGCACTGAGAGGAATGAAGGTGTAGAATTAGGTGTGTCACAGCCAAGTACTTGCGCCCACTCTGCTAGCAGTACACCGACGTCCGATTCTAGCAGGCAAATTTCCCTGCCCCAGCTGCTGGACCGTCGAAAGAAGTTCACTCCCAGCCATCCACATGCCCAGCGGTTGAATGCTAGCTTGGCTAAATTGCTAGCGCTTCAACTGCTGCCTTTTCAGTTGGTAGACTCGGCCCCCTTCCGTGAGTTTGTGCAATGTGCGGTTCCTCAGTGGCAGGTTCCCAAACGCCACTTTTTCTCACGGAAGGCTATTCCGGCTCTCTACCGGCATGTGGAAGGCAATGTCTTGGCCTCGCTGGACAGGGCGGTCAGCGGTAAGGTGCATATTACCGCTGACTCATGGTCCAGCAGGCATGGACAGGGACGTTACCTTTCTTTCACGGCCCATTGGGTCACTCTTTTGGCAGCTGGGAAGGATTCAGGACAAGGTGCAGTAGTGTTGGAGGTTGTCCCACCGCCACGCCTCCAAAATGCTACTACTGGTTGTGACACACCTCTCTCCTCCACCCCCTCCTCTTCTTCTTCCTCCATGGCCTCTTCCTGTGGTTTGTCCTATGAACCAGCGGTGCTCCGTAGCCGTTCACGGGGCTACGCAAGTACGCAGGCAAAAAGATGCCATGCCGTGCTTGCGCTGGTGTGTTTGGGGGACAGAAGCCACACTGGGGCAGAGGTCCTGTCTGCTCTGCAGGGCCAGGCCGAGAGGTGGTTGACGCCACGCCAGCTTAAGCCAGGAATGGTGGTTTGCGACAATGGCACCAACCTCCTCTCCGCCCTCCGACAGGGACAACTGACCCATGTGCCCTGTGTGGCTCACGTCCTTAACCTGGTGGTGCAGCGGTTCTTGGGCAGGTACCCGGGCTTACAGGATGTCCTGAGGCAGGCCAGGAAAGTCTGTGTGCATTTCCGCAGATCTTATAATGCCAGTGCTCGCCTGGCTGAGCTGCAAAAGGAGTTGAACCTGCCCAAGAACCGCCTTATATGTGACATGCCCACCAGGTGGAACTCAACGTTGGCCATGCTGCAGCGGCTGCACACGCAGCAGAGGGCCATCAATGAGTACCTGTGCGACTACGGCACCAGGACAGGGTCAGGGGAGCTTGGTTTTTTTTCTCCACGCCAGTGGGGCATGATCAGGGATGCATGCACTGTCCTGGCACCATTTGAGGAGGCCACGAGGATGGTGAGCAGTGACAGTGCATGCATCAGTGACACTGTACCTCTTGTCCACCTGTTGGAGCACACGCTGCGTGGAATAATGGACAGGGCACTTGAGGCAGAACAGAGGCAGGAAGAGGAGGACTTCCTTGCCTCTCAAGGCCCCCTTTACCCAGACAGTGTTCCTTCTGTCCCACCCATCGCACAGGAAGAGGAGGAGGAGGAGGAGGAGGAGGAGGATTGTGTCAGCATGGAGGTGGAGGCTGGCACTCAGCATCATCAGCAGCAGTCTTTTAGGGATGATTTACAGTCCCAAGAAACCAGTGGACTTGTACGTGGCTGGGAGGAGGTGGCTGCGGATCATGTCGTCCTTAGTGACCCAGAGGACTCCGGAGCGAATGCCTCAGCAAACCTACGCTGCATGGCCTCCCTGATCCTGCAAAGTCTGCGGAAGGATCCTCGTATTCTTCGGATCAAGGAGAGGGACCATTACTGGCTGGCCACTCTCCTTGATCCACGGTACAAGGGTAAGGTTGCGGACCTTATGTTACCGTCGCAGAGGGAGCAGAGGATGAGACAACTCCGGGAGGCCTTGCAGAAAGGTCTGTGCAACGCGTTCCCAGAGACTGGGAGGTTGCAAACTCCTGGTCCTGGACAACGAGTTGCTGAGGCTTCGGCCAGTCAAAGAAGGAGCGGTGGGGAAGGTGGCCGTCTGACCGATGCGTTCAGACAATTCTTTAGTCCGCAGCCCCAAAGTATGATTGGTTCCAGCAACCATCGCCAGCGTCTGATAAACATGGTGCAGGAATATCTAGGGGCAAGGTCAGACTTGGACACCTTCCCCACCGAAAATCCTCTGGCTTACTGGGTCTTGAGGATGGATCACTGGCCAGAGCTTGCACAGTATGCAATTGAGCTACTGGCCTGTCCTGCATCCAGCGTTCTTTCGGAACGCACATTCAGTGCTGCTGGAGGATTTGTCACGGATCACAGGGTGCGCCTGTCCACCGACTCGGTTGATCGACTGACTTTCATCAAGATGAACCAGTCTTGGATCACCACCAGCTACCACACACCTGATGCTGATATAACAGACTAATTGATTTTAAAATGTCACATCCCTTCAAGACTGATGCTGATGCTGAGTGCCTGTGCTGTTATGTTGACTGGCTATCCTCCTCCTCCGAGTCCTCAATGATACGATTGATGATGATAGCTTGGAAGATCATTTTTGTTTATGGGTGCCGCCACCAGTGCCTAACGCCCAATTTTTCAGCCCCTGTTTAACAGGGGCGTGTAATTACAATTTTTGAAGCAATACTTTGCAACAGGGCTCATTGCTGTGCTCCAAGTACAGTATCTGTGAGGAGTTGCAGTGTTGTGCCACCAGTGCCTAAGGCCCAATTTTTCAGCCCCTGTTTAACAGGGGCGTGTCATTACAATTTTTGAAGCAATACTTTGCAACAGGGCTCATTGCTGTGCTCCAAGTACAGTATCTGTGAGGGGTTGCAGTGTTGTGCCACCAGTGCCTAAGGCCCAATTTTTCAGCCCCTGTTCAACAGGGGCATGTAATTACAATTCTTGATCTAATAATTCACAGCAGGGCCCATTGCTGCACCCACCAAGAGTAACTGTCAGGGCTTACAGTGTTGTGGCACCAGCACCACCATCAAAGGCCCAATTTTTACTACCACTGTTCAACAATTATATGTAATTAAAATTCCTGATATAATAGTTGACAGCAGGGCGTTCCAGCACCAACCAAGAGTAACTGTGAGTGCTTACAGTGTTGTGCCAACACCAACAACTAAGGGGCCTATTTCTGCAGAGTATATACGGCAGGTCCCTACTTTCAAACATCCAACTTACAAACGACTCCTACTTGCAAACGCAAGAAGACAACAGGAAGTGAGAGGAAATCTACCACTAGGAAGGAAAATTCTCTCCTGTAAGAATAAATATGGGAGAAAGGTGTCTCCTCTGTACTGATGCTTTATCAGCAATCCTTGTTTCAAGAAAAACACCACATTTCAAAAACAGTTGTCATTGGGACGGAAAGTGAGGTGAAATGTTCTGAACAGGGGCACAGACAGCAAAACAAATGTTACAGGGGTGATAACCCTTACCTATGTTTTCCAAAAAGTTTAAAAATAGATTTTTGGGCTGGAGCTACACTTCAACAATGTACCTGTTCAAAATTACAAACAGATTCTACATAAGAACAAACCTACAGTCCCTGTCTTGTATGCACCGCCTGTATACGGCTGTTCAGAGTATATAGGGCCTTTTTTATTTTATGTGCGGGGTTCCCCTTAATATCCATACAAGACCCAAAGGGGCTGGTAATGGGCTGGGGTAGGGGGGGGGGGGGGTCATGGGGTAGCTATGCCATTTTTCTTAAAGAATTTCATCCATATTACCGGGACCAGACATTACATTAAAGCCGCAAGCAGTTTTAAATGGCTTTTTTTTCCTTTAGAAGTGTCATTTTGTGCAGGGACAGTTCTAAACACGGGAAACACGTGGCACTTCACAGGCATACTTTAGACACCCCCCAGGTACGATATTTAAAGGAATATTTGACTTTTTTTTTTTCACTTTATGCATCATTAAAATGACTGCTCCCGAAAAACGACCGTTTTTAAAACTTCTTTTTGCATTGATACATGTCCCCTGGTGCAGAACCCGGGTTCCCAAACCCTTTTTAGGACAATAACATGCATAATAGTTGTTATAATTAGCACTTTAGAATTCGAACGTTCGCATCCATTGTATTTAATAGGGTTCTAATGTTCGTTCGAACTTCCGGTCCGTTCGCGGGTTCTGGTGCGAACCGAACCCGGGGGTGTTCGGCTCATCACTACTGCTGACCAGTCTCCCCTGAAAATTCAGAGGTTAGTGACCATAGAGACCCCGCAGGAGTACCTGGTACTGTGGCTGTCCTCAGTTCACCTGCTCCTGTGTATGTAACAGAGGAGGTTTTTGCCTCAACTCTGGGAGGACTGAAAGAGAGATTGACTAAAGTGATCGCTGCTTCCCTATCACAGGGAAAGCGCGCCCGATCTCCGTCTCCTCCCTCAGAGTGCCTGTTAGTGGAGCAACAGTCCCTTGCAGGGATCAACCTACCTGAAGGGGATCAGGATAAGGTTGATTCTGTTGTAGAGGAATCAACAGTGGAAGAACCATTTTCAGCGTCACATGCTGAAAGATTATGGGTTCAGTCTCTGACTGATATGGTCCGATCAGCATTTCAAATGCCCTTGCGGAGCCATTAACCACTACTGTCTCCTCGCTGGGGTCGCTAAAAGCTCCCCAGACTGTTTGTTCCTTTCCAGTCCATCCTTTACTGGAAGGACACATTTACCAGGATTGGGAACATCCTGATAAAATATTTACTCCCCCAAGAGATTTCTGGTGGTCTATCCCATGGAGGATAAGTTCATCAAAAAATGGAGGGTCCCTACAGTGGACGCAGCCATCTCTTGTGTGAATAAATCACTGACATGTCCAGTAGATAATGTTCCAATGTTCAAAGACCCAATAGATAATGTAACGGCACCCCAATCTCAAGGGGTATTAACGCCGTTTACGATGTTCCCTCTCCTAGACACACATCCACTCGCTACCGATATCCACAGCTAAACGACCCTTTCCTATAGGAGCCGACCCCTCTGGAAGAAGACGAGACGCACTCTGTCTCTTCTGTAGTAGGAATGAATTTATTATTGAGAAACATTGTCACTTTATACACTATTCAAGGCACATGATTTAACATGAACAAGGGCCCAGCTCCACCCACACATCCCAAAACTCAACACCTCATCCTGACGTCTGCTAGGCTTCAAAAGATCCCAACACAATAGAATATACGATCTCCAATACACATCTTCCCACAAAGGGTTGGCAGCCAGTCTGTCTGGCGACAACAGGTTCTAAACCCTTTACATCTTAAATCCCTTTGTATTGTAAATCCCAGTCTGCCTTTACAATACACACAAGTATAGGGTTAATTACTTCTATTCACACCAGACCTTCCCAAGTCATACTGAACAATAGAATGCAAATTACCTTAATTCCTCACAGCCATGATTACACAAAGTCAGGGCTGTCGGTGATGATATTAGCATCTAAGAGTATGTGTCTAAACATCATGAAGGCGTCACTTTCCAATTAACCTGTTGAGGTCATAATCAAACAGTAGAGAGTTCTTTGCAGGTATCCTGGGGAATATGGTGGATGAATATTACAGACCCAATCTAGATAAAATGTATGTACAGCATTGAATATGGCCATCATAGACCATATTGGGGTTTTCATTCACCCTGTGCCCCTAATAGAGACACAGGGTGATTGACACATAAGAGCCATTGGGGAAGCTGGCGCAAGGGTATTTCATACTTCCTAAGCGATTCTGAGTTCCCCGGGCCTTCCCGTTACATCTCTCCCCTTTCGGCAGGAGACTAACAGAGGGGGGAACCCCAGATGGGTTGACTCCGAAGTTAGTCCATAGGTCCCTTCTTCTAATGCCGGTATCCACACAGTACCCCAAATAAACTTCTCCAAACAGAGAATCGCTTACCCAGCCAACCTCTGCCTCTCTCAGAGAACACACCCGCCGCTGGGGAGAGGCCTGGACTGACCCTTCTCCCTGGAGTCCTTTCTGCCGCTGGAGAGAAGACAGGGTGACTGGGCTCAGTCCGTCATGCTCTTGGGGATGTGGGTCGACTGCCCGGCATCCCTGTGGTATACAAGTGGAGACTGAAGTCCCATCCACTTGTGGTAGGTGAAAATCTCCCAGTGCTTGCAAAGCAAGGCTGACATCCTCCTGTCTCAATGTCACACCATTTTCTGGGGTTGTGTCAGTGAGGACTGAAGTCCCATCCAATACAACAGGAACTCCCTCTTCTGTTAGTTGGGAGCCGAGGCCCGTGGCGCTCGGCTCTGTTGCCAGCTCTTCTGCTGGGTTGCTGTGAGTGGAGACCGCAGTCCCATCCACCGATATCCGCTCAAGTGGCAGTTGTGTGCAGCGGCCAGTAGCATTCTGCCCTGCTGCCAGTGATTCAGCTGGGAGTAAAAGCTTTACTGCCTCAGCTTGTTGCTGGGGAGAGGGGCCAACTGCCCCGGCTCCCTGAAACTCCACAGTGGTTTCCGGTGCTGGGCAGAGGTGGGTATCACTCTGCCCTGTTGCCAGCACTTCTGCTGGGGACTCCACACCATCTGCTCTGGTTAACTGTTGGGGGGGAGATGGCCTGCTTCTCCTCCCTGCATCTCTCGCAACCTCCTTCCGAATTCCTCTTCCATGGCGGCTGGTTCTTTAGGCGTTGTCCCCGATTGCCGTATTTGCGCCATTCTCTGCTCATGTTGCCACTCATCCTGCCGCTCGATGTCTCTAATGGCTTCCCGTATGGCGGTCTCTGATGGGTTAGCACCATACAATGCCAACCGCTGTCGCACTCGTTGCTGAAACAAATCTTCAACTGACCGGGGTCCTGCATCACCCTCCTTCGGCTGCATCGCTGGCCAGTCACTGTGGTGGTTTGGAGTGTCCCAGGAACTGGAGGGAAAATCCCGCTGCTGCCAACCAATGTAACGGCACCCCAATCTCAAGGGGTATTAACGCCGTTTACGATGTTCCCTCTCCTAGACACACATCCACTCGCTACCGATATCCACAGCTAAACGACCCTTTCCTATAGGAGCCGACCCCTCTGGAAGAAGACGAGACGCACTCTGTCTCTTCTGTAGTAGGAATGAATTTATTATTGAGAAACATTGTCACTTTATACACTATTCAAGGCACATGATTTAACATGAACAAGGGCCCAGCTCCACCCACACATCCCAAAACTCAACACCTCATCCTGACGTCTGCTAGGCTTCAAAAGATCCCAACACAATAGAATATACGATCTCCAATACACATCTTCCCACAAAGGGTTGGCAGCCAGTCTGTCTGGCGACAACAGGTTCTAAACCCTTTACATCTTAAATCCCTTTGTATTGT
The DNA here is from genome assembly GCA_029206835.1 of Rana muscosa. Taxonomy (NCBI): domain Eukaryota; kingdom Metazoa; phylum Chordata; class Amphibia; order Anura; family Ranidae; genus Rana; species Rana muscosa. The sequence goes on from CM055117.1 coordinate 240,176,205, forward strand.
AAATCCCAGTCTGCCTTTACAATACACACAAGTATAGGGTTAATTACTTCTATTCACACCAGACCTTCCCAAGTCATACTGAACAATAGAATGCAAATTACCTTAATTCCTCACAGCCATGATTACACAAAGTCAGGGCTGTCGGTGATGATATTAGCATCTAAGAGTATGTGTCTAAACATCATGAAGGCGTCACTTTCCAATTAACCTGTTGAGGTCATAATCAAACAGTAGAGAGTTCTTTGCAGGTATCCTGGGGAATATGGTGGATGAATATTACAGACCCAATCTAGATAAAATGTATGTACAGCATTGAATATGGCCATCATAGACCATATTGGGGTTTTCATTCACCCTGTGCCCCTAATAGAGACACAGGGTGATTGACACATAAGAGCCATCGGGGAAGCTGGCGCAAGGGTATTTCATACTTCCTAAGCGATTCTGAGTTCCCCGGGCCTTCCCGTTACAGATAAAAAATTGGAGTCTTTACTAAAATCTGCTTTCTCTACAGCAAGCATGGTGACACAACCTGCAGTAGCAGCGATTGGGGTCTGCCAAGCAGTGAAAGATCAGTTGAAACAAGTCTTAAGGGACTTACCAGGTCAGCAGGCTCTTGCCCTAGCTGACCTACCTAGAGCCTTGTGTTTTGCGGGGACGCCATAAAGGATACAATCCAACAGGCCTCCCGCTTTACGCTGTCTGTAGACATATGCGTAGGCTTCTATGGCTCAAAAACTGGTCTGCTGAAGCTCCCTGTAAGAAATTGCTGATTAGCTTCCCATTTCATGGAGAACGCTTATTTGGAGAAGATCTGGACAAGTATATCCAGAAAATTTCTGCCGGTAAAAGTACACTATTGCCGGTTAAGAACAAGGGTAGAAGTCCTTCTTTTAAGAGGCCTACTTCTCCAGTCCCTGGCACATCGGCTGTGAAACAGTTCCGACGGCCTCCGCGGTCAAATCCAGGGGGCAGAAATCAGGGACAATCACAGGGTAACAAGAAACCCTGGGTCAAGAGAGGTACGAAACCTCCCCCCAAGTTATGAAGGGTTGCCCCCACTCAACGGGTGAGGGGAAGACTTCAGTTGTTCACAGAGACCTGGCGGGACACCATCAGAGAACAGATGGGTGATCTCCGCAGTAAGTCTGGGATACAAGCTGGAGTTAAAAGACACTCCTCCTGCCCATTTTATGAGGTCAAACGTGCCAAGCGATCCCCAGAAGAGAGGATCCCTCCTTCCGGCACTAGAACAACTATTGCTCCAAGGTGTAATCATGAAGGTTCCCTTGGAAGAATGCGGGTTCGGGTTTTACTCAAACCTCTTCACAGTCCCCAAACAAATGGGGACGTGAGGCCCATATTAAATCTAAAAAGGGCTAAACAAATTCCTACATATCAGGACTTTTCGGATGGAGTCGATCCGATCGGTGGCCACCGCCCTACAAGGGCAGAAATGGTTAACCTCGATCGACATAAAGGATGCTTATCTGCATATTCCCATCTTTCCGGCCCATCAGAAATTTCTACGCTTTGCAGTAGAAGGGCGCCATTTTCCGTTCAGAGCCTTACCTTTCGGTCTGGCCACAGCACCACGAGTGTTCACAAAAATTCTGGCCCCACTATTGGCCAATCTAAGAACACGGGGTGTAACGATAATGGCATATTTAGACGACCTGCTACTAGTAGACCACTCAGTGGAAAAACTGGAAGTAGCTATTCCCAAGACAATCAAGTATCTGGGATATCACGGTTGGATTATCAACCGAGACAAGTCAGCTCTAAGACCAGTCAAAAGTCTGGAATACTTGGGGCTAAGGCTGGATTCAAATCAGAGAAAGATTTTCTTACCTCCAGAGAAGGTGTCGTCTTTGAAAGATTGACCCACTTAGTGGGTACAAAAAGAAAACCATCCATACGCCTGTGCATGAGGCTGCTGGGAAAAATGGTGGCTTCATTCGAAGCAGTACCCTACGGTCAATTCCATTTAAGGAACTTGCAAGAGGGCCGTACTGTCAGCCTGGAACAAAAAAGTTCAGGCTTTAGACTTACCAATGTCCCTGTCCCCTTCCGCTCGCAAGAGCCTCCATTGGTGGTTGGTGCCCAGAATCTGGAAAAAGGGAAACCCTTCAGTCCAGTTTCTTGGAAGGTGGTCACTACAGATGCCAGCTTCATAGGCTGGGGGGCAGTACTGGAGCAATGGTCTCTCCAGGGCAAGTGGTCAGAAGCAGAGAAGGCCCTGCCCATCAATCTCTTAGAGATACGAGCAGCCCGGTATGCCCTAGTAGCATGGACATCCAAACTCCAAGGGTCCCCTGTCAGAATTCAATCAGACAATGCCACAGCAGTGGCATATATCAATCACCAGGGTGGCACCAGGAGTCGTGCAGCCCAGAGGGAAGCAAATTGCATCCTGGAATGGGCAGAAAGATATGTCCCAGCCATATCCGCGGTTTTCATCCCAGGAGTGGAAAATTGGAGAGCGGACTTTCTAAGTCGCCAGCAATTATGCCCGGGGGAATGGTCTCTTCACCCCGAGGTTTTCCAGGCAATATGCCAGCGGTGGGGAACACCGGATGTAGATCTGCTAGCATCCAGATTCAACGCAAAGGTGGACAGATTTGTGTCTCGCACAAGGGTTCCCCTAGCTTGTGGCTCGGATGCCCTAGTGTTCCCTTGGGATCAGTTCAAACTGATATATGCATTCCCACCGCCACAATTGTTACCGCGATTAATCCGCAGAATCAGGGTAGAAAAGAAACCAGTGATTCTGGTGGCTCCAGCGTGGCCCCAAAGAGCATGGTACGCGGAGATCGTAAAAATGTCAGTGGGGAGTCCTTGGACCCTCCCACATCGTCCGGACCTGCTTTCGCAGGGACCGATATACCACCCTTCCTTACCAGCCCTGGGTTTGACGGCCTGGCTATTGAAGCCCACATTCTAAAAAAGAGAGGGCTCTCTAATCCTGTGGTATCTACCATGATCAATGCCAGGAAGCCGGTATCCAGGCAGATCTATTATAGGATCTGGAAGGCGTACATCGCGTGGTGTGAAGCCAGGAAATGGCATCCGTGTAAGTACGTAATAGGTAGGATTCTGGACTTCCTACAGTGGGCTGTAGATAGGAAGCTTGCCTTGAGTACTATCAAGGGTCAGATTTCGGGCTTGTCAATATTTTTCAAAGGCCCTTGGCTTTGCATTCATTAGTCAAAGCTTTCATACAAAGAGTGATGCGTATTAGCCCTCCGGTTAGTATTCCCATATGTCCATGGGACTTAAACCTGGTTCTGTCGGTTCTACAGAAACAACCATTTGAACCATTGCAGCACATTTCCTTGGTTCTTCTCACCAGGAAATTGATTTTCTTAGTAGCCATTTGTTCGGCTAAAAGAATATCGGAATTAGCCGCCTTGTCCTGTAAGGAGTCATATCGGGTTGTCCATAAGGACAGAGTAGTATTACGTCCTCATCCAGCCTGTCTTCCTAAGGTGGTATCGAGGTTTCATTTGAACCAAGATGTGGTTCTTCCTTCCTTCCTTTTTCCCCAAACCTAGTTCGGTAGAGGAAAAGTTATTGCATTCTTTGGATGTAGTAAGAGCAGTTAAAGCTTATCTAAAAGCCACTGCTCAGATTCGTAGAACGGATACTTTGTTTGTTCTGCCGGAAGGCCCCAGAAAGGGTCAGGCAGCATCAAAATCTACTTTAGCCAAGTGGATTCGACAGGTCATAATACAAGCCTATGGCTTGAAAAGGAGACCGCCTCCGTTCAAAGTTAGGGCGCACTCCACAAGAGCAGTTGGAACTTCATGGGCAGTGCATCACCAGGCCTCCCTGGCTCAAGTCTGTAAGGCCGCAACATGGTCTTCAGTACACACGTTTACTAGATTCTACCAGGTATACGTTAGAAGTCAGGAGGATGTCGCCTTTGGGCGCAGTGTGTTGCAGGCCGCAAAAGATCCTCATGCCTGATGGCGCCCAGCTTATGTATAGTGTATCCCTCCCCTCATTTGGCATTGCTTTGGGACGTCCCATTAGTAATGACTAAGTCGCTCTGTGTCCCGTGATGTACGAAAAAGAAAAAGGGATTTTTATAACAGCTTACCTGTAAAATCCTTTTCTTGGAGTACATCACGGGACACAGAGCTCCCACCCCTCTTTTTGGGACACTTATTGCTTTGCTACAAAACTGAGGTGCTCCCGGATGGGAGGGGCTTATATAGGGGAGGGTACTTCCGGTTTTGGAAGTTAACAGTGCCAGCACCTGAAGGTATCTATATAACCCATTAGTAATGACTAAGTCGCTCTGTGTCCCGTGATGTACTCCAAGAAAAGGATTTTACAGGTAAGCTGTTATAAAAATCCCTTTTTTTAAGGCTGTTTCACTATTGTCAGTACAGGGTATGGAAAAAAAAACATGGTCTGTATAGTGTAAAATCTTGCAAAGGAATAAGAAAGGACAACTAGGCAGGTTATAGTGAGAGGGCTAAAACAATAAAACAACCCACTGCCAGAGTGCTGTAAAGTAGAATTTTACCTTTTAAAAAAGCACCTCTTCCACCAAAAAACTTTAAATACCAAGAGGTTGATTCCCCATTTATAGACAAAGGGGGAGGGTCATGAAAACCATTAATTTATGCTAATATCATACTATATTTGTTCCACATTGCTACTGGATTTGGTTATACATCATTCCCATTTGCTGGGGAAAGTCCCTGTTCTGATTTCCCTATTATTATCCCTGGCAGTTCTTTTATATGCCACTGTGCAGGCACCAATCCAGTGTAGCCGGGTGCTAAATTTAGGGGAAGTGTTGGGTGGTAGTTATGCCCAAACACCCTAATTGTTAGAGTTCTTGCAACCATTTTTGTCTGCAGGGAGAGCATTGGTGTATAGTTACCTGTGGTCTGCAGGTGGCGCTGCCATAGTAGGCCAGGGTCGAACCGCTAATCCAGTGCTGTACCTTGTGTGTCCCCTCTCGGCAGCCGTACGGTGGGTGTGGTAGGCCTGCTGTGCATGCTGGGAGAGGATATAAAAGGGGCAGACGCTGCCTGTTCAGGGTTTGATGTCGGGGGTCCTACCCCAGGGAGGGTTCGTTGTTGGGGGTCCTACCCCAGGGAGTGTACGTTCCTGTCTGTCCTGGGCACCTTTGGCCCAGGGGCAGAGGTCAGTGGATCAGTCCCAGGCACCTTTAGTCCTGGGGCTGCAACAAAGGCCTGGGCCCAGCACCTTCGGCTGGAGCCCACCAAGGATCGAGGAGTCTCAGGGTGCTGCCTTGCGAGGGGACTCGTATCCTAGATGAGGAGGCCGGGGGAGGAACCGTTCCGAGGGACTGGCTGGTGCAGAAGTCACGGTGAAGGAAGGGTCCCGGTAACTCTCTGGAGGGATGTCTTCTCCTTAACAGATGCCAAGTTCACCAGGTCTGTGGCAGAGACCAAGTTCACCAGGTCTGTGGCAGAGACCAAGTTCACCAGGTCTGTGGCAGAGACCAAGTTCACCAGGTCTGTGGCAGAGACGTTTGAGCACCATATCGGCTGCTAGTCCCAAGCTAGGGAGACTATCCGAATGGGCTGAGTCTGCTTGAGAATCAGGGCAGTGAATTGAGTTACGTTTGTGCCTGGACCTCCTCCACACCTTAAGCTGTCCTGTTCTCTCTCCAACCTTTCCTGTCAGAGACTGTGTTTTACAAGAAAATAAACTCTACATTGGAGTTGCAGCTGGTGTGGACATTCAAGTTACTGTGGGGATACAAGGACTTGTCTTTATTTAATATACAGGTGAGAAGCATTCTCTGGCTGTCTGACTGTGGAAGACCCATCAACAACACCGCTCAACCTCCTCATACGGGTGGGTACGGGCTTGTGGCGTGGTGTGCCCCTCTATTCCTGCGAGGAGCCGAACAAGGCAGGTGAAGAGAGGGGTGGGTGCGCTATACCAGTATGATGCTTTAACTCCATTTTTGCATATACAGAAATCCATCTTGAGTGGCGGACATGTAGGCAGGTGCAGTTTACCCTTCTGTAGGTGGTGCAGTGTTGCTGGCCGCTGTAAAGGGGAACTGGTTAATGAGAGGAACATTGTACAAGAACAGCATTCCTTGTTTAATTTTTGGGGAATATAAGTAATTTTTTTTATTCCCACTTATCCGATTCATAATATATAATAGGTATAATCTGAAATATGGTATGGAAGTAACAAGCAGATACATTAACCAAGTGCATACCCATGCATTTTTGAGAGGCCTGTATCTAGTCTCACTCCGACCAATTGAAATACAGTAATTGCATTTATCATTTTTTTATTATATAGTGCCCATTTTTAATTCTAATTTTATTTAATCTAATATTTTTTTAGTGCTGCTACAACCTTATAAAATGATTAGATATACTTTTTATATTTACTTTTTATTGGTATACAATTTTTAGCAATAACTAGGTAATTAAAATGAATTGAACATCCATTTTTTTTAGATGTACGGCTTATGACATTTAAAGGCAATGTATAAGTTTATAGCCTAACAATATAAGGATGTTAATTGTTTCATTTTTCATTTATAATTTTTTTTTTAATGCAGTATTTTTGCCAACTGTCATTGTATTTATGGTTATTTATTCTCATGGGTTGCAAATTGCAATTCGTGAGTCATTTAGGATAACACGGCTGTCAGTGCCGGTGTTACATTACTTATTTTCTAATGCTACTTATGTATAATACAAGGCGCAGCAGATTGAATGTGATTGGTGGTTGCTGGTCCGTGTGTGGAGGTTGTCATGTTAAAAATGCCTTCCTCCCCATGGCGAAGCCTGGAGCTGCCCTGCTGTGAAGCAGTGCAGCGGGAACAATTTAGCCAAAAGGTTAACACTTACGAGCAAGGGCTCGTGGTATAAAATTGAATGACACGTCGTCAGGCTCCACCCTCAGATGATGTCGAATGACGAAAATAGTCAGGGTGGAGCCTAACGACGAACGTAGTGACGTCAGCTATCAGGAACTACGGCCCGAATCCCCGAAGCGCTGTGTCTCAGCGAGTGGTAGGAGACGCCGTTGATATACGATAATGCTGATATGATATATGAATAATGCTGTGAATTTGTCTGCCTATGTGAGTGTACATCGGGAAGTGTTTTTATTATTATTAAAATTACAAGACAGGATTACTGTCATGTACCTGGGTGTATTTGAACCGAGATCTTCCTGGTCCCACAGCTGCAGCCTTACCTGTTGTGCTACGGAGCAGATCTAGACTTTTGGAAATGTCCTCTCAGTATTAAGCATTACCTTGGACTCACTAGCCCCACCTGCTGCCAGATGTGGACAATTTTCTATCAAAGCAGCCCATAAAAAGGAAGTGATGCTATCTCTCAGCGCCCGTTTGTGTGGAATAGCTCCCTGGGTGTTGTGACTGCTTTTTGATCTTGATTTTCATGTTGAACTTCTGCCTGAATTCCTGACTACTCTCTAGCCTGCTGATTTTGTACTTCACTGCCAGCTTGTGTATTACCTTTGCCTGCCTGACCACTCTCTGGATTTCGATCGTGTACCGTTTTGCCTGATCTGTTGCCAATAGAGTTGAGCGGACACCTGGATGTTCAGGTTCGACGGGTTCGGCCGAACTTCGGAAAAAAGTTCGGGTTCGGGACCGAACTTTAACCCGAACCCGAACCCGGACCCCATTGAAGTCAATGGGGACCCGGACTAAAAAGGACTAAAAAGGCTCTAAAAAAGTAATGGAAAGGGCTAGAGGGCTGCAAATGGCAGCAAAATGTTGTTAAGAGCATGGCAAGTGCTCTGCAAACAAATGTGGATAGGGAAATAACTTAAAATAACATAAAAAAAATAAAAAATATGCTGGAGGCCCCCTTTTCAGCAGAAGAGGTACGGGAAGTCATTAAGAACCTCAGAAACTCAACGGCACAATGCCACACATATGGTGGGAATGCCCCAGAATACGCCCTTTCTGGAATAAATTATTCAATTTAATGGATAAGCTAGTGGGAAAATAAAATACTTTGAAATAAAAATGTAGCGGGGTGCTAAATTTAAGGGAAGTGTTTGAGTGGTAAATAGGCTCAAACACCCTAATTCTGTAGGATTCATGGACCATTTTGTCCTCGGGGGACAGTATTGGTGTGCAGTTCCCTGCGGCCTACAGGTGGCGCTGCCATGGTAGGCTAGGGTTGAACCGCCGATACAGTGCTGTGCCTTTTGTGTCCCCTCTTGGCAGTAGTACAGCGGGGCGGGGAACCTGCTGTGCATGCCGGGAGAGCATATAAAAGGGGCAGACCTTTGGCCTGGGGGCTGATGTCCAGTGGGGTCCACGCCCAGGTGCCTTCGGCCTGGGTGCATGTGTTCCTGTTCCATCTCGGGTACCTTTAGCCCGGGGTGAGGTACTATCCTGGAGTTCCTGCTGCCCTGGGTATGGAGGCCTATGTGCGGGAGTAAAGCCTGGAGTCCAGAGCCTTCGTCTGGAGTCCGCTAAGGGTCGAGGAGTCTTAGGGTGCCGCCTCGTGTAGGGGACCATGTTCCAGGGAAGGGAGGATCATTCTGATGGACCGATGCGGGAGTCGCGGTGAAGGAAGGGTCTGTTGACTCCCTGGAGAGATGTCTTCCCCTTGATATGGGCTAGGTTCATAGAAGGAGAAGCTCAAGGTCATCTTGACTGTATCAGAGGCCTTATTCACCCAGCCCGTGGCAGGGGCCTTATACACCCTGGTCTGTGGCAGAGACCAAAGTTCTCCAGGTCCGTGGCAGGGGCCTTGTACACCCGGTCTGTGGCAGAGACCAACCTCAAGGTCTGTGGCAGAGACCGTGCACCTAAAACTGTTTGAGAAACCTAAGCAGTGAAGTGAATGTGCTACGTTTGTGCCTGGACCTCCTCCACACCTTAAGCTGTCCTTTTTCTTTGCTCTAATCTTTTCTATCCGAGTAGAGTTTATTTTGCCATGAGAGAATAAGAGTTGTAATTTCAGCTGGTGTGGACATTGACTTTACTGGGAATTAAAGGACTTGCCTCTACCTACAGTAGAGGTGAGAATCATCCTCTGGAGGAGTTTTGACTCCGGCTTTGGACACGGCCCGTCAAGTACATCGCTCAACCTCTTTATATAGGAGGGTACGGGCTGGTAGTGCGGTGTGCCTTTCTCCCTCCTGCGAGGAGCCAACAACATAAAGGCAGGTAAGGGGGAAAGGATCTGTGCGCTACAAAAAAATAAAATAAAAATTATAATCTTGACCTAGGAGGACGAGGTCCATATGGAGTAGGAGGTTGAGGTGGCGGTGGATGTGGCTGTGTAGGTGGAAGCGGCCGTGGAGGAGGACGAGGTAGCCAACACTGGTTCAAAAATACAACAATGGCTGGGTAAGGCCCGTGATGTGTTGAATTCTGTCCCCCGTCAAATAGTGTCCACCCTGTACTGCGCTTGCTCAGTATGTAGGACAAGGGGATTTCGAAAATCTCCCAAGACGAACGGCGCCTGCGTGGTGAGTTCAGGTGAAGGCCACACCATCCGTGGTTCAAGCCGAGCCAAGTGAGGCCGTGCCCGAAGCGTGGCGATCGAACCGAGCCCGTGAGGGGCCCTGTTACTATGTGCTACCGTATGTCCACTTGGATGGTGGGGCTTGAACCTGCACTCACTGCGCAGGCGCCGTTCATCTTCGGAGATTTTGTGAATCTCCTTGTCCTCTGTACTGCGCAAGCGCTGCGCCTTCGCAGTATGGGCCGGACACAATCCGATGGCCGGACAGTTTTTGTCACAACACCGGTATACATGTCTATTCTGCAGAAGGTACGGACAAGTCCTGTGGGATCCATGCCTGGTTCATTTTAATGGACAGGCGGCTGCGCTTGTCTGTGATAACGCCCCCTGCCGTGCTAAATACACGTTCAGATAATACACTGGCTGCAGGGCAGGCCAGCACCTCCAAGGCATAAAGGGCAAGCTCAGGCCATGTGCCCAATTTGGAGACCCAGAAGTTAAAGGGGGCAGACCCGTCATCCAGTACGTGTAGGCCTGTGGACACATACTGCTCAACCATGTTGGTGAAATGCTGCCTCCTGCTAAGACGTTCCATCTCAGCTGGTGGTGCTGGTTGTTGTGGCATGCTGACAAAGCTTTTCCACATTTCAGCCATGCTAACCCTGCCTTCTGAGGTGCTGCCAGTGCCCCGGCTGCGTTGGCGACCTCTTCCTCCTCCTCTGCCTTCGCCTTGTTCTTCCACCGTACGCCCGCTGTCAGGTGGGAATGCCACCAGCAGCGCGTCTACCAGCGTGCGCTTGTACTTGCGCATCTTACGATCCCGCTCCAGTGAGGGAATAAGGGACGGTACGTTGTCCTTGTAACGGGGATCCAGCAGGGTGGCCACCCAGTAATCAGCACCAGTTAAAATGTGGGCATCTCGGCGGTCATTGCGGAAACACTGCAGCATGTAATCGCTCGTGTGTGCCAGGCTGCCCAGAGGCAAAGAAAATCTGTCCTCTGTGGGAGGTGTATCGTCTGTGTCCTCTGTATCCCCCCAGCCATGCACCAGTGATGGCCATGAGCTGGTCTGGGTGCCACCCTGCTGTGAAAATGCCTCCCCCTCCTCCTCCTCCTCCTCCTCCATCTCCTCCTCCACCTCGTCATCCTCCAGAACTGTGCCCTTTCTGCCGGACAATTGTGTACCTGGCGTTTGTTGGTGCAGGAACCCACCCTCGTAGCCACTTGTGAAAGACTGCCCTGAAAGCCTTTGAAATGATCCCGCTTCCTCCTCCTCCTCCTCATCCTCCTGTGCCACATCCTCTTCCATCATCGCCCGAAGCGTTTTTTCAAGGAGGCATAGAACTGGGATAGTAACGCTGAGAACAGCATCATTGGCACTGGACATGTTGGTGGGGTGCTCGAAACAGCGCAACAAGGCACACAGGTCTCGCATGGAGGCCCAGTTATTGGTGGTGAAGTGGTGCTGTTCCGCAGAGCGACTCACGCGTGATTGCTGCAGCTGAAACTCCACTATCGCCTGCTGCTGCTCGCACAGTCTGGCCAGCATGTGCAAGGTGGAGTTCCACCTTGTGGGCACGTCACATATGAGGCGGTGAGCGGAAAGGCCGAAGTTACGCTGCAGCGCTGACAGGCGAGCAGCAGCAGGGTGAGAACGCCAAAAGTGCGCACACACAGCCCGCACTTTCTGCAGCAGCTCTGGCATATTGGGGTAATTTTTAAGGAACCTCTGGACCACAAGTTCAGCACATGCGCCAGGCAAGGGATGTGCGTCAAACCGGCTAGGCCCAGAGCTGCTACGAGATTTCGCCCATTATCGCACACCACCAGGCCGGGCTTGAGGCTCACTGACAGCAACCACTCATTGGTCTGTTGTTCCATGTCCCTCCACAACTCCTGCGCGGTGTGGGGTTTTTCCCCCAAACAGGAAAGTTTTAAAACTGCCTGCTGTCGTTTACCCCTGGCTGTGCTGAAGTTGGTGGTGAAGGTGTTACGCTGACCGGATGAGGAGGCGGTAGAGGATGAGGAAGCGGAGTAGGAGGAGTTAGCAACAGGAGGCAAACTGAAGCGCCCTGCAATCCTCGGTGGTGGAAGGACATGCGCCAAACTGCTATCTGCCTCAGGCCCAGCCGCCACTGCATTTACCCAGTGTGCTGTTAGGGAGATATAACGTCCCTGACCGTGCTTACTGGTCCACGCATCCGTAGTTAGGTGGACCTTGCCACAGATGGCGTTGCGCAGTGCACACCTGATTTTGTCCACCACTTGGTTGTGCAGGGAAGGGATGGCTCGCCTGGAAAAGTAGTGGCGGCTGGGCACGACGTACTGTGGGACAGCCAATGCCGTCAGGCTTTTAAAACTCTGCGTCTCCACCAGACGGAATGACAGCATTTCAAAGGCCAGGAGTTTTAAAATGCTGGCATTCAGGGCCAGGGATCGCGGGTGGCTAGGGGGGTACTTCCTCTTCCGCTCCAATGTTTGGGAGATAGAGAGCTGAACGCTTCCATGGGACATTGTGGAGATGGTTGGTGACCCAGGTGGTAGTGTTGCTGGCAGATCCTCTGTTTGCGGGGTGGCAGGTGCCACTGTCACTACAGAGGTGGATGAAGAGGCCGAGACTGCAGCAGAAGAGGAAGCAGGAGGAGCCAGAGACCTTTCTTGGTTTTTGAGGTGTCTACTCCACTGCAGCTCGTGCTTTGCACTTAGATGCCTGGTCATGCAGGTTGTGCTCAGGTTGAGAACGTTTATGCCTCGCTTCAGGCTCTGATTGCACAGCGTGTAAACCACTCGTGTCTTGTCATCAGCACATTGTGTGAAGAACTGCCACGCTAGGGAACTCCTTGGACCTGGCTTTGGTGTGCTCGGTCCCTTGCTGTGTTGGGCAGTAGCAGACATACTGTCTAGGGGACGGACGTTCCGCTTTTGCACCCTGCTCCCTCTTCTGCTGTGCTGGTGGCTCTGTGCGACCACCGCCTCTTCCTCCAAACTACACTGGTCACCTGCATAACGTTGATTCCATGTGGGGTCGAGGACCTCATCGTCCTCCACATCATCTTCCACCCAGTCTTCACCCCTGCCCTCCTTGTCTGTCTGCACAATTGCGAAAGCAGCAGCAGTTGGCACCTGTGTTTCGTCATCATCCGAGACGTACTGCGATGGTCCTCCCATGTACTCATCATGAAACATAAGTGGTTGGGCATCGGTGCACTCAATCTCTTCCACTTCTGGGGCAGGGCTAGGTGGATGGCCCTGGGAAACCCTGCTAACAGAGTCATCGAAAAGCAGAAGAGACTGCTGCATGATTTGGGGCTCAGACTGCTTGGCTGATTTGCAAGGGGGTGAGGTGAGAGACTGATGGACATGGGTTTTAAGGTGCCAACTCTGATCTTTCATCAGAAGAGTGGGTGGGAGACAATGTGAAGGAACCCGAGGCACTGTCAGCAACCCAATCTACTATCGCCTGTACTTGTCCTGGCCTAAACATTCGTACAGCCTCATTAGGCGCGACAAAATACCGCCGCAGGCTCGGTCGCCTACTCGCACCTGAGGAAGGTGTTTCACTTGTGCGTGTATCTGGCACAGATCCACCACGTCCTCTCCCTGCAACAGGAGCTCCACCAGCAGCACCACGACCGGGGCCACCATGTCCCTTTGACCTTCTCCTCATATTTTCCAAATTTAGGATCTTGCCCATAATGGGTGTTTTTGGAAGAGCAGAACACACCCACAGTACGTAACCGCTGAATCGCACAGCTACAGAACTGCAGAAAATGCTATTCAAAAAAAATGTTGTTTTTTTAGTTCAGCACAGTAGGAGAAAACTATATAGAAATTGTTTTATTCACACACCTCCACATATGTATAACACACTGCAAAATATTTTTTGTGGCCCTAAATGGCGTTTTTTGGAAGACCACAACACACCCACAGTACGTAACCGCTGAATCGCACAGCATATTGTGAGATATCATGGCATACCTACCAATGTCGTCTCAGACCGCGGATCCCAGTTTGTTTCCTGATTCTGGAGAGCGTTCTGCAAGAAACTGGGAGTAACGCTTTCACTCTTTACCTCACATCACCCTCAAACAGATGGTCAAACCGAACGCATGAACCAGACCCTAGAAACCTATCTTCGACATTATGTCAATGCCTTACACTCCAACTGGTCTGAGTATTTGCCTTTAGCTGAGTTCGCTATTAATTCCCATTGGCACAGTGCTCTTCATACCACACTATTCTACGCAGCCCTAGGCTATCACCCTCAGACTTTTCCCCTACTTCAGCCTTCTTCTGGTGTACCAGCTTATTACTACGGAAGTCAGCAGGCAAGTATGCACTTTTTTCCAACAAACGAAAACGCCATATACCTCCATATGTGGTGGGGGACAGAGTTTGGCTATCAACCAAATATGTGAGACTGAAACAACCTTCTACCAAATTGGGCCCTCGATTCATTGGTCCTTACAGAATTATTGCTCGAGTCGGGCCAGTCTCCTATCGGTTGAAATTACCCTCCTCTCTCCGGATTCATCCTGTGTTCCACGTTTCCCTCCTCAAAAAAGCAATTTTCAATCGCTACTCCAGAACGCAACAGCTACCTCCTCCTGTTCTTGTTGATGGATAAAATGAGTTTGAAATCTCCAAGATTCTTGATTCTAAAAGACAGGGTCGTGGCCTTTGGTATCTGGTTCATTGGAAAGGATATCCTGTCACAGACCGTTCCTGGGTTCCAGCCAAAGATCTGCATGCCCCTTCTCTTATTTGAGACTTCCATGCCTCCTTTCCCACTAAGCCCCGCTAGGCCCCCGGAGGGGTCCACTGTGGAGGGGGCCCTGTCATGTACCTGGGTGTATTTGAACCGGGATCTTCCTGGTCCCACAGCTGCAGCCTTACCTATTGTTCTACGGAGCAGATCTAGACTTTTGGAAATGTCCTCTCAGTATTAAGCATTACCTTGGACTCACTAGCCCCACCTGCTGCCAGCTGTGGACAATTTTCTATCAAAGCAGCCCATAAAAAGGAAGTGATGCTATCTCTCAGCGCCCGTTTGTGTGGAATAGCTCCCTGGGTGTTGTGACTGCTTTTTGATCTTGATTTTCGTGTTGAACTTCTGCCTGAATTCCTGACTACTCTCTAGCCTGCTGATTTTGTACTTCACTGCCAGCTTGTGTATTACCTTTGCCTGCCTGACCACTCTCTGGATTTCGATCGTGTAACGTTTTGCCTGATCTGTTGCCAACCTAATCTGCCTGACTACATTTTCGCCTGAATCCTCAGCACACAAGTTCCACTTCGGACACTACCTATCACAGGTACCTTACAATTATACTTTGTCTGTCCTTTTTCTCTTCCATTGTAATCACTGAGTGATCAGAGTGGCTGGCTAAGATTGAGCAGTGAGTGGAGATACCGGTGGAAAAAGTTTTTAACCATTGACATACATGCTGTAATTCAAGCTTTCTCTGGTAAGAGTCGACCCAAGACAGGGTTTCTATTCACACCCCCCCTCCTTCTGTTTTGTGCACGTGTGGAGGTGACACTGTCCGGCATCAGCAAGATTTGCAGTTGAGTGATTTAAAGAACTGGTGGTTGCTGCTATTATTATTTCACTCACTCCTGTATTTCTGTGTACAGACCTCATATGATGGACATTCATAGACTAGAATGCATATGTACTGAGAAAGACATAACAGTTTTACTTTGGTTGAAAAAGGCTTAAGCAGAATATAATACACACAACCGGCTTGCAGAGCCCTGCAGCAATCAATATAGCACACAATAATGGCGCTGTGCGGTAATCCACCACGCATAGCTATTATGGTATACACGCCCTGTGGCGCACTAAACAATATCCTATCTCCCCACCCTGGCCAGGCCTGACCCAGAATAAATCTCAGTCCTTCCTATAGGGATTTCTTTGCATGCAAACTTTCGGTGGTGCACTTGATGAATAGTATTTGTAATCCACAAACTGGCAATCACTAAGAACACTATGCTGGAGGGACACTTCAACTCTGTCCTGCTACCGGTCCCCCAGTGGAACAACAAGCAAACGATCGGTGAGCCACGGCAGTCTACAGGCCTAGAATCTCTAAAGTCTATTTGATTGAGCAAGTGCTCGCTCACCACCCTGGGCGTGATCCCAGCCCGGGACTTCCACCTGCTGTGTCTCCGCACACAGCGTCTGCAACGATCGGGTCCCCGATCCAACTGATGTCCTCACTCGACCAGTCTGGTGCCACCCAGGCTCCGCAGTGGGGTGGAAGGCTCTTTGGAAGTTGCGCAAGGCCCAGGCTTCAGGCCTTGCACTGCAGCAGATCCGCACAGGAAGAAGCTCTTGCTTGCAGCGCGGTGTCCAAAGAGGCCGAGCTCCGCCTCGCCTCCTCCTTAAATAACCCCTCCCATGAGTCTCTGCGGTGGCCAACTGGGGTTCTGGGTAACGTAGTCCCGGGGCCTTAAAGGAGACCCCGCTACAACAAGTAAGGACATGGTGGGATATATGCACTATGGAACATTACTTAAAAGAAAAGATCATCGTGAGAAGTTTGAGATGGGAGGTGACTCCTCAAGATGGTCTGGTAAATCAGGAATCAATGACAGAGTGGTTTGATTTTTTTAATGGAGTAGGTTTTAAGCTTCAACAATTGGTTTTGAAACGGAAACAAAGAAAAATGGTAAAATTAGAAAAGAAAATAGATGAACTTTATGGGAAATTGGATACTTTTAAGGATACTCAACAACGGGCAGATTTTAATAGCACCATTAATAAGAAATTAGACAAAATAGATAAAGACACACAAAAGAAGAAAGTGAAGAAATTCCACAGGGACATGAGTGACTTTAAAAATGAATGTATCTATACATGGCAAAATAGGATCACCCCTCCCCCAGGTGTGGTAACTAGGGTGGACCATCCCCCCTCAACACCCCTAATGAGACCTATAATCCCGATCCCTATTGAAAAATCAACCCCTTACCAACAGTCGCAGTACTGGGAACCTGTGCCGCACCAGCCAAAAGGGAAACAAGGTAGAGGAAAAGCTACACGGGGAAATAACAGAGGGGGCTCCCATCAAAAACACTTAGATGTGTATAATGAACAATACAGGGGAGCACCAATATCAAATCGATTTGATCCCTTTATTAAACAAGGAGAATGGAGAAATTTCAACTCACCGTGTCCTTTTTTAGGGAGAGGAACTCGGGGATATCGAGGGACCAGACCATATGGACATCGCCCTCTGGGCGCACCAGGACTATATCAGCCCCCCCTCCCCAACAGGGATGGTGGAACCCTCCTTACGAAGAGAGGGAATACCGATATCCATCAGTCCCTTTAATAAGGGAAGGAGAGGATGCAGGGCAGGCAGGCGAGCCAAAAAAAAGGAGGGACTCGGACCCATAGGAATTTATAACCTCAGTAATATCGAATTAAAGTGGTTGTAAACCCGTTTTTTTTTTAAAACACCTGCAAGACAAAGCCATAATGAGCTAGTATGACTAGCATACTAGCTCATTATGCATCACTTACCTTAGATCGGGGCCCCTGAAGCCGTCCTCGTCTCCCCCTCCTGCCGCAGCCATCGCTCCACAGATACCCGGAAGGTTTAGGAGATATTTCTGGCACCTACAGGTAAGCCTTAATCTAGGCTTACCTGTAGTTGCAAGTTGCATAAGTGGGTTTACAACCACTTTAACACACAAAGAAACAAATATTCTACAGTCGGGCCTTAAGTGTGCCCCTAAGAAAACTCTAAACAAATTTAATGTCTATATGGATGTAGCGGGTGGTTACATTTAGGGGGAAGCATCTGAGTGGTAGCCAGGCTCAGATGTACCAATTGTTAGGTCTCAAGGACCATTTCTATCCCTGGGAGATAGTACTGGTGGTTAAGTTCACTGGGACCTATGGGTGGCGCTGTTGCCGTGGGTTTGGGTTGAACTGCAGTACGAGGTTGTGTCTTTTTTGTCCCCTCTCGGTGACAGTGCGGCGGGGAACCTGCTGTGCCTGTCGGGAGAGGATATAAAAGGGGGCGGCTATCTTCCAGAGGGGTTGTCGGTTCCGCGCTCAGGCACCTTAAGCCTGGGTGTGGGTGTGTCGCCTCCGGGTGCCCTAGGCCCGGAGGCCTATCGGGTGGTCTCTGGGTGCTCTATGCCCAGAGACGGAGCTGCTGTTCCATCTCAGACACCTTCAGTCTGGGGTGAGGTACTTCGAGAGAGGCCTGGGGCCCAGTACCTTCGACTGGGTCCCACAAGGGATCGAGGGATACTAGGGTGCCCCCCTGAAGTGGGTGCCTGAATCTAGGACGAGGAGGCCAGGGAGGTGACCCTTCCCGGAGACCCAGCACAGCATCGCTGGTGATGGTGGGGCCTCTGGTAACTCTCCAGATGGATGTCCTTTTCCCTGACAGGGGTCATTACTTCTAGAAGGTAATTCATCGTGAATCATGGTCGGTGGCAGCGACCGTGCGCCAAGCCTGTTAGTGCTATTCAGAACAGGAGAAACCCAAATTTAAGTTTGTGCCTGGACCTCCTCCCACCTTATCTGTCCCGTGTTTGTCTCAACCCGTCTGCTCTAAAAGAGACTGTTTATTGTGCAAGAAGGAATAAACAAGTGTTGGACCTTTCAGTTGGTGTGGATAGTTGCTTACTGGGGAAAATTAAAGACTTGTTCTGATTACTGCAGAAACGAGGTCAGCACTGGAGGCTTTTTTTTACACCAGTCGCAGGCAGGCCCGAGAAACTAACACCGCTCAACCTCCCTATTCAGGAGGGTACGGGCTTGTGGTGCGGTGTGCCTCATTCTTTTCCTGCGGAGGAGCCAAGCAGAAGAAAAGCAGGTAAAGTCTGGGGTTGGTGCGCTACATGGATATTCATAAATATATCTGTAAGATCAACATAAAGAAATATTTTATAAATAATGGACCTGTAGCAACTAATCGGACAAATACAATAACAGTGGGTGTCGATAGCGGCTTAAAAAATCGGTCCTTATTTAACCCCCTCAACATCTCAAATCAGCATGTAGAGGTCTTTAACCTCCCTGGCGGTATGATTCTGTCTGGAATTATGTACCAAAAGCGGTACAATTATTTTGCATGGAAATTTGGTGTTATGTATTGTAGGCCTGCGATTCTTAGTAATTACTTACTTAAACCTGACCAAACAAGAGTCTAGTAGACATCCCGGGTATGATAAAGTTTGAAACACAAAATCATAAATTATAATATAATAAATAACTATAAATAATTATAACAAATAGTAATGTAATTATAATAAAAATTATTTAATAATGTAATCAAATCAAAAACACTGAAATTTGCTCAGTTGCAGAATTGTCGCTGTCATTAGATTTAGTGTTTAATAACGAATTTCCCCACAAATCGCTATCGCTCAATTCTGCAAGTGATTCTAATTTATTATCGCTGTTTTTTAGCTGGTCTAAAACCACTTTTGACATAAAGGGACACTTTTTGGTTGCTATGGACAATCTCCAGTTTCCAGGCAGAAAGAAAAGTTTTTATTATATAAAACTGCATGCAGGACACTGGGCAGACCACTAAGGACAAAGGGGGTGTGTAATTATTACATACAGTACTGTAATCAGTAACGCCGCAACGTCGCAGGGAATGGAGCTCGGCACTCGGCAGTGAGGATCAAGCGAGACACGGCTCGCAGACACTGCGGGAGGACATCGCAGGATCCAGGGAACAAGGTAAGTAACTTCCCTGTATCCTGCAATGCAGCCCGAGTCTGGCTCGGGGTTACCGCTCCTAGCATAAAAAAATCACCCCGAGCCTGACTCGGGAATACCGCTAAGGAGGTTAAAAACCTTGTTTTGCGGGATCTTGAACAAGTTGTTCCAAAGAAAAATGTAAACCCTAGATATGTACAAGACGGTATTAAACAATTGGAGGATAGAAAAAACATTGTTATTAGACCAGCAGATAAAGGGGGAGGAGTTGTGATTCTAGATAAAGCGTCTTATGACTCTCAACTCACCGAGATGTTGGCAGACGAAAATACATATATTAAATTAAAGTCTGATCCCACCTTACCCTACCAAAAGGATCTGCAGAACCTCATTAACCTTGGATCAGAAAAAAGAGTTCTAAATAAAAAGGAGACCAAATTTTTAGTGCCAAGCTATTGTAGAGTTCCAACTACATCTACACATTGCCGAAGGTACACAAAAATCAGACGATCCCACCAGCTCGTCCAGATGTAAATAGCATTGGATCGGTAACAGCAAGATTGGGACAGTACCTTGACACTTTCCTACAAGCCAGTGTCCTTAGAACAAAAGCGTATCTAAAAGATACAAAGAACCTCCTAAAAGTCATTAGTGGGATTGATCTAACTGATAAACAAGAAGTCTACCTGGTGACGGCAGATGTCTCGTCATTGTACACTATTATCCAACATGACGATGCCTTATTGGCATTAAATTGGGCATTGTGCCAAAGGGAAGACATCCCATTTGAGCAAAAAAACTTTTTGAGACAGGCCCTGGATTTCTGGTTTATTTATAATAATTTCAAATTATTTCTGGTATCAGGATAATTTCTATTCACAAAGAAAGGGTGTAGCTATTGGGCCAAATTTGCCCCTAGTTTAGCTAATTTGTTTATGGGAGAGTGGGAAGATAAGTCCGTTTTTTCACAAAAGAGAGACCGGTTGCTTTTTTACAGAAGGTATATTGATGTTCTCCTATTCATATGGGAGGGCACAGAAAGCTCTCTACATCACTTTGTGGCAGAACTCAGTGCCAACAATAACAATATTGTACTGGATTATGAGCATAATAGAGATCAAATCCATTTCTTAGATGTGAATATTATCAGAGAAGGAGGAAGTCTAATAACTACAGTCTATTTTAAACCAACTGACAGGAACAGCTACCTCCCCATAACCAGTGGTCACCATCCACATTGGTTAAAAAATATCCCAAAAGGTCAACTAATGAGAATTAGGAGAAATTGTACGTTAGATGCGGATTTTCAATCACAATCAGTAATTATTAAAAAACAATTTTTTACAAAAGGGTTACAATGAGCTTGCTTTGAACAAAATTATCACAGACATTGGGAACACACCACGAGAGTCATGACTGAAAAATAAAGTACACGAGCGGAATCTAAAACATGAGTGGGGATCTATCTCTAACTTTTGTGGACAATACAAAGATATAGAGGGTATTTTCAAGCGACACTGGCATATTCTGTGCATGGACAAAACTCTGAATCAGCTCCTTCCAAAAAATCCGTCTTTTATATATAGGAAGGCCCCCAGTTTCGGGGATAAGGTTGTTAAGAAAGTCCTTGATCCACCTACCAGACCGACGATGTTCTGGGACTGTGCGGGTTTTTCCACCTGTAGGAGATGTCAAACATGTGCTAAAGTCAGCCATCCAATACGTGGTTTGACTGAATTCACCTCCACAGGTAACAATATGAATTTTAAAATCAAAGAATTCATAACGTGCAATACCACACACGTTGTTTATGTGTTACAATGTCCATGTAACCTCATGTACGTAGGCCCCACAAAAAGCACTCTCAAAAAGCGTATCTTGGAGCACATTTATAATATAGAAATAGGCTTCAAGTACCATGGAGTTTCTTTGCACTTTAGAAAATATCACAACCGAGACCCAACGGGTTTAAAATTTTGGGGTATAGACAGAGTTTACCTGAATTGGAGAGGTTCAAACATGGTTCGTTAGATATCAGAGTTAGACCCGGTGGATATATTTGATGAATACTTTAACGCCAGGGGTCTAAACGTATTAGACGTGAATTGTTTTATTAGTGTAGCGGGGTGTTCCATTTAAGGGGAGTGTCTGAGTGGTAATTAGGCTCAGACACACTGATTGTTAGGGTTAATGGGCCATTTCTGTTGAAGGGAGATAGTGTTGGTGCACAGTTCCATGTGGCCTACAGGTGGCGCTGTCGCCATGGGCCAGGGTTGAACCACCAATGCAGGGCTGCGCCTTTTGTGTCCCCTCTCGGCAGTAGTACGGCGGGGCGGGGAACCTGCTGTGCCTGTCGGGGGAAGGTATAAAAGGGGGCGGACTTCTTCCGTTCGAGGTCCACGCCCAGGCACCTTCAGCCTGGGTGTGTGTGGTCGTCGGCGCCCAGGCACCTTCGGCCTGGGCGTGAGGAGGGTCGTCTCCTGGGTGCCTTAGGCTCGGAGGTGGAGTTCCTTTTCAATCCCAGACACCTTCAGTCTGGGGTGAGGTACAATTTTGAAGGCCCGGGGCCCAGCAACCTTCGGCTGGGGCCCGCTAGGGATCGAGGACTCCCAGGGTGCCGCCTTGCGAGGGGACCCGTATCTGGTATGAGGAGGCCAGGGAGGTAACCCTTTCCGAAGACCCAGCACAGAGTCGTGGTGACGGTGAGCGCCTCTGGTAACTCTCCGGAGGGATGTTTTCTCCTTGACATGGGCCAAATGCTTTAAGAAGGAAGTTCACCAGGTCAGTGGCAGTGACCCTACTCGTTCAAGTCAGTGGCAGTGACTTCATAGGGCAAGGCCCTATTCACCAGGTCAGTGGCAGTGACCCTACGCTCCAAGTCAGTGGTAGTGACTTTATTCACCCGGTCTGTGGCAGAGACCAACCTCACGGTCTGTGGCAGAGATTGTGCGCCAAAGCTGTTTGAGAAACCTAAACAGTCTAAAGAGTTAAGCTACGTTTGTGCCTGGACCTCCTCCACACCTAAGCTGTCCTGTATCTTCGCTCCAACCTGTCTGCTTTCAAAGAGGCTGTTTATTATCCTGTGTGAAATAAATGTTGAGTTGGACTTTCAGCTAGTGTGGACATTCACATTCCTGGGGAAAACGAGGACTTGCATCTATCTAAGGTAGAGGTGAGATCATTCTTGGGAGGACTTTGACTCTGGCCGCAGACAAGGCCCAAAACTAACACCGCTCAACCTCTTTACTCAGGAGGGTATGGGCTTGTGCTGCGGTGTGCCCCTCTCTGCCTGCGAGGAGCCTAATTAAATGCAGGTTAGGGAGAGGTGGGTGCGCTACACGTGGGGGCTCGAGTCAGGGATTTGTTTGCGGTTGGGAAGTGTTGAAGACCCCCCCAGAGTTTGAACTTTATTCGCCAGTGAAGTTCCGTGGAGGTCGGCCATATTGAGAACTGCGCCACGAGGAGAACCCTGAGTGCATAGTTCGTGGGCGTGACAGAGAGCCCGCGAACGATGCAGGAGGTGGGAGGAGTCTGGCCATGTGTGGAGCTGCACGTGGGGACTTTGGCGCGAAAAGGACAGTGCGCGATGGAACAGCAAATGGATACCATGGCTTCTCATGCCTCATGGGTTCCGGCTACTACTACCATGAAGATGACTTCATTTGCTGCTCCCTTGACGGATACGGGGATTCGGCTCAAGCCCCGGGGACGTTTTGGCCTCTACGTTTGCAAAGATGTGGAGGCCCTCGGAGTGATTTGTCCCGGCTGCTCGGGACTGGTGGTACATCTGAAGCCATTCGGGCGATGCGAGCTATGTAAGGAGTTCTTGTTTGAGGTCGAGCAACCTACAGAAAAGCCTCTGGCTTTCCACCTCAATTGCCTTACGGGCGCCACCACTCTGGAAGGCGGAATCAGAGCTTACACAGCCACCCCTGCGCGCACTGTCGGGATTTCGGAGGAATTCACAGAAGCGATTGTTCCAGAAATTGAGAGACCGGAGGATGCTGCTTCGGTCACCACAGAGTCCTTTCTCCCACCGCCCAAGAGGAAGATCGGGTTTGTGAAAGCTTC
This sequence comes from Rana muscosa, assembly GCA_029206835.1. Classification (NCBI taxonomy): domain Eukaryota; kingdom Metazoa; phylum Chordata; class Amphibia; order Anura; family Ranidae; genus Rana; species Rana muscosa. The sequence continues at coordinate 240,199,446 of CM055117.1, forward strand.
CTGTGGCCGTGGTGGAGCTACGCCCAAGCGCTTACTCGGAACGGATGCATCCGAAGGGAAAAGTCCCGGACGTCCTGGTTCAACTACAAGCCGAGGTAAGCCGGGGGAAGAGACTCTGTCTAAGGTCCCAAGTGTTGGGGATTCACATGCCCGTGAACTAGTCAAAGGGGGTGACTCGTCCTCTACCAGGAGTTACCTGCCTGCGGAGGAATATGATACCTCCGACCTGGAGTCAATCTCCGATGCGGGAGATGACGCCGCAGTTGATGAACTGTTTGAACGGAAGGGATGGGATAAGATGCCCCTGTCCTCATCCCGTAAAAATAGGGACCCACCCATGTCCACTGGGGATAGCACGCCCCGGGTGGAGGCCTCAAAGCCTGAGGAGGGATCTGTCCCCTTGTCTGCCCTCCCACAGCCGGAGATTCCTGCATCAGTTGCTGAAATGGGACGGGTGTCACTGCGGGCCCCTGTGTCTGGTCCTGAGGTAGTGAAAGTACCTCGACACCCGGAGGCTATCATTTTACCTGGTACGGGAGACCGTGCCACCATGCCACCATTGTTCCGATCACAGAGGTTATTTAACCAGAAGGTAGCCAGCGAGTATGGATGGGAGTACCCGTACCTGCCTAAAGAACTCTTGTTTGAAGTAGAGGCCTGCAGACACCGGTGGTACGCAGACTTTGTATGGACACACATTAAAGTACCCCAGGCCCGCAGATACTTCTCATGTTCTCCTGCAGCTACTCAGAGATATAAAGACTGTAAGGCTGCCTGGATGCTTGGTCGGCACATATATGCGGACAAGTTGCTCATCTGCCGGAAAGATAAGGACAATGTCGAGTATCACATTGACACTTTTGATAAGCATTGGAAACCGCTGGTGTTGCCAGACCCACACTATTACCTTTAAGAGACTAGACTCTTTTGTGTTTGCTTTATTTCTAGAGTGCATCCTCTGGAGCCCAGGAACTTTGCCCTAACAGAAGGGTATTCTACTCATTGGAGGAGCGGGAGCCATTGTTTTCTATTCCCCCTCTCTCCCTACCACGAAGATACAAGGACTTTGGGGTGTAGATAGTTCAGGGCCACAATCAAGAAGAAGAGGATTGTCAAATACCTGTGTCTCAATCACAGCACTACCACTAGGTGGCGATGTTGTGCAACTATTGCTTTGCAAGTGTGATATATGAAGCACTTTTGGAAGGAAGGGATTTTCCTCTAAGGGGAGCATCTGTTCATTCCAACAAATGTCATTTTTAGTTGTGTGTTTTTTTCTTCCCCTGCATGCGGACGTCAAACAAGGTTACTGAGAATGGGGTGGACCTTAGTTAGTGCAGGTGGGAGGGAAATGTAAATATTTATTGAAGTATATCATGTGACATCTGATGTTTTAATGTGCACATGTGTGTTATTCTTCTTTCTTCTCTATGTTTGACCCCCTTTCCCCATGTTTAGGTTACGGCACAAACAGGCAGTTTTTTTTCTCCTCTCAAATTGTTTTTTTTTGTTTAGTCTCTGGATTGGGCCTATGCTGACTCAGGCTTGAGAGGCATAAGTTTGCTCCAGACACTGGGGACCAGTGTCTATTTAGTGGGGGGAATGTGTAGCGGAGTGTTCCATTTAAAGGGAGTGTCTGAGTGGTAATTAGGCTCAGACACACTGATTGTTAGGGTTAATGGACCATTTCTGTTGAAGGGAGATAGTGTTGGTGCACAGTTCCCTGTGGCCTACAGATGGCGCTGTCGCCATGGGCCAGGGTTGAACCACCAATGCAGGGCTGTGCCTTTTGTGTCCCCTCTCGGCAGTAGTATGGCGGGGCGGGGAACCTGCTGTGCCTGTCGGGGGAGGGTAAAAAGGGGGCGGACATCTTCCGTTTGAGGTCCACGCCCAGGCACCTTCAGCCTGGGTGTGTGTGGTTTGTCCGTGTCCAGGCACCTTCGGCCTGGGCGTGAGGAGGGTCGTCTCCAGGTGCCTCAGGCCCGGAGATGGAGTTCCTGTTCCATCCCAGACACCTTCAGTCTGGGGTGAGGTACTATTTTGAAGGCCCGGGGCCCAGCAACCTTCGGCTGGGGTCCGCTAGGGATCGAGGACTCCCAGGGTGCCACCTTGCGAGGGGACCCATATCTGATATGAGGAGGCCAGAGAGGTAACCCTTTCCGAAGACCCAGCGCAGAGTCGTGGTGACGGTGAGGGCCTCTGGTAACTCTCCGGAGGGATGTTTTCTCCTTGACATGGGCCAAATGCTTTAAGAAGGAAGTTCACCAGGTCAGTGGCAGTGACCCTACTCGTTCAAGTCAGTGGCAGTGACTTCATAGGGCAAGGCCCTATTCACCAGGTCAGTGGCAGTGACCCTACGCTCCAAGTCAGTGGCAGTGACTTTATTCACCCGGTCTGTGGCAGAGACCAACCTCACGGTCTGTGGCAGAGATTGTGCGCCAAAGCTGTTTGAGAAACCTAAACAGTCTAAAGAGTTAAGCTACGTTTGTGCCTGGATACCCTAAACACCTAAGCTTTCCTGTATCTTCGCTCCAACCTGTCTGCTTTCAAAGAGGCTGTTTATTATCCTGTGTGAAATAAATGTTGAGTTGGACTTTCAGCTAGTGTGGACATTCACATTCCTGGGGAAAACGAGGACTTGCATCTATCTAAGGTGAGATCATTCTTGGGAGGACTTTGACTCTGGCCGCAGACAAGGCCCAAAACTAACACTGCTCAACCTCTTTACTCAGGAGGGTACGGGCTTGTGGTGCGGTGTGCCTCTCTCTGCCTGCGAGGAGCCTAATTAAATGCAGGTTGGGGAGAGGTGGGTGCGCTACATTAGTAACTAGCATTTTAGGATGATCGTATAGAGTTTATGTGTGTTTTTTTTTATATACTAATGATTTTATATTTACATTTGTATATTCATATTTTTTATAATATTTATGGGGTTAATAGTTATAGAATAATCCTGATGGGATTTTTTGTACAAGAACAGAATTCCTTGTTAAATTTTTGGGGAATATCAGTAATTTTTTTTTATTCCCACTTATCTGATTCATAACTTATAATAGGTATAATGTGAAAAATGGTATGGAAGTAACGAGCAGATACATTAACCAAGTACATACCCATGCATTTTTGAGAGGCCTGTATCTAGTCTCACTCCGACCAACTGAAATACAGTAATTGCATTTATCATTTTTTTTATTATATAGTGCCCATTTATAATTCTAATTTTATTTAATCTAATCATTTTTTAGTGCTGCTACAACCTTATAAAAAGATTAGATATACTTTTTATATTTACTTTTTATTGGTATACAATTTTTATCAATAACTAGGTAATTAAAATTAATTGAACATCCATTTTTTTAGATGTACGGTTTATGACATTTAAAGGCAATGTATAAGTATAGATTTATAGCCTACCAATATAAGGATGTTAATTGTTTAATTTTTAATTTATAATTAATTTATTTTTAATGCAGTATTTTTGCCAACTGTCATTGTATTTATGGTTATTTATTCTCATGGGTTGCAAATTGCAATTCATGAGTAGGGATGAGCTTCGAGTTCGAGTCGAACTCATGTTCGACTCGAACATTGCCTGTTCGCCGGTTTTGGGGTATTCACGGCAAATTCGAAAAGCTGCGGAACACCCTGTAAAAGGCTATGGGAGAAATCTAAAGTGCTAATTTTAAAGGCTTATATGCAAGTTATTGTCATAAAAAGTGTTTGGGGACCCGGGTCCTGCCCCAGGGGACATGTATCAATGCAAAAAAAAGTTTTAAAAACGATATTTTTTTCGGGAGCAGTGATTTTAATAATGCTTAAAGTGAAACAATAAAAGTGAAATATTACTTTAAATTTCATACCTGGGGGGGTGTCTAGAGTATGCCTGTAAATCAGCGCTTGTTTCCCGTGCTTAGAACTGTCCCTGTACAAAGTGTCATTTCTGAAGGAAAAAAAGTAATTTAAAAGCACTCGCGGCTATAATGAATTGTCGGCTTCTGCCCTTCAGGTCTGGTATGGGTATTAAGGGGAACCCTGCGTCAAATAAAAAAAACATGAGGTGGGGTTTCCCCCAAATATCCATACTAGACCCTTCAGGTCTGGTATGGATTTTAAGGGTAACTCCACCCCAAATAAAAAAAAAAAGGCGTGGAATTCCCCCCAAAAATCCATACCAGACCTTTTATCCGAGCACGCAACCTGGCAGGCAGCAGAAAAAGAGGGGGGGATGAGAGAGCACCCCCCTCCTGAACCGTACCAGGCCACATGCCCTCAACATGGGGAGGATGCTTTGGGGGTCTGTGACCCCTCAAAGCACCATGTCCCCATGTTGATGGGGACAAGGGCCTCATCCCCACAACCCTTGCCCGGTGGCTGTGGGGGTCTGCAGGCGGGGGGCTTATCGGAATCTGGGAGACCCCTTTAACAAATGGGACCCCCATATCCTGGCCCCCCTATGTGAATTGGTAAGGGGTACATTGCACCCCTACCATTTCACAAAGAAAGTGTAAAAGAAAATGTAAAAAAACACACAGACACCGTTGGGAAAAGTCCTTTATTAAAAATAAAAAATAAATTAAAAAAAGATTCCAGCGGCGGTAATCCACTCTCGGTATCCTAAGATGGGTGATTTCCTCTCCGTGGTCCAGCGATGGATGATCTCTCCTCTCCGGGGTCCAGGCTCCAACGGTGATGTCCAGTGCAGCACTCTTCACCGGAGAGGAGACACCCCTGGAATGATGCCGCAGAAGCCAGTGACAGCTATTAAATAGTTGAGGGCGGGGCCATCCGTCACGTGACCCCGTACCCCTCTGATGCAAGGGGAAACCCGGGCTTCCCCAGTGACGTGCGGGTGACCCCGCCCCCCTTTGATGTAACGCAGGTTTCCGTTGTGTTCTGACATGTGTTCGGCTCATCCCTATTCGTGAGTCATTTAGGATAACACGGCTGTCAGTGACGGTGTTACATTACTTATTTTCTAATGCTGCTTATGTATAATACGAGCCGCAGCAGACTGAATGCGATTGGTGGTTGCTGGTTCGTGTGTGGAGGTTGTCATGTTAAAAATGCCTTCCTCCCCACGGTGAAGCCTGGTGCCGCCCTGCTGTGAAGCAGTGCAGCGGGAACAATTCAGCCAAAAGGTTAACACTTACGAGCGAGGGCTCAGTGGTATAAAATTGAATGACACATTGTCAGGCTCCACCCTCAGATGATGTCGAATAACGAAAATAGTCAGGGTGGAGCCTAACGACGAACGTAGTGACGTCAGCTATCAGGAACTACGGCCCGAATCCCCGAAGCGCTGTGTCTCAGCGAGTGGTAGGAGACGCCGTTGATATCCGATGTTGCTGATATGATATGTGAATAATGCTGTGAATTTGTTTGCCTATGTGAGTGTACATCGGGAAGTGTTTTTATTATTATTAAAATTACAAGACGGGAATACACTATGTCTGTCCTTTTTCTCTTCCATTGTATACACTGAGTGATCAGAGTGGCTGGCTAAGATTGAGCAGTGAGTGGGGATACCGGTGGAGACCGTTTTTAACCATTGACATACATGCTGTAATTCAAGCTTTCTCTGGTAAGAGTCGGCCCAAGAGGGGGTTTCTATTCACACACCCCCTCCTTCTGTTTTGTGCATGTCTGGAGGTGACACCAAACCTCCCAACACGCACGGATGGGAACTTCCCGCAGAGTCCCGCGAGAGGATCTAATCTCCCACAATAGAAGGAGGATCAGAAGACATGCAGGCAGCGGTAAGTCAGCCCCCCCCCCGCTCAACAACCGCGATCCTCCCTCCCGCGCCACCCCCCCTCCCCTCAACAACTCCGATTAGATTTCAAAATCAAACCTCCGACCCGCGGCAGCACCCCCCCCCCCCTACTTAACAACTCAGATTAGATGTTAGTTTAAAAGCAAACCTCTGTCCCGCGGCAGCACCCCCCCACCTCTGTCCCGCAGCGGACATTTGAAAAGTTGGGAGGTATGGTAACACTGTCCGGCATCAGCAAGATTTGCATTTGAGTGATTTAAAGGACCGGTGGTTGCTGCTATTATTATTTCACAACTCACTCCTGTATTTCTGTATTACAGACCTCATATGATGGACATTCATAGACTAGAATGCATATGTACTGAGAAGGACATTTTATATGTATATAGCGATACCCTCAGCTTAAGAGGGCTGCTTGTTTGATTTGGGACTTGTAGTGCACCGCTGTCAACCCCTGGCAACTGGCTCTAACCTCTTGTGGCACAGTTAGGACAGGGGAGAAGGTGGTATAACTGTACTATATCTATACTGTTATATGGCACAACCCCTGTATCCCAGCGCAGTAATTGACACTAACAACCAAATTACTTAACTATAACTTTTTACTATTGTCAAAAGTATAAAAGGCAATTAGTATACAGTGTCTCATGCAGATCCCTGCAATATAGGTGTACACATCAATAGTGTATAACATTCAGCAAAGCAATGACAGTATAATCACCCCGCTGCAGCTATCCTCCCTCGTGAGCAAGAAAAAATGTCGCCCAGCAATGTCCTATACTACCCAGTCAGGCCTGACTATAACTTGGGGTATAGTTTGTTGAAGAATCTTCGCTAGCAAAACTCGGTGGTGCACATAAAGAACAAACTGTAATCCAAAAGGGGTAGCGATGGTCGCTAACTTGGTAAAGCTGGAGAGACTAATAAACTCAGTTCAGCAGACAGTCTCCCCAGAATATATCTGTAATCACTGATGGGCCTAGGCAAAGTTAATAGGCAAACAAAGTTAATCAGATGCGGTTCTGAGCTGGCGCTCTCTCACCCGACCGGACCGATTCCTGTCCGGTACCTCCGCTACTGTGAGTCGCTTCACAGTGCCCACAATGCCCGGGTCTTCGGTCCTCCAGGAGATGGTGGCACCTCAGGTGGATCGGATACTCCGCAGGCTCCTCGATGAAGCGGAAGGCTCTCTGGAACAAATGCAAGGCCCAGGCTTCAGGCCTTGCACACACAGCAGGTCAGTGCAGGGATCCTCTTGCAGGGAAAGCAGCGTCCAAAGAGAAAGAGAGAGGCTCCTCCTCTCCCTTTTAAAGTCCACCCCAGCAGTCCTTGTGCGGGGAAATGCACCCTGGGTGCCTCAAAGCATGCTGGGAACTGAAGTCTGTGGGTGAAAACGATACCCCGCTACATGTAAAAGCGCTGCCTGGTTTTATTTTGACCTTTAATTTTGACCTTTTTATCTACTAACATTGTTCCTCTGCTGACTCTGTAGTTATCACCAGGGAAGGAGGGGTATGATTGGACACTGCAACACTGGATGACCTAGGTAGCCATCTTAATGCCGCGTACACACGATCATTTTTCCCGTGGGGAAAAATTAAATTTTTTCCTTTGGACGAGAAAAACAATCGTCTGTGGGCTTTTTGCCGCTTTTTCCCGACGGGAAAAACGGCATTAATCACGACGAGAAAAATTAGAACATGCTCTAATTTTTCTCGTTGTGATTCCTGTCATTTTTTTCCGCTGCAGTTTTCCCATAGGGAAACACTGCCGCGGAGCCTACACATGGTCGTTTTTCTCGCCAAGAGAAAAAATGATGGGAAAAACGGCCGTGTGTGGGGGAACAAGCCGTTCCCTCGTTTTTCCTGTCGTGATTCACGGCGGTGTTTTCACCGCCGTGAATCACGATCGTGTGTACACGGCATTAGTGTGGGCATTGCTAATAAACAGCAGTAACTCGCTGTAGTTTGATGATTTATTTATTGTCATTGTAAAAGCAAATTCACAATGAAATTACATTTCTACTCCACACATTATTCATACATCACAATTATCAACCATGCATTTACCACACAGGATTTTTATATAAAATGTCCCCATATTATAAAAGTATAAAAAGTGTCCTCATATTAAAAACGAAACAAGACAATAAAATAAGACTTTGAGACCTCCTTTCATTTAATTCCTGCATTGATAGCCTTAACAGCCCTGGGAAAGAAGCTCTCTTTAAATCTTTTTGTCCTTGTTTTAATCACCCTAAAATGTCTCCCAGATGGCAATAATTCAAATAAATGACAACCAGGATGAGTCGGGTCTCTCACTATTTTTCCTGATCTACAAAGGCAAAGAGTCTCATTTCATCTAGAGAAACAAGTTCACACTCTACACTTTACTTTCTGCGCTGTTCGAACCACTCTCTTTAGAGCATTTTTATCTGCCTGCGTACAACTAGGGTACCACACTAGAATACAATACGTTAGTATACTCTCAATGGCAGAGCAATAGAAGGTCTCTAGTACCTTCCTTCCCAAGCCATTCTTCCTAAGAGGTCGCAAAAAATATAAACGCTGTTGCGATTTCATAATAATGGCTTTAACGTTGATTGTCCACGATAAGTTTTCAGAAATGCATGTTCCCAAAAACTTAATGGTAGAGACCCGCTCCACGCACACGCCTTTAATAAAAAGCGGTGCTGGTTCGGGCCTGTTCCTTCTGAAATTTACAATCAGTTCCTTTGTTTTCCCTGTGTTTAGGATCAGGTTATTTGCTGTACACCATTCCACTATCCTATCAACCTCTCTCCTATATTGCTCCTCATCGTCTCCAGTGATACAACCGATTACGGTAGTGTCATCTGCAAACTTAACTATACTATTGGTCTCATAATAGGGGGTGCAGTCATATGTGTACAGTGCATAGAGAAAGGGACTTAAAACACAACCCTGTGGTGCTCCAGTACTTATTTCTCGCTTGGAAGAAACAAACTTATCCAATTTGACCACCTGTGAGAGATGGACCAAAAAATCCCTTATCCAAAAACAAATGTAGCGGGTGTTAAATTTAGTGGGGTGTATCTGGGCTATAGATGGCCCAGATACATTAATTTCAGGGATTTATGGACCTTTTTGGAGTGTGGGAGGTATGAATGGAGTCATGTTCCCTGCGGTCCCTGGGTGGCGCTGTCACCTGGGACCGGGGTTGAACTACCATTCCAGAGCCGTGCCCTTTTTGTCCTCTAGTGGCAGTGGTACGGTGGGGCGGGGAACCCGCTGTGCCTGCTGGGAGGGGATATAAAAGGAGGCGGACATCTTGCGCACGAGGGCCATTCCCCAGGCACCTTCAGCCTGGGGGGTGCTGCGGTTCGTCTGTGCCCAGGTGCCCTTGGCCTGGGTGCGTGGAGTCGAGTTCCATCCCAGGCACCTTCAGCCTGGGGTGAGGTACTATACCAGGAGGCCTGGGCCCAGTACCTTCGACTGGGTCCCGCGAGGGCGAAGCATTCCTAAGGTGCCCCCGGTATTAGGTGCCTGAATCCTGGGCGTAAGGGACCGGAGACGTGACCTCCCCGTTGAGCCATCGCAGCATTTGCTGGTGCCGGGGGAGGCCTCTGGTGACCGTCCGGATGGATGTCTTCCTCTGACAGGGGTCGTTTGTTCTAAAGGAGGTACTTCATGTACTTATGGTCTGTGGCAGGCCTCATCCAAGGCCTGTGGCAGGGTCCTCAACGTTCACCCAGGTCAGTGGCAGTGACTAAATTCACAGTCGGTGGCAGCGACTGTGCGCCAAGCCTGTTTGCACTAAACGGAACAGGAGGAACTTTAATTTATCAGTTGTGCCTGGACCTACTCTTCCCTGTTCTGTTCTTTTAAAAGTCAACCAGTTTCAAGTCAATAAAACAGTGTTGGACTTTTCTTGGTGTGGAACTCGTGTTACTGGAAGCTAAGTGTCCCTGTCAGTGTCAGTGACAATCATCCTCCATAGGAGAAGCTGAGGCTCCAGCCTAAAACGCAGACCCGAGTGTAATGGTTTAGCTCATATCTCTGCATCCTACATCAGAGGGCCGAGCTGGTGGTGTGCATCTTTCCCCCTTCTCCCAGATACCCCTAGACGAATAGAACAAGCCGTGAAGAGAGGGGAGAAGCTGGGGGAGGACCGCTACACAAATAAAGGGCGGCAGAACCAATTTTTGCATTTTTTCAAACAACCGATCTGGAATGATGGTATTAAAGGCAGAGCTGTAATCTATAAACAACATCCTTATGTAGTTTCCTGAATGCTCCAGATGTCCAAGTGCCCCATGCAGCGCTAAAGCTATCGCATCCTCTGTGCTTCTATTTGCCCTATACGCAAACTGATAAGGATCTAAACTACCCGGTAGTCTAGTTTTGATATATTTCAAGACCAACCTCTCAAAGTACTTCATTAGTACTGAGGTCAGTGCTATTGGTCTAAAATTGTCTAAACTTCCCACAGTTGACTTCTTTGGAATTGGAATAATATTGGCTGATTTTAAACATGCCAGAACAACAGCAGGTGATAGTGATTAGAAGCACTAGAATTCCCTTTCATTTTTTTTAGTTCCTCTATGTTGTGTCAAGTACTGTATACCCCTCCAGCTCTCCCTCACATTGTTTCCATTAAAATAGTCCTCAATTTTATTTTTATAGGCTAATTTGGCTTCTTTGCCAAATGGTACCCATTTGCAAGTGGCTAGGGTAGGGAGAGGAACCATGTTTGTTAGGAACACTGAATTAGCCCTAGGGAAATGTTCCTGTGCAAGGAATTTGTTTTTACCTCAGATAATGGGTTTTTTAAGGCAATAGATGTTCCTGTGCAAGGATGGACAAAATAGGGACATTGCTGTCTGCTATCCTCTGGTCTCCAGTACTGTGTCATAGGCCATGCACCACTTTTCTAAGTGCTGCTTGCACTGCCACTCTGCCTATCAGCTACCGCCTATGCAGATGCTGCTCCAGTAATCTAAGCTGAGCCGAAGTGACAACCTTTATGCTGGAAACCTGCCAATGTGCCCATAACATTTCTTAGAGCGCTACTACTAGCCTTTCTGCACCTGTGTTGTCAGTAGGGATGAGCTTCGAGTTCGAGTCGAACCCATGTTCGACTCGAACATCGCCTGTTCGGTTGTTCACCGAATTGCGAACATTATGGGCCGTTCGCGCCAAATTTGAGTAGCGCGTCATGGCCCATAATTCACTGCGGCATCGCAGTGCATTGCTGGCTGATGATTGGCCAAGCATGCACTATGACCCGCATGCTTGGCCAATCGCAGCGCCGTCTGTACAGAGAGCTGTAATTGGCCAAAGCCAGGGTGGCTTTGGCCAATTATGGCTATGGGGGTTTAGTACACGCCCCACACTATATAAGGCCGCCTGCGTGGCGGCCTTGTGTAGTGTGTTGCGGCGGCGGTTGTTAAAGAAAGACAGAGAGAGAGGGATAGATAGTGTCATCTCATTTGAGTTAAATAGAGCAGGCAGGCGAGTAAGATAGCTGCAGTTACAGTGTGTAGAGGATATATATGCATCCTAGGTGTTGTGTGTGTGTGTGTGTGTGTGTGTGTGTGTATATATATATATATATATATATATATACACTGTATTCAGTTTAGCTAGATCCGTTCCTGTTATTCTCTTCATAATATAATGACAGGCAGGCAGGTGATTGTGCTAGCTGCAGTATTTTCAATTAGTGTACTGTGTCCTTTGCACAGTGTGCACTTAAAGCTACCTGAATACAATTGCTGGTGTTCTCATACAAATACAGGCAGGGAGCTGCAGTATTTTCATTTAGTGTACTGTGTCCTTTGCACAGTGTGCACTAAAGCTACCTGAATACAATTGCTGGTGTTCTCATACAAATACAGGCAGGCAGCTGCAGTATTTACAGTTATTGTACTGTGTCCCTTGCACAGTGTGCACCTAAAGCTACCTGCAGACAATTGCTGGTGTTCTGATCATATTAATACCACAGGCAGGCAGCTGCAGTATTTCCAGTTAGTGTACTGTGTCCTTTGCACAGTGTGCACCTAAAGCGACCTGAAGACAATTGCTGGTGTTCTGATTATATTAATACCACAGGCAGGCAGCTTCAGTATTTACAGTTAGTGTACTGTGTCCTTTGGCAAAGCAGCTGCCAACGCGGCCTCTTCCCTCGGCTCAATGGCATCAGTCACTCCTTCCCTAGCCCCACCATGTTCTCCTGAGGAGTCCCCCGAACTGTTTGACCACAGTGTTAGGTACATGCTCCAGGATGATGCCCAGCGTTTTGAAGGCTCCGATGATGGTACCCAGCTAGAGGAAGGCAGTAACATGAGCCCAGAGAGAGAGGGTGCCCAAGAAGGACAGAAATCTGGCAGTCATGTTCCCCCAGCTGCAGCATACTGCCAGGTTTGCTACAGTGATGAGGAGGGAGGGGATCATGAGGTCACGGACTCTACGTGGGTTCCTGATAGGAGGGAGGAGGAGGAGGCACATCTCCAACGAGGCAGGATGCCCTCCAGGGGCCAGCTTAAGGGCAGCACACCGACTGCATCACACCGCAGAGCTCCGCATGTGCAGGGCGCTGCTGTCTCTGCGCGTTATTCCAAAAGTTGTTTGGTGTGGGCCTTTTTTGAGACGAGTGCATCAGATCGCACCACTGCTATTTGCAACATATGTCTCAAGCATATCTCGCGTGGCCTAAACATCACCCGTTTGGGCACCACATGTTTGACCATACATATGTCGACCTGCCATTCAGTTCGTTGGAGAGCATACCTAAAAGACCCACACCAAAGAACAAAGCGGACCTCTCCTTGCTCCTCATCAGCTAGGATCTCCAACCCCACTATACCTTCAGTCCTCTCTGAAACCTGCACTGAGAGGAATGAATGTGTAGAATTTGGTGTGTCACAGCCAAGTACTTGCGGACAATCTGCTATCGGTACACCAACGTCAGATAATACCAGGCAAATTTCCCTGCCCCAACTGCTGCACCGCCGAAAGAAGTTTGCTCCCAGCCATCCACATGCCCAGCGGTTGAATGCTAGTTTGGCTAAGTTGCTAGCACCTCAACTGCTGCCTTTTCAGTTGGTAGACTCTGCCCCCTTCCGTGAGTTTGTGGAATGTGCGGTTCCTCAGTGGCAGGTTCCCAAACGCCACTTTTTCTCACGGAAGGCAATTCCAGCTCTCTAAAGGCATGTGGAAGGCAATGTCTTGGCCTTGCTGGACAGGGCGGTCAGCGGTAAGGTGCCTATTACCGCTGACTCATGGTCCAGCAGGCATGGACAGGGACGTTACCTATCTTTCACGGCGCATTGGGTGACTCTGCTGGCAGCTGGGAAGGATGCAGGACAAGGTGCAGTAGTGTTGGAGGTTGTTCCGCCACCACACCTCCAAAATGCTACTACTGGTGATTCTGACACATCTCTTTCCTTCACCCCCTCCTCTTCTTCTTCCTCCATGGCCTCTTCCTGTGCTTTGTCCTCGGAAACAGCGGTGCTCCATAGGCGTTCAAGGGGCTACGCAAGAACGCAGGCATAAAGATGCTATCGGTACACCGACGTCAGATTATACCAGGCAAATTTCTCTGCCCCAGCTGCTGCACCGCGGAAAGAAGTTCGCTCCCAGCCATCCACATGCCCAGCGGTTGAATGCTAGCTTGGCTAAGTTGCTAGCACTTCAACTGCTGCCTTTTCAGTTGGTAGACTCTGCCCCCTTCCGTGAGTTTGTGGAAAGTGCGGTTCCTCAGTGGCAGGTTCCCAAACGCCACTTTTTCTCACGGAAGGCAATTCCAGCTCTCTAAAGGCATATGGAAGGCAATGTCTTGGCCTTGCTGGACAGGGCGTTCAGCGGTAAGGTGCATATTACCGCTAACTCATGGTCCATTAGGCATGGACAGGGACGTTACCTATCTTTCACGGCGCATTGGGTGACTCTGCTGGCAGCTGGGAAGGATGCAGGACAAGGTGCAGTAGTGTTGGAGGTTGTCCTGCCACCACACCTCCAAAATGCTACTACTGGTGATTCTGACACATCTCTCTCCTCCACCCCCTCCTCTTCTTCTTCCTCCATGGCCTCTTCCTGTGCTTTGTCCTCGGAAACAGCGGTGCTCCATAGGCATTCAAGGGGCTACGCAAGAACGCAGGCATAAAGATGCCATGTGGTGCTTGAGCTGGTGTGCTTGGGGAACAGGAGCCACACTGGGGCAGAGATTCTGTCAGTTCTGCAGGGGCAGGCTCAGAGGTGGTTGACGCCATGCTAGCTTAAGCCAGGAATGGTGGTTTGCGACAGTGGCACCAACCTCCTCTCCACCCTCCGACAGGGACAACTGACCCATGTGCCATGTTTGGCTCACTTCCTTAACTTGGTGGTGCAGCAGTTCTTGGGCAGGTACCTGGGCTTACAGGAGGTCCTGAGGCAGGCCAGGAAACTCTGTGTGCATTTCCGCCGGTCATATAATGCCAATGCTTGGCTGGCTGACCTCCAAAAGGAATACAACCAGCCCAAAAACCGCCTCATTTGTGACATGCCCACCAGGTGGAACTCAACGTTGGCCATGCTGCAGTGGCTGCACACGCAGCAGAGGGCCATCAATGAGTATCTGTGTAAATATGGCACCAGGACAGGGTCAGGGGAGCTTGTTTTTTTTTGCCACCCCAGTGGGTCATGATTAGGGATGCATGCACTGTTCTGTCACCATTTGAGGAGGCCACGAGGATAGTTAGCAGTGACAGTGCATGCATCAGTGACACTGTCCCTCTTGTCCACCTGTTGGAGCACATGCTGCGTGGAATAATGGACAGGGCACTTGAGGCAGAACAGAGGGAGGAAGAGGAGGACTTCTTTACCTCTCAAGGCCCCCTTTATCCAGACAGTGTTCCTGCTGGCCCGCCTATCACACAGGAAGAGGAGGAGGAGGAGGAGGAGGATTGTGTCAGCGTGGATGTGGAGCCTAGCACTCAGCATCAGCAGCAGTCTTGGATAGAAAGAAATCCTGGATTGCCGCACTCCATAAAACGACATCTTTATTGGGTAGGTAATATCCAAAAAGAACCAAAACGATACAGTCAAAATAAAGTGAACAACAGGAAAAAATTAGCTGACATGTTTCACATTGTGTGATGCTTACTCATAGCTAGTGAACAAATGACCTCATGAGCTAATTTTTTCCTGTTGTTCACTTTATTTTGACTGTATTGTTTTGGTTGTTTTTGGATTTTACCTACCCAATAAGATGTTGTTTTATGGAGTGCGGCAGTCCAGGATTTCTTTCTATCCAATGCACCTGTACATAGCCAGCACCTTGAGGTTTAGTGGGACGGAAGCCAAGCCAAGGGATTTGTAGTTTTTAGACCGGTATCATCTCTCACATCAGCAGCAGTCTTCAAGGGATCAATTACAGTCCCAAGAAACCCATGGACTTGTACGTGGCTGGGAGGAGGTGGCTGCGGATCATGTCGTCCTGAGTGACCCAGAGGACTCCGGACCGAATGCCTCAGCAAACGTACGCTGCATGGCCTCCCTGATCCTGCAAAGCCTGCAGAAGGATCCTCGTATTCGTGTGATCAAGGAGAGGGATTTTACTGGCTAGCAACCCTCCTTGATCCACGTTACAAGGGTAAGGTTGTGGACCTTATCTTGCCATCGCAGAGGGAGCAGAGGATGAAACATCTTCGGGATGTGCAACGCGTTCCCAGAGACTGGGAGGTTACAAAATCCTGGTCCTGGACAACGTGTTGCTGAGGCTACGGTCAGTCAAAGAAGGAGCGGTGGGGAAAATCCTCTGGGTTACTGGGTCTTGAGGATGGATCACTGGCCAGAGCTTGCACAGTATGCAATTGAGCTACTGGCCTGTCCTGCATCCAGCGTTGTTTCAGAACGCACATTCAGTGCTGCTGGAGGCTTTGTAACTGATCACAGGGTGCACCTGTCCCCCGAATCGGTCGATCGGCTGACCTTCATAAAAATTAATCAGTCTTGGGTCACCAGCTACCAAGCACCGGATGCTGATGTAACCGAATATTTTTTTTTGAATGGGAGATCCCTTCAAGACTGCCTATGCTGATGCTGAGTGACTATCCTGTTATGCTGAGTGACTATCCTCTTCCTCCTCAATGTTCATGCTGATAGCTTGTAAGAATATTTTTGGTTCTGGGCACCGCCTCCAGTGGCTAAGGCCCAATTTTTCAGCCCCTGTTTAACAGGGGCGTGTAATTACAATTTTTGATGCAATACTTTGCTGCAGGGCTCATTCCTTCACTCCAACTAGAGTATCTGTGAGGGGTTGCAGTGTTGTGGCACCAGCACCAGTGCCTAAGGCCCAATTTTTCTGCCCCTGTTCAACAGGGACATGTAATTACAATTCTTGATCTAATATTTCACAGCAGGGCCCATTCCTGCGCCCACCAAGAGTAACTGTGAGGGCTTACAGTGTTGTGGCAACACCACCACCACCACCAAAGGCCCAATTTTTCTGCCCCTGTTCAACAGGTGCATGTAATTACAATTCTTGATATAATATTTCACAGCAGGGCCATGTTCCAGCGCGCACCAAGTGTAACTGTGAGGACTTGCAGTGTTGTGGCACCAGCACCATCACCACCAAAGGCCCAATTTTTCTACCACTGTTCAACAATGGCATGTAATTACAATTCTTGATATAATAGTTCACAGCAGGGCGTTCCAGTGCCCACCAACAGTAACTCAGAGAGCTTACAGTGTTGTGGCAACACCAACACCTAAGGCCCAAATTTCTGCAGAGTATATAGGGCAGGCTGCTACTTTCAAACATCCAACTTACAAACGACTCCTACTTGCAAACGGAAGGAGACAACAGGAAGTGAGAGGAAATCTACCCCTAGGAAGGGAAATTCTCTCCTGTAAGAGTTAATATGGGAAAAACGTGTCTCTTTTATACTGATGCTTTATCACCAATCCTTGTTTCACTAAAAGCCCCAAATTTTCAAAAAACATTTGTCATTGGGACAGAAAGTGAGGTGAAATCTTCTTAAGAGGTGCACAGACAGCAAAACAAATGTTACAGGGGTGATAATCCTTCCCTATGTTTTCCAAAAAGCTTAACAATAGATTTTTTGGCTGGAGCTACACTTTAAAAATGTACCAGTTCAAAATTACAAACAGATTCTACTTAACAACAAACCTACAGTCCCTGTCTTGTTTTCACCGCCTGTATACTGCTGTTCAGAGTATATAGGGCCTGGGGGCCCCACGCCTTTCCTTTTTTTTTATTTGGGTGCAGGGTTCCCTATAATACCCATACAAGACCCAAAGGGGCTGTAATGGGCTGGGGGGGGGGGTGGGTATCCATGCCATTTTTCTCAATGATTTTCATCCATATTGTCGGGACCAGACATTACATTAAAGCCTCAAGCAGTTTTAAATGACTTTTTGTCCTTTAGAAATGTAATTTTGTGCAGGGACAGTTCTAAACACGGTAAACACGTGCCACTTCACAGGCATACTTTAGACACCCCCAGGTACACTATTTAAAGGAATATTTCACTTTTTTTTTTCACTTTAAGCAACATTAAAATCACTGCTCCCAAGAAAACCGACGTTTTTAAAACTTTTTTTGCATTGATACATGTCCCCTGGGGCAGGACCCGGGTCCCTAAACCCTTTTTAGGACAATAACTTGCATATTAGCCTTTAAAATTAGCACTTTTGATTCCGAACGTTCGAGTCCCATAGACTTTAACCACTTGTCCCCCGCCCACCGTCAATTGACGGCGGGCGGAGGACACTCTCGTTCTGACAGGACGTCATATGACGTCCTGCCTTTAAAACGAGCTAGGAGGCGCGCGTCGCGTTCCCAAGGACCCGTTGCGCGTGCCCGGCGGCCGCGATTGCCGCCGGGCACCCCCGATTGCCCGGGAACCGAGCAGGAAAGTGGATCTGTGTGTGTAAACACACAGATCCACGTCCTGTGAGGGAGAGGGGACCGATGGTGTGTCCCTTGTACATAGGGACAACCATCGGTCACCTCCCCCAGTCAGTCACCCCCCCCCAGTTAGAACACATTGAGGGAACATATTTAACCCCTTCCCGCCCCCTAATGGTTAACCCCTTCCCTGCCAGTCACATTTATACAGTAATCAATGCATTTTTATAGCACGGATCGCTGTATAAATGTGAATGGTCCCAAAAATGTGTCAAAAGTGTCCGATGTGTCCGCCGCAATATCACAGTCACAATAAAAATCGCAGATCGCCAACCTTAACTAATAGAAAAATAAAATAAAAAGAAATGCTATAAATCTATCCCCTATTTTGTAGACGCTATAACTTTTGCGCAAACCAATCAATACGCGCTTATTGCGATTTTTTTTTTTTTTACCAAAAATATGTAGAAGAATACGTATCGGCCTAAACTGAGGAAAATTTTAATTGAAAAAAAAAATGGGTATTTATTATAGCAAAAAGTAAAAAAATAGTGTTTTTTTTCCAAACTGGACGCTCTTCTTTTGTTTATAGCGCAAAAAATAAAAACCGCAGAGGTGATCAAATACCACCAAAAGAAAGCTCTATTTGTGGGAAAAAAAGGGCGCAAATTTCGCTTGGGAGCCACATCGCACGACCGCGCAATTGTCATTCAAAATGTGACAGCGCTGAAAGCTGAAAAATGGCTTGGGCAGGAAAGGGGTTTTCGTGCATGGTAGGGAGGTGGTTAACGGGGTTCTAAAGTTCGCGCAAACATTCGGTCCATTCGCAGGCTCTGGTGCGAACCAAACCGGGGGGTGTTCGGCTCATCCCTAGTTGTCAGTACCTTACTGTTTGCAACTATATAGTCAAGAGTTTTGTGCAATTGCTGCAGCCACATTACTAGTGATGGTGATTGCCGATTGCTGTCACACTTGTTATCTGTATACCTGCAACTCAACAAAATAAGAATTGTGCAACCTTTCCTTGGGCTCTGAGTGGCATTTTTCCAACTTGAGTACCAACCACCTGGCCCCGCTCACAGTCAGGCTTTCTATTTCTTTATTTTTAACTGACCAGGGACCTCCATACTCTGTGAGTGCCTAAGCAGTGCAACTGCTGGGTTGCATCTGTGCAGTTGAAAGCTGGAAAAAAATAAAAACCGTCCCCCTAGGCCCAAAGGAACACGTTTCTATGCATACAAAAAAAGAGTCATAGTGTGGATACTCTTTTGATCAGGGAGGGTGAGGGACCAACTTTGTACTTATCAAATCACACTGGGGTAGCTGAGCCAAGGTACTGTTCAAAGTATATTAAAGTGGAATTTCAGTAACAAATAAATGTACGAATTCTGTCAAAAATTTTACCTCTGGGGTCTTACTCTGGGCAGCTGTATGAGAGTATACACTCATAACAACAAAGCATTAATTTAAATCACCTTAAAATATCTATCTTGATTGATTCAACTTTGGCCTCCCAAAGTTAGGTCTGTGTGTTACTTACTTTTGACCCCCAACACAGGCCTGGACTGGCCATAGGGTACACTGGGCTTTTTAATCTTTGTACAATAAATATTTTGAATTTTTATTATACTCAAGTGCATAAAGTCCTAAAATTTAGGTTCCAGGGTTTTTGTGCATATGTTCAGGGAGGGACAGTAGGCTGGTAGCCTAGGCAACTTGTCGGAAGAGGAATAAAGATATATCAGGCTACGCACATCACGTAGGATATGCAACAAGCTTAGGATACACTATGGGTATAGCCAGATACTGTCTTTATGCTTCATCTCCGGTGCTGTGCTGGTCTCTGCCACCCCCCAATAAGCCTGCAGGGGTCTTGGTCCTCCTCTTACAGTAAGGTTTTGGTGTAAAAATTCAAATTTACTCTTCATTCTAAAATGCTCAGTCTGGGCCTGCCTGCCCCCCCCCCCCCCCCACACACACACACACTTTGTACTTTACTTACTTTTGCCCCCCGCACCCTGTGACCTGGTTACTCCTGACCCCTGCACTCTTTGCATTACACGCTCCTGACCCCTTCACTCTGTGATTTATGTACTCCTGACCCTTGTTTACTGTTTGTTTCTTACTTCGGATCCCTACATTTTCTGTGTTACACACTTCTCACCCCTACACTCTTTGCATTGCTTACTCCTGAGCCCTGCACTCTGTGTGTTACTTACTTCTGACCCCTGCACTCTTACCTTTCACTGACCCCTGCCCTACTTTGTGCATCACTTATTTAACTATACTCCTTTAAGCCCCTGTCACTTTTACCACAATTTAATCACACCTAAAATTCACCATAACTTGTATTACCTTGAATGTCTGCCTCTTGGACCAGGACCAATTGTTTGAGGGTGGGAAAAAATGGGGGTGTGGTTTTGTGGGTTGGGCTACAAATGGAGGCATGGTTATGCTGGTGTAATTAAAATTGGGTCGTGGTCACAAGGGTGTGGGTGTGTATTTCATTCTAAAAATTTGGTAACCTTCATTACGTTACCTTCAGAAAACTTTAGTATGTACATTTCAGGGATGTCTGGTTTTCATTTGAATTTAAATCAAACAGGGGTAACACTTTGGCCCATGTCGTGCAAGTGATTTTGTAACAACTCTACATCTAGCTACACATCAACAAAGGAAATAAGCAGAGATTTGCTACAGATCTCTGCTACAAAGTTGCCAGTGTGGCATGGCCCTCACATATACTGATATCTTTCACAGAGATCACAATACTACTGTACCCCTGAGAATGCTTTCATTTGATTTTTTCTGCACAAGGATGGCACCATTTTTGTTTAGAATAATTCTTTGATATTTCTGTTAATTACATTTTTATATAAAAATAAATTTTGTGGGGAAAACATTTAAATACATAAAATCTCTAATAAAACTATAATTCAAATAAATAAATATATGAAGTCTATAGTAAAACTGGATTTTTCTAGTTTCTTGTCCATTAGCCATCAAAGTTTTCATTGTGAATGTAAGAAAATAAGTGAAAAGCAATATGAAAACAGCAGATGTTACTTTCCATGTGGTAGTATTCTTAGCAAATGTGCACAACAACGCAATCGCTCCACAATATGGAACAAAAGTTCACACCAAAAAAAAAACACTGGAATTAAATTTGGAAAGGCATAGTCTAAAGTACGCATAGTGATCAAATATTATTTGTATCATTCTTTTGCCACCTAGTGGCTATTTTACTGTATTTGTAGTATATTTTTGTAGAAGTGACTGCAAAGATGTTTTTCTACACATATGAATATTAATGTTAATAGATACAATTTAGAATAATTTTATAAGAAAACCTGTATTTATAGGGATTGCTTTTACAGCTGTACCATCAATCAGCCATATAATTTACCCCCAAAAATTATAAAGACATTGCATACCTCTCAACTTTCTGAGATGGGAATAAAAGGCACCTATTAGCAAATGTATGTAGGCATAGGACACACACCCTGCCATGCCCGCCCCCCCTCCCCCCATAAAGGAGAATTGTACAAAAAATTATTTGTTATGCCCACAAGTGTTTTTTTCTTTTTTTTACCACTACTATTACTTTATACAGTACTGGCAATTGGAATTTACAAATGCAGCAATTAGAAATTGGATAAAAGGATTAGCACTGTAATACCCTTTTTGATAGATAAGTAGTGCATTTTATATACAGCTATATAGACCAGACCAAAATGAGGGACAAATGAGGAGGAAAAAGGGACAGAGGAACTTTTGTTACAAATAAAATCAGGGACAGTTGGGAGCTATGACATTGCACAGCTACATTACAGTACATCACATTTTTAGAATGGTTTCACGCCTTGTTTTTATGATAGTGACAAAATCGTAAACAGATGTAAGTCCATTGTGAAAAAAACCAAGGAGAATTTGTATTCCTATGTAGTGGGCATTTAAATTTGGGTGGGGAGCATCTGGGTTATTCAACCCGGATGCACTAATTGTTAGGGAGTCTGAGAACCTCTTTTGTGGTTCTTGGAGGACTCTGGTGATGTGAAGTTCCCTGCGGCCTACAGGTGGCGTTGTTGCCCTGGGCCGGAGGTGAACTCACATCGCAAGACTGTGCCTTTTTGTCCTCCCCTGGAGCTGGTACAGCGGGGCGGAGAACCCGCTGTGACGCAAAGGGAGAGGGGATAAAAGGGGCGGAGGCCCTTACCACATGGTTGTTGTGGTCCGAGGGTTCGGAGTTCGGAGTTGGAGGACGCGGCCGCACCCAGGCACCTTCAGCCTGGGTGCTGGCGTTCCAGGCCCAGGTGCCCTTGACCTGGCCGGAGCGAGAGATGGAGTCCATCCCAGGCACCTTAAGCCTGGGGTGAGGTACTATGGCCGAGGCCTGGGGCCCAGTAACTTCGACTGGGTTCCGCGAGGGTGGAGGAGTCCGAGGGGCCCTAAGGTGTTGGGACCCGTATCTGAGGTGAGGAGGCCGGGGAGTGTAACCCTTCCGAATAGCCCGGTACAGCATTAATCCGGTGACGGCGGGGCCTCTGGTAACTCTCTTGGAGGGATGTCTTCCCCCTGACAGGGGCTGCAGCGTAGCGAAGGTAACTCCAGTTCCTCTTCATTAGAGTCGCTGGAAGAGACTCTGAAGCCAAAAAGTAAGTTTTACAGCCACTGTGCTTAGCAACCGTTGGTGAAACCTCAACGGTTTAGTTTCTTTGAGGATTGTGCCTTGACCTACTCCCCACCAATTCTGAACTGTTCTATGGGTCTCAAACTGTCTGCTCGCAAAGGACTATTTGTTTGCCGTTATGGAATAAATAAGTGTTGGACCTTTTCAGTGTGTGGTACTCCAATTACTGGGAGCAAAGGGGGCTATCAGCAGAACAGACTTGGCTCTGAGCGTATACACAGCTCAAAGGTAATCTGGTGCTGGCCTTCACCTCTACATGCTGTAATCTAGAGGACATGGGCCGTGGCGTACCTCTCTCTCCCCTTCAAGGTACCCCTAGACCGAAGCCAGAGTAACCGCTAAAGAAGAAGAGAGAGGGTGAGGCCGCTACACCTAAATAAAATAAAACTTCCTTTTGTAAAAAATGTTTTTATTTTTTTTTCTACTTTATATAACATTCAAGTGACAACTTTTTAATTACTCTCTCAGAGCTTCAAGAGTTCAGTTCCTCTAGAACAATATGTGCTATGAATATGAACAACCCATAAATTTGCCAGGAGTCTGGGCCTGGTGGTGGTATGAGTTGGAGAAGCATTAACCTCTTAACCTCAGTGCCTGCCGGCCTGTTAAGAGGTTTCTAAAGCCAGCAGGCAGGGTTTCTGATGATGTGACGCCATGGTTGGCTGTCACAGCGGTCACATGATCGGAAAGCTCCCGATTGCAAGTAGAGGTCGGGAACTTTCTGTTAGCCGCCGATAACTGTGCCGGTATTCGAGAAGGGCGCGCACTTTCGGCAAATATGCGGTTGCCCGGCATGAAGCCCGTCCCAACGAAAGGCTGCATATACAGTATCTCACAAAAGTGAGTTCACCCCTCATATTTTTGTAAATATTTTATTATATCTTTTCATGAGACAACACTGAAGAAATGACACCAAAATGTAAAGTAGTGAGTGTACAACTTTTATAACAGTGTAAATTTGCTGTCCCCTCAAAATAACTCAACACACAGCCATTAATGTCTAAACCGCTGGCAACAAAAGTGAGTACATCCCTAAGTGAAAATGTCCAAATTGGGCCCAAAGTGTCAATATTTTGTGTGGCCACCAATATTTTCCAGCACTGTCTTAACCCCTTTGGGCATGGAGTTCACCAGAGCTTCACAGGTTGCCACTGGAGTCCTCATCTGCTCCTCCATGACGACATCACAGAGCTGGTGGATGTTAGAGACCTTGCGCTCTTCCACCTTCCATTTGAGGATGTCCCACAGATGATCAATAGGGTTTAGGTCTGGTGACATGCTTGGCCAGCCCATCACCTTTACCCTCAGCTTCTTTAGCAAGGCAGTGATCGTCTTGGAGGTGTGTTTGGGGTCCTTATCATGTTGGAATACTGCCCTGTGGCCCAGTCTCCAAAGTGAGGGGATCATGCTCTGCTTCAGTATGTCACAGTACATGTTTGCATTCATGGTTCCCTCAATGGACTGTAGCTCCTCAGTGCCGGCAGCAATCATGCAGCCCCAGACCATGACACTCCCACCACCATGCTTGACTGTAGACAAGACACACTTGTCTTTGTACTCCTCATCTGGTTGCTGCCACACACGCTTGACACCATCTGAACCAAATAAGTTTATCTTAGTCTCATCAGACCACAGGAAATGGTTCCAGTAATCCATGTCCTTAGTTTGCTTGTCTTCAGCAAACTGTTTGCGGCCTTTCTTGTGCATCATCTTTAGAAGAGGCTTCCTTCTGGAACAACACAATGCAGACCAATTTGATGCAGTGTGTGGCGTATGGTCTGAGCACTGACAGGCTGACCCCACACCCCTTCAACCTCTGCAGCAATGCTGGCAACACTCATACATCTATTTCCCAAAGACAACCTCTCTCACCCTTCTGCTTTTCCTAACTTGTGGAGATATTTCCCCAAATCCTGGACCGCCATCAACTACCTTCGGCCAACATACCCAGCACCCTCCATCCTCTGATAGCAGCCGCAATCCAGACAATCTCATTTCTATTCCTCTTCAGCCTAGAACCAGCCTCCCTTTCTCCTGTGCCCTTTGGAATGCCCGCTCTGTTTGTAACAAACTCACCACTGTTCATGACCTATTTATCACAAACTCCCTGAACCTACTTGCAATTACTGAGACCTGGATTTAAGAATCTGACCTCCCTTCTCATGCTGCTTTCTCCTATGGTGGCCTCCTGTGGACTCACTCTCCCAGGCTTAGTGGACGGAAAGGAGGTGGTGTTGGAATCCTCCTATCCCCTCAAAGCACTTTTCAGGTTCTTCATCCACCCCCCTCTCTGTCCCTCTCCTCATTTGAAGCTCACTGTATTCGTTTATTTTCTCCAGTTTCATTGAGAATTGCTGTGATCTATCGGCCTCCTGGACCAGTATCAAGCTTCCTTGATGACTTCTCTGCCTGGCTACCCTACTTTCTCTCTTCTGAAATTCCAACAATCATTCTTGGTGACTTCAACATCCCTGTTAATCGTAACACTCCCACTACTTCTAAACTGCTAAGCCTAACCTCCTCTTTTGACCTAAAACAATGGACACACGCTTCTACTCACTCTGTTGGCAACTGCCTTGACCTCATATTCTCCTACCTATGCACTCCGCACAAACTCTCCAATATTCCTTTTCCTCTTTCTGATCACCACCTTATTAGTTTCACTCTCTCCCTGTCTGCCTCCTTCTTGCCTTCCAACTACAAAACTATTACCCGTAGAAGACTTCGCCATCTTAACCCTTCTCTTCTTTTTTATGCTACAGATTGTCTCTACGACAAAATCTCATCCTTGTCCTGCACCAACTTGGCCACTTCTGTCTACAACAGTTCACTGTCATCCACCCTGGATACCTTTGCCCCCCTCACTACACACAGAATCAGGCCCCGGCCGCTACAACCCTGGCAGACAGACAAGACCAGAAGCCTTAAAAAAACATAGCTGCGCTCTTGTGCGTCTGTGGCGTAAGACTAAGTCACAGCAAGATTTCAGCCAATATAAATCTGCCCTCCAAAAATACCATTCCTGCCTCCACACTGCCAAACGGACCTACTTTATCACTCTCATTAACACCCTCTCACGCAGTCCCCGTAAACTCGTTTCTACCTTTACCACTCTACTTCGTCCTCCATTACCTCCACCCACTAACTTACTCACTGCACAGGAGATTGCTAATCACTTCAAAAATAAGATTGAGACAATTCGTCTTAAGATTTCCGCTCTACAGATATCTCCCTCACTCTTCACTCCTTGTCCTCCTGCACTATCAATACTTCCCTCTTTTAACCCAGCTACTATAGCGAAAGTCGCTAAACTTTTTTCTAACGCCCACCTAACCTCCTGCCCCCTGGACCCTGTTCCTTCTCAAATACTACGATCACCATCTGACTCTATCCTACACTCTTTAACTCATATCTTCAACCTCTCACTCTCTACTGGCATCTTCCCCAACCTTCTAAAACATGCGCTAGTCACTCCCACACCAAAAAAGGCCTCACTAGACCCCACCAATCTTAACAACCTAAGACCCATCTCTTTACTTCCTTTTGCCTCCAAACTCCTTGAACTTTTAGTCTACAACTGACTGAGCAACCACCTCCTTGAGAATAACCTTCTTGATCCCCTTCAGTCTGGATTTCGCCCAGAGTACTACACAGAAACTACCCTCCTAAAACTCACAAACGACTTGCTAACAGCGAAAAACCAACGGTCATTATTCCATACTCTCAGGCCTCGTACACGCGACCGGTTTTCTCGTCAAGAAACGACAAGAAACAGCTGGGAGAGCTTTCTTGCAGAGAAAACCGTTCGTGTGTATGGTTTTTCGTCGAGAGAACCTGCTTTCTATTTTCTCGTCAGGATTCTTGTTTTTCTCGTCGGGATTCTCGTCGGCCTGTTTCCCGCCGAGAAAACCAGTCGTGTGTATGCTTTTCTTTTTCTTAAAAAAATTACGCATGCTCAGAATCAAGTATGAGACGGGAGCGCTCCTTCTGGTAAAACTAGCGTTCGTAATGGAGATAGCACATTCATCATGCTGTAATAGACTGAAAAGCATGAAGACTGAAAAGCGCAAATCTTCTCTCCCCAAACCCGAAAAACCATACACACAAACGGTTTTCTCGGCAAGAAAGCTCTCCCAGGAGTTTTCTTGTCGTTTCTTGATGAGAAAACCGGTCGTGTGTACGAGGCCTATCTCTCTGCCCCTCAGCTCATCCCATCAATCTCCTCACGCATCATGGATTCACTAACAGACATATCAGCCTGGATGTCAAACCACTTCCTCAAACTGAATCTATCTAAAACTGAGCTCTTAATATTTCCTCCCCCACGTGCCCCTTCCCCTGACTTCTCTATCAAGATCATTGGCACATCTATCAGTCCGTCCCCACATGCCAGGGTGCTAGGGGTAACCTTCGACTCTGAACTGTTCTTTCAGGCCCACATCCAATCCCTGTCCAAATCATGCCGCCTTTGCCTCCGCAACATTTCTAGAATACGCCCCTTTTTAACTAATGACACCACCAAGCTTCTAATTCACTCCCTGGTCATCTCTCGCCTTGACTACTGCAACTCCCTCCTTATTGGATTACCTTTACATAGACTATCCCCCCTTCAGTCCATCATGAATGCTGCTGCAAGACTCAGACACCTTACCAACCATTCAGTGTCCTCCACCCCTCTCTGCCAATCCCTCCACTGGCTCCCACTCACCCAACGAATAAAATTCAAAGTACAACAATAATTTACAAAGCCACCCACAATTCGGCCCCCAGCCCCCAGCTACATCACTAACCTAGTCACAAAATACCAACCAAGCCGCTCTCTTTGGTCTTCCCAAGACCTCCTGCTCTCTAGCTCCCTTGTCACCTCCTCCCATGCTCGCCTCCAGGATTTCTCCAGAGCTTCTCCCATCTTTCGGAACTCCCTACCCCAATCTGTCCGACTGTCCCCTAATCTATCCACTTTTAGACGATCCCTGAAAACTCTACTCTTTAAAGAAGCCTATACTGCTTCTAACTAATACTTTTACTTCCTCCATCAGTTCATCCCCCACAGCTATTACCTTTTGTATCAATTGACCCTCCCTTTTTAGATTGTAAGCTCTAATGAGCAGGGCTCTCTGATTCCTCTTGTACCAAATTGTAATGTAACTGTAATGTCTGCCTTTATTTTGTTAAGCACTGCGCAAACTGTTGGCGCTATATAAAACCTGTATAATAATAATAATAATAATAATATATGACGCTGAGCATGTGCACTCAACTTCTTTGGTCGACTATGGCGAGGCCTGTTCTGAGTTGAACCTGTCCTGTTAAACCGCTGTATGGTTTTGGCCACCATGCTGCAGCTCAGTTTCAGTGTCTTGGCAATCTTCTTATAGTGTAGGCAGTCTTTATGTAGAGCAACAATTCTTTTTTTCAGATCCTCAGAGAGTTCTTTGCCGTGAGGTGCCATGTTGAACTTCCAGTGACCAGTATGAGAGAGTGAGAGCAATAACACCAAATTTAACACACCTGCTCCCCATTCACACCTGAGACCTTGTAACACTAATGAGTCACATGACACTGGGGAGGGATAATGGCTAATTGGGCCCAATTTGTAAATTTTCACTTAGAGGTGTACTCACTTGTGTTGCCAGCGGTTTAGACATTAATGGCTGTGTGTTGAGTTATTTTGAGGATACAGCAAATTTACACTGTACAAGCTGTACACTCATTACTTTACATTGTAGCAAAGTGTCTTTTCTTCAGTGTTGTTACATGAAAAGATATAATAAAATATTTACAAAAATGTGAGGGGTGTACTCACTTTTGTGAGATACTGTATGTGTTCCTGGATATACCTAAATAATCTTACAATTGCTACCCCCCCCCCCCCCCGCCTAACACCTATACTAACTAACTGTAACAAAGATTTGTATACTTACCTATTTTCGGGCCGGTCTGGTCTGGTCACAAGATCCTGCTCCAGTGTGTCAGCTAGCGGCGTCTTCAGGGGAGAGAATGGATGGGCCATAGTAAGGCTATAGGTGACATCATTACTCCTGCATTCCAGTCATTGTCGAGTGCTTTCTCCTTTCCCCTGCAGCAGGTTCTGGCTGACACAGGTGAGTTTACAAAACCGGACCAGAGTGGCCTGAGATTAGGTAAGTATACAGACCTTTCATCCACAGGCTAGTATTGGTGTCAGGAGGGTAGAGGGAACAGTTTTAAGATTAGTTAGATATATCCCGGAATTCTACAAGATGCTTTAAGTTGTCTTTTGCTTTCCTAAGCTTAGACCCAAGAAGGTTTATGATGAAAAAGTCTCCACTCTTGGGAGGCCTCTCAAGATGCTGGATTGCTGAAAGAAATCGCTGGATTGCTGAAAGAAACTGCATCCACACCAGATGCAGTGTGATGAAGCTTTTGTTTTCAATTTATTTTTATTGATCTTTTTCTTAAATACAATTTTTTTTAATTTAAACAAGATTCTATCACATTATATATCTATTCCTATTCAATATACCAAATCTTGTTCAATATCCATAAATCGCATTATCTTTTAAAACAAGATTTCCTACAACATATATCTACACATACTCACTATCTTCCATTCTCTTTCATCCTTACATCCATTCATAAAAAAATAAAAAACCATAACCCTTCTGTTCTCTCCCTTTCCATGTAATAATTTTATACTACATTTTATATTTCCCCTTCATAATTTTTCTTTATTATTTATAAATATTCTTTCATTCCTTTTGAGAGACAAAATTCATCCCATTTTTGCCACATTTCTGGCATTTGACTATTTATGTATTCTTCTTCTCTTATCTGTCTTTCCATATATTGTATTTCGTTCATTTCACATATCCATTCTGCTATGTTTAGACTTTTATTTTCTTTCCATTTGCGAGCTATTATTGTTCTAGTTGCTGATGTCATATGATGAAAAATATCCTTCTTAATGCTCTTTATTGATTCTGGCATCAGAGATAATAATGAGGTATCTATATTTAGATTCCTCTCTATTCCCGATATTTTTTGATATATCTCATGAACTGTTTTCCAGAGTTTTCTCACCATATGACATTCAAACCAAATTGGTTTGGGATGAAGCTTCTGAACACATTCCCACTGCATAGACAATCCAAAATCAATGTTAGCACTGTTGCATTGCATTGCTGTGCAGTGTTGTGAAAGAAAGTACAGCAAGCTGCATTTTTTTAAGACGCAAATTCGCATAAATGCAATGCAACACACGTAAATGTAACTCTGGGAACAAAAAACAAGCTTGGCTCCTTTGATGACCTGTTCATCCCCATGAATGAGTAAGCACTTTTAATAGTGTGAAACGCGTCAGCCAGACGTGACCAGTTTGTTGTGTTGTGCAGAGTGTTTTTGGTTTCCTGAACCTTTTTTTGGAATAAAGGCTTTTTAACCGGAGTGCTGCGTCCAGAAGACCTTTCTTTCTTTCTTCAATTGCATTTGCATTTGCCTGCACCCTCGGTTGCTGGGAGGAGGTAATTCCAGGGACTTCCACACCTGAGCGGCTTCCTTTCTCCTGTCTGTTCATCCCCATGCCGAAAACCCTTAGAAAAAAATCCACTGCAAATGCATGTCAAAGGCATGTAAACACTTTCTGTTGTGAGTGAGCCCTTATGCCGCGTACACACGATCGGAAATTCTGCCAAGAAAA
This sequence comes from Rana muscosa, assembly GCA_029206835.1. Classification (NCBI taxonomy): domain Eukaryota; kingdom Metazoa; phylum Chordata; class Amphibia; order Anura; family Ranidae; genus Rana; species Rana muscosa. The sequence goes on from CM055117.1 coordinate 240,229,482, forward strand.
CCGTGGATTTTTTTCTGACGGAATGTTGGCTCAAACTTGTGTTGCATACACACGGTCTCACAAATCTTGTTGGAAATTCCGACCGTCAAGAACGCGGTGACGTACAAGATGTACGACAAGATGAGATCAATGAAGTTCAATAGGCAGTTCGGCTCTTCTGCTTGATTCTGAGCATGCGTGTTTTTTTGCGCGTCGGAATTGAATACAGACGATTGGAATTTCCGACAAGAACTTTTTCCGTCTGAAAAATAGAGAACCTGCTCTCAATCTTTTGTTGGCGGAAATTCCGACAGCAAATGTCCGATGGAGCCTACACACGGTCGGAATTTTCCGACCAAAAGCTCACATCGGACATTTCTTGTTGGAATTTCCAATCGTGTGTATGCGGCATTAGAGTTAACTAGCCAATATAGTCTGTGGGAGCAGATACAGTTTAGAGTAAGGCCTTTAGAGAAGACTAGAGTTTAGTCTGGCGGATGAAATAATTTGTACTTGGGGTATCCTGGTTTGTTCCTAATCCTCCTTATCATATTCTGCAGTCTGCAATAAATCTGTTCAAGTCTACCAAAATGACTGGTACTCATCATGCCTTTAACAACATAGAGAGAAACCTGCCCTGAAATGAGTGATTCTGAAGTATTACAGCTATGTAAATGTATTGGGCCTTTCACAATGTGTCTTATTTTACTATCTGTTGAACAATATTTGTAGCACATAGGATAAAAAGTGTATGCTGCATTGCAGGCATAAAAGTGTATACAAATAGCTATAGATTTAACTATTGCTGGAAATGTACCATGTATCCCTAATATAATAGTAAGCCGAACATTTTTCTTTAGCTTTAATAAAATAAAATTTAGTTAAAAATGTATATGTGTTACTTTCTTATCAGGGTTACTATGCTTCCTCTGTCTTGCAATGCAGGGGTAGCATTGTCACCTCAATGTTTAGGTTCCCAGTGAATGGCTTTAGGTTGTACCTAAAAGGCTATTCAAATAAAGGAAGGAGGAGGAAAATCAACTTTGAGATACAGGATTGGTGTCACCTAAGTGATGTGCTCTCCAGGATTAACTAGTCCTGTCCACTAGTCTCAATAGATGTGGAGTAAATTTTGGTTAAATCACTATTACATTGCTCACTGTTCTCCGTGCTGGAGGAAAAGCTGTACTTAAGGGCCTGCAGTGCGAATTCCTCCTTCTGCTTCATTCATTCTGTGGATCAGTACTTTCTGCACCACCCCTGCTGCTTCTTCATTATTCTCCCACCATGGATCAGATCTTCAGTTTTCAGAGGTAAAGCACTGATATGAGAAAGCAAACTTCTGCCTCCACCAAGGTTACTATCCTCACACAGAGACACAATGCAGGTTAAGGCATAATAAGCCTTTAATGGGAAAAAGAACAGCTAAGAGAAGCCTACAGGTACTACTGGTGAGTAGCACTTTGCTCTCTGGTTGCCTTTTTGAGAACAATTTCCAGTTCAGTTCCTCATTAACAATATGTATTATAAATGTTTAAAGTAAAATCTGTCTGTGTATATAGAATAGCATGCTTGTTATACTCACTGTGGAACTTAAGGGGTTAATCCTCTGCATCGTGTAAAAAGGCTCTTTGATCCTGTATGGACAGATCCTCCCTTTCCTGCAGGGTCTCTCTTGGCAAGGCCAGATAAGACAGACAGAGTAGTAAAGCTGCACATGCTCAGTTTGGTCTCTATTGCTGGAGAGAACATTTCCTTGTTGAGCTGAGCCTTTCAGGTCACATGGTATGACAATACACATTTGGGCGTGGATACAGATCCTAAATGACAGCCCAGTCCCTCCCTCCTCCTCCATGCCCAGTAACTACATCTTGATTTATGGATGATCTGCCTCCCATGACAGCATGAGGACACAGGCTACAGTGTAAATCTCCTCCTACCTGAACACTTAGCACTCGGGCAACACCTGCAATTTAACACGTGACCATGGTATACAGATCATCCAAAAAGGTATATAGTGGCAGTATTTTATTGTAAAAAGAAGATTTATAAGCTGTGGGCACTGAGAAGGGGTGGATGAACTATTTTCATATTACTGGGTTTAGTAACACTTTAACAACCCCAGCCTATCACCATGGGTCTGGGCTTGGTGGTGTGTGTCGGGGAGATGGTAAATATCTGGCACACATAGCCTTTTCCTCTGGGCTTAGGCTCTGGAAGGTTTTATGCTGGAAAACTCCATCAGCATCGGGGTCACGTTAGATGAGTAAGGGAGAGAAATTGAAGAGAAGAGAAACATTGGAATATTGGTCAGTGCCAGTGTACAAAGGTGTATTTTGGAAGAATAAATCACCCCTAATGTTGTGATACACGTGTAGATGTTGCTGTGTTATGTAAAACTAGAAGTTTAATTTTTTACATTTTATAACAGGGTGCCTCAAGATTGTGTAGAATTTTAGGCTGCTTTCACACTGGGGTGGGGGTGCGTTAGCGGTAAAGCAATGCTAGTGTTAGCTGCGCTTTTTTCGCCCACTAGCAGGGTGCTTTTAACCCCCGCTAGCGGCCAAGGAAAGAGTTAAAAGCACCCATGTTGCTGCTCTGCCGAAGCACTTTGCAGGCGCTTCGGCAGCACTGCCCATTCATTTCAATGGGCAGCGCAGTTTGGGAGCGGTGTATACACCGCTCCCAAACCACCCAAAAGATGCTGCTTGCATGACATTTTTTCCCGTCCTGCAAGCGCCCCGCCCCAGCGTGAAAGAACTCGGCCTTTCACACTGGGGAGGCATGAGAGGTTGAAAAACACTGATCTAGGCTATACTCCCTCTACTACTGCTATTACATAAAATACCAAAAATACTAGGGTTGTATAATATTTTCTCATTAAGAAGTCAAAGCCCAATACAAAAAGGTATATACTGTATCTGGTATGACTATGTCTCCTTTGTAGTTCTGCCTTAAAGCAGAACCTCAACCAAAACGTGTGTGTATGTTTTTTTTTTTATTACCTACAAAGAAGATTTACCTTAACTTCCTGTCAGGTCACTGGAAGAAGATGTAATGGAGACAAGGCCTTAAAGTGGTTGTAAACCTTCATGTTTTTTCACCTTAATGCATTCTATGCATTAAGGTGAAAAAACACCTTGCAGTCACCGCCCCCCCCCCCCCCCGAGCCCCCGTTTTACTTACCTGAGCCCCGAATTTCCGAGGGTGTGATCCCGCGTCGTTCTCCCCATGCCTGATCGGCTCTTTATTGGATATATCGATAGCAGCGCAGCCATTGGCTCCCGCTGCTGTCAATCAAATCCAATGACGTGGCCACAGGGGGCGGGGCTGAGTCATACAATCGGCGGCTATGGACGCCGATTGTATGGCACGGGAGCGCGCCCGCAAGGTAACCCCCTCGGGAGAGAGCTTCCCAGAGGGGGTTAGCTCTTGCGGGGAGGAGCCGCGAGTGCCGCCGTGGGACCCCAGAAGAGGATGATCGGGGCCACTCTATGCAAAACGAACTGCACAGTGGAGGTAAGTATGATATGTTTGTTATTTAAAAAAAATAAAAATCAAAGCTTTAGTACCACTTTAACATTACAGTGTTTTAGTAGGGTTAGAATCCGTGGGAGCTTTTTACTGACATATGCTTCACCACCTGTTCGGACAGGATGTAGAAGAAAATCAGCATAAAGTGGCGACAGGAAGCAGTAAACAACTCAAAGAAGGCTTTAGGGAAGGCTATATGAAAAAAAAAAAAAAAATGAAGAAACAAAGACAAGCTAGAGACGCACCAACTGCTATGCAAATTAAAATGGACCAAACCAATCTCCAACAGAAACATAAACAGCAAAAAAGTATATGTCCAGTCAACACTTTTTTTTCTTTTTATATTAGGCATGGATTAGAACTCCTATCACGTGTTTACTGATATCCAGGTCCATTACGAAAGTTTCCCCAATTTCCTGGCACTGTGGCAACAGTTATCTCTAATAGCAGCGCAGACTTCAATAACGAAACCTTTTTATTTGGTAGAGTAGTGGTGGTCATTTGGACCAACTGTGTGTATGGGATTGTTTTTATAGGATTGTAAAAAAAAAAAATTCCCCTTTATTGGTTGAACGAGATGAGACTTATGTCTTTTTTCAACCAGTCTAACTATGTAAATATGTAACCCCTGACAGATTTCTGCCTATGCCCCTGTTGACAATTTTTCTGAATAACAATAAAAAACAAACAGATGTTCTAATCCTTCTCTACTCTATCCCTCTAAAAAAAACTCTATCTACTCAAAAAAAAAAGAAAAAAAAAAAAAAGGTTTGGCTAGAAATATACTTAAAGTTTATTAAACAGATGTTCTAATCCTTCTCTACTCTATCCCTCTAAAAAAAACTCTATCTACTCAAAAAAAAAGCAAAAAAAAAAAAGGTTTGGCTGGAAATATACTTAAAGTTTATAAATTTTTAGGATGAGGTAGGCCCTGATGGAAAATGAAGGTTCCTAGACATGACACACCTGAATCAATATATACTGTAATATATGCACTATACATCCCACATATGCCTTCGAATAAATATTCATACTCAAATAAGCCGCATTTTAATATGTTTTATCAATTTTTTTATACCTTATTACAAAAGCCTTGATAACAATATTTTTTTTTTAATCTTAAGTACACTCTAAAATGTACACAATATCAAAAATACAATAATATATTAATGTATGAAATTTTTTTTTTCGCATATTTCATGTTGTTTCGATTTTATCATTTTATAGTTCTTCTATAGAACAATAAAATGGCTGCCATAGTGGGGCTAAATTTCCCAGCAAAAATTACACTTTACTATTGTGTTGTGTTGAGTTGTGTTGCTAATGAAGCTCATTCCCTTGCCACTAAGCTACAGTACAGTATTGGTTCCTTAAAGTGGTTGTAAACCCTTACAGACCACTTTTACCTACAGGTAAGCCTATAATAAGGCTTACCTGTAGGTACTGGAAATATCTCCTACCTTGCCACATACGCTTGCACCGATGTCATTGGTGCATGCACATTTAAGAAATGGCGTGATCGTGCCGTTTCTATAGGGCCCGTCCTGTGACCGTCGGCTCCTGCGCGCATGCGCAGCAGTGACGTTACGTGACTCCGGCCAGTCACAGAGCCGGAGTCCACGGCTCTGGGAGGAAGAGGGGTGAAGATGGGCGGGGACATCAGTGGGGACATTGCGGACATTGCGGGCTTCGTTTGCAGGTAAGTGGCACATAATGGGCTAGTATGCAACACATACTAGCCCATTATGCTTTTACTTTGCAGGGGAATAAAGAGGAAGTAAAACCCATCAGGGTTTACTTCCTCTTTAAAGCAAAACTCCAGGTGTTTACAGATCCATAACCCTAACACCCTACCACTCCAGACCAGTACCTCTCGCTTGTATACAGACAAACAGGGTGTCAGCTCAAAACAGGTCTTCCCTGCTTACCATTGAAGAAAATAGATAAATGAAAGCTGTACTCTGCTATCTACTCTTCCAGGTAATTTTATTCAATCGTCATCTCCTCTTTTTTTTAATAAAAACTATATGGGCTAATCAAAACTTAAAAAAATGTTTTGATTAGCACATATAATTGAGGTTAAAATATGTCCTATTTTTCAAATGAAAAATCACCAAGTTAGGGTTTGCATCTAAGTGCTGGTTAGCACTAGGGTTGTTGGTTTGAATTCCAACTACGGCACTACCTGCCTTGAGTTTGGATGTTCTCCCTGTGCTCATGTGTGTTTCCTCCAGGTACTCCGGTTTCCTCCTACACTCTAAAGACGTGCTGGTAGGTTAATTGGTTCCTGTCTAAACTGGTTCTAATATGTGTATGTATAAATGTAAGTTAGAGACCTTAGAGTGTAAGCTCCTTGAGGGCAGGGACTGATGTGAATGTACAATATACCGTATATACTCGAGTATAAGCCAAGTTTTTCAGCACATTTTTTTTGTGCTGAAAATGCCCCCTTGGCTTATACTCGAGTCACCTTTTTGCGCCTGATCTCCCGAACTTTGGGGACCCGGTACCGGCCGGCCAGCCGTAGGTCCACTGGACCGCAAACTTGGTACACATGTAGCCCCACTCTTTCTATACAAGTGTGCAAAGTTTGTTGTCCGGGGGACCTATGGCCTGTGAGCACCGATTTTTCAAAGCCGGGCACCCCTTCTATAAACTCCCATGTTAAACAGTAATTTCTCCGGTGATTTTGGGAACCCGGTACTGGCCGGTCGTAGGTCCCCTGAACCCGAAACTCGGCACACATGTAGCCCCATTTCTCCTCTATAAGTGTGCAAAGTTTTTTCCATAGACTCCCATGTTAAACGTCAGTCTAGGCATGGGCACAGTGAGGCATGGGCACAGTGAGGCATGGGCACAGTGAGGCATGGACACAGTGAGGCATGCACATGGACACAGTGAGGCAAAGTGAGGCATGGACACAGTGAGGCAAAGTGAGGCATGCACATGGACACAGGCAAAGTGAGGCACAGTGAGGCATGCAGATGGACACCCTAGGCTTATACTTGAGTCAATACATTTTCCCAGTTTTTTGTGGTAAAATTAGGTGCCTCAGCTTATATTCGGGTCGGCTTATACTCAAGTATATACGGTATATGTACAGTGCTGCGTAAATTTACTGCGCTATATACGTACCTGTAATAAATAAATAATACTTTAAGATAAAGTGATAACTTCACTTGTGTGGGTTTTTTATAGTTTGGTCTGTGTTGTTTTTCTGAAAAAAAAAATAGATTTTACTCTTCACATTCTGTCGAAACTCTTTGGATCCAAAGTAATAAACAAAGGGATCCAAACAGCAATTGAAGCCACTCAAAGCTAGGGAAAGCTTGTAGGCAATATATAGGGTATACTGTTTGGTTGATGGAAGCGAATGAGCGATAAGAATCACATTATTTGGCACAAAACATATTAACAATACTAAGAGCAACACTACTATTGTATAAATTGTCTGCTTTTTGGGAACAGTAGACTGCTTGATATGTGAACGCAGAAGAGTCGTAATGATTAAAAAGTAACAAATTACCATAGTTACTATGGGAATAAAAAAGAATGCCAGAAAGCGGCATGCGAAATACAAATAGAAAGCCACATGAGAAGAAAACATATTTTTTGGTAAAATATCAAAGCAAGTAAGTATGTTCAGTTCATGCACATAGAATGTCATCTTAGTATAAACTAAAGGAATGTCAATTGATAAAACTAGCAACCAGATCAACAAACATAAAATAAATGCCTTTATTATGTTTATACAGTTTTGAAAACGCAGAGGATGCACAATGCCCACGTAGCGCTCCACACTAATACACATCATTGTTAGAATGGAGCAGTTCACATTTGCATAGAACATTATAGTTGTTAGAGAGCAGAAGATGTCTCCAAATGGCCAGTTATTTCCTTCTAGGTGATAGACAGCCAGGAACGGGAGCGTCAAGCTGTAGACCAAATCGTTTGCAGTAAGATTGATCATAAACACCATTGTTGGATTCTTCAACTGGCTCCGACAGAAGATCCACAGACTGGTTACATTTAGTGGAGTGCTGACAAGGAAGATGAATAAGTATATTGCTGGTAAGACATTTTGCAGCATTTTACTTTTCAGCATTTCCAGTGTGTGGTTGGACAAACCAGACATTATTGTGCCATTGATGGTGTTATTTCCAGTAAATGCAGAAGGGGATTCTTCAGTCATCTTTGCCTACTGGCTTTCAGTGAGCACGGAAAACTTTTAACTGAATAGAATCTAGGAAAAAAGTAATTGTTATTTTATACTTTTTTGTATATTCATAAAAATGGTGATACAGGTTTACTTTTACTTTAACTTTCTACTGGCTCATAAACCAGCTTCTTCCATCGAATACATTTGAAGAGCTATGAAGATCAGATTACATACTCTGCAGAATGTCTGGAAAATAAAGGTCTCCCCTATCTCCTCTCTACTAGTAGAGTTAAGCCAAACTGACCCTTTCAGATTTATATGTTAAAGAAAAATTCTGAGCATGGATATTTTATACATAGTTACATTGGTCCAGGCCGGACAGTCTAACATCGATAGTATGTAAACTATTTGAGGAGATGATAAGGGACTATATCCAAGAATTTGCTGATGAGAATAGTATCATGAGTAGTAATCAGCATGGGTTAATAAAAGGTCATTCTTGCCAAACCAATCTGTTAACATTCTACGAGGAAGCAAGCTGCCATCTAGATAAGGGAGGGCCTGTGGATGTGGTGTATCTGTATTTTGCAAAATAATTTGATACAGTCCCCCATAAATGCTTAATTTACAAACGGAGGTCTGTAGGCATGGACCATAGGGTTTGTTCATGGATAGAAAACTGGATACAGGGGCATGTCCAAAGGGTGGTGATAAATAGCGTGTACTCAGACTGGTCTGGAGTGGTAAGTGAGGTACCCCATGGCTCTGTCCTGGGACCAATTTAATTTATTCATAAATGAATTAGAGGTTGGTATAAATAGCTCAATCTTAGGGGTTTGCTGACAATACAAAGCTAAGTAGGGCAATAGTTTTACGGCATGAAATAGAACCTTTACAAGAAGACCTCAATAAAATAAAAGAGGTGGGCAACTACATGGCAAATGAGGTTTAATGTTGAAAAATGTAAAGTAATGCACTTGAAGGCTAAAAATATTAGCGCAAGTTACTCGCTAGGGGGAGAACTTCTGGGGGAATCCAGGATGGAAAAAGATCTGGGGTCCTAGTAGATGACAGACTCAGCAATGGCATGCAATGCCAAGCTGCTGCAAGCAAAGCCAGAAGAATGTTAGCATGCATTAAAAAGGGAATTTACTCAAAAGATAAAATTATATTCCTGACACTTTATAAAACTCTGTTATATCCACATCTGGAGTATTCCGTCCAGTTCTGGTCACCAATCCTCAGGAAGGATGTGCTGAAACTGGTGAGAGTCCAGAGAAGGGCAACAAAATTAATAAGGGGATTGGAAGATCTCTGTTACAAGGAACAACTACAAGCATTAAACGTATTCTCCCTGGAGAAAAGACACTTGAGAGGAGATTGGATAGCGATATACAAATACCTCAATGTTGATTCTATCATAGGAAAAAAACAATTCAGTTTCAGGGAGTGTAGGAAGGCATGGGGCCACTCAATGAATTTGGAGGAAAAGTGGTTTAATGTTAAGCTGCATAGGGGGCTTTCCACTGTCAGGGTGGTAAGAATGTGTAACAGGAAGTATTGATTGTTTAAAAAAAACTCTTGGACGTGCATCATAGTGAGCACAGTATACAAAGATATGGGAAATTATTTTTGACATGAACACACACACCCACACAGGAGGAACTGGATGGACTGGTGTCTTTATTCAACCTTACCAACTATGTAAATATGTAGTTTGGACCAATGTAACTATGTATATACCATACCTGGCCGATGCCACTGGAGAATGTAGACAAAGCTACTCCAGAGATCTCCACTTGCTTCCGGGTCTTGCACCGAGCAGTGTACAGAACAGAGGTCGGCCTCTCTGAATGAATGCAAAGCATTCTCTGATTGGACGAGGTGGAAAGGTGGGGTGGTTATGTCACACCCTTCACCTCATCCAATCAGAGAATGCTTTGCATTCATTCAGAAAATGCAAAGCTTTCGCTGAATGGGCCTGCACCGAGCAGCTGACATCCTGTGTTCACAATGCAGAAGTGCAGCTAATCAGTGCAGGTCCTGGAAGCTAATAGAATAGCAAGTAGGGTTGCCACCTCATCCCTTTAAACCCGAACAAATATTAATTACACAGGTTCTGGAGCTAAGTTAATGCAGATAAGGCACTAAGTGAGTTTAATTACCACCCCAATCAGCCACAGAACCTGCGTAATTAATATGTGTTTGGGTTTAAAGGGATGAGATGGCAGCCCTAGTAGCAGGGCCTACTTCAGTGATTTCCAGATTCCATTGGAATCCGTCAGGTATAGTATATACATAGCCACACTGGGCCAAGCTGGACCAAATGAAACTATGTATAAAATATCCATGTCTGATTTATTCTTTCAAACCATAGAAGGGGAGATTTACTTAAACTGGAGTACTCAAAATTCAGTGCAGCTGCGCATAATAACCAATCAGCTTCCAGTTTTTTTTGTCAAAGCTTAAGGCCCCTTTCACACTGGGGCGGGAAGGTGTGCTGTGGGTATAGCAGCGCTATTTTTAGCGCCGCTATACCTTCATTTTTACCGTGAATTTAACCTCCGCTAGCGGCCAAAAAAGGGTTAATACCGCCTGCAATGCGCCTCTGCAGAGGCGCATTGCGGGCAGTATTACCGCGGTTTCCCATTGCTTTCAATGGGCAGCAGCGGTAAAGGAGCGATGAACACACCGCTCCTTCACCGCTGTAAAGATGCGGCTAGCAGGACTTTTGGAGCGGTCCTGCTAGCGCACCGCTTCAGTGTGAAAGCCTATAGCAGCGCTATTATTAGCGCTAAACCGCCTGAAAAACGTGTCAGTGTGAAAGGGGCCTAATTGAACAAGCTGAAGTAAGAAGCTGATTGGTTACAATGCACAGCTGCACCAGTTTTAGTAAATCTCCCCCAGAGAGTCTCAAATCATGCAGAAAATGCCTTGCAAACGTGTGTATCAATCATGCACCTGATGTTCAATGTTTATTTGTAAAATAATGTTTTATAAAATTTTATAAAAAATATGTATAAAACATCAGTGTGTCAACTTTATTGGCAAGCATAAAAAAGGTCAATCTGACGATGTATTTGTAAGCAAGTCCACTAGCAGCATGACCTAGTGTGAGTGTCAAATACTACTTCATAAGCATGAAAAATGCCACCATTCTGAATTATGTCAGTTATGCTGTCAATGGGTGTCATCTTCCCTCACATTATTACAAATAAAAGCACAGTGGCTTAGTGGTTAGCATTTCCAGTGCATAAAGCAAGGTCCATAAAGACATGGATGAGCGAGTTGGGGGTGGAGTAACTTGACTGGCCTGCACAGAGTCCTGACCTCAACCTGATAGAACTCCTTTGGGATGAATTAAAGTGGAGACTGCGAGCCAGACCTTCTTGTCCAACATCACTGTCTGACCTCACAAATGAGCTTCTGGAAGAATGGTCAAACATTCCCATAGACACACTCCTAACGCCTTCCCAGAAGAGTTGAAGCTGTTATAGCTGGAAAGCCATTAAAGTTCATGAGCGTGTAAAGGCATTTGTCCCAATACTTTTGACAATATAATATATATATATATATATATATATACACATACATATACATACATACATATATATATACACATATACATATACATACATACATATACATATACATACATACATACATATATATATATATATATATATATATACACACACATACACACATACACTCTATATTCTAGTAGCATTGTTTGTGTCATAGTTTCTCAAAAATATAATCTATGCACCATTGCAGTCAATAGAAAAATATAATATCTCTTTGGAAAACCAAATCAACTATAACAACATAAGACATAGACTAACGATAGAATCACAATAAAGTAAATGTGTTTAGGTATGTGTTGGCACAAAGGTAAAGGAATTGCATAAAACAAATGGTCACATTTTTCAAGGCAGCTACGAGCCCTTTAAAATAAATGTATAAATCATTAAAGTGTATGCAAATTCTGACAATATGTTTCTCTTATTTGCGCCCATTTAGACTGCTGAGCCAGCCATAGATTAGAACAGCAGGGACCAGCCAAGATTAGAACCATCTATGGGCAGGCTGATTGTACCCAAGTTGATCCATCGATCATCTTGGGTACAACCAGCATGTCGGATATTTTACACGCGATTAGTCACTAGCAATAATTACTGTGTCCTCCCGGCAGGGGCAGCTTTGCGTTTCCCCCAGCCAGGAGAAAACAATAGCTCCAGGGGAGGGATTACCCCATAAACATTAACTGTGTTGATGGGGGAATCAACCAATTTCTTTCCTTCAACCCGTGGTTGCAGAAAAGCAAATTGCACATCTAAGGCCTGCCTTACATTTAACATTAAAAGCATTTTATTATATCTGTTCGACAAGTGCACACAAAAAAAAGAATTTTTTAAGCTGATACCTCCCTGTACTGTCTGCATCTGGACTGTTATCAGTTAGCATTGTTCCCTATTATCACTTTGGACTACAAAACATCTCGAAGAGAGGGGTTATGTAGTCCTAACGTACTTCCTGTCTTCAGGTAACAACCCTGCCCAGTACAATTCTCACCCTCTGACAGGAATTGAGTTAATGCCAGGATTACCAGGTTAAAATAAAGGAAAAAAAGGGAAAAAAGGAAAACGAATGCAGTCAACATACTAAAGGACTGGTAATTAGCAAAACTCTCAATTTTTGCTCTTGGGTATAGATACACTTTAATCTTAACTGACCTACATTATTATGTAGTTCTGTTTCTTCTATCAGTTGTGCCATAAATGCTCTCCAAGGGTGGAACCCATGGGGGTAGCAATAAGAACAGACCTTTAGTACACAGTGTGACCTACTAAACATGCTGCAGACAACTTTCCAAGTAATCTATTGCAATTGAAATCAAGGTGCCTATGTGTAACGGTCCTTTCAGATTAATATATGCTTTGTCCCGGCATCAAAAATACTTTTGGCTTATTCCTTTTTGCTGTTGGCATGAAAGTGGCCTAAGACAAAAAAGGACCACCAATAAGTTGGAGAGAAATCCAAAAGGAAGAAGGGAAGGAACTTAGAGAAGTAGTCAGAACTCAACAAAGAGAAAAACAAGGGACTGAAGGAGGAAAAGAATTGGTGGATAGAGTTCCGCCAGAGGCTGAATACAGATGCTCAATAATACAGAGTTGAACTCCACCTAAATATTCTTAGTAAATTTAGTATAACCTGTAATCTAGTTGGGAAGTAAGCTTCTCTACTCAAAATATAGACCTTGACTTCAATCCATATAGACCATGACTTCCATCCATATATACCATGACTTCCATCCATATATACCATGATTTTCATCCATATATACCATGACTTCCATCCATATATACCATGACTTCCATCCATACAGACCATGACTACTATCCATACAGACCATGACTTCCATCCATATAGACCAATGACTTTCTTTCATACAGACCATGACTACTATCCATACAGACCATGACTTCCATCCATATAGACCATGACTTCCATCCATATATACCATGACTTCCATCCATATATACCATGACTTCCATCCACATACACCATGACTTCCATCTATATATACCATGATTTTCATCCATATATACCATGACTTCCATCCATCCAGACCATGACTTCCATCCATACAGACCATGACTTCCATCCATACAGACCGACCATACCTTCCATCCATATATACCATGACTTCCATCCATATATACCATGACTTCCATCCATATACACCATGACTTCCATCCATACAGACCATGACTTCCATCCATATACACCGTGACTTCCATCCATACAGACCATGACTTCCATCCATACAGACCATGACTTCCATCCATATACACCGTGACTTCCATCCATACAGACCATGACTTCCATCCATACAGACCATGACTTCCATCCATATAGACCATGACTTCTATCCATACAGACCATGACTTCCATCCATATAGACCATGACTTCCATCCATACAGACCATGACTACTATCCATACAGACCATGACTTCCATCCATACAGACCATGACTTCCATCCATACAGACCATGTCTTCCATCCATATATACCATGATTTCCATCCTTATATACCATGACTTCCATCCATATACACCATGACTTCCATCCATATACACCATGACTTCCATCCATATACACCATGACTTCCATCCATACAGACCATGACTTCCATATATACAGACCATGACTTCCATCCATATAGATCCTGACTTCCATCCATACAGACCATGACTTCCATCCATACAGCTCATGACTTCCATCCATATAGATCCTGACTTCCATCCATACAGACCATGACTTCCATCCATATGGACCATGACTTCTATCCATATAGACCATGACTTCCATCCATATATATCCTGACTTCCATCCATACAGACCATGACTTCCATCCATATAGACCATGACTTCCATCCATATACTCCATGACTTCCAGAGATTCAAATGGCGTTGTGTAAGACTGATATAGTCTTTGAAGCACTAAGAAAATGCCTGAGTAGCTTTATTTTTCCTGTGATATGAAAGCAGGTTCTGTAATGGCTTTATAACTAATGTATCTTATATTCCTAAAGTAAAAAAGATGCAGTAATGGTTTTAAATATGTAACATTAGTTGGTGGCCTTCTGGAAGTCTAAGAAGACAATCAGAATTATATCACAGTCACCGTTTAAGAATACAAGACTGACAGGATAATTTGGGTAGAATTTGTCGAATTCTTGCTAATTAATGACCGTTCACACAAGACAGCAGCTAATAGATCAAAGGCCTCTCTATCTGTGTCCTATAAGCTGCCTCCATCGTTAAGTGATTATACAAATAATAAATGTAGGAACTTGAAATAAACACTTACCCAGTAAAAAGTAATTAAGTGTCTTTTCGCTGGTGCAACAAAAAATGTAGTTGTTGTTCAAGTTTGAGCAGCGTATAACTGGGACATCCTGTCCTAGATGTTAGATTTTAATAACCACATTTTTTTTTTTATTTGAAATTTTAAACTTTTATTGTGTATGTGTTAAAAGTTGATTCAGGCATTCAAATCCACCCCCTGAAAGACTACAAATTGTTTTAAAAAAAATCAATTTATTTGTTACTTTTACCTGTATTAAAATAATCATCAATGCCAGATCACAGGGCTTTGTGTTAGGAATAATTTCAAGATTTTGACTTGATTTTGTGTGGCATTACGCCTTTCCTTTATTGAAAAATAGCTTTGACTTGGTTATTTATCCTTGAAACGCGTAGATTAATAGAAGATCAAAACATCATTGGCCCTGATCTATTTTTACATCATTAAAAATAATATGTATATAGAAAGTAATTCCACGCTACTAAAATATAAATAGAAAGGCCATCTGCTACAAAGCACTGAAAAGTGATATCCGTGTCCCTTAGTGTGAAATGAGTATATGGAAGTAGTGCTGAGCTGATGAAAATAATGTGTGGTGTTCTGTGTCAAATGTTGCTAGTTCTCAATTATCCAATAAAATTGCTAGAAATTTTCATTCATAAATACTTTCAGAGGTGACATAAACGAAAATCATCAAAAGTTGTGCCTTATTAAGGTGCTTATATTACCAGCAAATGCTGTAGTATTGATAAAGTGCAAAAGTGCTAAATAATCCGTGACACAGAATATTAAAATGAAATAAAATTATCTGAGACAGAAATAATGAAATTATCCAAGGTGCATATATCTGTGAAAGGGATGGTACTAAGCAGTACCTATATTGCCAGTAAAGTGCAAAGGTGCATGGGTCTGTGACATAAGGGATTATTACATATTACTAAACAGTAACATAAAAGAAAAGAAAACAAAAGGAATTAATTCCTTCGTGGATGAAGTAAAAGTGACTGTCCCTTTAAATACTGTGGGAAAAAATAAATGAACGTGCATCAGAGCAAATAAGTTGCTACAAAAGAAAGTCCAAAATAAAAGGGAAATCCCTTGTGGACTGGATAGCTGTGCTGTGATCGGTGCTGAGTGATGGGTAGTTTTAAACTTCGTGCTTATCACACTGTGACTCCCGTGGTGTATGGATGGCCCCTTACCTCAAGACCCCTCTGTTGGTCCGACCTCTTCCTGTCCGGATGGTCCCTTTAAGCCTGGAGTGATGTGCTGCCTTGTATGGGGTGGGAGAGGGGGGGGGGCGAATTCTCTGACCATGGAGACTGCAAAGTAGTGTGCATACATTTGGGGGGGAAGAACGAAGGAATCCCAGAATAGTGTAATATTGTTTTGGCAAGTAGGTTTATTAAAACAATTATTAAAGTACTCACATTTAGCAAGTTGAAACGTGTATATCAAATACGAGCGCCGAGCTCGTCCGCGTCACCTCCGGTGCTTGCACTGTTCCTACGCGTGTCGTCACAGATCACGTGACTTCATCAGGGGATAATATATGCACCTTTTTAAATAATTTTGAACTTTTTGCTAGATTTCCTGTTGCATTAGGCTTTTTCTTTATTGAAAAGATTGGTTTCACTCGGTTATTTATCTTTGAAACGTGTAGATAGCTAGAAGGTCAATACATCACTGGCCATGCTCTTTTTTTGTTGAACAAGGCCTTTTCCTTATTGAAAAGATTGGTTTGACTTAGCCAGTTATTCTTGAAATGCGTAGATAGCTAGAAGGTCAATATATCACAGGCCATGATGTACTTTTACATTAGTGCAAATTATATTCACGTTTTTAAAAAAAATAAACATTTTCAGTAGATTTTCTGTGGCATTAGGCCTTTTCCTTATTGAAAAGATAAGTTTGACTTAGCCAGTTATCCTTGAAATGCGTAGATAGCTAGAAGGTCAATACATCACCGGCCATGATCTTCTTTAACTTCAGTGAAAATTATATTCACTTATTCAAATAATTTTGAGATTTTCACCTGATTTTCTGTGGCATTAGGCCTTTTTCTTATTACATAGTTACATAGTAGGTGAGGTTGAAAAAAGACACAAGTCCATCAAGTCCAACCTATGTGTGTGATTATATGTCGGTATTACATTGTATATCCCTGTATGTTGTGGTCGTTCAGGTGCTTATCTAATAGTTTTTTTAAACTATCAATGCCCCCCGCTGATACCACCGCCTGTGGAAGGGAATTTCACATCCTTGGCGCTCTTACAGTAAAAAACCCTCTATGTAGTTTAAGGTTAAACCTATTTACCTGTAATTTTAATGAGTGACCACGTATCTTGTTAAACTCCCTTCCGCAAATTTTTTTTATCCCTATTGTGCGGTCACCAGTCCAGTATTTGTAAATTGAAGTCATATCCCCTCTCAAGTGTCTCTTCTCCAGAGAGAATAAATTCAGTGCTTGCAACCTCTCCTCATAACTAACATCCACCAGACCCTTTATTAGCTTTGTTGCCCTTCTTTGTACTCGCTTCATTTCCAGGACATCCTTTCTGAGGACTGGTGCCCAGAACTGGACAGCATACTCTAGGTGTGGCTGGACCAGAGTCTTATAGAGCTGGAGAATTGTCGTTTTATCTCTGGAGTTGATCCCCTTTTTAATGCATGCCAATATTCTGTTTGCTTTGTTAGCAGCAGCTTGGCATTGCATGCCATTGCTGAGCCTATCATCTACTAGGACCCCCGGGTCCTTTTCTATCCTAGATTTCCCCAGAGGTTCACCCCCTAGTGAGTAGATTGCATTCATATTTTATATTTTTCTACATTAAACATCATTTGCCATGTAGTTGCCCACCCCATTAATTTGTTCAGATCTTTTTGCAAGGTTTCCACATCTTGTGGAGAAGTTATTGCCCTGCTTAGCTTTCTATAGTCTGCAAATACAGAGATTGAACTGTTTACCCCATCCTCCAAGTTGTTTATGAACAAATTAAAAAGGATTGGTCCCAGCACACAACCCTGGGGGGACCCCACTACCCACCCCTGACCATTCCGAGTACTCCCCATTTATCACCACCCTCTGAACTCGCCCTTGTAGCCAGTTTTCAATCCATGTACTCACCCTATGGTCCATGCCAACGGACCTTATTTTGTACAGTAAACGTTTATGGGGAACTGTGTCAAATGCTTTTGCAAAATCCAGATACACCATGTCTACGGGCCTTCCTTTATCTAGATGGCAACTCACCTCCTCATAGAAGGTTAATAGATTGGTTTGGCAAGAACGATTCTTCCTGAATCCATGCTGAATACTGCTAATGATACCATTCTCATTACTAAAATCTTGTATATAGTCCCTTATCATCCCCTCCAAGAGCTTGCATACTATTGATGTTAGGCTAACTGGTCTGTAATTCCCAGGGATGTATTTTGGGCCCTTTTTAAATATTGGTGCTATATTTGCTTTTTTCCAATCAGCTGGTACCATTCCAGTCAGTAGACTGTCATTAAAAAATAGGAACAATGGTCTGGCAATTACCTGACTGAGTTCCCTAAGTACCCTCGGGTAAAAGCCATCTGGTCCCGGTGACTTATTAATGTTAAGTTTCCCAAGTCTAATTTTAATTCTGTCCTCTGTTAACCATGGAGGTGCTTCCTGTGATGTGTCATGAGGATAAACACTGCAGTTTTGGTTACTGAAGCCCCCCCGATTCCCTCGTGAAGACTGAGGAGAAGAATAAATTCAATACCTTCGCCATCTCCCCATCCTTTGTAACCAGATGACCTTCCTCATTCTTTATGGGGCCAATATGGTCTTTCCTCCGTTTTTTACTGTTTACATACTTAAAGAATTTCTTGGTATTTTTTTTGCATTCCTCCGCTATGTGTCTTTTGTGTTCTATCTTAGCCGCCCTAATTGCACTCTTACATTTCTTGTTGCATTTCTTATAAAGTCTAAATGCTGATGATGATCCCTCAACCTTGTATTTTTTGAAGGCCTTCTTCTTTGCTTTTATATGCATTTTCACATTGGAGTTAAGCCATCCAGGACTTTTTTTCGCTCTTTAAAATGTATTATCCAATGGGATGCATTGGCTAATGCCCTTAGTTAATATGCCACTAGGGATGAGCCGAACACCCCCCGGTTCGGTTCGCACCAGAACCTTCGAACGGACCGAAAGTTTGCGCGAATGTTAGAACCCTAATAAATACAATGGACGCGAACGTTCGAAATCTAAAGTGCTAATTATAACGACTAATACGCATGTTATTGTCCTAAAAAGGGTTTGGGGACCCGGGTTCTGCCCCAGGCGACATGTATCAATGCAAAAATAAGTTTTAAAAACTGACGTGTTTTTCTGGAGCAGTCATTTTAACCCCTTCCATACCGGGCCATTGGAAAATGACGCCGGCAGGAACCCTCTCTCCCTCCGGGTGGACGTCATATGACGTCCTCAGCTTTGAGGGGGATATCTAAATGATGCCTGCAGCTAGAGGCATCATTCAGATATCCTTTTTTTCAGCCGGCGATCCTGCGCACCATAAGAATGATCATAATGGCGATTCCGCCGCTTGATCGTTCTTATAGGCGGCGGGAGGGGACATCCCCCCCTCCCGCCGCCATCCGGTGCTTCTCCGGGCTCTCCCGTGCGATCGGGGACCCAGGGAGAATCGTCGGCGCCGGTGGTGGGTCACGTGACGAGCATAGAGATGACTGGTGACCAGATGGTCACCAGTCATCTCTATGATCGTCGGAGGCCCGGGCGCGATGTTATGACGTCATGCCCGGGTCCTCAAATGTAAACAAAGCCGCCATTGTGGCTGTAAGTATGAGATCAGTGAAATTTTTTTCACGATCTCATGCTTTCCAGCCTGGAGGAGAGATGTGGGGTCTTATTGACCCTGCATCTCTCCATAAAGAGGACCTGTCACACACATTCCTATTACAAAGGATGTTTACATTCCTTGTAATAGGAATAAAAGTGATCAAAAAAAAGTGTAAAAAAAAAAAAAGTAAAAATAAAAAAAAATAAGTAAAATAAAAAAATAAAAACTTTTTTTTTAAAACGCCCGTCCCCAAAAGCTTGCGCTTAGAAGCGAACACACACGTAAGTCCCGCCCGCATATGTAAACGGCATTCAAACCACATATGTGAGGTATCGCCGCGTGCGTTAGAGCGCGTGCAACAATTCTAGCACTAGACCTCCTCTGTAACTCTAACCTGGTAACCTGTAAAAATTTTCAAAACGTCGCCTATGGAGATTTTTAAGTATCGAAGTTTGGCGCCATTCCATGAGTGTGCGCAATTTTAAAGCGTGACATGTTAGGTATCTTTTTACTCGGCGTAACATAAGCTTTCATATTTTACAAAAAAATTGGGCTAACTTTACTGTTTTGTTATTTTTTAATTCATGAAACCATTTTTTCCCCCCAAAAAAAGCCTTTGAAAAATTATTGCGCAAATACCGTGCAAGATAAAAAGTTGCAACGACCGTCATTTTATTCCCTAGTGTCTGCTAAAAAAAACATATATAATGTTTGGGGGTTCTGAGTAGTTTTCTAGCAAAAGAATGATGATTTGTACATGTAGGAGAGAAGTGCCAGAATAGGCCCGGTATGGAAGTGGTATAAAAAGCCCTGTATGGAAGTGGTTAATGATGCATAAAGTGAAAAAAAAGTGAAATATTCCTTTAAATATCGTACCTGGGGGGTGTCTAAAGTAGGCATGTGTTTCCCGTGTTTAGAACTGTCCCTGCACAAAATGACATTTCTAAAGGAAAAAAAGCCATTTAAAACTGCTTGCGGCTTTAATGTCATGTCTGGTCCCGGTAATATGGATGAAAATCTTTGAGAAAAATAAATGGCATGGCTACCTCACCAGCCCCACCCCAGCCCATTACCAGCCCCTTTGGGTCTTGTATGCATATTAAGGGGAACCCCGCACACAAAATAAAAAAGTCCCTATATACTCTGAACAGCAGTTTACAGGCGGTGCAAACAAGATAGGGACTGTAGGTTTGTTCTTAAGTAGAATCTGTTTGTAATTTTGAACACGTACATTGTTTAAGTGTAGCTCCAGCCAAAAAATCTATTTTTAAGCTTTTTGGAAAACATAGGGAAGGGTTATCACCCCTGTAACATTTGTTTTGCTGTCTGTGCCCCTTGTTCAGAACATTTCACCTCACTTTCCGTCTCAATGACAAATGTTTTTGAAAAGTGGGGTTTTTATTGAAACAAGGATTGGTGATGAAGCATCAGTAGAGAGGAGACACCCTTTTCCCATAATAACTCTTACAGGAGAGAATTTCCCTTCCTAGGGGTAGATTTCCTCTCACTTCCTGTTGTCTCCTTCCGTTTGCAAGTAGGAGTCGTTTGTAAGTTGGATGTTTGAAAGTAGGGGCCTGCCGTATATACTCTGCTGAAATTTGCCCCTTACATGTTGGTGTTGCCACAACACTGTGAGCCCTCACAGTTATTCTTGGTGGGCGCTGGAACGCCCTGCTGTGAACTATTATATCAGGAATTGTATTTACATACCATTTGAAGCAGGTGATATCGCCACCCAGGTGTACTTCAGGTAAATGCAAGATCATTTTCAGTGACCCCCGGATCCGTGAGAAATCAAAATGACACTTGGAAACGGATAGTGTGTTCATTAGATCTCTGGCCTTTATTGAATTTTGAGTGGTTTTTATGTAAAATAAAGATAGGAGGGGCAATGTCTTAACACATACGTTTCTAAAAATAATACAAACTCAGTATATTCTTATCTTGTATTAAACTAGATTCAGCAGTCTACAAGAGCTAAAAGATGACTTTGCTTATACAATCAGGCTGACCCATGAATATCAGTAGCAGGGTGTGACTATATGCAAACTGTCAGTTAAGCTAAGTATGTCAAAGTTCATTTCTACTTAAAATGGAGTTGATTATTTATACATTCTATTACAATCCCCTCTTTTATCACGAACGTGATAATCACAAACCCTGAAGCCCCCGACATTCACCTGTACTACTTTCTCATAAATGTATCATTATCCTAAGCATGTAACAATAAACAGATAATCTCAGCTTCATAGCAATTGTCCATGAAATACAAAGGGGGAGGGGCGTGACAGTCCTTAAAAGCAAGTGGGAGGGGCATGAAAGCCTTTAGGCCAAATAAAAAATTGTCCCAAAGAAAAGCACAAAAAAATCTCTTGTATGGCTTCTGAATGTCCAATAAATTCATGAAAGGGAAGGAAAAAGATGTCCACATTATAATTCTCATTCTCCTAAACTTTTCCCAAAACTTTTGGTTCAATTCTGTGTTTACACATATTTTACAGAGATCCTTCTACCCCAAAACCCTGCCTCTTTGTAAGGATAGAACTCGATATCCACAGACAGACGGGAACTGATGCATTGGGCTAGACTTGGGTCTCCGGGCTGGCATATCTGGATCACTTCCTTGTGATGCTCACTGGAATTTCGTAGACCTTGGGCGTGCGTCATGGCTAACCCTCAAGGTGTTGTTCCAGGAATATTTTCCAGCAGGTGTCCGCCTTTACTCATCTCAGCATCTCCCATGGCATTTGAACAACAAAGATGAACAATGAAGATTTCCATGTAAAAGCTGTAGTCATCTCTTCATCCGGATAGGGTATAAGGCAGGGTATAAATGGGGTATTGGGTAGGAATGGGATGGGCATTTCTTCTGGCTGGCTGGGGCGGATATTCCTCATCCAACATGAATAATCACAGAATCTACCTGATCAATTAAGGCCTTAACCATTGGAGGTATTAAAAATAATATTCCTTATTAACTCAAACATAAGTAAAGCATGCAGAAATATAAAATGTTTCTCAGCAACAGTCTTCATTATATAGATTCAATATGTTTAAACTAAACATTTTTTTAATCCAGTATTACAGCAGGACTTCAATAAAGCTTAAACAACTTTAGTTTCTTCTATCCCCGGGACCCAAGTGGACCCGAGGAACTCAGAACTGAACATTTTACCCAAACACATATTCACACTCAGAAGTCAGCCTCCTAACTTTTCAAATATATCTGATCATCAGCAACAAACAAAACATTGATGGATTAACTTCATTACATCATTAACATATCTTCACGATTGAAACTCTGGGAATTCAAAAGGTAAATATATCCAGAATAGTCACTCTGACTGTTATTCAAACAAACTTTCCCATCATATTTCAGTACCTCATGGACTCAATATATGCAGCAATGTATTTCGTGTATCCTGGTTACTTAACCCAAACTTTTAGAGAAATATATATTATCAGGAACATGGGCCTAATAATTTTTACTCCCTGAACAAGAAAACACAATATAAGACGACTCTTTGTGTACATTTTAAACAAACACTTAAGATATTTTACTAATCAAATAATACCTTGTGCATTCATTAAACACGATACAACCACTTTCTCCTTTTATTCACATCCATTTGGCCACTCCATTCATTCTTCATTTAGAAATGTTTTCCATATTTGCCCTTTGAACAGCTTTTAAACATCTTTTACCATTACTTTTTTTTTTTTTCTCGTATTTTTCCCTAGTGCATAGGATTACACAAACCTTAAGTTACTTCCTTTTTTTTTTACCAACCACAATTTCTCTGGCGTAGCGCCAGGAATACATAACTTCCTTGGATGAGGCTGGCTCACACACCTGCGGTGCATTCGCACTCCTCACTACCCAAAAAGTGTGCGTTTTCTAGGCAGTGCGGTCCGGCTTACATGCAAATTCAGGGCCATTGACTTCTATGGGAACGCTTCTGAATCGCACATGTCATTCAGTTGTGAACAGTATAAAATCCTGACCTGATCCTGATCAAAAACTGACATGAAGCGCTGAACAACTACTTTGTCAATTAGCTGTGAAAGCAGAGCTCAAACTCGCTCTGCATATGTGTGAACCCAGCCCTAAAATTGTATTTAACCAAAAAAAAGAAAATCAAACATTTTTAAATCCCCAATCATTGTTCATACAGCCTAAACACAAATTAAAACCATTTGCACAAATATCCATTCCCTTGTCTTGTAACAGGCAATGTCCTTATACAATGCAAAAGTTCCCTTTTTTTTTTCTCAACATCAACAAAACCATAATACCATTCACTGAACACCGGAGCCCAGGGCAATTATATCACATTTGTCGATACTGAAAAGAAAACAATACCTTTTAACTTCAATAAAGTAAGGATAGGCAATTACACAATTAAAACAGTCCCCAAAGTCAGGCTCTAAGGCTCTGTTTCCACTACTGTGAGTTGCTGTGCGACTTGACACAAGCGAAGACGCATGACAAGTCAAAAACCCATGTAATTCAATGGTCCTTGTTTTAATTTGTGCGACTCAAGTCGCAGCGACACAAAAAGGTTCTTGCACTATTTTGTTCCTACTTCGGTGCAACCTTTTCTCACACTTTTGCATGACATTGCATCAAAAATCGCATTGCAAATCACGCAAATCTGGGGTTGCAATAGTGGAAACAGAACCTAACTGAAATAATCAAAATACCCCATGTATAAGTTGAAATGCTACTCTAAAAAAAATTGTATCTGATCAGATTCCTCAAAAAAAAACATTTGGTACCAGCGCATACATGTAATTTATCAGTGACGTCACATTCCCCTTTTACTGTTTCCAATTAACTATGCATTGGACATGGGAGTATGTGCCCAACACATTTCATGAATAGACTGACAATAGTTGCAACATCTTAACAATAAACATGTATTTTTTAATCTATATAGACAACTTTTCTGAATCAAATCCTTCTTTAACATTTTCTCCACCTCAGCAAGTCTCTCGGACTCGCTGAATATGGAATGCAAATATAGCAGTATGCTTTGCGCAAAAAGCGTTGACGAAGGTATGGTCGGTTGTTTGATCCCCTCTTTCACTTGAAGTGAAATAGCAGATTTATGCAAGCGGACATATACCTCTGTGTATTGTGCTAAATAATACTTTGGATAGGAGGAATCACTCAAATAAAGCACCACACACAGATGAGTACCCTACTCTGTCCCTCTCACCTGCCCACTTTAGCAACGCTCTCCTACTTGGCGGGATCAAAGGACATATCAATTACTCAACAATCCGTTTGCATTCAGAAGAAAAAATAACTTATACTTTAAATTGGAATTCCAAGACAACAACAAACAAACACATAAAATGTAAGCATTTTTCTCTGAGCAGATGGAAGAGAATTCCCTATACTAACAACAACTTTCCCTTAACCTTGGCTTGTATAGTATAGCAAAAAAACCTTTGTCCCATCTGCACCACAGCGACAACATTTATCATACATACAAAAGTACTTACCACTCTCATGATATTTGGATATAAGCAAGGGAGATTTCTAATACTGTAGACCACTTTGACTGTTTAACCTTAGGGCCAGTTCACACCACATGCAGTCCAGTGAGTTTAAAAAAAATAAAATCATAGCTCACACCAGTGCTTGCAGTTCCAGTGCACTTCAGTTCAAGCATGCTGCAACCTTCCTGCACTGGAACGCTGCAAAAATGCATAAAAACGCACTGGAGGGGTGAAAAAACACTGGACTGCATAAAAAATGCACAAAAAAACCGCACTGGAACGCATCAAAAATGTGCATGTAAAAATACCACCTGGAACGCATACGGACTGCATTTCTATGGTGCAAACCGCCCCCTACAGTCAGTGTATCTACACAACAAATTATCTTATTACATCTATGCGACAGATAGAAAAGCGAAAGTAGGTTGGGTCACCGAAATATAATCCTCATTTACCATTTCAGCTCCTTGCCAAAAGGACTGTCGTGTACACTTTTCTACAGCGTTCCCAAAACGCTTCTCTTAGGACCTTCTGAGAGGTACTTTCCAGTGTTCCCAAAACGCTTCTAATTAATTAGGACCTTCTCAAAGGTACTTTACAGCGTTACCAAAACGCTTCTAATTAATTAGGACCTTCTCAAAGGTACTTTCAAAGGCGGATCTTCCCAAAAAATCCCCTATACACCAAGGTGTGGTTCGTATCCCTCTTCTACATAGTTCTAGATGAAATTTAAATCAGAGCTAAGGTAAGAGAAAACAGTCTGTCTAAAAGACAAAAAGATTCTTCTTACCAAAGGTGATTTTTTCATCTCCACCACTGCCACCATCTGAAGCAGGTGATATCGCCACCCAGGTGTACTTCAGGTAAATGCAAGATCATTTTCAGTGACCCCCGGATCCGTGAGAAATCAAAATGACACTTGGAAACGGATAGTGTGTTCATTAGATCTCTGGCCTTTATTGAATTTTGAGTGGTTTTTATGTAAAATAAAGATAGGAGGGGCGATGTCTTAACACATACGTTTCTAAAAATAATACAAACTCAGTATATTCTTATCTTGTATTAAACTAGATTCAGCAGTCTACAAGAGCTAAAAGATGACTTTGCTTATACAATCAGGCTGACCCATGAATATCAGTAGCAGGGTGTGACTATATGCAAACTGTCAGTTAAGCTAAGTATGTCAAAGTTAATTTCTACTTAAAATGGAGTTGATTATTTATACATTCTATTACACCATTGTTGAACCGTGGTAGGAAAAATTGGGCCTTTGGTGGTGGTGCTGGTGCCACAACACTGTAAGCCCTCATAGTTACTCTTGGTGGGCGCATGAATGGGCCCTGCTGTGAATTATTAGATCAAGAATTGTAATTACATGCCAGAAAAATTGGGCCTTAGGCACTGGTGACACAACACTGCAACCCCTCACAGATACTGTTCTTGGAGCACAGCAATGAGCCCTGTTGCAAAGAATTGCATCAAAAATTGTAATTACACGCCCCTGTAAAACAGGGGCAGAAAAATTGGGCCTTAGGCACTGGTGCCACAACACTGCAACCCCTCACAGATACTGTACTTGGAGCACAGCAATGAGCCCTGTTGCAAAGTATTGCATCAAAAATTGTAATTACACGCCCCTGTAAAACAGGGGCAGAAAAATTGGGCCTTAGGCACTGGTGCTGGTGCCACGACACTGCAACCTCTCCCAGATACTCTAGTTGGAGTGCAGGAATGAGCCCTGCTGCAAAGCATTGCATCAAAAATTGTAATTACATGCCCCTGTTAAACAGGGACTGAAAAATTGGGCCTTAGCCACTGGTGGCAGCACCCAGAAACAAAAAAGTTCTTCCAAGCTATCATCAAGAATCGGATCATTGAGGAGGAGGAGGATAGTCAGTCAACATAACAGGACAGTCACTCAGCATCAGCATCAGTCTTGAAGGGATGTGACATTTGAAAATAAATTATTCTTTTATATCAGCTTTAGGTGCTTGGTAGCTGGTGGTGATCCAAGACTGGTTCATCTTTATGAAGGTCAGTCGATCAACCGAGTCGGTGGACAGGCGCACCCTGTGATCCGTGACAAAGCCTCCAGCAGCACTGAATGTGTGTTCCGAAAGAACGCTGGATGCAGGACAGGCCAGTAGCTCAATTGCATA